>NW_026847549.1:100051699-100308991 GCF_025583915.1 Anolis sagrei ordinatus
CCTGGTAAGAGCTGTTCAACCAGGGAATACAACTGAGTCTTGGGGGGATCTAAGTCTTGACAAAAGATGGAGAAGGTGGAGAGATGGGAATAGAAGTTCATGTGTGGAATTCGGATCAGCTGCAAGGGATAATGATGGGGCAGTGGTCAGCTCATCTTCGGATGATGAGCTGTTCTCACTTCCAGAAAACCCCACAAATGTATCACTAGACGTTGGCTTCGCACAAACAGCTTGTACTTCTTTTACCTTAGTCCAATCCAATGTGTCATTCCCATCTTCATTACTGCTTGACCCAGCACCCCCAGAGAAACCCATAAATGACTCCTCATCTGTGGGGGCTGCAAGTATATCCCGGATCCTCTTCCTCTGTTGCTCCTCATCAGATTCCTGCTCCCGAGTAATCCTTTTCCGTCCCCTAGACTCATCCATGATGTTTTCCTCCTCTTCCTCACTCATTGACCCATCATCCCCAGAGAATCCCTCGAATGATTCCTCTTCTGTGGGGGCTGTAAGTATATCCCGGATCCTTTTCCTTTGTTGCTCACCATCAGATTCTTGCTCCCGAGTAACCCTTTTCCCCCTTCTGGCACCCAAACCACTGTTTGTAACCTTACTCACAGGCTCTACTACAACAGGTACTAACAGTCTATAGTTTTTTTTGGGGGGGGGGGATACCATGAATGAATGCTCACTTAACATATCTCATTTGTAGTGGGGAAAAACCATGAAAAAACAATATAATATTTAAAATGGAGAACAATTTTGACCAACATAAACTTATCAGTTTTTAATAGGAAATGTGGGTCTGCTTTTGGCTGATGAGGCAGTCAAGTTAATTAGGATTGTTGCTGCTGTTTTCATTTTCAGATTTAGGGTGACCCTAAGTCTAAGGTTTAGGGTGGGGGCTGGGTACATTACCTTAAAGGGCAACATTCGACTCACGGACTTAGTTTGGGGACCCCTGATTTAGGTCCGCTCTGTTTCCTATGGTGTAAAAAATTGAGAGGGACACTGTGGAGGCAGGGAATAGTGTGGATACAAATGGAACTTTTTGCGCGGAGGGAGGGAGTGTGTGTATTTGACTATATAGTGCTATTCATGGTTTTCAAAATATCTACAATCTCCTTGTAATATCCTTTGTGCAGTTAGAACTCCCATTTCTTTAGACTACTATAAAATTGAAAAGCTGCCTGCTCAGTGACTGTGTGCCAACGCTTGAGGGGCTGTATCTGTGCCAGCCCATTTCACACTCCCTTAGCAATTGTGTTGTAAAGTAGGCATATGTATTAGGGGGAAAGATTTTTTGTACAAGCATTGCTGCAGAGCGTAAGGTTAAAATCTCCCCATCACCTCTTTTGCCCCTTTGCTTTCTGTTCAGGATCACAAAGCTATGAGGCTGGTACCTAAATGTTGAATTTATCAGATTCTAAGCACTTCAACAGTTTTTTTTTCTGTTTCAATGCCTGTGTGGCTATATTGTTTTCATTGTGTGCAGACATTAGTATGATTGGTGTTCACTTTCAGTGAAGAAACAACCCACCACTACTTCCCTGGCAATAACTGAGCAAGGGTCTAGGAATTACCATTGATATCCCTATGTAATGTAACTGCTATTTTTTTAAAATGGCATATTCCAAGATGGGCACAATTGGGAAAGGAATCAGAAATAAGACTGGCAGTATCATACTGCCCGTGTTCATGATGTAACCCTAACTGGAATACTATATAAATCCAGTTATTACAATAAAAATGATACTGTACAGACGGAAATGTGCAGAAAAGGATATCAGTATGACAAAAGATCTGGAGCAACTTTTTATGTGGACAGATTATTCAGTACAGGAACATACAGGATAGAATAAATAATCCTAAAGCTCAAGGTTCTGAAACAAAATAATAGGTGGCATTGTGAGGGGTGTGAACCACCCAGGAGTGACACCATCAGAGGGAGTGATACCAAAATGACAGGCTACAACAATATTCCAATAGTAAATTATGCGAATTTAATTTTTGAATCTTCTGATGTGCATGCACTCCTGTCAGAGCTATCATTATCATCAGTTATAATTATCCTTCAAGTTATCTGCACATGGTTTTGTCTTCACATGATAAAGACACGATCTGTTGTTTAGTTGCTGCTGGTTTTTTAAAAACAGTAGTTGATTTTCTGGTATTTTAGCTACAATATGATGTCATGGTCCAGTACAGGAGGAGGTCCATGACAGTGATTCCATGATTTACTGTACTCGGTGGCACCAATCCTAGTGATGCCACTGAGGACAAATAAATGTATAAAGCATAGTTAAAATGGAGACTTTACTACTAACAAATATGGTGATGTTGCCAACCTGGATAGCTTTGAAAATGGACTGGATAAATTCATGGAGCTCATCAGTAGAGACTATATATGTCATCTCCAAGCATAAGAGGCAGAATACACCTGTGTATCAGAGGAACATAGAGCTCAAAGAGAACAAAAAGGTGAGCCAGCCTGATACCACTCTGCCATGAAGTTAAACACAATCAAAGCATTTCTGACAGCCACCTAGTCTCTGTTTAAAAATCTCCAAGAATGAGATTTCATCACACTCTGAGGATCTTATCACATTGCCTAATGGCTGCCCCATGCATTGTGGCAAATCCATGGGGTCTCATCAGGAGGCATAGGGAACCCGTTGCCCCATGCCAGCATCGCTTGACTTACCTGGGACCCTATCCTACAGGGGGTGGGGGGAAGCATATGCCACCTGGCTTCTCCCCATTGTTCCAAAGGCGGCAGCATATGCCACTTGCTCTCCCCTTTCCACATGGAGCCTGGCCTGAAGTACAAGTGTGTTGTGTAATGGGCTCCATGCTGAAGGGGAGAACAAGTGGTGTACGATGGGCAAATTAACCTGTCTGATGAGGTCATAAGACATCCTATTTCACTATCCAATAGCTTTTGTCATCAGAAAAATGTGTTGGTGGAATCTCTTTCCCCGAAATTTGAATCCATCCATTTGTGTGTTGGTCTCTGGAGCAGCTGAAAACAAACTTGTTCCATCTTCTATATGGCATCCCTTCAGGTTTTAAAAGATAGGCATCACGTGTCCTCCCTTCTCTAGACCAAACACACCAAATTCCCCAATTCATTCCTCATAACATTGCTTCTAGATTAGTGCTTCTTAACCTTGGGTCCCCAGATGTTTTTGGCCTACAACTCCAAGAAATCCCAGCCAGTTTACCAGCTGTTAGGATTTCTGGGAATTGTAGGCCAAAAACACCTGGGGACCCCAGGTTGAGAACCACTGTTCTAGATCCTTAATTGTCTTGGTCACTATTCTCAGGAAACATTCCAGCTTGTTATTATCCTTCTTGGACTGTGGTGCCCACGACTGAGTGCAGTTATTTCAAATGAGATCTGACCAAAGCAGACACCTCTCTTCTCGGTATGAACACTTTACTCCTGTTGATGTGGCCTAGAATTGCATTTGGGTTTTTTATGGGCACATCACATTGTTGACTTATGTTTAACTCTTGTGGTTCAAGAGTTTTGAATCTTAAAGAGTTTGAATTCTGAAAACTTCTGAATTTAGAAGAGCTGCTCCAGAGAAGCACACTTTGATCCCCATTCTTTTTTTCCCATGCAAGAAAAATTAGGTCCCTTTTTTTTACTTGATCCCACAAGGCTGTAATTTTATGTGACTCCCAAATTTGTACATGCATGCATTGTTTGAGGGCAGCAGCAAATACCCACAATCTTCCCTGTCCTAAGGCTATGAGATCCTTTTAGTAGCCTTGCACATCTGACCATGGGCGGATCAGGAGTGATAGCAATATTGCCAGGACATCACTTTTCTGAGGGCCCCCCTTGTTACTGCTTTTCTAAAAAGCAGCCAAATGTCAAAGCTTTTGGTTCAAATACATACTATGCTGCCTTCATTCCTTAGAAAAGCTACTCTACAGAGTTTTATGGAAAAACCATCTTCTAAGATAAGGAAAGAAAATCCTAACTTAGATTTAGAATGTGTTGCTAGTCACTCATTTCCCTGAAAACTTGGCTAGTTCTGCAGTTCTGACACCATCATCTTTCCTCTTGGCCCTGGAAACAGGTAATTTCAGGGCCTGAAACACCAGAGAAAATATATTATTATATTAATTGATACTGACCTTGCTAATTCCATTAACATTAATAGAGATTAACAAGAATTTTTGCATTTCAATAAATAAATAAATACAAATCCACATATAGAATCATGAAGGGGGAGGGGAATGCAAATGACAACTGAATATGGAATAAGCTGGGGGCACTATTATGATTATTAATTTCCATAATGATGCCTTTCTAGGTTTGCAATGATCCTTCCGAGCCTCTTCAACCTATAATAATTCCAAAACCAGTTCAATCCATCATTCATGTACCTTTGCAACCGAATTGTCCAGGTCGGGGAAAGATGGCAAAATTCCTGAATCCAGAAGAGATGACATCAAGAGATTATTATTTTGATTCATATGCTCATTTCGGAATTCATGAGGTAATGTATTAAAATAGCAAACATTTTTTAAATTGTGTAGATTATATATAGGCATTGATATTTGAGAAATGAATCTCATATATCAATAGCTATCTTGCACTAAGACTGAGACGTTTCTGAACACTAGAATGAATTGGAGACAAGATTCTTGCAGTGATTTGAACTTATCATGATGTGTAAGGTGTCTAAGATTTAAGGCATTTCTGTAATTGGAGCACAGGTGGCATTATACCGCTACAAAGAGCAATTCTACTTCCCTATAGGAGATTTCTGAAAAGTGACAGTTTCCCAAAGTCCTGTCTAGAAATCAGTTATACTTTTTCTGTTTCATTGTCTGTTTTAGTCCCTTACTTGTGGTACCACGATAACCCTGGAATGGGATACCCAAGATTTTTTCCCCCTGAAATCAAGTTTGATCCTCTGATTGGAAGAGGTTCCTCACACAGGATCAAGTGATTACCAGCTTCTATAGTTTTCAGAGACATTTCAGTATTCTGATTTTCTTCAGACACTGTTTCAAGGTACAGAAGTGTATTTCGCTGCACACATGGACCTGCTTCTGACCTGCATGGGCTCTATTCTTATGCTAGCCACTTGCTGTTAGCAGTAAGAGCTTCACAATTATGGAGCACAGTGTGGAATTTAATTTGAAATATGAACATATTTAAACCTGAAGCACTGTCTTTATGTGCATTGGAGATTTGGTTTTATATTTATAACAGTGCTATAACTATGAGGGAGAGTAAAAAATTATCCACACTCTGGCTGTAGGAATAATTTTAATCAAATTTCATAGAAGACAAATACATCAGTATTTGGCATAATGTCCCTGCTGTTCAATACACTTTGTCCATCTGTCAACAAGCTTTCGTATTTCCTCATTTAAAATGTTTTAGGCTGAATTGCAAGCCAAAAATGCACCACTATCTTGACCTTGCCATTAGACATAAATCTTCATCATTGTAGGGCTTCTTTCAGGGGACCAAACATGTGCTGTTCTGATGGGGCAAGATCAGAACTATAGGGAGGATTCTTTAACACTTCATAACAATGAAGGGGCCGGATACAGCCCTCCAAGGTTATTTACCTGGCCCTCGCTCAGAGTCAACCTAAGTCTGAAATTACTTGAAAGCACACAACAACAACAACAACAACAATTCTATCTCATCAGCCAAAAGCAGGCCCACACTTCCCATTGAAATACTAATAAGTATATATTTGTTAAAATTGTTCTTCATTTTAATTATTGTGTTGTTTTTAAGTGTTTTTGAACTACAAATAAGATATGTGCAGTGTGCATAGGAATTCATTTGTATTTTTTTCAAATTATAATCCGGCCCTCCAACAGTTTGAGGGACTGTGACCTGAACCACTGTTTAAAAAGTTTGAGGACACCTGCTATAGATAGTATAGTATGTAGACGTGCATTGCCAACACAACTCCCTTGGGTAGCAGTCTTCACGATAAAACACTTCATCGATACTGTGCACAAAGTCTTTGATAAATATTGGCATCAGACATACCTTCAGACCATAAAAATGAAACATTTCTCTTCTTTCTTGCAGATAACAGAGGGAGGGGGAGACAGGCATTTTTTTCGTTCACCATTATTGCAAACAAACTTATAACACTTTCAATACTGCACAGCAGTGACTGAAGAGATAGCAACCTTGTACAGAAAGTACTGATAAGAACATGCAGCCAGTAGAAATTTTAATATAACCAGAGTGTGAATAATTTTAACTCACCCTCATATATAGATTAAGGCTCTGAAACGTGAATATATCACCACTTTGTTGTTTGTTTTCATGTGCAAAACATTAGGCTAGCTTCTGCTCTTTTTCCAAATATCCATCAAACATTGAATTTGCTAGCTAAAAATGTACAGTTTTTTTGTTAAACAAATAGGATCCGGTTTTCTTCAAGTGAATACGTGATGCCTTTTTTTCCAACACAGGAAATGTTAAAAGATGAAGTGCGCACATTAACATACAGGAACTCCATGTATCACAATAAACATGTGTTTAAGGATAAGATTGTACTGGATGTTGGAAGTGGTACGGGGATCCTTTCAATGTTTGCAGCAAAGGCAGGAGCCAAGAAGGTTTATGGGGTAAGAGGAATGTTTTCTATGAATCCATTTAACTGTTCAGCTGTATTTTTTTTCAATTTACAAACAAGACTGCCCACTTTTAATGTTTTTTAAAAAGGACTGCCTCTGCCTGGGTGAAGCCGCAGAAAGAAATCCACTAAACTCATGTTATTAAAGCCCTACAGGGGCAAGTGTGAGAATAATCTTGGTTTCCCAATCTTACTGTATTGTATTTTCTTGTGAGTCATATCTTCTCACAATGTGGTGAAAGTACTATAGTTTCAGTGATCATCTACACTACAGAATTAATGCAGTTTAACATCACTTTAATTGTCATGGCTCAATGCTATGGAATCCTGTGATTTATACTTAGGTGAGGCACCAGCAGTCTTTCGCAGAGAAGGCTAAAGACCTTTACAACTACAAGGTCTGATTTACTTTATTGGTGTGGATGGTTCCTTGGTTTAGTCATCTTGTTTTCTAAGGACAGTTCAGGCTTGGTTTACTTTGGGACCCATTTATTTGTATTTTTAGTTATCCATAGTTTACATAGAATTCTTTTCCAGCACATTTCAGATGAGTTGAGTTTCTTCTTATCAGGCTTCTTCAGTGTTCAGCTTTCACAACCAATATATAGAAATTAGCAGTTGGTTACCACTTTAATTGCAGTTGTTTATTTCATGGACCTCCTCACAGGTGTAACCATTCTTGGTATTCGATGCTACTTCTCATTTCCTATTCAGTCTAATTTTCAGAAATAGGCTATACCCCTCTATTACTACATTCCAATCATGGAACTCGCCTCACAAGGTATCATATTTCAAGAGTTCAAGTTCATCTTGTTTATTTCCCATGTTTTGTGCATTAGTAGAGACACCGTAAACCAAGGGACATTTCCCTAGCAGCTGGCAAAAAAATTAAAGAAATAATACTTTAAATGAAAATTAAAATGCATGCAAAATTGTATTACATTGAGTTAAGTTTGTCTTTTTTGTTTTAATTTGCTTTTAATTACTGTGTTTTAATATTAATATATGTCAATACAGAGTCCAGTGGATGGTATCATATGAAGTATAGTATTACTAAGGCCTATAGTAACACTCTTTTTTTATCGTGTCAGAAGTGACTTGAGAAATGCAAGTCACTTCTGGTGTGAGATAATTAGCCATCTGCAGAGACATTGCCCAGGGGATGCCCGGATGGGTTACCATCCTGTGGATGCTTCTCTCATGTCCTATAGTAACTCTTGAAAAAGTAGAATTTTTTTCTGGCATGAGGTACTGGTTAACTGAGAGTCTACTGTATTATGTTATATGTCTTGTTTCTACTAAACTGCATTGCTTCCACCTCAACCAGGATATAGTACTTCCATCTTTCTTCCAGAATCCCTTATCTGATCTGGAAAAGCTTCACTGCCTCGACATGAGGAGGGCTTCGGCCTTCTGTGTGCACTGTTTTGATAGTATCTCAAGCTTGGTAGATGAAGGGAATGCTGTGGATGTAGCATATCTTGATTTCAGTAAGTCCTTTGACAAGGTCCCCAATGACGTTCTCACAAAGTAGCTAGTAAAATGTAGAATATAAGTAGAGTATAACTTCTTAAACTGTTCGTTGCAACCCCATTTGGGGTCTCCTAATGGGATTTGGGGATTGCAAAGAAATTTTGTAGCTTGCCAACTAGTTGCTCTTTTATACATTTACACAAATCTGTTAGCAACAACATGCAGCAAATGCTTCAGTTGTGTTTCATAAAAAAAGGAAGATTATCCTGACTTATTTAGCAAGCCTTGTAAATGCTGCTTTTGCTTGATGGCCACCTTTTCAGTTTCAATAATGCTTCCCTTCAAATTTTGATTCTAAAATAAACTTGGGTTCATAAACCATACACAATTAATTTTTTTCATAAATGCCACTCATCTGCCATTAAAAAATTAAAAAGAATTTGCCTGGAACATGTGTGTGCACATATGTGGACAAGAGGGAGGTGAGTATTGTCCATTTCAGGCACATGGCCCACTTTGCAACCTGGTTGGAGGTATAGCCCCCCCCCTCCCAGAACACCCATGTAGTTTCCCAACTCAGGAGAAAAAAGAAGAGTATATTGTGCCACTTGAGGCTGCAAACCAAGCATGCAAGCATGGCATGACAAATGTTGAAGGTGCTATACATCCTACATCCATCTCACCGCTATGAAAATTTGCTTTTCTTTTTAATAAATGGTAAAATTATATGTATACCAAATAATTATTTTAGAATAACTTTCTTTGTTATTTATTATCAATCACTGTTGGATTGTATATCTATTTCATAATGCTATGTACCCGGGATCGCATAAACCGTGCTTGGGCCAAAAGGAATTATGAATGAAAAAAGTTTAAGAAGACAATGCTACTGTTAGGAGGATTGGTAATGGCTTAACTGGCTGAACCTAAAGGGTGCTTACACATGGCTCCTCTTCATGAACCACCTCACAGGTTCAAACATCCAAATCCAAAGGGTGCTTACCAATGACCTCTTTTCACCCTGGAGAGAAGTAACCAGTTGGTTGCTACAGGGTTTTGTTCTAGATCCAGTGCTTTTCAACATCTTTATCAATGACTTGGAAAATGGACTACATAAAGCAGGGGTCCTCAAAGTTTTAAAGCAGAGGAGGGGCCAAACTATAGTTTGAAATGAAAAATAATTCCTATGCACAGTTCATATATCTTATTTATAGTGCAAAAAACCCCATGAACAAACAATACAATATTTAAAATTAAGAATAATTGTAACCAACATTAACTTACCAACATTTCAATGGGAACTGTGGGACTGATGAGAGAGTGAAATTAATTAGGATCGTTGTATTGATGTGCCTTCAAGTTGTTTCAGACTCAGGACGACCTGAACTCTAAGGTTTAGGGCAAGGGCTGGGTAAATGACCTTGAAGGGCCACATCTGGCCCGCGGGCCTTAGTTTGAGGATCCCTGACATAAAGAATGCTTATCAAATTTGCAGATGACACCAAATTGGGAGGGATAGCTAAGGACAAAATAAGAATCTAAAATGACCTTAACAGGTTAGAGAGCTGGGCCAGAACTAATACAACGAATTTCAACAGGGAGAAATGTACAATAGTACACTTATGCAATCAAAATGAAATGCACATATAGAAGATGGGTACTTTGAAAGGGGTTTAGGAGTCTTAGTAGCACACAAGCTGAACATGACTCAACAGTGTTATGTGGCAGCTAAAAAGCTAATGCAAATCCAGGCTGTATCAATAGGAATTTAGTATCTAAATCGAGGGAAGTAATAGACCCACTCTATTCTCCTTTTGTCAGATTCACCTGGAATTATGTGTCCAGTTCTGGGCACCACAATTCAAGAAAGATATTGACAAACTGGATTTGTAGTTTGGTGAGACATACACACTTTTTGGCAGGAAAGGTTAAAGACTTTGTAAAACTATAGCACCCTGAATTCCATAGCTAATGCACCATGGTAGTTAAAGTGGTATCAATCTGTATTAATTCTACAGTGTAGATGCACCTCTAGTCTCACATGTGCCTTTCTTTTCATCTCCTGTTCTTGGTCATCTTATTATTTGTATTATATGTCTTTCTGTACAGGCCTTGAAATCTTTAATGCAAAACACTAACCCTTTCTTTCCCTGTCCCATGTCCTTTAGATTGAATGTTCCAGTATATCTGACTACTCAGAAAAAATTATCAAGGCGAACCACTTGGATCACAGTAAGACATATCTAAGGAGACTGGTTTTGTCTGCTATTTTTTAACAAATTTCACTTCATTTATATATCGGTGGCATATTTTATATGTTGTTTAGAGTCATTTGGCATTTGAAAACATTCACAAAAACATTTATTATCGTAAGGCATCTGATGGTAAGTTAAGAGTTACAATTTTATTAAGAATTTCATGACAGCATTTGTATAGAAGAAAATGCATTAAGGAACACACAAACCCATCTATATGGATAGTCAAAACTGGGAGTTATATGCAGATCTTTGAACTATAACCACCTATTGAAGTTACAGAAGCATGAATGGGGTAACGATAATGTACTAATTGCATAGTTTTGTCATGTCATAAGACATGAATGTACTTTTTATGCTCTTCAACTATTTGCTAGTTTTCTGACTCATCCCACTTGCTTGTTCATATAGGAGATAATAGATTTGGAGTTCTACCACTGTATTGATCCTTGCTATAGATTGATTCTTGCTATAGACTGGTCCTTGCTGTAGATTGGATGTTTGAAGCTCTGAATGAGGCTCTCAATCCTAGAGTGGATTAAATATTTGACTTTCATCACTTTATTCAGAGAGTGGGATGGTAGTTACTGTGCTGGAATGTGGACAGGCCCCTGGGAAAGCCTGGGTTTGGGTGGTAGATGTGTGGGCTTAATTCTGCGGGTTTCTTAAATCTGTTTCTGCGCACATTTAAATCTAGAAGCACCCTGCATAACAAAATTTGGAAAAAAAAATCTGTTTCTGATTTGAAAGTGTTATTTCTTGTTTAATTATCGTTTTGTTGCTGTCACAAACTATGTTGAATTGGTTGAGACTCTATGAGGTATACAGTAAAAAAAACTATAGCAAAATGTACTGCAGGATGTCCCGCAAAAACAAAGTTTTTGCTGTTCAATAAACTTTTCCCAAGTTTTTATGATGAAACCAATTAGGAAATGACATTTATAACCCACAAACAAAAATCATGTTACAAAGTGTTATTTTTTCTTTTTATAACATTATATAGCCTCTTCGGGCACTTGCAGACAGTACCTATAATTCGGGAGAGGACGGGTTAAAAAGGATGGTGGCCAGATAACATTTGTGATAAATGTGCTCTCAATCACAGCAACGGAGGGAAGACCCAATTCAAAAATGTCCTCTTTTATCCCAGTTCTGGGCAAAAAAAGCAGATTTTCCTATGACTGTGAGGCCCTGTATTCATATAAAGGTCAGGATTTCCTTCTTTACTCCCTGTGGAGACTGCTTCCCACCCTGTGGTTTTAAAAAGCTCAAAACAGCTGATCAGCTGTTCGGGCTCCCACAAAGACACAGATAATTTCCAGCTGGTTTCAGGAGAAGAGAAGCAGAGAGCCATGAGAGGTCTCAGAAAGTGTTTATTTTAAACTTTATAATATTAAATAGATCATGAAGAAGCAACTGGGAAAAGAGGGAATCTCGCTGTTATGTGCTGATACTTATATGTGTACATAGGAATCTCTCCATATTTGTATTAAGATATTCACATGTGCGCATATACACATCAGTGTGTAATTGAGTGATTTAAAAAACTTACGGCTGATGTCCCCCATCTGCCCTCCATTTTTCCCCGAGATACAGAAGGGCTGTGAGAACAGTGGCGTAGAAATCCTGGTACTGGCAGATCTGTGTAGGGACTTGCTCTGAGGTCCCAAGTTTGTTTATACCGCATATTAATCCTGCATTTTTGTGCTGCCTGGAAGTGCCTTTGACAGCATATAAAGGCCTAAATGTGTTGGGATTTATGCATTGAGCACCTTGAGCGCATCTGTTTTCTGCTGGTTATATTTTGTGCTCACCATTTTTTGTTTTCTTTATCTCTTCTTGCAGCCATTTAATTTTTAAAATTATGTTTAAAAAACTTAAACTTTTAATTATTTTTGTCTTAGTTGCATTAGAAATGGTGGAGTACAACATTGCTCTTTGGTATAATGAAATACTAACTATTCATCAGAACAATATGATCGAAAATTCAGGCTTAGCTCGATCCTGTTTTTATTAGAAACTTGGATTATTTTACCTTGACTTTCCTAGAAAATAATATATTCAGTGTAACCATGTGGCTATGCAGCAAAATACAACAAAAATCACAAGCAGTGATGCTTTTATTGGCTCAACTCCAATACATACAATATATTATGTAAGCTCTTGAAGCTTCAGTAGTTTCTTTATCAAGCAATGTCAAGAGAAAAATGGTAATGATATTGGAGCCACAGGCTTGCATTCTGTCTGAGATGTTGTCAGTTAAGGTGATCAGGGGGGATTTCAGTTCAAGATAATATATTGTGTGTACATATATATCTTGTAAGCCGCTCTAAGTCCCCTTCGGAGTGAGAAGGGTGGCATATAAATGTCGTAAATAAATAAATAAGATACGTTTAATGTTTATATGTATTTTTAATTTCTTGTTTTAATGTATAAGGTTATTTTACTGTATGTATATTTTACGGCATCCAATTTTTGCCTACTTGTGAGATCGCTCTGAGTCTCCTTCGGGGCGAGAAGGGTGGTATACAAATGGAGTAAATAAATAATAAATAACACAGACCCCTCCCCATCGGAGGGAACGGGACAAGGAGCAATCAAGCACATGTAATAAAATATCAAATCAATTAATCACAAAATGTAACTTCTCTTGGGATTCAGATGTTCTGTACAAAACTCACTGTTCCTTTCTTGGACAAACAGCACTCACTTTCAAGGAGTCTCTATACTGTTATATCTGGGAAAGCATTTATTGTATGCTTTGTGGTTGGCCCAGTAAAGGTACTGTTGCTTGTGGGTTTTGAATATCTTGGTAATTCATTTTTTACTACAACCCTGAGAGATCCACTAAACAGAGCAGTAATGATGAGCCAATCTGGACACCTATAACCAGGGTATTTCTGAATACATCTTAGCTCAAACTCATAGGCATTTCACACACATAGAGTCACACCTGACTTTTCTCTTTTTGCTGCATTTTCCATTTCCCCCCCAATATCACATTTTCTGATAGTGCATGAAAAGGTTGTCTTGCTGCTGGACCTTTCTGCATCAAAAGATTAGATTATGTTTTCTTTATTCTATGTTCTGCTGGCCATGATTTCCATTTAAGCAAGCATTTGTCTCCGTTGTTGCTTGATTGTACTGACTGATTGTTAACATCTGTATTTTTGTCTTTGATACTGCTTTTAGCTTTTCATAAATTGGTTATGGTGATTGGTTACTGTTTGTATGCTTTCTAGTTTTTTGTAAGCTGCTTTGAATTTTTCCCCCTTGGAGCAGAAAAGTGGGGTATAAACATCAGCCACATACAAAAATGCATATCCATATGGTATTTATTTTGAACTAAGTTGCATCATCTTCTGGAAAATAGGAAGCCATGGCCAGATTTTCATGGACCAATGCTACATCAATGCTAAGCAAGCAGTAAGACTTCCTCCATCTAATTTAACATGCATGAACTCACATTTTATCTTGGTATTTTAGTTTGACATTGGGCTGTGGAGACAAAAATTCTACAGAGACAGTTTTTCTCAGTGACATCCTAAAGCCTAAAATACGGCAAAACACCTTTGTAGTTCACTCTTGTATTATCCAAGGCACACAAATAATGAAAAGGGAGGGAGAGGAGGAAGAAACCTCCCTTAATTCCCTTCATTGTGTATCACTGTTATGCTTCCTCTCCCATTTGTTTTGATATGTGCATTTTGTAGAACGTTTTTAGATGATTGCATGTTTTTAGCAATGTTGTAACTCACCTCAAGCCACGAGGAGAAATAATTTTTTTAATATTTAATATTATTATGCCCTGGTTGCATGGAGCTATTAAAACCACAATAATAGACACTAATTTAGAATGTAAACTACAAATCAGGAAAGGCAATACAAAGATAGGACAAAGTCCAAGAGATCGCCAGAGTAATATTAAAGAAGCAGTCAAATAAAGAGGGGAAAAATTTTCTTTAGAAATAAGAAATTCACAAAAGGAAAGATCAGCTTTCACATAGGAAATGCAAACAAATAACCACAGATACAAATATAATTGTGGAAATATCTTGGGAATAGCATGAGAACCGTATCAAAAATAAAGAGTTCTTACTTGTATACACCCACATATTTAACAATAAAAATAGTTAAAATATTTTAAAAGGATTCTTTACATCAGAAGCAGAAGAGCCAGGAAGGCAACTGGATTTTTCCATGAAATATTAAAGAAGGAAAAGCAGAACTGGGAAAAGCTAACCAAATTCTGTTTAATTTTCTTCACTGCTGATGATAATCCCATCTAGTCATGAATTTCCATTGATTTAGCAGAATGGACCCCATGATCTGGAATGATGTATAAGGTCACCAGTCATACCTGTTTACAACCATCCTCCATGTATTTACCATTTTCTCTGGTCTTTCTGGTCCAAAACCAGGTGGGGAGCATGGAGAGGCTAGAACTAACCAAGATACTCCACCATGAAGCAACTGAGCATTTATTACAATGCTAAAGAAATACTTTTGTGTGGTAAAGTACAGGACCAGGACAAGATACTGGATTTGGACCTGAAGACTAAACAGTCACAAGAGCTGTAGAATAATACCTTTCATCAAAGGTTTCCTTGTTGATCATAAGACTATGCAAATGCTATTTGTTTTTGGGCTCTTTTCCCAGTAATCACCATATTTAAGGGCAAAGTGGAAGAAGTTGAATTGCCTGTGGAAAATGTAGACATCATCATCAGTGAATGGATGGGTTATTCCCTTTTCTATGAGTCCATGCTGAACACTGTCATCTTTGCTCGAGATAAGTGGCTAGTAGGTGGTTTTTATATCCTACTTTTTTCTGGAAGGCAAGGCCAATAGTTTGGACAGTCGCTGTCTTCTTTTCCTGACCAATAACATTTTACCAAGTCTGAATGTGATGTGAGATTTTGCAAAAAGACCTGAAAAGAGGATGGAATAAAGAAAAAAAAATCATATCTTACATTTTAATACCAAAGCTTTGTATAATAGTTATAGGTGTCAGATTTCTATAGATGAGATATATACACAATGGTATTGTGGTACAATTCAGGCTCTCAAAAGACAGCAAAGATCGTATTGATACACAGCATGCTTAATAAAACAGATGACCTAGAAGAGGGTGGGATGCTTCTCTGGTTTTTTTGGATGTAAAGTTCAAAAATATGATGTCTTTATCAGGTGAATAGATTAAGAGATCCATTTCCACACAATTCATCAACAGAAACCTGGAGGGCTTATGTTTCCAGACCGGGCTGCTTTGTACATGGTGGCAATTGAAGACAGGCAATACAAGGACTTCAAAATTCACTGTAAGTATGAAGACAATGCAGCATTTCTATGCACACCATTCAAACACATTGGCTGAAATCCAACTTCATGTTTTCATATAGTTGTGATACACCACCATCATTCTGCTGAACACTGACATTGTGTAATTGATTGTGTATTAGCCAGTGTGATGGCAAATACACAGTGGCTATTTGTGCTATCTCAGTGAATAAAGGTATTTATGAAAAAATTATTTATTTACAGTATTTATATTCCGCCCTCCTCACCCTGAAGGGGACTTGGGGCTGAACACAAAACGCATAAACGGCAAACATTCAATGCCATTATACACTGACAAGACAGACAACCTTACAGATAGAGGTATATAGGCTTTCCTCATCTTTTGGCATCTTGAAAGTTGTGCTTGATTCCGACTGGGTGTGTGTGTGTGTGTGCTGTCGCTCCATTATCCATTCTGAAGAGCCCTGTTCACAGACTTCCTCCTTTTGATCGAATCACCAGCATTTCCTTATGGCGCCATTAAAATACCTCCCCGCTAAGCAGTACCTATTTCTCTACTCACAGCTGTTTTTGATCTGCTAGGTGGGCAGTGAGCTGGGCTGAAGTATGGGTGCTCATCTCTGACCTGGGCTTTGAACTGCCAACTTTTCGATTGGCAAGATGAATTGCAGCTGGTGGTTAACCTGCTGTGCTAAAGCCAGGCCATGTAAATAATAATGTGCTGCAACTATATGTAACGACATAGCTATCAGTTGGTCCCAAATAGAATAGGCCCATAAAATTAAATATTGTACAATAACACATAAGGCAAATCCAGTTGATTTACTGACTCTACTCTTGGCAGATTCAGCTGTAGTGTTTCACATTATATGAAATGGTTACACTTGTGGAAATTCACTTACGGCACTATGAATTCAATGTCTGTTGCACTATTGCTTAAAAAAGCAGAACCAGAGAAGTAAGGGAATTACACCAATTGGACTCTGGCCATAGTGTGAGAAGAGTAGCTCTTCATAAAATGAATTAAAACTTTGCTGTTCAAAAACTGAAAATGAAATCAGTTAACTGGAGCTAAAATAAATGTGTGCCCAAGAGCTGAACCAAATGCAGATATACAGTTTGTGATACAACAGGGAGAGTTTCGCTTTTTTTTACATAATTCTGGGCAGATCCAGTATTCCCATTAATGCTTGTGGGAGAAGTAATTGAGTAGCCATTTCTGGATATGAGACACGCACCATAGATTTCACAGATTTACGCATTAGAAGGAACTTTTTGACAGAATGATTTAACAGTGGACCCAATTCCCAAGAATGATGGTTGGATCATCTTCTTTGATGTCTTTATAAAGAGACTGGAGAGCCATCTACTGGGAGGGATAAGTGCTTTTACAGAATCATAGAGCTGGACAAGACAAAAGGACCATCAAGTCCAGATCCTTGCCATGTAAAAACACACCATTAAAGCACTACCAATAGATGGCCATCCAGCCTCTGTTTAAAAGCCTCCAGAGAAGGAGACTCCAACACAACTCAAGACAGCATATTCCACTGTCGAACAGCTCTTACCATCAGGAACATCCTCCTAATGTTTAGGTGGAATCTCTTTTCCTGCAGCATGAATGCATTACTCCAGAGTAGTAGAAAGCAAGCTTTGCCTCACCTCAAATATGACATCCTTTCAAATATTTAAACGTGGCTATCATGTCCTCTTGTGCCTTCTTTTATCCAAACTAAACATACAAAGCTCCCAAGTTTCTTGTAGAGCTTGGTTTCCACACCTTTCACCATTCCAGACATCCTTCTCTGGACACATTTCAGCTTGTCAATATCTTTCTTGAGCTCAGAACTTGGCACACTATTCCAGGAGCAATCTGGCCAAAGCAGAATAGAGTTGTGCTATTACTTCCCTCGATCCAGACACTACACTCCTATTGGTGCAACCTTTATTTTGAGATCCTTCAATGAGCAGGATTGTTGGACTCATTGGTCCATGAGAATTCTTCCAACTGTATGATTCTATATAGACTGCAGGACTTTTTCACAAGACACGTTGTGGAAAAACAAGTGAAGTGAATAAACTCTTTCCATGACGGACATAAAACGTTTTAGTCCAAGCCTACATTATATGATTGTAGTAGATGATGCAATATATGAGGATAGTCTACTGAGTTCAATCCAGAATAATTATTGTCACTAGAACAGAACTTTTCTGAGTCTGGTGTGGTGCAGTTTCTCATTATCAAAAGCTAGTTGGGAATCATACTGGGAGCATGAAAAGCTCATCAGGTGTACCATGACCGAAGTAGTTGTATGCCCTTTTTTTGTTGTTTTTTGTAGGGTTCCAATTCATGTCACCTGCTTTTATGCTTTCATACTATTTAGAAATTCTCACATTAGCTCCAGAACCATTCTTTAACTCAGCACAAACCGAGTACATTCTTGTTAACTTTCTTTTTTTTTAATTTCATTTTAAATTTAATGGGGAATTCTGTGCACTAATGGGATTTGACTCATTTGATATAGATTTTTTTTTCTTTTTTGAAAGGGCAGTTATTTTTAAGCTATCCATTCTTTGTGTTTTATCACAAAAGTACAGAGCCAGTGTACTTTCCCCTAGGAGACTATTTGTTCAATGATCGACATTCAGCAAGCTTAAAAAGCACTTAGTACAGTCTTTGGAAAGCTTGAAAGAACCAGTGAATGCAACTCAGCTTGGAAGCACTTTGCAATGTACCATTTTGCAATGTGTTTGCACTTGATGCATTGATCCTCACTTAACTTTGTAGCTGGCACCGAATGTTGCCAGCTTGGCAGGTATCCATATGCATCAGCACTTATTTCATATAAAGGTTATAGCGCATTAGGAAGCCCTACTTTTAAAAAAGGTAAGTGAAGCCAAGCCCACTGCCATTGCTGATATGTCCCACCGAAGCCTTGCTATAATTCTAGGATCAACAGGCTTAGAAAGGATGCAGAGAATTATATTCTAAACCAAGTCCATCCAATGGATGAAAGTGAATCGAGTATACTAAAACACCAAAAGAAGCCTCAAGACTGAGAGAAAGCCAAGCAAACAGAGGGCCCTTTTAAAATTAATTTTGAAGCTGGATCGCAGTTTGAGTGCCTACAAAATGTAAGGTTTAGCATGAATCCAGCTGGAAACAGTATATTAAAAACACTTACCAGAGATTCTCCAATCAAGCTATAAAATTAGCTGAAACTGATCAGTATATAAACAATGCAGGAATCTGACGAAAATGTGGAGTGCTTGTGAGGATAGAGCTCGTCCTAAAGCATCCGAAGAAAGAAACCAGATACACAGCTCAACCAGAACGTGAACAAACACCTCCCTGCTGGTGAAGTCACCACAATGTCCCCAAAGGAACACTCAATTTCCCTTTCTTCCTGTGCCCTGTTTTAGCCCAGCACTGATCCTCATCAGATAGGCTGTTTCTTTTCAGTGCATCTCATCAGAGGAATCATAGAATCATAGAGTCGGAAGAGAAGGTTATGAGAGGACATAGAATCATAGAATCAGAGTTGGAAGAGCCATGGCAGTGCCACATCCCTAAAGTGAATTATTTATTTTAGAAAAATCTAATGACCAAAACCAAGCTTCCTGGTCAGAACAATTAACAAGGTTCCTCCGCACCTGTAGATTACAAATTGCCTCCTTAGGCCAGAACAGGGATGCTGAAAAAAGGACTGTAACTCAAAGGGTCCTAGATATTGAAGCCCAGAACGATATAGCTACCTTGTCAAACACAGGGTCCCTGAAGTGGTTAGGGTGCTTTAAACGTAATTTCCAGCGGGTGCTTTACCTAGAAGCTGATATGCCAAGATACCTAAGAATCGCTTTTACCAGGGCAAGTTTTGAACAAATTGAATCCATAGAGAAACACAGCAGATTCAATCATATCCCATATGAAGAAAGACTATATATCTGTGGAGCCCCTGAAGTTGAAAATCTGAACCACATTTTACAAAACTGCAATCTATATGAAAAAGAAAGGAAAAAATATTTATGGCTTTTCAGCGGCTAAAACCTCATTTTTGTTGGCTGGTTTTAACCCCATTCTGACAACACAAGTTGCCCTTTATTTGTTTTAAGCTGCTAAAAGGAGATCAGAGTACATAGATCAGATTGGGGTGCAGTGTAGGGGAGACGAGGATTGTTGATGCATATATCTATGGCTAAGCTACATTGGTTTTAAATTGATAAATTCCTATATATTTGTATTCTATTTTAATTGGACCAGATGTATGTTGTATGTTGTGTTTGCACTGTCTGTTTTTGATAAGGCCAACTGGCTAATCAATAAAAATTGTTGTTGTTGTTGAATTATTTATGAGTAATTACCAAGTGGAGGAGTTGGTGACAAGGTCTGCTGTAGCCTCATTCAGGGTGTTATCCTTCATGGTTTGTACTCCATTCTGGTGTAGAATGTGAGTGTGTACGGATTCTACATCTATAGTGGCTAAGGCACTGTTTCCTGGGAGGTTGTGGATGAGCTGTATTTTCCTCAGGAAATCAGTTTGAGCATTGTAGCTTGGAGCACTGATAGTACAGAATACGAAAATTGAGTCCATATATGTAGATACCCCAAAAGTCAGGATCCTAATACTTGGTGCATTTGATATATGTATTTTTGTATAGTAAATAGAAGAGGTTCAGTTTAGGCTCCTGGGGTGTGTTAGCATTGACTGTTATTTCCATCCTGCCAAGGTCAAATCCCATGGTAGTCTGATGTCTTTTGACTGATTTTGGATTTAAGTGTTTGTACTTTAATAGTGCAAAGATAGTCTTTTAAATGCTAAGCTCTTAGAAGGCTATCAAAGTTCATGCTAACAGCTTCTCGCTCTCAGTCTCAAAGTGCTACAAAATCCCTTTGCATACTGCTCTAGATCAAAGTGGCTTTGCCTATGAATTCTGAACTCTTAAAATGACTTGTTTGATGAACATCAGTTATGAAATTTACATGGACTGTATTAGAACTTGAGATGCTACGTGGACTGGCAATGTTCACTGAGACCATGCAGGGATTGGGGAGGGCCAATGATTCTTCCAAATCTATTTTTATTTCAAAATGAATCTCCCTACCATGTAGGGAGATCACAGTTAGATTTTTTTTCCTTTTTCTTATTTTTAGTTACTTCTGGGAAAACACATTCTGACAGAAAAATTGCCAGAACTGAGGATTTTAATCTAACCCCATCCTTGTACAATGATCCTGTTCAGGGTTGGGGCTGTGTACTCTTAACAATATAGTAAAAAGATAGACTGAAAACATACCATAGATTATAGTTATAAAGTACTGTATATTCTGTTGTATAAAACTACTTTTTAACCCAAGAAATCTTCTCAAAAATCAGGGGTTGTCTTAGACGCGGGAGTCATCTTATACATGGGAGTAGTCTTATACACTGGAGTAGCCTTATGCATGGGAGTGGCAACGCTGTACAAGTACAGTAGAAGAAAATCCATTCATCAGGATTAGTGGACTTAATGCGGTCTAGATGGTGAGGTGAAGGGGCGCCTCACGGGGAAGGTGTAAGTGAAGGGCGGAGCAAGCTGCAGGAGTCCAGGGCACTCGGGGTATGGAAAAAAGAGATAGAGAGGTTCTGGGCCCAGAAAAACACACCTCTTTTACCTGTCTGGCCCGCCCTTGTATCCTATTACCGTACCTCCTCTGCCTCTCAGATCTCGCTCCTGAAGACTGCAGTGAAGTGGTGCAGGTGCGCATGTGCGAGATCTGAGAGGCAGAGAAGGAGGTACAGTAATAGGAAAATTACCATATTGAAATAAAATCTGATGCAAAGAGCAATGTTTTCTCTTTTACATTTGACCCTTCTGTTTGCTTTGATAGGGTGGGAGAATGTATACGGCTTTGACATGACCTGTATCAGGGATGTTGCCATGAAGGAGCCATTGGTGGACATTGTAGACCCCAAGCAAGTGGTGACCAACAGCTGTTTAATAAAGGTTTGGGCCTTTGAAAAATATGAATCTAATACAATTTTATTTTTAAAATATTTGTGACAGTCTGTTAGATTGCAATATATTGTGTTAATCCATTGCTCATCCAGCTTTCTAATCAATATGTCATCATACTATGGTGGCAGAAGGGAAATATGCCTAATGCAGGGGAGCTGAAGTAGATAGTCCATGTAGTATTTTCTCCTCTAGTTATGACACACTAGCATTGTTACTGTGGTCCACTCAAACCTAAATGTTCTGCTACTAAATGGCAGACTGACAAATTAAAAGGCAAATCACTTGCCATGATGAAGTGTAGGAAGAGCATCTCGACCTGGCTTGTCTATCAGAAACATATCTGAATAAAGTGGGTTGTGTAACTCTCTCAGATATGTCTGTCAGGATCCTGAATTCAACAACTGGCTCAGGAAAATATTGGTCACTATTGTCCATAAAGATTCCATCCTCCTATTCAGATTCTGAGAGCTATTAACTATAAATCAATCAATACATCTTTTAAATAAATGGAGAAAAATAATATACTGCCCAGACTGCTCTAACAGTCTCTCTAAGCAAGCTAGTGAAAGTAATCTTAGAGATAGTTTTATATCTTGGGCAAAATATATGCCAAAGCCACCTTGTCTGGCATAACTCAATATTTTGTTGCTACCATAGTAACAATGCATCTGCTTTAAATTATATCAGATGGATAGACTTTAGATCCTTTCCCCTCTGTATTAGACTGGAAGAAAATGATCTGTAGGTGAGGAGGTAAGATTGAATTTGGAGAGATCATTTATTTGACCAGTTTTTTTCCCATTATGCAATTTCTGACCATGGTTGTAGTAATCAGTTTTAATGTCCTTCCCCCAGAACTTTACATTATCCGGATAATTTCATAAAGTTTCACTTCATTTTTGGCTGGCAGCCTTGCCAAGGTCCTGACCTCTGTTATAAATTAGGAAATGACTTAGGTCACAGTCACCATTATTTCTAAGCAACCTTGGAACTACAGACATATTGCTTGCTTTCATCTGCTTAGACTAATAATACAATTGGGTTGGCAACTAGAATATTGGATCACAGTGTTCAGTACAAGGACCAAGCTTTGGAAAACTTTATAATTTCTTGAGAATTCAAGATGTCAAGGAGTCTGGAGGACAAATTATTTTCGAAATGGATTAAAAAGCTGGACATGCCTAGCCTGGAATAGAAAAAAAAAGGGTAGTGATTTTCAAACATCTCAAGGGTTGTCATACAAAAGAGAGAATACTCTTGTTTTGTGTTGTTCAAATGGGTATTAATCTGTGTTCACGGGTACTCAATATTGCTCAGGGATAAGAACCAAGTGGTGAAAATTGCACGGATACGGGTTTGGGCTAAATGTATAGGAAGTTATATGTTGTCTATTAGAGGATGCATTTAAGTAGATGCTAGACATGTGCATTTGGAGTAAACCTTGTCCCATTTTGTAACCTGGCTTTCATTGGGGGCCTCAGTCTGTTTTTTGTAAGCCTCCCAAAATTGGGAGGGTTGTTTTTGGTTCTTTCATTTCGGGGCCCAAAAATTGTACCATTGTGCATGTATGGGGGGGGGGGGTTTGCCACCTACTGGCTCCCTTTCTAGGCGTGCATTTTTTTTACCAGGCACCTGCTGCTTCTACTCTAGAGTAAGAGGCACTAGGCTGTAGGCATTAGCAGGTGTGCATGCTTTCCAGGCCTGTCTGCACACTGCGCCACACAAGCACTCTCCTTGGAAAGTGTGTGTGTGTGTGGCAGGGCATGTGTGTGTGTGGCAGAGAGTGCTTGTGTGACAGAGCGTTTATTTATTTTATTTATTTCCAGTATTTATATTCCGCCCTTCTCACCCCTCAGGTACTCAGGGCGAATTACAATGAACATATACATGGCAAACATTCAATGCCATAGACACACAACATATATAGACACACAGAGAGAGGCTATTTAACATTCCAGCTTTTCATGAGGGTATTCTCACCACCAGGGGAGCTGTCGCTTCACCATCCATTTGTGACACTTCCTCATTCTTTGCATGCCTGCTGGAGATTTTTTTATGACATCGTAAATTAGCCTCCCCGCATAAGCAGTACCTAAATTTCCTACTTGAGAGATGCAACTGTCTTTTGAGTTGCAAAGGTCGACAGCAAGCTACTCAAATTGGTCAAAAGCTCACTCCAATCTGGGCTGGCTTCAAACTCATGACCTTTTGGTCAGTAGTGATTTTAATGCAGCTGACTCCCAGCCAGCTGCGCCACAGTCCTGGTGCTGAGTAAGAGGCACTTGGCTATAGGCACTGGCAGGCCTACACACCCTGCCACACATGCACTCTCTTTCCAAGGAGAGTGGTTGTGTGGCGCGGTGTGCAGGCAGGCCTGGAAAGCATGCATGCCTACCAATGCCTACAGCTGAGTACCTCTTAATCTAGAGTAAGAGGCACTCAGCTGCAGGTGTGCTCTAGGCCTGCCTGCACATACTGCCACAATGCCCCACCACACTCTCCAAGAGTTCATTTGTGGCGGGGCATGCAGGCAGTCCTGTACACCCCGCCACACACACTCTCTCTTTCCAAGGGAAGGAGGCAAGTTCAGATGCACATGAAAGCAGGCTTTTGTATTGAGCAAATTTTTATGTGGGGAGGGGGAGGGGATTCCCGTTTCGTGCTTCCAAAGAAACGGAAGACATGAAAGAAACGTAAAAAACGAATTTTGCACAAAAGTCTACTAGACATTAGATGCTTTGAGAGAGCAGAGCAGATCTTTACAATTTTAAATATGAAAGACTTGAGACATTTTAAGTTCTGGCAGTGATAGAAGCAACGGAACTTGAATCACCTCTCTATCTATACTCTCCCGTTATGATAAACAGAGGCTGTGCTACTGGGAGGAACATACTGTATATCCAACATGACTAACATCCATTGCCCTCTGTGAGAATGTCATTTTTCTTTTTAAAGCTGCCCAACGTAACATAGGTCACCATTTCCTTTGGTGACTAATTTCATTGTTTAACTGAATCCCACAATGTTACTATGTTCTAAGTATTGTAGGACACAGTGTACTTGTTGAGTATCTAATTTCTCCCTATAATGCATAGTTTTATTCCCCTCTGTTGTTTATTTACTCTTTGTCTGAACTAAAAAGCCCCCAAAGGCTAGAACTACCACCCTATATATTTTCTGAACCTTTCCCACTTTTATCTTTTAGAGAATGTAACTAGAACAGGGCACAGTATTCCTACTGTGATCAGATGAAGGAATTGATACAAGCGCTACAATACTAGCAATTTTATTTTCAAAGTGTTTATATGCTCAACGTGAAATCAATCTTTTGTCTTCCCCCCACAATCAACACACTACCAAGTGGGTCTCTGAAGGTTATCGGCTATATAGAGGATGGCTGGAGCTGTAAAATATCCGTGAAAGGAATGCGATAAATACATTTCAATTTAAACAACACCTTTCAAATGTAATTTTGAAAATAGCTTGTACTGTAAAGTGAAACAATACCTCCTTCAGTCCTCTTTTATGTAGTTTTTCCCAGAATCTTTCTCTTAGATTGTGCTGTTCCAGCTAATAAAGCATATTCAAACAATTACAATAAGGAGGAAAAATAGATGTCTAAAGAAACCAGAATGGATGTTGAAAGAACTTTTCACTGAGCTAAGATTTAAAAGGGACATATATAAGAAATGGGAAAACAGGGAAATTACTGAAGAGGAATTCAAATGAAAACTCAACATGTGTAGGGAGAAAATTAGAAAAGGCAAAGACCTGAATGAGCTCAGGCTTGCTGGAGAAGGTGAAAACAATAAAAGGGCTTTTAAAAAATATGTCCATAGCAGAAGGAACATCAAGGAAAAGATAGGGCCACAGATGATGACAAGATCTTATCAGGGGACAGAAAAAATGTACAACCACTCAACGCCTTCTTTGCCTCGGCCTTCTTCCAAAGCTAAATACTGCTCATTTTGGGAATAATGGAACACATGATACATTAGGTGAGCTTACTTACTTACTTAGGCAGTCCCTCGTAGTCGGAAGATGATGGTCGGTGTTCTGTCGGTGGGTCCGTACGTGACTGTGGAGCTGTATTCTTGATCTACATCTTCTGCAGTGAGGGCATTGGTTTCCAAGTGGAAGGCGGTCCCGGTCAGGGTTGGCTTGACATGCCTTCCTCTTGGCTCGTTTCTCTCTTTCACCCTCCATTTGTGCCTCTTCAAATTTTACAGCACAGCTGGTCACAGCTGACCTCCAATTAGAGCGCTCAAAGGGCCAGGGCTTCCCAGTTCTCAGTGTCTATGCCAAAGTTTTTAAGTTTGGCTTTGAGCCCATCTTTCAATCTCTTTTCCTGTCCACCAGCATTCCTGGGTTGTTGCAGCACTGCTGGTCACAGCTGACCTCCAGCTGGAGCGCTCAAGGCCAGGGTCAGTGCAGGTGGTCTTTGCTTCTTCCAGCACGCTGACGTTTGTCCACCTGTCTTCCCAAGAGATTTTCCGGATTTTCCGGAGGCAGCGCTGATGGAATCGTTCCAGGAGTTGCATGTGACATCTGTAGACAGTCCACGTCTCTGCAGGCATAGAGCAGGGTTGGGAGGACAATAGCTTTATAAACAAGCACCTTGGTATCCCTACGGATGTCCCGGTCCTCAAACACTCTCTGCTTCATTTGGAAAAATGCTGCACTGAAATGCAACACTTAATATATGATTCCTCTAAACTAATTCATGTCTCTGGGGTAAGATGAATAACATTTAAGGTTATTAATAGAACTGGCAAAAGTAATTTCAGAACCAGTGGCAGCATCATTGACAATACCTGAAGAACAGGAGAAGTTCTAGAGCAGGGGTCCTCAAACTAAAGCCCAGGGGCTGGATACGGCCCTCCAAGGTCATTTACCCGGCCCTCGCTCAGGGTCAACCTAAATCTGAAACGCCATCCGTTTAGCATTGCCATAGTCCAGGGGTCCTCAAACTAACGCCCTCCAAGGTCATTTACCTGGCCCTCACTCAGGGTCAACCTAAGTCTGAAATGACTTGAAAGCACACAACAACAACAATCCTATCTCATCAGCCAAAAGCAGTCCCACACTTCCCATTGAAATACTAATAAGTTTATATTTGTTAAAATTGTTCTTCATTTTAATTATTGTATTTTTGTTTTTTGCACTACAAATAAGATATATGCAGTGTGCATAGGAATTCATGTTTTTTTCAAATTATAATCTGGCCCTCCAACAGTTTGAGGGACTGTGACCTGGCTCTCTGTTTAAAAAGTTTGAGGACCCCTGTTCTAAAGGAAGGCAGAAGTTTTTCTCAGCTTCAAAAAGGGGGAGAAAAGAGCGCCCAAACAATCCTCCCCCAGTCAGCTCAACATCAATAACAGGAAAGATTCTAGAGCAGATCATTAGACAATCTGTAAGATACGTAGAAAGGAACACTATGCTCACTAAAACTCAAGATGTGAGCATGATTATGGTTTCTGTTTAGCATCTTTGGTCCCCGTTGCTCTGAGGGTACTTTGTGTGCATGTGGTGCTTTTTGTCATGGCCTTGGGTCTGTACAATAAACTATTTTGATGATGAAGATGTGTTTCTCAAAAACAAGTTATACCAGATAATGTTATATCTTTTGTTGAGATAGTTACAAGCTTGGTAGATTAAGGGAATGCTATGGATGAAGCATATCTTGATTTTATTAAGACCTTCAACAATGTTCCTCATGATAGTCCCACAAAAAAGCAAGTAAAATATGGGCTAGGCAATGCTGTTTAGGTGAGTTGTGAATTTGTCCAACCGTCCGAGCCAAAAGTTTGCTTACCACTGCGCTTCCCTGAAAATAAGACATACTTATAAAATAAGCCATAGCAGGATTTCTAAGCATTTGCTCAAAAAAAGCCATACCCCAGAAATAAGACATAGTGACAGCGTACCAGTGCAGAGCAATCGTGACATGAGATTCTGCATGGCAGGGGGCTGCACAGGATGGTCTTTGTGATCTCTTCTAATTCTGCAATTCTGTTAAAATATTCCTTAACCTGCTGATATTCTTTTGTATAATGCTCTGTTTCCTTTGCAATCATCTCCCGCCCCAAATACAGGAAGTGGATATTTATACAGTGAAGCTGGAAGAACTGGCCTTCACGTCTACATTTTGCCTCCAAATTCAGCGTAACGATTATATCCATGCGTTGGTCACATACTTTAATGTAGAATTTACAAAGTGCCACAAGAAAATGGGATTTTCTACAGGTAAAACCTCACTTACTTATGATATGAAATTCTCCTGGACAGGCATAGATGTCAAGCTCACTTTGTTTTCTTTACTAGGCCATTGACAAGTACATAGTACAATTGAATCTCACTTTTTCAAAATACTTGGGACCATAATGTTTTGGGGATTTTGATTCTTGTCTGTTTTTAGAGTACATGTGGAAGATCTGATGTGTTGCCAAAATTTTCAAGACCCCAAAATTGGGCTAAGAGGACCCCATCTGCAGTCAGGATCCCCAGTTTCAGAAGCAGTGGTCAAGAAGACATGGCACTGTGAAGACCTTACTTAGTCATACCACACCAGTGAAGTCCTGTAGATGAATCCCAACAATCTTATTTGCAGCAGAATCAGATCTTCCAAATGGTTCAAGCCCAGACTATCTGCAAAACCGCATCTCCATGTACAAATTAGCACAGGCACTGTAGTGTGTGGAGAAGGCCCTGCTCTTGGTCCCACCCCTGTCTGGTGGGGACGAGAGAGGGGACCTTCTCCATGATCGCTCCCCACCTTTGGAACAATCTCCCTAAAGAAGTAAAAATGACCCCTCTCTCTTCTCCTTCAAGAAGTTTTTAAAAACCTATTTATGCACCTTGCCCTATGGAGAAGAGGACGACTAGTACATTGTTAAACATACCCTTGTCTACCTCAACCCTGTTGGACACAGTAAATTACCCTATATTTTTAATTCTTTTTATTCATTAGATTTTATCAAATGGTAAATGTGTCTGAAGTGTTATATTATGTACATTTAAGTTCTTAATGCTGGTTATTTTTGGGTTGTCATTATAAGTTTATATTAATGTTGTCCTTATTTATTATTTTTGATTTGATTTTTTTTTTGTCTGTTGTTTTTCGGCATTGAATGTTTGCCACCTTTGTTTGAAACTGCCCTGAGTCCCCTCGGGGAGATAGGGCAGGCTATAAATAAACATGATGATGATGATGATGATGATGTGGAGTAGCAATGCCACAGTAGCAGCACACCATAGCACCAAATTTTTTGTTGCTCACCTAAAAAAGAAACCCCATTACCACTGCCTCACCTCCCTGCCTTCCTTCAGCATGCTCCTATCCTCAGCTTTGCACCATGTGCCTCATCTTCTGAACCTCCATTCACCTTACCTTGCAGTGACTGGCCCACCCTCCTGCCTGATGTTTCCCTCTCTCTATCTCTCTCTCTAATTTTGTTTTGTTTTTAACTTGTATTATTTTATTGTGATGTTAGCCAACTTGAGTCCCATTATTGGGAGAAAGGTGGGATAAAAATGATGCATAAAGCAACCACTGTGGCTGCTTGGCACTTGGCCCCAAGTGCCAAGCATTTGAAGCCTTCCGGGTTTTATGTAAAACAACACTGGTCACATTGTGAAGCCACCATTGCTTTATAACTCTAGATTGGTTGTCAGATGGACTAACCCATGCTGCTGCCACATTCTTAAATTTATTATTTATTTAGAACTTTTATATACCGGTCTTCTTGACCTCCGGGGAGGGACTCAGGCCGGTTTACAACAAGATTCATAAACAGTAGTTTAAAAACATCACACCCTATAACACACTAATACATAAAATACATTAAAAGCAATCATATAATTACATAAAGCCAAGTCGTCCAAAAAGAAGTCACAATTCATTACCATCCGTRCGTGTGGTCAAGAGTTGTTGACTCACTCATCAAATGCTAAATTCCAGAGCCAGGTTTTCACCAATTTTCTAAAAGTCAGGAGAGAAGGGGCAGTTCTAATCTCCAGTGGGAGAAAGTTCCAGAGCCYAGGGGCCACCACCGAGAAGACCCTGTCCCTCGTCCCCACCAGACGCACTTGCAAGGGTSGTGGGACTGAGAACAGGCCCCCTCCAGAAGATCTTAACAACCTTGATGGTTCATYGGGGAGAATCCGTTCGGACAGGTAAACTGGGCCGGAGTCGTTTAGGGATTTATAAGTCAACACCAGCACTTTGAATTGTGCTCGGAAGCTAATTGGCAGACAGTGGAGCTGGCGCAACAGAGGAGTAGTATGCTCCCTGTACCCCGCTCCTGTTAGTAATCTGGCTGCCGCTCGTTGGACTAGTTGAAGCTTCCTGGCAGTCTTCAGAGGCAACCCCATGTAGAGAGCATTGCAGTAGTCTATACAGGATGTAACCAGAGCGTGGACCACCGTGGCCAAGTCAGACTTCCCAAGGGGAAGCAAAATGTAGTGGGTACAGATGACGCATGGGAGGAGTAGCAATGCTGATGGAGCAACAGCAACAATGCTCATAGTAAGAAAGTTCATAGCACCTTTATCCACAACTCCAGGTTATTTGAAGGACTGTATGTCTATGAGCCTTTTAGAAATATGATCATCCAGGGAGGGTCTTCTCTCTGTCCAACCACTCGCTCAAGCATGTTTGGTGGGAATGAGAGACAGGGCTTATTTGGTAGATGCTTCCAGACTCTAGAACTCCCTCCCAAGAGAGACTAGGATGGTCCTATCCCTGCTCGCTTTTCATAAGCAGGTGAAGACACGAATGCCTCCAGTCATTTAGGGGATGAAGAGGGGCAGGCTGCTGGAGAGGTTGGGTGGGATTTCAGGGGGCGGGATATTGAGTGTTCAATGTAATTTTAATTGTATGCTTATTGTACTTTAATTATATTCTGATTTTATATTTATGTCACAAATATTTGCTTTTTAATATTTAATATTTGCTTTGCTTTTAATTTTATTGGGTTGTGTTATGTTATTGTTAGCTGCCTCAAGTCCCTATAGGGATAAAAATAAAAGTCCATCATCATCATCATCATCATCATCATCATCTCACCTGGAGACATCCAGTGTCACATGACCATCAGCACTGATGGGTGAAAAGGAAACCTCTGCTGAGATTGGAGGGTCCATCCATTCGTAAAAAGATGATGTGACTGTAACAAACAGATTACTGACTAGGACTGGGCTGTTCAAAGTGGAAATTTATCCTAGTCATGATCATTTTACAAAGCTGAGCAAATGGCTCAATTTGCAGACCATATAGCAACTTTATTTTGTATTTGCTATGAAAAATACTACAATTAGCCACTCAGGCATTGATTTCCCATCAGAGGGAGAGGAATTTTGACACCCGAGAAAGATTGCACAATGAATTTTCCAGCTACCCTAAGGCATGGCTTCAATTAAATTTTTATTGCAGAGTATATCACCCAAATTACTGATACTAAGACTGCCATGCTTAAAAATGCATTCAGCAGTTCTCAGTGTACTGACCAGTTTCCTGGCTTGTGGGGATGGATGCCTTAACTATGTATCTCAGGAAGTTGAAAGCCGGCATTTTTCATTTCCTTAAGGCCACAGTAACTGCAACTGCAGAGTAACTTGCAACTGCAGAGATACACAATGACCACTCCATCAGGCCAAATCTTGCTTAATCTATATTAACTTTTGTAAGTCACCCTCACTGGAAAAGGAAAAGATATATATAACTACTACAACAAGTACCATCGTGCTTGATACCCATCTAATTTATTCATCAGAGCCAGGAAGAAAGCAAGCTCTGGGAAAGGGTTTTATCAGTCCTGGCCTCTTGTTTGAAGAATTTGTTTTCATTGTGCACAAGGTACCATCATTATAGGCATTAGAGGAAAATGTCAAGACACACTTTTTTCACAGTCTGCACAGGTTTAGCGATATGCAAAAAATCCTTCTAGCACCCTTCTTTATTTTCTGGGAGTTATATTTAAACTTTCCCTTCCTGGTGGACCCCCCACTCTCAGCATGGTATTCTAGCACCAGTTCCAGTTGCAGACTGCAAGGGAAGAAGTTGTCACATTGCCAGGGCTCTGTCTTATTTAGGTAGAGATGAATCAAACTCCCAGTTTTATCAAACGGTTTAATTAAAACAGCATTTACTTACTTGCTGGCTGTTTTTATAGTCCAAAACATAAAACATAAAGATAGCACTCAGCCACAGACTAAACAAAAACTGATAGCAAAAATAACTTCATAGTCAAAAGGGTCCAGTCCAGTGGTCAAACGCTGAGAGTTCAATAACAGAGTCCAGGGATCAAGAGTCTATACTGTAGTCAAAAGCCAGTCCAAAGGTTCAAGGTTCCAGGGTTCCAGGATTACAGGAGACAGGTCAGGATACATCCACCACCAAAATGCAACAGATAACTTTTCTCTCAAACATGAGTCTCAAGGTTAGCTCCTTAAATCCAGTAACACCCAGCTGCAACCCATCTCTTGCATACCTCCACCCTTAATTGCTTTCACCCAAGAATTCCCACTTACAGATTACCAAACCCTCTAGAACAGTGGTTCTCAACGTGAGGTCCCCAGATGTTTTTGGCCTTCAACTCCCAGAAATCCTAAAAGCTGGTAAACTGGCTGGGATGTCTGGGAGTTGTAGGCCAAAAACATCTGGGGACCCCAGGTTGAGAACCACTGCTCTAGAACTAATACTCACATTAACCCTTCCATCACCACCACCATCAACTGCAGAACATATGACAAAAGTAGGCAAACCTGGCTTTATTTATTTATTTGTTTATTTATTTGTTTGCAGTATTTATATTCCGCCCTTCTCACCCCGCAGGGGACTCAGGGCAGATTACAATGTACATTTACATGGCAAACATTCAATGCCATAGACACACATCATATATACACAGTCACACAGAGCCTATTTAACATTCCAGCTTTTCATGAGGGTATTCTGGCCATCAGGGGAGCTGTCGCTTCACTGTCCATTTGTGACACTGATGAAGTACTTCCTCATTCTTTGCATGCTTGCTGGAGATTTTTATGGCATCGTAAATTAGCCTCCCCGCAGAAGTGGTCCCTAAATTTCCTACTTGAGAGGCGCAACTGTCTTTCTGGCTGCAAAGGTCGACAGCAAGCTACACAAATTGGTTGGAAGCTCACTCCGACCTGGGCTGGCTTCGAACTTATAACCTTTTTGGTCAGTAGTGATATTAATGCAGCTGACTCCCAGCCAGCTGCGCCACAGTCTCGGTGTAATTCAACCAATCACTGCTCAGGGAATGCTGTGAAGTGGCGATAAGGGGAAGAGCCTTTAAAACAAAAACAAAACAGAGCCTTGCCTCTCTGAGAGACCAGATTGGTTTTGGGTTTGATAGACATAGGGCTTCATCCCATGGGATAAATAAAGCGTTTGGGATCATTGGTTTTCTCTTAAGCTTCGCAATGCCTTGTTTGGAAATTAAATGGATGATTTTCCTACCTCTGTTACACCTCCTTTTCTCTGCTTTCTTTAGGATTTCTCCATTTGATTTGCCGTCACACGGTAGAAATTGTTCCCTTCCCTTGTCCCTCCATGCTTTTCATTATTTATCTTTTTAAAAAGGAATCCTAGAAATTGGTTTTACATTAACCCAAGCATCTGCATTGGGTTCATTGAGGAAATTGGCAGTTTGGCTCCTCCCACACATGGCGTCATAGTTTTTATTTAGAAGCGGGAAACAAGGATTAATATCACAAAGGGAAAATGGCCATTTTGCCCATCTCTACATGGGGAAATTAAAAATAAGTCAATTGCCAACTGGCTTAGGAATTGTTGGGGAAACCAATACTTTAGAAAAGGTAAAATATCTCTACCCCACAGTTGAAGCTTGCATCGTGTGAAGGGCACCATGGTTTGCAGTTTTTTCATTGTGTTGAAATGCTGATTTTACTGAGTGGAATGAAGTCCATATAAACAGACTGATACGGGTGTAGGAAACAGTAGTGTAGTAGTGAAGAATGTTGTGTTCATCCCTTCCATTTGGCAAAGAGGCGGAGGAATGCCCAGGGAACGTGGTTGAATTGCAAATATAGAACCACATCTGGGTTTGTGGTATTATGTTGCTGCAATGTATCCTGGATTTTTTAAAACACACAAATAGACACTGGTTGGGTGTGAAAAGCTAGATTGTTTTTAAATACTCTGGGACAACAGAAAAATATTTTTTATATCTAAAAAACATTAGACTCTCCTTCATTGGAGGTTTGTTTCTATTACTTTGATATGAGCATGGAAATACCTATCAATACTGTCAGTTTTCAAATATCTTTGGTATGCACCTTTTCCTTGGGACCTTCATCTTTTAAAATCATCCATTCCCATCATGTCTGCATTCAAAAATATTTCAATCTTTATCCCTTAATGTTGGTACAACTCAAACCAGATGCTCCCCAACACTTGTTTGCTTTCTGGATTTGAAGGCTTTTCTATCACCTTTTTCCACGCTAAATGGCGCAGGTACAAATGTTAAGTGGAATTTGTATAAATTCAGCGTCAGTGAAAAAAAGTGGCTAGTGTGTATGAAATCTCAATCCCTTCTCTTATATTACCATCTCATCCATGCATTTAAATACCTCCAGTTCAGTTAGCTCTTAGAGATATATATTTCAGATAAAGTTTTCTTTGAGATTTTGGCTTTTATCCTATGTATCTAATGTATGCACCTAAATTTGGCCGCCGTAGATTGCCACATTTCCCCACATGGCTAGTTCTAATATACACCACTACTCACTTCACCCTAATAATTGATATAAACAACACATGGTTTCTGATGAACAGACTTGCTCCCTGAGGGCCTGAATCTCTTGGCACTCAACACATGCTCATATTTATGCCCTGCAGATACTTTGAGAAATATGCAACATACAGTGCGAGGTACTGACTCCATGTTGCTGCTAGCTTATGTTCACATGTGGTTCATGATTATTGTCACTAAGCTTGTTTTCATTAAAATACTATGCTAGTTACTACCAGAAAAAATGTAGTAAGGTTGGCTGTTGGACCTCCTTGATCACATGCTGAACTTTTACAAATCTTCACATGTGTAAGGCATTGTTGTTGGGGCTCCTTCTTGTGCATATTGAACTAGACTTTACACAATCTTTGCTTTGTAGTGGTTCTAAAAACATTTCAATAATTTGAACCTGAACTTTTAAAATGCAGATAATTATAATGTATCTTCTTTTGTAGCTCCAGACGCTCCTTATACACATTGGAAACAAACCGTATTTTACTTAGAGGATTATTTAACTGTTAGAAGAGGTGAAGAAATTTATGGAACCATATCCATGAAACCAAATGTAAAAAATGAGGTAGGTTTGTATTTTATATCTGAATGGACACAGAAGCTCTATAAAAACTGTTTTCCAAACATAACAGTAATGGAGCAAATTTACTTGGCATGACAGTGTTCCCTCGCTACTTCACGGTTCGCTTTTAGCGGACTCGCTGTTTCACGGGTTTTTGAAAATATTAATAAAAATATTAAATATTTACGTTGAGTGGCGGCCAGGGACCCCGGAAGTGTGACAGGGAAGGCCTGCTTCCCTGGCCTCCACAGAGCACATTATCTTCTATGAACTGGATTATATGGCAGTGTGGATTATCTGCTTTGATAATCTGGATTATATGACAGTGTAGAAGGGTTAGATAATATGGATTTTATACAGCTGTGTAGAAGAGATCTTCAAGACCTAGGAAGCAACTGCTTGTTTGACTTGGCTGCTGTGAGCCGATATTATTCCCCACAATAGTTCAGATATGGTCTAGCTAAATCTTACATCTCCTGTTTTTCTTTTTTCTTTTTTACAGCGTGACCTGGATTTCTCAATAGACTTGGATTTTAAAGGGCAGCTTTGTGAAACTTCGGTATCGAATGACTATAAAATGCGCTAACAATGCACTATCTTCCAAAGAGAAGGAGAAATAGCAGCACTTCTGGATCTGTCCAATGTGAACGGGAAAAAATTATTTTACAGGAATCATGACATTGCTGTGATGGATAGTAGACTTTCCTTCTTGCAGCGGAGAATGCCAAGTGGGCTCTGTGTGTGTGTGTGTGTTTGGGGGCGGGTGGGGGGTACTAACAGGAATGTGTAGTATTATATAAATATAGTTTTTGCCTAGATCAACTAAAGGAGCTGTCTTTCTTGTTAGTTTTAGGATGTGATAAGACAAAACAAAAATGCATATGCAATATGGGCATAGAGAGAGAGATCACCATCAAATTTGAGTTATTTCCCCCAATTTTTGCATGCTGTTTTTCTGACTAGAGTGATCTTAGGGTTGTCTGTTGTGAGTAGATGATTGAGATTGTATTGAGTTTTAAAATAAAATTTCATTATTTATCAGAAAAGCTGTATTGTCAAAACATAGGAATTTATTTGTGATTGTTTTTTTATTTATTTATGTGTAGCTGGGACATTATTTATTGCAATTCTGCTTACACATTTTTTTGAAATGAACAGAATGTACATGCGATCGAGTTTTAGATGAAGCTGGGGTTCTTGCTGTGCCATTTACTGTACTTTTGGAGAAATAATTCTTTCTGCAAGCGAAGAGGTGATTTAAAATAAATAAGCCTTGATCATAACAAAACACAAGGAATGTATTTTCATTTGATCTCCATCCTTTTTCTGTAAGTGAGGATTTGGGCTCCTAATTTCATTACAGTTGATATCTGTCTCTCTCTTGTCTCTAGATATGTAACCCACTGGTGAGCTTACTGGAAAATGATATTAGTTGTTATGACTGGAAATTGCATGGAATTGTCTCAGACTTATTGTCTGACACTTAAATATTATGCATAGGAAGAGTCCTGCTTTTAGGAATGGTGTGTTATTTTCTTGCTGTATACTTCTTGATAAATAAAAGCTCTGTATTTATTGATCGGTGGTCTTTATTCTTCTTCATAACACAAATATGCACATTTCCTTTTAAATTGTTGTATTGAAATAGCACAAAAAAATCCAGCTTTTCTTGATGTAAGAATGGCTGGATAATGGGATTTTAAATGATCAAAGGTAGTAGGTGGCTTTCTCAAAATGGGGCTATTTTTTAAATGTCCTACAGACTATTGCTAAGGAAGAAATGTTGATTAATTGACATTTTTCAAATGCATGCAGTTCCAATTTAATACACAACAGATGATGTCTGAACAATGTGGGAGAGTATCCCTTCAAACCATATTTAACTACTTAGCATTTAAGCCATGCTAAGCAGTCAAACATGTGCAACCTAGCCACTTTTTAAAATTTATGCCAAGACTTTGAGAATGACAATCCACAACTCTCTGTCTTCTGTTTATTTTGCTTCAAAGATCATTCAGCTTATTGTTGAAATAATATGTACCAACAGAAACATTGAGTGATGGCTGCCAGCTTGGGTGTCATTAAAAAAGAATTGGACTTCTTTATGCAAGTTGATGCTCCCAATGACAATAAGTCATGATGACAGTGTTCTGTATCTCTGTCAGTGTTCCATGTCTTTGCACACATATTGGATTTGTGGTTTCCCCATAGTCAAGTGATTTGAGCTCATACAAAATGTGCTTTTCCCCTGGTTAAAAAATATCTGAAGCCCAAGATGCATATTGTATATGTAAATCCTAAATGAAACAACATAATTGTAACAAAATGGCACAACTGATCATTTGAAGATTTATTTTGATTGTGCCAGTATATGAAAAAACAGATTTATTACATCATAAAGAGAAACAGTGTTGAAATTTCTTTGAGCAGCTCAGATTCCAAACACAGGAGGTAGACATTTGAAGGAATGTGTCACAGAAGTAGAAGAACCAGGAACTACTGAAGCTACAGAATTGGTTTTATACTCTCTCCCTCATAACTGACGATGAGCAACAGCAACACAAGCAACAATGCCAATCTTTAGAGAATGTGCAGGTAACCTTGGAAGACTGAACACATGGAATGGCCCCTGCCAGTCACCAGAGGAGACATGTGGTGTGTCGGAGAACTCTGAGGGCCCTTCCACACAGCCATATAACCCAGAATACTGGGTTATCTGAGTCCACACTGCCATATCTTCCAGTATGTGGGATTTTATTGAGCTGTGTGGAAGGGGGCCTCAGAATAATAAAACTAGTGATTGACAGACCTGATAGAATGTCTCTGATGGGATTGTTTTCTCCCTGGGACAAAATCCATGAAATATCACAGAGGCTGACAAGTCTCCAAAAGTTCACTGACCATTCCTCATTAGAATCATAGAGTTAGAAGAAACCACAAGTCCAACCTGCAATGGCCAATCCAACCCCCTGCCATTCAGTAACATGCAACCAAAGCACCTGTGACAAATGACCATCCAGCCTCTGTTTAAAAACCTACAGAGGAGGAGACTTTAGTCCAAACTGAGAGGGAGGCAAGCTTGTTTTCTGCTTCTCTAGAGACTAATGGCACTTCCAGACAGTGCCAAAATGCTGGATTTAGAAGAGAGGCAAAAATATTCAGAGCAGGTCCCCACACTGACCTATCGGTCCTGAGATTTCTTCCTCACTGTCCTCACAAACCTTGCTATGTCTTGGGATGAAATGAAGGGCGAATGGGGGTCATCTTCTGGAAATATATATATATATATATATATATGAGAGAATGGATTCAAATTGCAGAAAGAGATTCCATCTAAACAGAACTTCCCGACAGTAAGAGCTGTTTGGCAATGGAACACACTGCCTTGGAGTGTTGTGGAGTCACCTATGGATGTTTTTAAACAAAGGCTGGATGACCATCTATTGGCAGTGTTTTGATTTGTTGATCCTGCATTACAAGAAGTTGGATTGGATGGCCCTGGTGGTCTCTTCGGACTCAATATTTTTCTACATCCTCAAGGAGATGCAAAGGAATTATAGAATCATACAGCTGAAAGGGTTATCATGGGCTATCATGCCCAACTCCTTGCAATAAGGATACTAATAGGAAGTATGTCCTCCTGCTAATCTTTCCTCCAGTTCTTTCATATGTAAGAAGAAAGTGAAACTTATATCCAGAATTTTTTTTAGTTTTCAACCAAGAATTCACTGCTACAAATACATTCCCTTAACTAAGGTTGAAGAATCTTAGGATGGTATTAAAGAGCCAGCATGGGGCAGGGATTCGATTATTGAACTCTTGGAAGCCAGGGTTTGAATCATGTCTGTGAATAACATTGGGCTAGTCTTGAGGCCTCATCACACTTGAGCATTTATTCACTTTAATAATTAGTTTGTAGTTTAGGGAGAGGTCTTTAAAGTGCTCATCCAGAGAAGCCCTAGACCTCTCAAGCTGCAAACCCCAGAATTCTGCAGGAGGAAGTCACAGCATTTAAAGTAGATTAAAGTGGATAGTGGATGCTCAAGTGTGATAAGGCCCTAGGTCTAAGATGAAGGCACTGATAAACCTTATATATAAACCAAAATAACACTCATTATAAATCAAGTTGACTTGAAGGCACACAACAATTGTGTAAAATATATAAGGCTCAAGAACCTGCACCTGGACTGTGGCACAGCTGGCTGGGAGTCAGCTGCATTAAGATCACTACTGACTGAAAGGTCATGGGTTCAAAGCCAGCCAAGGTCGGAGTGAGCTTCTGACCAATTTGTGTAGCTTGTTGTAAACCTTTGAAACCCGAAAGATAGTTGCATCTGTCAAGTAGGAAATTTAGGTACCGCTTAAGTGGGGAGGCTAATTTAACTAAATTTGCGACACCATAAAAATCTCTCGCAGGCATGCAAAGAATGAGGAAGTACTTCATCAGTGTCACAAATGCACGGTGAAGCGACAACTTCCCTGGTGGCCAGAATCCCCTCATGAAAAAGTTGGAATGTTAAATAGCCTCTGTGTGTCTGTCTATATGTGGTGTGGCTATGGCATTGAATGTTTGTCATGCATATGTACATTGTAATCCACCCTGAGTTCCCTGCGGGGTGAGAAGGGCGAAATATAAATACTGTAAATAAATAAATAAATAAATCGGATATAACTATGACATGCTCTCTAAAATCCTACCTCATAAGCCAGGCAGTGCCCAAAACAAAGTCACCCCAAGGCACTGCAGTTAGAGGCAATGTGAGACAACGAATGCAGTATTTTTCTGGTTTTGGCACATTGAGAAGAATTGCTGAAGAGAATCCTTGGGATTCTGCCACATTTGCTTGTCTTAATGCACTCTACAACTAGCAGTGCTGCAGTTATCATTTCCTGGTGTGCGGCATCTCACAAACCCTTTGGTTGGGGTGCTACCTTGCTCAAGAAGGTGGTTTGTTGGGTTACATATGGTCCTCCCCAAAATGTACATGATTGCAAGTCTGGCTTACTATGTTGTAACTATTGAACAGGATGTCAGCCATGGTTTTAAAGCATCCTGTCATCCTGATAAGTCACTTCTAATGTTGTTTTTTAATTCCAATTTCAGATAGTATTTGGTTTGCTTGGGTTGTTTTTTTTTTTGTATCCTGCCTTTTTCACAAGATAGTTCACAACTTTTGAGAAAGATAATTATTGTTGGAATTGCTCCATCTTCACCCTCACCTGATATAGTTATCAAAGGTTTAGGAAGGCTGCCAAGGAACCCAGAAATAGATCTGGTGCATGAAGAGGAGAAGGAGTGGAGTGGAAAAGGTCAGATTCAAAAGGAAAGTGAACATTCAGTTCTTGTGGGTTTTTTCGGGCTATATGGCCATGTTCTAGAGGCATTTCTCCTGACGTTTCGCCTGCATCTATGGCAAGCTTCCTCAGAGGTGAGGTCTGCTGGAGCTGGGAAAAAAGGGGGTTTATATATCTGTGGAATGACCAGGGTGAGACAAAAGGCTTTTGTAAGTGGGCTAGGTGTGAATCTTTTCAACTGACCACCTTGATTAGCATACAATGGGCTGACTGTGCCTGGAGCAAACTCTTCTTGAAAGGTGATTAGATGTCCCTGCCTGTTTTTCTCTCTGCTGTTTTAATTTTAGAATTTTTTAATACTGGTAGCCAGATTTTGTTCATTTTCATGGTTTCTTCCTTTCTGTTGAAATTGTCCACATGTTTGTGTATTTCAATGGCTTCTCTGTGTAGTCTGACATGGTAGTTGTGAGAGTGGTCCAGCATTTCTGTGTTCTCAAATAATATGCTGTGTCCAGGTTGGTTCATCAGGTGCTCTGCTATGGCTGATTTCTCTGGTTGGAGTAGTCTGCAGTGCCTTTCATGTTCTGGATTCTTGTTTGGGCGCTGCGTTTGGTGGTCCCAAATAAAGTGAACATTATTTGGGAGGAGAAGGCCTCCCCATCAGTGTAGGGGTGCAGGGGGTATAGGAAATGAAGAATGAATTTACTTTTGGATAAGTTTGTGAACTTGGCTTCAATGGAACAACCCATGGACCTGTCTCTTAACTTTGGCTCATCATTTTAAAGCGGAAAGCTGTTCAAAAATATATTTAGGTCAAGAATGCCATCTGCTGGGGAAATGCATGATAACAAGTCAGAGAAATATCTGTAAGAAAGGCTGCTGGCTAGGGACCACAACAGGATGGGTTTGAAGCCTCTTTAAGACACTGGCATTTAGCCACAACGGAGATGCAGGTGCTTTGAAAGCCCTAGCTAGGAGGACTGAGCCGATTATCCACATAACTTGATGAGCCTGAATCCTGAACTTGCAACTGAAATAAATAAGATCCTGGCTATCTGTACCTGAAGGGAATGGAATACAGCAGATCGGCATCCTACCCCAAGCAACTGTTTCTCTAGTGTGACTTAAGCCTGAGGCATAAAGAGGCCCCAGCTATTCTCAATAAAAGATACAATATCAGAATAATACTAAATGATGATAATGATACATTTGTTTGTTACCTGTTTTTCCTTGCGGCTCAAGGCAGGGTGCAACATGGTTAAAACAGACACAATACTATTAAAGTACATATTACAAAATATATACAAGACCAACAATAAAATGCTGGTTAAGATTCACAGTTTAAAATTGACTGAGGGCGCATCCAGAAAACCCCTTAAAAGTGCAAGCTCCCGTGTTTTAAACAATGCCCCACATAAAGGTAAATGCATTAGGTACAGAGCAGGGGGAAAAAGTGTAGAAAGAGAGAGGGTCTTCTCGGTGGTGGCCCCCCAACTTTGGAACTCACTTCCTAAGGACATCAGGCATGCCCCAACTCTGGCAGTCTTCAAGAGGAGCTTGAAAACGTTCCAGTGTGCCTTCCCAGAATAGTGAACCCTTAGCATCATGTCCTCTAAAAGCACTTTATACTGATTTCGGAGTGCTTGTTCGTTTCAACCAACGCCCACCTCCTCTATCTTGTTCATGCCCAGCATTATTTTTAACTTGATTACATTTGGCCCAGCCATAGTTTTAAATATGTTTTGTGCTATTGTGCAATGTTTATGCTATTTGTGTATGAGATTTATTTTAATTGCTTTGTATTAGTAGTTGTATTTTGCTTCGTATTGTGTTTATTGCTTGTATTGATGTATTGTGGGCTCAGCTTCATGTAAGCCAGCCCGAGTCCCTTGGGAGATGGTAGTGGGGTATAAATAAAGTTTATTATTATTATTTATTATTGTGCTGAATTAATTTGATACTGGAAAGACCCAGGTCGTATCCAATATGTCCACTGTATGTTGAATGTTGAATATAACGTGCAACTTCCACTTGCCTGTTGGTCATTCTGCTACCTGCCTGGGGCAGGCCTGATGGACAGGTGGCAGCTTCCAAACTAAGACCTCATTCACAAAGACCTCAAAACCTCCCTCTTGGTTTTGAAGGTCTTGCAAATGAGGCCAGTTGAAAAGCCTGTTATAGTAAGTTGTAGTAGGACCAAGTGTATGTGTGTGTTGAAGAAAAACCTTATGATGATAATTATTATGTGCAGTGGGTAATGTAGATCAACCAGCAAGCTTGGACCACACCTGACGGGGTATAACTGTATGGGATTTTTAAGAATACAGTTGGGTACTGGAGAGCCTTTCCCCTTGAGGTCTATGCTCAAAGGCTCTGCTCTGGGGAGTAGGTTGGAGCGAAGCTGTTATGCTGCTCTAAAGGAGGCTATGGTGGAATAGCTGGCTACTCAAGGTTTATGCTTTTGCTCTTCTATTTGACTTAAGATGAAGATGCCTTATTTTGTATTACTTACAAAGACTATGTAAGTTTCTTGCACTATTTGTTTTTTGTATGCAACATTGCAAGTTTGTGTCTCATCTCTGCTATTATGAGTAAAGAATTTTCCATTCATTTTTACTCTTTTCTGTGTGTCTTGTGCATGGGACGTGGCTAAGATCCGCTTGCTAGTGAGTTAGCTAGCCTCAGCCAGACAGAGAGATGCAGGTGAGTTTATGTGCACAATTCTAATGTACCATCAAATCTATTGCATATCTCACTTTTGGCTATGTAATTTAGCCCCCCAAAAAGGTGAGAATTAGATTTAAGGAAATATGGTAATATGAAAGGTCTCCTGGAACACCGTACTAAATTCAGTTCCTGATATCACAATTCAAGAAGGATACTGACAAATTGGAATGTGTCCTGGGAAAGGTGGCCAAATACTCAAAGACCTGAAAACCAAGGCCTATGTGAAGTGGCCTAGGGAATGTGTATGTTTAATCTGGAGAACAGAAGGCTGATAAGGGACATGATATGTTTAAATATTTGAAAGTATGTCATAGTGAAGACGAAGCAAGTTTGTTTTGCTGTTCTAGAAGCTAAGGGTTCTTCTGACACTATAATCCAGTTTGGAATTAGTTTGGGAGGGATTGGTTTTGTTGTGCAGGTGATCAGACTGCCATGTCTGGAACTGGTTTGAGGCCAGGAAGATGATTACATTAAACGTGGAATCTGGTCTCATACTGTTTTGCAGGATTTTCCTCCCCAAAGCCAGGGAAAGATTATCAATGGTGAACCAGAGTCTTGAATAGTTTTATAAATCTAAAATAAAATATGTGATGGAGTCAGTCGTAATCCTGGGAGTAGAAAAAGAAGGGAAAATGATAGCTAGCAGCAGAGGTAATCAATTCCCCCTCCCAGGGGGCGGATTGGCTCTTTCCTGTCCAGCCATACTCTTGGAGCATTTTTCAGCAGTCCCCTTTCAGGATTCTTTACTGTGCTTCAGCAGGGGCAGATGTCTACAATATGCTCTGCATTTTGTGCAGTCAATTTCGCCCTGGATTTGGAATACATTGACATCTGCTGAATAGCAATTTTTTTTTGTCCAAACTAGGACTTTCCTGAGAATTTTTAATGCATAGTATATCCTTATATGCATATTGCAATGCACATTCCTGGTGTGTGTTTTGTGGCCACCACAGCCTCAAGTCGGCTTCAAACTGCTTTATATAGTCAGTGTAGAAAGGTTTTAGGACATGGACCAATGGATTCAAATTTCAGGAAAGAGATTCCACCTAAATATTAGGAAGAACTTATTGACAGTTAGAGATGTTGGCCAATTGAATGCACTGTCTTGAAAACAATGTTTGGGTGGTACCATAAGCAATCCTTAAATTTTGTTGAGGGCTTTCATGGCCGGAATCCCTGGGTTGTTGTAGGTTTTTCGGGCTGCATGGCCATGTTCTAGAATCATTCTCTCCTGACATTTTGCCTGCATCTGTGGCAAGCATCCTCAGAGGTTGTGAGCATCCTCACAACCCTGAGGATGCTTACCACAGATGCAGGTGAAACATCAGGAGAGAATGCTTCTAGAATATGGCCATACAGTCCGAAAAACCTACAACAACGCAATCCTTAAATTTTGTTTCAGACCAGGTTCCATGCAAAAGTGCACTGTAAGTGCCATGATGCTTGAAAGGAGAATTCTTAAAGTCAGAAATCCAGCAAACAGACCAGGTCAGAGTGGAGAAAGTCAGAGAACGATAGACAGTCCGGTTTAGTCAGTCAGGCAGTCCAAAAAGGCTAGTCACATAAACAAAGGTTCTCAGCTGCTAACAGAGTGGTGGATGAAGAGAACTGAAGCAGTTGCTCCACCAACCAGCTACATATACTCACAAGGGGAGAGTGGGCAGGGCTAACCGCCAGAAAAGTTTTCAAATATATCTAGAAGGTTCCAAAGCTCTCTGCTTAGGCACAGAAACTACCATATGTGTGATTCACAGTTGACCATGATGGGAAAATGATAGTACAGATGGGTTAATAAAATTTCCTTTCAACAGGTAAATGAGTGCATACCTACAACCTTATCAGTAAATGAACAACTATTATTAATATTACGGGCTAGAGTTTTCAGACAAACCTGAAGCTCTCTTCTTTCCTTTTATCTAGAAATTAACCACTGAAATATTTTAGATAAAAAAATACGCGTATCATTCAGTCTATGCTAAAATCATTTTATATAACAGAGGCAGATTCTTCTGCTTGCTTTATTTATTTATTATTTATTTATTTATTTACTTCATTTGTTGACCGCCGCTCTCAGCCCTGGGGCGACTCGCGGCGGTGTACAACATGTAAAAACCATCTACAAAACATACAATATAACAACACTCGAATTACACATTAATCTAAATTACACTAATAGATCCGCGCCATCACAACATAGAGTCATAGCCAGTCTCATAATCCATAGTCCGTTCCAAATATCACAACCAAATTCGTGTGGGTCTCAATTAAATGCCTTGTCGAATAGCCAGGTTTTTAGGCTCTTACGAAAAGCCATAAGGGAGGCTTTAAAAAGGATTACGACTGACTCCATCACATTTTTTTTATTTCTAAAACTATTCAAGACAATATCCATTACTTTTTTAGTTTCTAAGAACCAGCCTTCAAAACCAACAGTGATTGAAGAGTAGACAGACTTTGGCTGCAAAGTAATCCAATTACTCACAATCATTACACTTATCTGATGCAGGAATTAGTAAATGGAGGTGGGGATGGAAGAGAGAAAGATTAACAAAATCCTTTTTATTAATCATTCTAGAGCTATCTTCTTAGGGAACAACTTCATTGCAACCTTGTATGTTTTCCTTATGTCTGGGTCAGAGCCAGTTTTACAAAAATGCAACAGATTCTCTGAACTTATCTGAACATGCACATCTAGATCATTTCAATTTTAATGTAATATTTCAACCACAATATGGCGCTATTCTTTATTTCTCATCTCATCTCCTCTGTTTCTATTTTTCTCCCCTCACCCTACTGCTTTTATGTAAGTATTGGGTCTATGGAGATCAACCTAAATTGACATTTTAATTCTAGACCAGGCATTTATTTTTCACATGTACACTGCACATATCTAATTTCATAATTGTCAGACTGCCATGATATACCACTATATACAGGCTGTCCCCAAGTTACAAACATCCGTCTTACATACTGCTCCTAGATATAAATGGGGATGAGACAACATGCACTGAAATTAAATTTACCTGTAGGAAGGAAAAATCTACTCCTGTAAGAATAATCATGAAAAAAAGTGTCTCCACTGAAGCTTTATCACTCATTCTTGTTTCTACGACAAGCCAAACATTTCAAAATCCAATGGTCATAGAAACAGAAAGTGAGGTGAAATCTTCTGAACAGGGGCACAGAGAACAAAACAAATGTCACAGGGGTGTTAACCCTTCCCTGTGCTATCTAGAACTATATACGAGTTCTATATAAAAGGTAAAGGTAAAGGTTTTCCCCTGACATTGTCAAGTAGTGTCCAACTCTGGGGTGTGGTGCTCATTTCCATTTCTAAGCCAAAGAACTGGCGTTGTCTGTAGACACCTCCAAGGCCATGCAGCCGGCATGACTGCATGGAGCACCATTACCTTCCCGCCGGAACGGTACCTATTGATCTACTCACATTTGCATGTTTTCAAACTGCTAGGTTGGCAGAAGCTGGGGCTGACAGCAGAAGCTCATGCCACTCCCTGGGTTCGAACCTGTGACCTTTAGAACAACAAGCTCAGCGGTTTAACCCACTGTGTCACCGTTATCATAGAAACAAAACAAGAACACGAAGCCAGAGAGATTATCAGCAGCCTCTTGTGTGTGTGTGTGCATGTATGGCTGCAGTTACACTTTTAAAATGTTCCCTGTTCTGACTGACATATAAATTCAACTTAAGAACAAATCTACAAATCCTATCTTGTTCTTAACCCGGGGGACTGTGTAATAGGGCTTGAGCATTCACAGATTTTGTTATCCATAGGGAGTCCCAGAACAACAACAAAAAAAACCCCTACCAAAAACCAAGGATCCATTCCATATAAACAGTTTCTGTGTTGGATGACCTTTCTCTTCTGAGCCACATCAGAAAATGGCCATACAAACAAATAATCTGTAACAGCTATAAATTCTAGTACTTCTCCTAAACTCATACGTACACATACATGTTAACCACAGTTCTGAGCTGTTGCTCCTCCACCTCCTCTTCTCCATCTTATTTTTATTCTATAAAAGGTAAAGGTTTTCCCCTGACATTAAGTCCAGTCGTGTCCAACTCTGGGGTGTGGTGCTCATCTCCATTTCTAAGCTGAAGAGCTGGTGTTGTCTATAGACACCCCCAAGGTCATGTGGCTGGCGTGACTGCAGCTTAAAAGTATCTTCAGTGGGCTAGAGTGGTATCTACTCCTTGTGTCATGATGTTTCATTACTAGAATACTACAGTGATATCACCAAAAGGTGGTACTTTATCCTCTCCAAGAAAATAATAATGGTTATTAACTGAAGATGTATGAAAACAAGGCCACTGTGGCCATCAGGCTGACAGACTATACATCTCTGCCAGAATATTTACAGAAGCAGTTGAGGCTTTCTTCTCAGCTTGTCTGCTAGGGGGACACTACCGGGTGCACTTCTGTTTGTATCGGTCCACTACTTACACATCAAGGCTCATTTCAGCTACTTTTGAGCGCAGAGGGGAGGCATTCCTGGCTCACAGCTCTGAAGAGAAGCAACACTTATCCAGGACAGAGACAGAACCATCAGCCTCCAGGGTCTCGTTGAGTACTGATGGTGACAGAATATTGGTCAATGTGTGCCTGTGCTTGGCATGCGATCTGCACAAGTGTCGCCTTTGCTCCTGCCCACTTTTCCCCAAGCCCTGGTTCCACTCCTTAGCTGCTTCAGTGCCACAGGCTATTAGGAAGCTTGACTGTAGGTGGCAGTATTTGAACTGTTAAAACATCTTTGCCATAAACTTGAAGGAGGAAGAGGACAGCTGGGAGAGATTTGGATGAGCAGTGCAATTTTTTTTTAACATAGTGACCTCCACCATTGCATTTGTTTGGGCTTTATTACATTGTGGGTCATGGTTAAAGGCATCTAAAGTGTCCAGAAACAGTTCAAAACACTTTTCAAATATGGAAGAGGCTGTAGTCTTTGCAGAATTCTTTTGGAAGATAAGCTCTTGGGGGAGGGAGGGATCCAAAGGAAACTGAAAAAAAAAAAACCTCAACTATAGTTGAGAAAACTACAAGCAATGTAGTTGTCTTCTTTTTTCAACATTGCTAAAATAGTTCTCTGCCACATGCCTGCGTATCTGGCAAGATTAGGTGCTGTGTAATAAATTACAAGGCATGTTCATTACAGGAGGTCAGAGGCAAAAGTAGGGAATGGCAGGAACCTTTGTAGTTGAGAGCAACACAAGTTGCTGGTTGTTTTTCATCTTAGGAAACCTAGTGAAGCAACTTTGTAGGCTAATTGGATTGGGAGTTTTTGCTTATTCCCTTTCCTTAAACTTGGAGAGGAGAGCGTATTGGTGACTGCAGCTTCGCAGGCTGTGCATGCATGTCAAATTGTTAACCCTTTAGCTGTTGTGGAGTGAGAATTCCTATCTGTAAGGACAAGATTTCCTTCTCTAGAGTGCAGGCAGCAGCTCGAAAAAACTGCCGCCTTCACTATAGAACAGCAAATACAGAATGAAACTGTTGGGAATGTTATCTTTTTGTTATAAGAGGGATTTTTTTGTTACTCTCTTGATGGAAGATGTGAAATGCTAAAGGGATGAATTACTTTACAGACTGGAAGAAAACCAGAGGACTGTAAAAGAGCTCCAGCAAAAGAAAAAATCCTGGTCATTCCAATGTGAAAGTTGTTCCAAGCAGTGAAATCATGATGATAAGGCAGGTATAATGTATATACTTTGGAAAGCTACTTTAAATTCCTTAATTGAATGAAATTAATAAGTGATTCTATATATTACATGATTTTTATAGATATATGTTCCCATATATGTGTATATGTGAAAAATATGTCATATTTGTGTTTATTGATAATGTGAGCATGTTGCATTACCTGTTGGAAATTTGATCAAGGTCCAAATATAATTGTTTATATTTGGCTGGTGATAGCATCCTTTTAAATATTTATCAGTGTGACTCCAAATGTTTTCAAAATTACTGGTAAATGAAAACAAGTTTTACATGGCCATCTGGCATAAATATTTGACATGGGTTGTTGTAGGTTTTTTCAGGCTATATGGCCATGGTCTATAGGCATTCTCTCCTGACGTTTCGCCTGCATCTATGGCAAGCATCCTCAGAGGTAGTGATGTCTGTAAGGGGGGGGGGGGATGGCGGCACAGACGGACAAAGTGGTTCTCCATAGGTGGTGGAGATAATAAAATGGATGATGGGTTCATTTCAATGCGCTTTATGTAAATTAGTTATGGGAGGGTCGTCGTAAATTAGTTATGGGAGGATCGTAGTTCCTTTTCCCACAGAAATATAACTCAGTGGGAATCAGGGTGACCCAGTTGTCGAATAAAAGCATGATTCAAGTCCTGTCTGCATATCTTTCATTTTCCCTGATTTGGTAGTTGGATTAGTTCTCTGTAGCACAATTTTATGATGTGGAATTGCTCTCTCCTCCTCATAGTTTCCCATTTTGCCCTCATTTTACTTCAGTTACTCTTAACTATAGTAAAGTGCTAACTTAACCGGGTGGGATGGGGGGACAGAAGATGAGGGCAGAATCTGGCCCTTCTCAGTAGGCTCAGGCACAAGCAAAGGGCTGTAGTCTCTTTTTCTTCCTCTTCAATAACTTTTGCCATCTTGACCACGCTCTGATGTTGCTTGGCCACATGTCTCCTGGTTTCTGTCTCTTAAATGTCAGAATGCCTATGACTCTGCTATGACTAGTGCTTCAACTATAAAATGAAAATGATCTGCTGGAAAGAATTGTTTCATTGCTATGCTTGTGAAACAGGCCAACATTATGATATCATGCAGGAATGGTAGGTGAGATCAATGGGAGATCACACCCCTGCTGGGTCCCACGTTTAATTTCCCTTGATTTTCAGCTAGGATTAAAAATATGGAGAACCACAGGAGAGCTGACAGCACTGGACTAAAAAGATCATTGGTTGAAATTTCGAATGGCAACTTTGGATCCTCCTCAAGATGTTAAACTATTTATTATTATCATACATGCAGTGATAAATCAAACCCTGATCTCTGTCCTAGGGAGGGTACAGTACTTTAGACAAATCGATAACATTCGCAACTGTTGTGTTGGAAAGGGTGTCCTGTGGAAGTCTTTATCCACAACTTCAAGATGTTAGTTCTAACTGGATCTTTTTGTTCTGCTTGAATCCAGGAATCTATCATCAACACTAGGATTTAGCCAAGCAAATCCAGGTGGAACATTAAAGAGGTATCACTCAAATTATCATCATCCTAATAGGTGAACTAATGGAATCTGTTTAAAGAAGGAAAACGTTTGGAAACTGGTTTTCAATGTTTGCCAGTGTTGAGACAGTCCTCAGACTTTCTTCTAACAACACTGGCCAAGATGCATTTTGGTGCCTCAGATGTTAGACCTGTTTCTGGGTATATTTGACCTCCTGGTTTCCTCTATCAGTTCGGGTTTTGAGATACAGAACCCATGTCATCTACCAGTATTCATCTGCTTGCCCTTAGAAAACTAAGAGAATCATGTTGAAGGAATTAGAGCTGATGTGGTCTATCTATGCAATTTTCTGAAACAACACCCCAAATAACCCCAGGAAGAGGTCTATAAAGCAAGACAATAAGAAATGTGGAGGTTTTTTTGTGGTTGCGTTGTGTAATGTTTACTTACAAAAATGTGGTAGATTCACCCACTCTTGAACAGGCTGTTACTGATATAATTTTGGGGGAAATACACAATTAATAAATGTATTTAAACTGTAAGGAGCTGACCTTCTCAGTAGCTGCTCAGGGAAGCCAGGATGCCCCATTACCTACTATCCTTTCTGAGGCAGGTAGATTCAGGTTTATTCAGGCAGGAGGTTTTGAAGATCAAGTCAGAGGATGCTGTGGTTTTAGCTATGAATGGATTATTAATCAGTTTAACTGTTTATTTTTTAATACCGTTAATACTTAATTCATAGAATCATAGAGTTGGAAGAGACCACATGGGCCATCAGGTCCAACCCCCTGCCATGCAGGAAAAGCACAATCAAAGCACTCCACCCCTGACATATGGCCATCCAGCATCTTGTTTAAAAGCCTCCAAAGAAGGAGTCTCCACCACATTCCAAAGCAGAGAGTTCCACTGTTGAACAGTTCTTAGAGTTAGAAAATTATTCCCAATGTTCAGGTGGAATCTTCTTTCCTGAATTTGAACCCATTGCTCTGAATCTTAGTATCCAGGGCAGCGGAAAACAAGCCTGCTCCCTCTTCCTTATGACACCCTTTCACATATTTATATATGGCTATCATGTCTCCTCTCAACCTTCTCTTCTGCAGGCTAAACAGATCCTCCTCACGGGGCATGGTTTCCATACCTTTGATCATTTTAGTTGCCTTCCTCTAGATGCTTTCCAGTTTGTCAATATCTCTCTCGAACTGTGGTGCCCAGAATTAGGCACAGCATTCCAGGTGAGGTCTGACCAAAGTAGAATAGAGGGGGACCATTACTTTCCCCGATCTAGAAACTATATTCCTTTTATGCAGCCCAAAATCCCATTGGCCTTTTTAGCTGCTGCATCACACTGTTGTCTCATGTTCAACTTGGTGTCCACTAAGACTCCAAGATCTTTTTCACATGGACTGTTGTTGACCCAAGCATTTAAAATTACATTTTAATGTTTTATGTGTTTAGGTTTTAAATGGTATTATATTGGTTTCACTGTATGTCACTTTGAGTCTTTTCTTAAGAGGGAAAAAGTGGGGTACAAATAATAATAACAACAATAAATTTACAATTTGCCTTCTCTACTAGAAGTTAACAGTTCTCACTCTTGCTATGTGCTTTTGAACTGGCAATATAGATTCAGATAACCCAGTTAAAAGGAGGTATTATGGATTATCTACCTGATATCCTGGATTATATGGATGTGTGGAAGGGCCCTTATTGGCAAAAGCAGGGGCAATTCTACAGTCACTTTAAATTATGTTCCTTTCCTAAGAGGAAAAGTTATAAAGTGAGAGCAATGGTTGACTGGCAGAATAGAGTATACTGTCCCCAAGTTAGGAACAAGATCGTTTCTGTAGAGATTATATGGCAGTGAGGCCTCAGATGACACAGTTCAAAGCAGATATTGTGGATTAGCTGCCTTGATATTCTGGGTTATAAGGCTGTGTAGAAGGGCCCTAGGTTTGTTATGTTGAATTTCTGTATAAGCTGGAACAGGGACATTTTTGAAATGTAACTCCATCCATCTTTGTGTGTGTGTGTGTGTGTGTATTAGCTTTGGATAGCATAGGGCAGGGTTAATACTTCTGTGCTGTTTGTGTTGCCTCTCTTCAAAAGATGTCACCTCACTTTGGGCCCTTCCATACAGCCCTATATTCCAGAATATCAAGGCAGAAGTCCCACAGTATCTGCTTTGAACTGGGTTATTTGTGTCCACACTCAGATACTGTGGGATTTTCTGCCTTAATAGTCTGGGATATAGGGCTGCATGGAAGGGCCCTAATTGTCCCTTGTTCAATTTGGCTTGTTGTGGAAACAAGCATTGGTGAGAAAGCTTTAGTGGAGACCATGATAATAACTCAGGATTTCCTTTCCTAGGGATAGATTTCTCTCACTCCATGTTGTCTCAGGGCCTTTCCATGCAGCCATATAACTCAGGATATCAAGACAGATAATGCTTTGAATTGGGTTATCTGGTGGCCCTTTCACACAGCCCTATATCTGCCGTATATTTAAAGCAGATAATGTGGGGTTATATTCAGATGTGTGGAAGGGGCCTCAGAGCCCTTCCACACAGCCCTGTATCCCATAATATCAAGGCAGAAAATCCCACAATATCTGCTTTGAACTGGGTTATCTGAGTCAATACTCAGATATTATGGGATTTTCTACTTTGATATTCTGGGCTGTGTGGAAGGGCCCTGAGTCTACACTGCCATGTATTCAAGTTAAAAAAAAACCAATGTGGGATTTTATTCAGATGTGTGGAAGGGGCCACAGAGCACTTCCACACAGCCATAAAACCCAGAATATCAAGGCAGAATATCTTACAATATCTGCTTTGAACTGTTATCTGAGTCCACATTGCCATATATTAAAAGCAGATAATGTGGGGTTATATTCAGATGTGTGGAAGGGGCCTCAGAGCCCTTCCACACAGCCATCAAAACCAGAATATCCTACAATATCTGCTTTGAACTGTTATCTGAGTCCATACTCAGACAATGTGGGATTTTCTGCCATGATATTCTGGGATATAGGGCTGTGTGGAAGGYCTTTGAGACKCCCTCCACACAGCTAAATAAAATCCCACATTTTCTGCTTTGAACTGGGAGTCCATACTCAGATAATGTGGGGTGTTCTGCCTTGATATTCTGGGATATAGGGCTGTGTGGAAGGGCCCTGAGGCTCCCTCTGCACAGCTAAATAAAACCCCACATTTTCTGCTTTGAAATGGGATATATGGCAGTGTGGACTCTGATAATCCAGAGCCCTTCCACGCAGCCCTATATCCCAGAATATCAAGGCAGAAAACCCCACAATATCTGCTTTGAACTGGGGGCCCTTCCACACAGCCCTGTATCCCAGAATATCAAGGCAGAGCATCCCACAATAACAGCCTCAAGCCCTTTCCTTTGCCCCCTCAGCCGCTTAAGGAAGGGGCCTGAGGCTGTTATTGTSGGATGCTCTGCCTTGATATTCTGGGATATAGGGCTGTGTGGAAGGGCCCCTAGAGGTAGCTTTCTCTCGCTTCCTGTTGTTTCCCCCCTGTTCTTAACTAGGAGTAGTTTGTAAGTGGGGTGTGTGTAAGTCAGGGGCCGCCTGTGGACCGCTCCCCGCTTCTGGAGAAACAGGCTGTGAGGGAGGCGGACCGACGCCCGTGTGTGAGAGAGGAGGACGTTGGCCCCAACTGGCTCCTCGTGGAAGGCGCGCGAGGGCCCTGAGGGCTCGTGTCCTGGGCTCTGAGGCCCGCGCGCGCGCCGGGACTGCGGCGCCCAAGGGGTTAACGTCCCGGGCCATCTGGCGGAGCGCGAGAGCGAGCGAGCGAGCGGGCGGGCGGCGGCGCCTGGAGCCGATGCGGGCTCGCGGGGCTCAGAGCCGGAAGGCGCCTCCCCGCGTTCGCAGCCCCGGGACCTCTGCCTCTTTCCGCCGTCGGAGCAACAGCAGCAGGAGGAGCAGCCGAGCCCCGTTCTCTTCATGTCGGCTGCCTCGCAGACAGGCCCACGAATGCCATGGTCGCGTCGAGCGAGGTGAGGGCGGGAAAGGGGTTCTGCTTTGTTGTTGTTTTGGTCGGCGGGGAGGCTGTTGTTGCTCCTTTTCTGGGGAGGGGGGGGAGGGAGGGCAAGGCAGGGCTTTCTGGCGGCGCGAGACCCTCTCAAGCTGCCTCCAGGTTCCCGCCAAACAGGTCGCGAGACACACACACACAGAGAGAGGTGCCTTCGGAAACGCCTCCTATTTGAACAGGACCCTTTTATACCCCTCTGGGCAGCTAAACCAGGAAACCCCAACTGGATGCCCCCCTCCCACGAGGMTCTTCCTCCAGGGGCAAACTWGGAAGTCCCTGAACAGACTCAGAAGTGGAGTGGGCAGAACAAAAGACAACCTGGCAAAATGGCACGACCTAAAAGAATCCCACACCTTGTGTGACTGTGGAGCAGAACAGACAACTCCGCATCTGGATGCTTGTCCACTACGCCCTGCCTCATGTGCAGAGGAAGAGTTGTTGGAGGCTACAGACAATGCCCTTGCTGTTGCCCGTTTTTGGTCCATAGATATTTCGCCACCTGTGCTCCTTCTATTTTTATCCGTTTTGTATTAATTTATGCAACGCTTTTGATATGAAATAATAATAATCTGCTACATTTTCCCCAAGTTGAACACTATTGCCCTTTTGGGACAATACTGAGGCAACAAGGTTGTTGAGTTTCTCTATTTTTTCTCTGCCCCCTATTAGTACTAATTTATTTACGAAATAAATAAATAAGTCAATGCCCCTTCCACACAGCTGAGGAAAATCCCACATTTGCTGCTCTGAACTGGTTTATATGGCAGTGTGGACTCAGGTCCCTTCCACACAGCCACATAATTCAGAATCTCAAGGCAAAAAAATCCCACAATATCTGCTTTGAACTGCGTTATCTGAGCCCACATTGCCACATATAACTCAGTTCCAAGGCTTATTGGATTGGACTGAAGTCAGTTCAAAGCAGTCCACATTGCCACATATAACTCAGTTCAAAGCAGATAATGTGGGGCAGGCCCATAGCCAGGATTTTGATTTGGGGGGAAGGGCTGAGTTTGTTTGGGGAGGGGGGGTCAGGATCTACCCTAGCAAACCTTTTGTATCGTTACCCCAATACCCCCATGCATATGGGATATATTGAGGATGGTGATCAGATCATGATATGAATAAACATAATGGTTTAAATAATGTACCAGTAAGGCCTTCTTGCGGACCACCCTGAGAATTTCGGGGGGGGGGGGTTAAGCCCCTCAAGCCCCCCTGGCTATGGGCCTGATTTGGGGTTTTATTCAGCTGTGTGGAAGGGGCCCCAGTTCAAAGCAGATATTGTGGGCTTTTCTGCCTTGATATTCTGAGCTATATGGCTGTGTGGAAGGACCCCGAGTCCGCCCTGCCAGATAATCTGGGATCAACAAAAATCGTAGGGCCCTTTCTTCAGCCTTGCCACTTTAGTGGCTTGGGAGCACCTTCTTCCTCTTTCCTCCCCCTGAGGACCCCCCCTCCCTTCTTGCCTCTTTGGGAAAAGAAAACAAAAGTCAACCCAAAGTGCAGTTGAGCCTCAGGAATGAGGTGGGGGAGCCCAGGCATTCTTTGCAGAGGGGAAGGCAGACCTTCAGCCCCTTTGGTGAGGGAAACAGTCCCTGCAAAGCCCCTCCCCCAAAAACGAGAGGGAGGGAGACTGCCCCTCCCATCTAAACTGCAAGATTATACTCAGTGGAGAGAGAGGGGGGATTCCGATGTATTGGGAGACTCTCATGCTTGATCCCTACCTAGCTGCCCCCTCCTGATATAAACTGCAAGATTCCTTTATACTCAATGGAGGGGGGGGGATTCTGAAGTATTGGAAGACTCTCACGCTTGATCCCTACCTAACTGGGGCCCTCTTGTACCCTTAAGCTGCATTGGATGATCAGTGGAGGCTCAGGCCCCTTCAACACTGCCATATAATCAGATAATCCACATATGAGTCTACACTGCCATTTGGAGCCCTTCCACACAGCCACATAACCCAGAATATAAAGGCAAAGAATCCACAACATCTGCTTTGAACTGGATCATTTGAGTACACCCTGCCATAGAATCCTGCTCAATGTGGATTTTATCTCAGCTGTGTGGAAGAGGGTATAATCCAATTCAAAGTAGATAATCTGCATTTCATGTAGCAGTGTAGAAGGGGCCTCGTACACTGACCGTATAGTGCCTTATAGTTGCAGACTGCATTGTATGGCTGTGTTGATGGGGGCCTGGGAAGTGGAAAGGAGCGGCAGGGCATTCCAGTCTGAAAGCCGCCTTTTTGGAGTTTGTGGCGCAGTTGCTCAGAGATGGACGATCAGGAAAAAGACCAAGGTGACTGGAAAAGGGCTTGTGCAGGGCAGACATTGGTCTCCTCCGGCTATATCAGCGCTGCCATATACAGGCAGCCCCCAAGTTATGAATGAGACAGGCTCTGTTGGTTTGTTCTTCAGTTGAAGGCTGAACAGGTATATTCTTAAGTGTAACTCCAGCTATATATTTTGTACCTCTATCTGTATATATATAGAGAGAGAGAGAGAGGGAGAGAGAGCGCGCATAGGGAAGGTGAACACCCCTGTGGTGTTTGTTTTGCTGTCTGTGCCCCTGTTCAGAAGATTTCACCACACTTTCTGTCCCTGTGAGAATTGGATTTAGAAGAGTTTGGCTTGTTGTGAAAACAAGGATTGGTGATAAAGTGGAAACACCTTTTCCTCATTATAACTCTTTCAGGAGTGAATTTCCCTTCCTACGGGTAGATTTCTCTCACTTCCTGTTGTCTCACCCGTTCTTAAGTATGAGTCATTTGTACAGCGGATGATTGTAACTCAGGGATTGCCTGTAATGCCATTTCAGAATGCAGATTAACTGCATTGAAGGGGATTATGTGACAGTGTAGACTCATATGGTCAAATGCAGTGCAGTTAATCTGCTTTTTGAAAGAGCATTATATGGTAGTGTAGATCCAGCCCTCCCCCATCCCTCTCGAGGACCAAAGTGATGGGGACCCCAGCAAGGCAGAGGACCTCCCTCACCCCCCCCCCTTCCGCCTGCCTCCAGCCTCAGCAGCTGGGAAGCAGCTTGCCTGGAAGAAAATGGAGGGTATTCGTCACAAGAAAGTTAAAAATATAACCCCCGTGACACAAAGGCATTGTCACAACAACTCCATTRAGCTTAGCACACCCATTACACTATGTAATACAGTCTTTGTTCTCGAGTTATAAATGTCATGTCCTAATTAGTTCTATCATAAAAACATGGGGAAAGTTTATTAAACTGCAAAAACTTTGTTTCTGTGGGACATCCTGCAGAACATTTTGCTAAAGTTTTTCAATGAGTATCTCAGAGTTTCAACCAACTCAATATAGTTTGTGGCAGCCACAAAAACAAAGTATCTGGAGCATAACAACTACTTTCAAAATAAGCACCACACAATTAAATAGAAAATAATGCATTCAAATGAGGAACAGATTTTTTTTTCAAATTTTGTTACATCATGTGATAGAACCAAGGGCAGATTTTCAGAGCACAGTCCTCCTCCCTAGGTTGAGCTTCACGCTGCATGTGAGCGAAAAGTTTCCTGTTTGTGTACTTCCCCAAGTAACACCTCAAGTATCTCTTAATCTCTTCTTAAAGAAACATAGGGTAGGCAGCAGAATGTTGGGATGCGTCATTATTTCCTTGGAATAGGAAATGGGAGTTGGCATTCATAAATCTTGGCACTTACAGCACGAAATGGAACAAGCTCAGAGATGTTTGATGATTCTTTGAACTGATTCTCACTCCCTTTGTACTGATGAGGAAATATACTGTAATTAGGCTGACCAGCATTCAACAGTTAGCAGCAAACAGGAGGATATGGGAATGGCGAAAGGTGGGAGATTGCAACTGCAACTTGAAAAGGTGTCATCCAGGTTTAGTAGTGAAAGTAAACAGCTGGGAACATGGCAGCTAGGTAAGATTTCTGAGATATTAAACATGATTCGAGTGTTATCAGAAATTAGGGTTGGGAATTTGGAGCAAGCTCAGCAGTTCTTTTCTTTTACTACAAACTGAAGAAAGGGGGGATTGGGGCTTAATCTATCTGCTAGTCTCAGGTTGGATCTATACTGTCCTATATCCTAGTATCTGATCCCAGATTATCTGCTTATCTCTTATTATCTAGCAGTGTAGATTTATATAATCCAGTTCAAAGCAGGTAATCTGGGATCAGATCCTGGGATATAGGGCAGTGTAGATTCAGTCTCAGTAAGATTCCATGTGAATTTGGCAAGTAAACACTTAAGTCAGTTCAATTAGTTCAGCAATTATTTAACTTGGCTTGGGTATAAAAACTGAGTTTCATCTTTGGTGTTACTGGATAGGCATGGCTTGGGGTTAGAAGGAGATTTTGAATGACAAACATGCATTTTAAAGTGTTGCAGAAACAGTCTAGATATATATTATCTGACTTAGGAATATGCTTTCAAAAGCAGAAAAATATGTGTTACCACTATCTTTAAAATGAACATTGGTGGTTCTGACTTACAACCTCATCAGATGGGGCTGTTTTTGGTGGTATATGCCAGTTCAGTTTTAGTTTAGCCACGAAGCCCACTGGCTTCCACCCCATGATGTACAGCTACTTCTGGCGGAGCTCTGTGGCTAAACTAAAGCAGAACTCGTGTATGCCCTCTCAGGAACACAGGAGGCTTCTTGTGTTTCATTGCAAACAACGGGGGAAGCCAGGTGGCAGACACTTCCCTCTGTGGGATGGCGTTTCTACTAAATCAGGCGAGGCGTGGGGCAACAGGTTCCCCACATCCCTCAACAGGCATCACCGGATTTGCCACGATTTGTGGCGATTCTGTTGGCCAATATGATGAGGTCCCTGGTGATGTCCCTTGTTGGAATGACATTGTGTTCTACAGAAGTTGTCTGAGACGTATGTGTTACTACCAAGCATGATTTAACCAATGCCCATTGGTACCCATCAGGATTGACAGGACAGGGTACCTGTTGGGAGGTGAACTCAAGGTCAACAGTTGGCAGACCAAACTAATTCTGTTTTCCCTTTCTTCCTCTGACCTTGGACCAACACTGAAATTCAGCCCCTTAACTATGACCATTTAACAACTGAAAACCCTGTGAATTCAGTAGGTTTCCTCATTGTCATATTTGGTTATCTGCTGGGTTTGGGTGTGGAAATGAGAAATGACAAATTTAGGAACAGTGTGTTGCCACTGGCATGCATTTAGAATACACAGATTGGATGTCACACATCCCCCACACGAAAACAAGGCAAAAAGTGCCTAAGGAATAGAGTCATCTTCTTTAAAAAGACATGTTGATATCTTGCTCTCTTGTCCATTGTCTTAGAGAAAAGAAAACCGCTGTGCCCTAAATAGTTGCTGCTTCTTCTTCCAAAACTCTGAAAGAAAGAAAAAAAAAACCAAAAGTTATTTGCTTTGTATAGAGCAGGCATGGGCAAACTTTCTGACTTGGGGGCTGTATGGCATGCCGGAGCAGGGTGGATGGGCTGAGAGGGAGGGGGTCCTCCCCAAGTCCCCTTCTTTCCCATTCCTCTACTTTCTCTTCTCTTTTGGAGGCAGAAAGTGAAGGAAAGACAGGAAACATTTGGATGCCAAAAAGGCTGGCCTTGGTCAGAATGAGATGGTGGACAGGAGAGAAAAAGTGTATCAATTAGATTCTCTTTTGCCGACTTTTGATATAGAATCCAGGCGCTGGAAGAGATCCCCAAGGGCCATCCAGTCCAACCCCCAATAGACAGCCTCTACAAAAAGGCCTCCAGAGAAGGAGACACCATCACACTCAGAGGCAGCCTATGCCACTCTCCAACAACTCTTACTCTCAGGAAGTTCTTCCTAATCTTTTCAGTCGAATCTCTTTCCCTGCCATTGGAAACCATTGCTTCCGTGTGCCCTGGTCTCTAGAGCAGCAGAAAGTCAGTTTTCCCCCTCCCTACTCCTCAATGGGAGACCCTTTTAAATCTTGAAACATGGCTCTCATGTTCCCTTTACCTTCTCTTCTTCCAGCTTAACATCCCCCAGGAAGAAAGGATGAAGGAAAAAGAAAAGGGGGAGAAGGGACGGAGGGAGGGAGGAAGGGAAGGAAGGAAGGGAATAGAGGGAAGGGAGGGAGGGAGGAAAGACAAAAAGGGAGAGAGGAAGGAAGGATGGGAGGAAGGAAGGAAGGAGAAAGAGAGGGAAGGAGGTAAGAGGTAAGGAAGGAAGGGTGGAAGGGAAGAAAAGAGGGAGGTAGAAAGAGGGAGGGAAGTGAGGGAGGGAGGGAGGAAAGGAGGAAGCAGGGAAGGCTATGATGGTGTGAGAGAGGAGAGCTTGAGAAAAGAGCCCAAGGGGCCACATCCCGGCCCCCGGGCCTGGGTTTACCCATACCTGGTATAGAGTGTAGAGTGACCCCTGCTATTTGCAACCTCTCATTAATCCTAGTAGGAGATAAGTAGCACATTTTCCCACACTGGAACTTGCTTTTGCGTAATCATCCTCCTTTTCAGCATTTCCAACATTTATCCTTTTAAGAAGGATTATCTTGGCCCAGAAGGAACTCTTTAATCACCTCCAACAACACAGTGTTTGCTATCCTAAAATGTCCTATTCTGGAAAATACACTTCACCTCTTTCCATTGCTTATAGGGAAAATATAGGTACCTCATCCAAATTCTCAATCTCAAAGGCAATGTTTGCTGCTCTTTTAAGGGGCAGGAGAATTCACATGTCCTACCAGAATTGCCTCCTGAAGCAGCCTTAAATGCCCAGAACCCAATCTCCAGCCTCCTTACTTTCTTTCCTATAATCCGTGCTTTAATCATACTTATCCTAGGCAGCATCAGTATAAGACCAGTTTTTCTCCATCCTCGGTGTTTATTATTCCTACACATGCTTGTCCAAAAGTAAACTTAACTTTTTCCCAAATTAAATGTGGAAAAGACTGCAGCTTCACAACATCCTATTTCATAGACAATATTATCTGTCTAGATTTAAGATACACATAGTGTGCAATTACATTTATTCTCATATAAATAAGATAAGATAAGACTAGAATACTGTTCTAGTTGCTGATACTTTTCAAAATTATGCAGTGGTGGTAAAGGGAGGCAGAGAAAATGTCACAGAATAGAGCCATCTATTTTTCTTTGGTGTCTTATTTTCTTCACAGCTAAAGGCCATAGGCCATTATCCTCCTCCTGCCACTGCCTGTGGCATAATGAAGTTGTTGTAGAAATCCCAACCTTATGGTGTTATTCTCTTGCATTTTAAAGGTATTCCAGAGATCAGCCACAATTCAAAAGAAGCAAAGCGTGCATCAATCCTGCTAGAGTCAGAGAGTCCTAAATATAGTTGACAGTTACGTTGTACCATAAGTCTGTGGTCTGATATTTTAAACATGGTTCAATCTGGCATACAATGTTTCTTTGAAGCCTATTTTAGGGCACATCATTTACACTTACATTTAATGAGGAAATTTCCTGAATCAGATTTGTAGTGACCAAACATTGCAAATAATTACTTGTTTTAATCATAGTTGGGGGATACTTTGAATTCTCGCCCAGAATTTGGAATATCTCTGGACTTTGAGCCTGGGTAACTGCTTTCATTGCCATCCTGTATTTGGTGTCCTGGAGACACAGGATGGCTTTTACCATCTCTTCCCAATCAGGAAAGGGAGTAGGGAGAGGTGGATGCGATTCTTTCTCTCATCCTTCCCTTTCCCTCATTGCCCTCTGTTTGATGTCATTGTAGGCAAGAGCCTACCAGTATTACCTATGTCACAGCTGGAGACTGTTGTGACACAAGAGAATGGTAGGGCACAGACCAAAAGGCTCCCCAGCAGCGCTGAACCCCATTTGGCACAGCTAGATGGTCAGGACTCCCTCCCACCTATGCAGCAGGCCAGGGAAGGAGGTGGGATGAGGAGGAAGGTGCCACAGTCATTTTCGTTTTTGCTTTTTATACGTATTTCAGATCGCAGGGAAGACTCAAAGGCAGCGAAGTATGTGCAGCACTCCTGGTGCAATCAGGGTCCTAATTATGCACAGGTAGTTGATTGTTTATGCATTGAGTGATTGGTTGAATGTTTATGAATGGATATTAATCATATGTCTGGAATATAATATGCTTTTGAAAAAATATATATTTCAGTCTAAATAAGATGACAAATACCATGAATGCATACATTATAAATTGTAACAGAATCTATTACTCTAATTACTTGATTCTATTCTTGAACGCCTCTTACTGTTTTGAAGTGCAGTGAAATCAAAGTGGTTCTCTTTAGTCAACTTGGTTTTACGTAACCTGCATTAAGCCTATGGGTCACATGTTGCCAATCTTCCATATAATGTACTGTTTGGCTCTGAGTTTTATATTTCTCACTTCCACATAACCAATCAACTTCTGACATTTTTTACTGCAATCATGTCCATGACTTCTCTTTTGTTCTCCTGATCCACAGATTTCTCCTGCCTGTTTAATTCTTCCCTTTTACATTGATTTCTCTCATATGTGCCTACTTAGAATTTTCCAGACTAAAATGTTTGGGGTTTTAGAACCACTTTAAAAATTTTCCTTGATCTTTTTTTGGTATTGTTGTTCCTATTATTGTTGTTGCCCTATTATCTGCAGATTTTCTCCGATGAATGCCATCTGTAGGTTTTAAATATGTGCAATTGGGCCCTCCAATAATTTAATTAAAAAATGAACAACAAGGACTGACTCTTTCAACTCTAGGTGGTTGTGGTATACTCCCCACACCAAAATAGTTTTCTTTCTATGTTTTGGTACCTCATTGCTTTTAGTTGTTTTCAGCTTTTTTATAACTGTCCATCAGTTGAATATGAAGTGGTTTGGTACAATACTTCATGAAATAAATTGTGTCTGATTTTGTCTGAAATCTGTGTTGTATTATTCTAAATGTTTCCATTTGCCCACATTTCCTCTTCTCCCATATAGACAAATTCTGTTGTAAACTCCGGTCATTTTTCTTGCCTACAGCTATGCTCATATCGTTCTAACTCACTAAATTCCTCAATCAGTTCCTCTTCCTAACACCACCACCTCAAAGTCAGACTTTATACAAGAAACTTAGGTTTATTTTTAAAGAGACATTATTGAATACAAGCATAAACACAAACCATAAAAACGTTTTAGTAATGCAAAACACAGAAAAGGTTTACAACTGATGAATCCTATACTACATAAACAACGTAAGGATGCAACACACACAGAACAAAACAAAGCTTGACTTCTCACCCTTCCAGTTTATAATAATTTTTGTTTTCAAGTTCTAATTCCTCTAATGTTAATCACATTACTTTTGTTATTTATCAAATTAGATAACACACACACACACAAAATTGTACTTAACGTGATTTCTATTACTCTTCTACTATTGAAATTCAAGCACAAATTTCAACACCTCTGCTTGCTTGCTAAGTCTTCAGTTGTCCTTGTGTCCCCAGTTGCCCCTTAGTTATGTGAATAATATGTGTTCAAACAAAGGTTCCGTTGAATTATCTCTTGCACATTTTCTAAACTAGAGCCCAAGTACAGTGCCATATAAAATCCAGATTATCTGCTTTGAAGTGGATTATATTATAGTGTAGATTCATATAGAAAACTCAAAGCAAATAATTTTTATTATCTGCATTGATAATCTGGATTATATGGCAGTGTAGAAGGGGCCTAAGTGTACCTATTATTATTTCCCACCATTAAATGTGTGGTTGGTGAAATGTCATAATAATAGGCGATCCCTCCTGGCCAAGTATGATTGCCTCCCAAGTGTAGGGTTTTGGTGGTGAGTCTGTATTCTTGATCCGCATGTTTTTCTACAGTGAAGACATAGATTTCCAGATGGAAAGCGGTCCTGTCAAATACTGACTTGACACGCCTTCCTCTTGTCATGTTTCTCCTTTCACCTTCCATTCATGCCTCTTTGAATTCCATGGCAATGCTGGTAACAGCTCACCTCCAGTTAGAACGCTCAAGGGACAGGGCTTCCCAGTTATCTGTGTCTATGCCACCGTTTTTAAGGTTAGCTTCAAGCCCATCTTTAAATCTCTTTTCCTGTCCACCAACATTCAGTTTCCTGGTCTTGAGTTGAAAGTATAGAAACTGCTTTGGGAGACGATGATCGAGCCTTCGGACAAGGTGGTCAGTCCAGTGGAGTTGATGGCAGAGGATCATTGCTTCAATGCTGGTGGTCTTTGCTTTGTCTTCCTGTCTTCCCAAGAGATTTGCAGGAATTTTGGGAGGCAATGCTGATGGAATCATTCCAGAAGATGGGTGTGACATCTGTAGACAGTCCACGTTTCATAGGCTTATAACAGGGTCGGGAGGACAATAGCTTTATAAACAAACATCTTGGTATCCCTACAAATGTCCCGATCCTCAAATACTCTGTTTCATTCGAAAAAATGCTGCACTCAAAGAGCTCAGGCGGTGTTGTATTACAGTGTTGATTTTAACTTTTTTTGTAGAGGTGGCTGCCAAGGAAGTGGAAATGGTCAACATTTTCTAACATTACACAATTAAGCTGTATTTCTGGTGCCTACTGATAGAGCACTTTGGTTTTCTCTATGATCAGTGAGAGGCCAAGCTGTTTGTATGCTGCTGCAAAGGTGTTTTGAATGGCCTGTAGGTCTTCTGAATGAGCACAGACTACATAATCATCAGCATATAGAAGTTCTATAACAGACGTTGTGGGTGACCTTGATTTTGTCTTTCAGTCTGGTGAGATTAAATAGCTTTCCATTTGTCTGATAGATGATTTCCATGCTGGTAGGAAGCTTCCTATCAACAAAGTGCAGTATCATAGCTATGAAGCTGGAGAATAAGGTTGGGGCAATAACATATCCCTGATTGACACCCGAGTCCACCTTAAATTGGTCACTTTGGGAGCCATTGTTGTCCAAGACTGTTGCCATCACGTCATGGTGGAGGAGCCGCAGGATGTTCACAAATTTGTCAGGGCATCCAATTTTTTTGAGGATGGTCCAGAGAGCACTGCGATTCATTGTGTTGAATGCCTTTGTGAGGTCGATGAATGCCATGTACAAAGGTTGATTTTGTTCCCTGCATTTTTCGTGGAGCTGTCATGCAGTGGAGATCATATTCACTGTTCCTCTGGAGGGGCAGAAGCCATTCTGGAAGGATGCCTTCTGAAATAAGTAGAAGGTGGTTTGCAAAGATTCTTGCAAGAATTTTCCCAGCAGAGTTTAGAAGAGAGATACCTTGATGGTTTCCACAGTCTGTTGTTTCCCCCTTTTTGAAAAAGGTGATGGTGGCATCCTTGAAATCTCCTGGCATTTTCTCGGTCGCCCACACTTTTTCAATGAGCTGGTGTAGTTGTTGTGTCTGCTCAGGTCCACCTTCTTTAAAGATTTCAGGCAGGTATCCCATCAGGTCTGCTGGCTCTATTATTTTTCAGTTGCCTGATAGCTTTGCTAACTTCCTTCAAACTAAGCAGTTCTGCAAGCTCTGTTGCAGGATTTGCAAGAGAACCTCTTCAGCCACGTTGCAACTGTGGTTATAGAAATTATGGTAGTGCTCTTTCCAACGTAGTGCAATTAATTTTTTTTTATCTTTCAGGAGTTTGGTTCCATCTGATTAACATAAAGGGTATATGCCATGATTTGTTGGGACATAGATGACCTCTGTGGCTTTAAAGAATCCCCGTGCACCATAGATACGTGCAAAGTGTTAGTTTTCTTGAGCCTTTTTTGTCCACCAGATGTTCTTGAGTTCACCAGTTTTTCTTTGGACCTCAGCTTTTACACTAGTGTAGATCTTTTTCTTAGCAGTGCAGTTGGTGTCTCTCTGCCATATTTGCAAGGCTTTCCTTTTCTAATCAATTAACTGTTGGATCTTGGTATCACTTTCATCCAACTAGTTTTGGTATTTCTTAGTTTGGTATCCAATGGTTTCTTCACAGGCTGTGATGATAGAGGTCTTCAGTTTATTCCTATGTTTCTCAGCATTTCCAGTGTGTTCTATGATCAGATGATCCTTGAGTGTTGTTTGGAGAAGGGTCCATTTAAAGGGCTTGAGTATCCATTTTACGCCTTATCTTGCTTTCTTGGAGTCTGCATTTGATGACCATTGTGAATTGAATTAACCTGTAGTCTCTCCAGCAGTCATCAGTGAGAAGCACATTGTGGTAGTCTCTAGCATGCATAATTCCTTACTTATTTATTTCAAATATTTGTATCCCATCCCCCGTTTGGGTAGGTGGGGGGGTAGACTCAAGGTGGCTTACAACCAGCAACAATTCGATGCCAACACATATGAACAAACACAATATAACCTAAATTAAACATTAGTGAAAACATAAAATTATAAAATACCAGTTTAAAAACACTATCAACAACAATATAGGCACATCCAAGTCCAATTCAGTATACACTGAATTATACATAGCCTAAGAGGTGCCAATGTTTTGACTGGTGGTGCTTCCATGATGTCTTGAGCTTGTTTTTCTGGCAGAAGAGCATGTTGGTGATGATAAGATTGTGTTCCACATATTTGTTGTGAAGTAGGATGCCATTTAGGTTTCTGTTTACAACCCCGTCTTTTTCTATAGTCCTTGGCCACAGGTTGAAGTCTTGTCCACCTCTCACATTAAAATCCCTCAGGAAGATGATTTTGACCCCAATAGGATAGTGTCTAGCTGTGATGTCTTAGTCAGCATCTAGTGTTGGTGCACTGACACTTAGGATGGTTGTGTGCTGGTTTTTGGCAAGCTTAATTCAGAGGGTTGAGAATTGTTCATTAATGCTGATGGATGCTTTGGACAGGTGCTATCAGATCGTTTCTGATAGCAAAGCCAACTTCGTGCATTCTTTGTTATTGTTCTAGCAGTTCCTTTCCAAAGAAGGTGTAGCCTCTTTTTTCTTCCTTCAGCTGCCCCTCTCCTGCTCCCTTGACATGCTGCTATATCAATGTTAAAGCATCTCAGCTCCCTTGCAATAATAGTAGTCCTGCTTTCAGGGCATTCACTGTCTGTGTTGTCCAAAGTATTCATAATTAATACAGTACTGAGATACTATTGTACAAAATAATTAGCTAGGAATTACTGGACTGCAATAGGTTTTACGTATTTGTTTGTTTTCTTTGGTAGTAAGCTAGAAATTTTAGGTCTGTAATGGTCGGATTTGTCAGCGAAATCAGTCTTTCTGTAAATACAGGGTATGTTGCTGCAAGCTTGTTTGCTGTGGACTCAGGATAGAATTAGAACCATCGGATTAAAAATTTTAATTAAGGAGATTCCAGCTAAACTTTCTGACGCACACACTCACTTGATATGGAGGGAGATTTGATCATAGAAGTTGTTTCCTGATCTCTAAACTGAAACAGGTTCAGTTAAAATTTTAGCTACTAATGTTATATATGTGAAAATATGTCATTAGATTAAGAGACAGTTTGTATTACGAAGACAGTTTGTCAAGCACATGATTTTAAATATGAAAATGGGTTGGGGGAAAGAATAAAAGCAGACTCAATGAAGACAAGAAACAATTCAGCCCCCTTTCCTGCCAGTTCTAAGGGCAATATTTTGGCAGGTAAAGAAAGAATTCATAAAAGAGTCACACTCTATCTGAAAGTGAACTCATTTTGAAATGATAACTGTAAACACACACACACACCCCAAAACAGTGTCTGGTGTTTGTTGAGAGGGACAATGCATAAGGAAAAGGCAGATCAATCTCCCATATTCAGAATTGGTACCAGTTTGGAAATTGCCATGGGAAGCAAGGGAGGGGGCGGGTTGATTCAACTGTCTTTTCACCCTTTCTTGCAGAGGGAGTTTATTTTGAAGATGATGAAGGAAGAATAGTCACATGTGTTCTCAACCTTTGGGTCCCCAGGTGTTTTGGCTTACAACTCCCAGAAATCCCAGCCAGTTTACCAGCTGTTAGAATTTCTGGGAGCTGAAGATCAAAACATCTGGGGACCCACAGGTTGAAAGCCACTGTGCTAAAGGATCACCATTTGAAGAAAGAATTCGACCTATTCCAATAGCTTTCTGTATGTCAAAGCTTTGCATATGGATAATAGTCATTCAGAAAATGAGGGAAACTGATTGGTGTTTGCCAGTGATTCTTAAAATGTAAATTGTATTGGTTGTACCCAATACTGATATTTGCTAGATAGGGTTAGCAATATTTAGCATAGCAGAATGCTTCCAATAGAATTGAACATGACGGGAGGGGGGACCTTAAAAGTTCTATAGAAGTCCATGTATTTAGAAGAAGACATCCAGAGAACAGCTCACACCCATAACAAAACAAATGGCCAGTCTTACACACTTTCCCATTTCTCCAAAAATGCTACCATTAGAATGGAGCAGCACAGCGTGGCATAGAAACCTGTTTTTAGTGGTCTAGTGGTCTAGTGGTCAAATGGTGATTTAATGGGATGGAACCAATTATGAAGAGAGGTCATATGTTAACCAAAACTAATGTAAAACAGCAACAACAAAAGCCAAAACCCAGCCCTTGTTTAAAAAAACTTACTGGAAAAAAGTTGTTGGCTGTAAATATGGGGCAAGAAACTTGTTTTTAGGAAGGGAGAGTAGATCTGGAAAGGAGCATAGCTTAAATTATCTAGAGTGTTCTGGGAGTCACAATTCCTGGAATAGAGCAAGGAGGCCTAAGAACGTGGGCTTGTATATTCAATTCTGTGAGAGTAACAAATAAATGAAGTTTGGGAAAAGCCAAACCATCTTGAAACCTGATATATCGGTAGTTTAAAAACACCCTAGTAGTGGTAGAGGGTTGTGGTATTGATACTTGTTATCTTATTTTACATCTACATTACTTTTTTATTGAGAGTTGCTAAAGTTGATGTCAAGTTGATGTAAAAAGCAGTCCAGTTACTTTTTGAGGAACCAGTTTGACTGGTTTAATATGGCTTTATGAGGATAAACTGAAAAGAAGGAGAAGCAATTATGCAAACATGAATTCCAAGGAAAGAAGATGTGATGTCAATATGACTTATAAATCAAGCTGTCTGTTGTCAGAGATACTCAAAATGATCTGTTGTGTAGATACACAAAGGTGATGCAAAGGGTTGAATGAGGATATTTACAGGCCATGAAGGAAGGGATGCAGGTTAATAACCTTCAAAAGGGGCACTATCTGGAAATCCCAATGGATTTCCAGATTGGGGAACACCAAAAGACTCTGAAAACAAGCCACTTCAAAATATGGACCAATGGATTTTAAATTGCAAGGAAAGAGATTCCACCTAAATATTAGGAAGAAGTTCCTGACGGTAAGAGCTGTCCGGCAGTGGAATATGCTCTATCATGTGGTAGAGTCTCCTTCTCTGGAGGGTTTTAATCAGATACTGAATGGCCGTCTGATGCGAGCGCTTTAATTGTAGTTTTCTGTATAGCAGGGAGTTGGACTGAATAGCCCTGGAGTTTCTTCCAAGTCTATGATCCTATGATTCTATGATAAAATTCTATGACCCACACTGACAATTTAAAGCAATTCTAAGCTAGCTTTCAACTGCAGTTGCCAACCAACAAACTCCCCAAAAAGCGTACAAAAGAAAGCCCTTTATATGCATCGGTGCTCTGTGGTTTGTGTAATTATCATATGGGTGATATCCTATGTACCTATGCAGCCATCTGCAGTGAAACCACTTTCTTTATTATTAGTTTGAAACTGCATTAAAGAGTCCGTGTAGAGGGGGGCCAAATACAGCAAAGGCAAATTTATTTTCTGTTAGATTTACAGGAAGCTGACGTGCAGAACTGTTTCAAGTGATTGGAGGTCTTGCACATAGCCTCAAGAGAAGAAAATCCAGACCATTTGATAACTGGCTGCAAACAACTTGCCCATCACTTTGTACAAAACATTACTTGGATCTACTCTGATGTCAATGCTATACTTTATATAGAATCAAGTGGACATAATTTTGGTACCTGTTGCCCATTAGCAATTGATACTTTGTGCAACTCAAGGGTGTAGGCAGGATTCTTGGAAGGATGAGAGTCACCACAAAGCTGTAAGTAGGATTCTTTGAGAGATGAGAATCATCACATATTTCATAGATCCTGACTCTTCTTGGTTTAAAAAAAAACTAGAAGGAGATTATCTGAGTAGGTAGAGGAGGTGGTTAATGCATCACTAAAACAGTTAGAGTCCAAGTTTGCCCAAAGAAGGGGGTTATAAAACCGTTGCTAAAGAAGTAATCTATAAAACAACATCCCACTATTCTGGACAATTATTGAATAATCTCTAACATTCCCTGTTTTGGTAAGGTTGCATGCAGTCTGTGGTAGTTTCTGAGCTATAGCAAATCAGACGTCTAACAAATGAAAGTGGGAGTAAAAAGAAATGTAACTCACAATATTATGCATATGATGTGTTTAACGCAGAAGACCCAGTACGTGAACTTAGATGGATTCCCTTAGATGGAGTCTCAAATTATTTTGGAGGAAATACACAATTGATGATATATTACTGTCAGTCCTCTGGACCCATGGATTCTGTATCAATGCATGCAATGATCAGCAGCATCCACAGATTTTGGGAGGGGGAACAAATACATACGCTTCTGGGCCCCACAGAAATCCAAATGGATGACCAGAGGAGTATGAGAATATCTGCCATCAGTTATGACTACAGAATATACCGTTGTTTGAAGAGGAAGGGCTATGAAAACTTGCTTATGTTTTGTAAATGTGAGCTTTACCAGGTAAACTGTGGATGGTCAAATGTGTAGAGTTTTTAACATTTTGAAAAACATTTAATTGTTAATAGCCTGTCTATTCAGTTGTATGTCATGGTTAAAAATGTTTTAGTGAAGCTTCTCTTTTGAATTCAAGATTTTAAAAATGTAAAGTAGAGTAGGATACGACTGAAGGATACAATTGCTATCTTGATTTGCCATCTTTTCCGAATCCAACCTATGTTTTTCTTTCTTCAGTAGTTCCAATTTTACATTCATTGACTGATTATCTGGATTATCTTTCAGATTTTGCTCTGCACTTCCTATCCGTTTTTCTATCTGGTCTTTTTGTAGTCTTTTAAGCTTGTTTCGAATTGCTTTCTGTTGAAGCAGAGACCCTCGGAGCACCGCTTTGTATGCGTCCCACACCGTTTCTATCTTAGTTTCTTCTTTAGTATTTAGCTGGAAATACTCCTTTGTTTTCTCTTTATTCCTTTTGATGTCTTCTTCTAGCTTAAGTAGATTGTCGTCCAATCTCCATTTCCTAGGTCCCTGTTTATGGTTTATTGTCATTATTATTGGGGCATGGTCTGAGTAGTCCCTTGGGAGTATTTTTATTTCTGATATCTTTGTTGTCATTGATCGTGTGGTCCAGATCATGTCATCTCTCAAAAAACGATATTTTGAGAGATGATGCAACCAGGTATGACCCTTTGTAGTGTTGTAAAATCCAACAATTGCTCCAATAGTTCTCAAGGCTAGTGCCCTAGTTGCTTCTATATAGGGTTTCATTGAATTAATCTGTCATTCCTCGGCTTATATTCGGGTCGGCTTATACTCGAGTATATACGGTATGTAGTTTATTTTATTTCTGTGTTGGCCATCCTGTGATATCCATGTATATACCTCTTTGGTTGCTTGAAGGGCATGTTTGAAAAGAATTGTTGGTCTTGCAAAATTCAGTCCTTCTGTTTTATTTTTTGATCCTAGGCCACATTTTCCTACAGTCTTTGATTCTGCTTTGTTTTGCAGTTTTACATTTAAATTCCCTGGGATTAACAAATTCCATTTTGTGTGTGTGATCAATTTCCTCCTGGACTGTGGTATAAAATCATTCTGTTTCTTCTTCTGTCTCTAATAGGAGCATAAACTTGGATTATTGTTGCAATTATGGGTTTTACCTGAAGTGTTATTGTTATTTATTTGCTCAGGCTTTGCATTATATTCTTGAACTGCTTTTGCTAATTTTTTCCTATATTAATTCCACCTCATTTCTTATTAGAGTTTTCATTCCTCGGGGAAAACATTGCAATTATCTGTCTTAATATATTCAATTTTTTTCCACTTTTAGTTGGTTTACTCATAGCATAAGACGACCCCTGTAACCATGGAACCCCTACCTGCAGTTTTACTTACCCATGACAAGGAAAAACTATCTCTCCCTGAATTTGCTTTTTCCTCTGGACAATTTTATAGTATGCTTTCTTTGAAAGTTACTACAGAGTTGCCCTGAAGTACATAACAAATTCCTTGGTCATATCCACAGTTTCAGATAATGATCCTTTTCATGTTTAACTATGCTTAGCTTCCCCTGATTCATGCTTCTCACATTCCATGTTCACATAATATGTGTTGTCTTTCCTTTTGCCTTTCAGCATGACAACAGCTGACATCCTTTAGGATTTAATCCACCTGCATCATTAACCACAACACTACTCATAATTGTCTTATGCTCTTTCCCAGTAGCTCATTAAGTGTCTTTTGACCTGGGAGCTCATCTTCTGGTCTTATCTGTGGTTTCATTTCTAGTTTCTCATCACATTTTGAGCACATTTTTAGCAGTGTTTAAACTGAAGTTGGAGTGCTTTCAGGAGTGCTTTAGTTACATATACCTACATGGTAGGAGATTTGACTATATGGATCTTTTGACGCCTTTGAATTAGAATAATAGAATCATAGAGTTGGAAGAGACCTCCACCCAATCCAACCCCCTGCCAAGATGCAGGAAAATTGCATTTAAAGCACTCCTGACAGATGGTCATCCAGCCTCTGTATAAAAGCTCCCAAAGAAGGAGTCTCCACCACACTCCAGGGCAGAGAGTTCCACTGATGAACAGCTCTCACCATTAGGAAGTTCTTCCTAATGTTCAGATGGAATCTCCTTTCTTATAGTTTGAAGCCATTGTTTCACGTCCTAGTCTCCAGGGCAGCAGAAAACAAGTTTGATCCCTCCTCTCTATGACTTATTTAGCCTGGCAGCATATCACATGTATCCCAGAGCTGCCCATCAACAGTCAGGTGTAATGTTCTATAGAAAAGATTCATCAAGTATTTCACTGCCATTGCCATTCTTGTAATCTAGTAAAATCAGGAAATAATAAAGGTTATATGATCTAGTTAGCATCCATTAGACCAGGGGTCCTCAAACTTTTTAAACAGAGGGCCAGGTCACAGTCCCTCAAACTGTTGGAGGGCCAGATTATAATTTGAAAAAAGCATGAATGAATTCCTATGCACACTGCACATATTTTATTTGTAGTGCAAGAACACTTAAAACAATAATTAAAAGGAAGAACAAATTTAACCAATATAAACTTATTAGTCTTTCAATGGGAAGTGTGGGCCTGCTTTTGACTGATGGGATAGGGTTGTTGTTGTTGTTGTTGTTGTTGTGTGCTTTCAAGTCATTTCAGACTTAGGTTGACCCTGAGTAAGGCCGGGTAAATGACCTTGGAGAGCCGTATCCGGCCCTCGGGCCTTAGTTTAAGGACCCCTGCATTAGACTATCAGTGCTGTGATCCCAAGTACTTTTTTCTTAACCACACAGTAACTCAAATCACAGATACAATGTATATAGGACCCATGAAAGTTGTTAGCTATTGACACATTCTTTTCTTGTTGCAAATGTAAACATATATACTGCCCCAAACCTATGCCTCAATAAAATGAAGGTCGCAACAGCTCTTAACTATTTCCCTGGCAGACAAAAGAGTGCCAGCTCCTTCCCAGTCTTTGCTTCTTCTGCCTTCAGCACTAGCCAGTTCTTCCAAATCAAACTGCCATTTCAAGTGAAGAAACAGGTTAGACTAGTTCTCTCCCTCCATCAACTGACAAACTTCTTAGAGAGACTGCTGAAAGTAGACTGCTGAATGTAGAGATTCCTTGGATCTATATTTAGTGACATGTTTTAAGAGATAGCATAATCTATATTCATTTTAATATGCCTGCAAACACACGGGCATACTCTAAATCCCAACATGGCACATACCCCACGGGGGGTGATTTGATTTGGGGGGGGGGAGCAATTCGAGAATGAGATATTAACAGTGAAGTTTTTGCATTTCTTATGGTTCTAGGGGCCTCATATGCAGTATATAAAAATTCATCTATTGTGACAAACACATTTTTAAAATTAAAATTAGAATGCACAAAGTGGTCAGCTGGTGACAATGAAGAGGGGGAAATCCCACTGATACAGAGGAGTGGTGAGAGTGTAGAGTTAACTAGAGTACAGAAAAGTCAGGCCACTTTCATTCCAAATGCTCCACTGTGCTCAGTGTCCATTTCACATTATAAGCTATACAAAATATATAAAATGTGTTTTAGTTCTACATGTGAATGTAGCATCTTTCCTGCTGTAGAGAATACGGAGCAAAGGATTCAAATTGCAGGAAAAGAGAATCCTGATGAGAAGAGCTGTTCAACAGTGGAATATACTGCCTCAGACTAGGGTGGACTCTCTTTTTCTGGAAGTTTTTAAGCAGAGGCTGGATGGCTCTCTGTCAAAAGTGCTTTGATTGTGCGTTTCTGCATGACAGTGAGTTTGGCCTGGATGGCCCTTCCAACTTTTTTATTATATGATTCTAAGGTTAAGAAGTGACATGGTCACGACATTAAAAATTTGAAATTATGTTGTATTGAAAATTAATGAGACAGTTTGTATTCTGTTTCTACAGAGATATGGAGCAATTTATTCAAACTCTAGGAAAAGAGATTTCACCTGAATATTAGGAAGAACTTTCTCACAGTAAGAGCTGTTCAATAGTACAATGTGGTGTTGATTCATAGTGTGATGGAGTTTCCTCTGTAGGCTTTTAAGCTGAAGCTGTATGGCTATCTATCAGGAGTGCTTGAATTGTGTGTTCCTGTGTGCCAAGGGGTTGAATGGATGGCCATTGCAGTTTCTTACAAATCTATAATTTGTAATTTTTTGGACTGGGCTGTGGTGCAGCTAGTTAGTAGCCAGCTGTATTAAATCACTACTGACCGAGAGGTCATGAGTTTGAAGCCAGCCCGGGCCGGAGTAAGCTCCTGACTATTAATAGTTTAGCTTTCTGTTGACCTATGCAGCCTGAAAGACAGTTGCATCTGTCAAGTAGAAAATTTAAGTACTGCCTTATGCATAAAGGCTAATTTAACAAATTTACAACACCATAAAACCTTCCAGCAGTGTGCTTAAGAATGCGGAAGTACTCCATCAAGGACTTAGTGTCACAAGTGGACGGTGAAGCGACAGCTCCCCTGTGGCTGGAATCAAGCATACCCACTTGAAGCCAGAAAGCTGGAATGTTAAATTGCCTCTGTGTATGTGTATATATGCTGTATGTCAATGGCATTGAATGTTTGCCATGTATATGTGCATTGTAATCCACCCTGTGTCCTCTGCGGGATGAAAAGGGTGGAATATAAATACTGTAAATAATAAATAATAATAATTCTGTGTTACTGACTAACCTAGCCTTTGTTTCCTCAATACAGCCATATAATAGCTTGTGAACCATGGGGAAGGCAGAGGAATGTTCCTCCATTATCTCCTGCTCTCCACCAACCACCAAAAGACTGCTTGGAGGGGATGAGAGGGGGAAAATAGATGGATTTTGAATGTAGTGAGGGAAAATGGGACATGCTTGCACCTTGAGTCCTATTTTTGTGAAGAAGTCACAATATAAATAGAATTATTGATTAATTGATGAGTTATGCCTGGGTTAAATTTTATGCCCAATGTCCTCATGCAAAATTTCAGCATAATGTTTGGCTAGCTGGTGCCAGTACGGTGCTGTGATTAGAGTGTTGGATCAGGACATCGGATAACCAAGTCCAATTCCCCATTCAGCCATCAAACTCTTGGGCCAGGTGTTTTCTCTCTCCTAGTTAGAATTGGCTCATAGGGCTGTGATAAAGAGAGGAGGAAGACAGTGACATACATATAGATGTAAAACGGGGATGTTGATGTGCTAACAACAATGGAATATTATTATTCGTTTGTGATTGTGACAACTGGAATACAAATGATTCTAATACATTTGAAAACAAATAACTTTGGTTTGGGGTGAACCTATCTTTGGGGGCCTTTGAAAAAAAGGAATTGTCTTGTAGAGAAATAGTGGGGTTAATAGTTTTGAGCACTTTGCTGCAAAATGCTTTTAGTAGATGAGTCAAGAGAGAGGAATGCTGGGGCTTGGTAACACCTTAGTTGCTGACTTGCTGCAGCTTGTTTTATTGGGTGTAGATTGGTATTGAAAGCAGCTCAAAAGCATTTTACAGGATCAGAGATGGGAGCTCTATCATAGATTCCCATATCGGAAAAAACACAGGAATAGAATTGAAATGTGTTTTGTGTGTTGATGAACCTTACCTGTGTTTCCATAGTGATGAAGTCATCCTCAGGCCCCACCTTTCCTCTCTGCCAAAGGTTGTTGTTGGCTTTCCAAACCAATCAAGACATTAACCTCTCTGCGTTCTTCTAGAACCCGTCTATGAATGTAGAGAAGGCACTTCATTGTTTAGTCATCAGAAGGGCACTTGCTTTCTATATCAACATCACCTCTCTGCAGAGAAATTCTCTGAAATTGTTCCTGTGCTAGTCAGCTAACAAGCGTGGCACTCCTGTGTCAACCCAAACATTGTATAAGTGGATAGAAGCTACCATCAGAGTAGCTTATGAACTTCTGTGAGATGGCTTCCATGAAGTTTTAGATCATATTCTCTCAGAGCATTGGTGGCATCAGCAGCCTTTATGGAAGGGGTTCCTCTTAACTCTAGTTGTAGAGCTATGACATAGTTGACTCCCTTGACTTTTGCATCACACTACCATGCAAACTTGAGATCATGAAGGGACACTGCTTTTGAAAGAGCAGTACTTTTCCCTGTGTGGCATGACTTTTGCCACATACAGTTTGTAGCTAGTCACCAATTTGAGTGATTCAAAAGAGACAATGAAGACGAAGTTCCGGTTGCCTACCTGTAACTATGTTTCTCCAAGTCATCATCCGTGATATCTCCCAACTCATCCTCCCCAGTCATTCCATCTCCAAGTGATAATGGCTACTGCACTGGCAGCTGTGAAATTGAGGTTCTGGTGGCAACAGCAACACATATACCAGTGGGGAGTGTGGATGGGGATACCACGAGAAATTGCCTTTAGAATTCTAGAAGGTCCCAATGTGATATTATCTCCCCCAACCAGCATACCAGTCAAACTATCATTATAGATCATCAGTGGCCATGCATCCTCTGAACAGTTGTGCACTCTGGGCTTTTTAAAGATTGAACTATTTCTGTGATTGCCGAATTGAATTCCAACCCTCTGAAAGTGCTAGTGAATTTAAGACCCAAAATCTATGCTCTGTCATTATATATTCTACAATTTTATAAAAATGCTCTTAAAATTAGAATATTGGAAGCAGTTAGACGTAACTTTCAGTGTAAACATTGATACTCTTAATTAACTCTTTTGCCATTAATATTTCTACAATTCATTCTGCCCATTTTCTACCCAAAAAAGGTTGTGATTTAAATATCCATGCTGCAATTCTTTTGTAGTTTATTGTGATGTTAGAGTATTCACATTTGAAAGGATGCATTAAGGATTGCCATTTCCAAAAAGTTTATGTTACCTAGGCAGTTGAATTAATCTATTACTATGGAAGTTTACACAATGCATTAATGTAAAATTGAGATAAGCTCTCCTTCCGATATGACACTATCATTGACTACCAAAAGCGCAAAGGCTGTTAAAATGTAGCTGCACAGTGGGATTTGCAATATTCAAGACTGTTGGGGGAGAAGGAATCGACACAGCTGAGTTCTGTACATACAGGCAACAACATTCCAGTACCCTGAGAGCTAATCCTATTGCTAATCCTATTGTTAGTTACGTACAAACAGGCATGTTCCATGCCTCGAGGAACTTAATTTTAGAAACATTATGACTAATGGCTGTGTTTGTTTACCAAACAGGATTGGCTGGGTTATAATTCAGTGTGGGAATAGAGGCATGCTTGGTATTGAGTTCTACTATTAAACCGATTTTTTTCTTTAATAGAATTTAATTGAATGCTTTTTTTTGGTAAGTGGTGTATCTTTTTTTAAAAAAGAAAAAGACCCAGCTTCTTCATAATTGTTATTAGACTAAAGAAGGTTTTAATGCTCAAAAATTATGTTCTTTAAGCACTGCTCTCCATGCCAAGGTATTTAAATTAAATGTACTTTTAATGATAATTACTGGGTTCCCATGCAGGACTCAGACACATTTCAAGAGCAGAAGAGAAAGTTTGAGATCATTTATTTGGCTATGCAAATAAATGTATGCATTTTTCTCTCAGAGCAAGTTCTAGAAAAAGGTCTGCAAGGTTTGCAGTGATCTAGTGACATTGTTTCCATATTAAAAATATTTTAGCCCTCTGTTTTTCACTTCGCCAAATTCCTGTTGAAATCTGTTGAACAGCTAAATTAGCATTTGGAAACATTCTATTTTGTTGTATTGTTGTATTGATGTTTTGATGTGAATTAATTGATATTGCTGTTTTAATTGATTAATGATCTGTTTTGTACTGTTGAATTGGTTGTTAACCGCTCTGAGTCGCCTGAGGGCTGAGAAGAGCGGTATACAAGTGAAGTAAATAAATAATAATAAATAAATTCTAAACTGGATGAAATAGTGACACAGGTTGGAACCACTTAGCACAGATTAAAGGCAAAGAGACAAAACATTAACATTTCTAAATCAACTTCTTTATGTAGAACTAAATAAATATGCATTCATTGGCATAACAAGGTGTCCTGAAGCTGTACTTCTTTTGTGTTTTGCAAGAGACACAAAGGTATGATCCAGTTCAAAATTTCTGGCCAGTCCAAAACTAGGAAACACAGGGCTGGCACAGCATTTGCAATCCTTTTTCATAAAGAATTGCTGTCCTGAGTCCCTCTTCGGGGGTAGAGAAGAGATGGGGTACAAATACCAGAAATAAATAAATAAAATAAAGTATGGTTGGCCTTTATAAACATGATTTGAATATTTTCCTATTCTTTGAAATTCCACATTATTTAGGTGATCCCTTGTTGTCTGAGTATGATGGCCTTCCAAGCGTAGGGTCTTGGCGATGGGTCCGTAATCTTGATTCACGTGTTCTTCTACAAAAGAGGGCATTGGCTTCCAGGTGGAAGATGTTCCCTGTCAAAGTTGGCCTGACACACCTTCCTTTATGCCCATTTCTCCCATTTGCTCTCCATTCATGCCTCTTTGCATTCCGCAGCACTGCTGGTCACAGCTGACCTCCAATTAAAGCGTTCAAGGGCCAGACTTCCCAGTTCTTGGTATCTTTGCCACAGTTTTTAAGGTTAGCTTTAAGCCCATATTTAAATCACTTTTTCTATCCACCAACATTCCATTTTCCATGCTTGAATTGGTAGTAACTGCTATGAGAGACAGTGACCGGGCATTCGGACAATGTGGCCAGTCCAGCGGAGTTGATGGCATAAGAGCATTGCTTCAATTCTGGTGGTCTTTTCTTCTTCTAGTACGCTGACATTTGTCGCCTGTCTTCTCAAGTGATTTGTAGGATTTTTCAGAGGCAACGCTGATGGAATTGTTTCAGGAGTTGAGTGTGATGTCTGTAAACAGTCCTTGTTTGGCAGGCATATAACAGGGTTGGGAGAACAGTAGCTTTATAAACAAGTACCTTGGTACCTATGGATGTCCTGATCCTCAAACACTCTCTGCTTTATTCAGAAGAATGCTGCATTTGTAGAGCTCAGGCGGTATTGTATTTCAGTGTCAGTGTTGATTTTTGTGGAGAGGTGTCTGCCAAGGCAATTGAAATGGTCAACATATTCTAATGTTTCACCATTAACCTGTATTTTTGGCATTGCAGAGGGATTGGCCGGTGCCTGCTGGAAGAGCACTTTGGTTTTCTTGATGTTCAATGAGAGAAAACCACCTAGAAACATAGAATCATAGAGTTGGAAGAGACCTCATGGGCCATCCAGTCCAACCCCCTGCCAAGAAGCAGTAATAGTGCATTCAAAGCACCCCTGACAGATGGCCATCTTGCCTCTGTTTAAAAATCTCCAAAGAATTAGCCTCCACCATACTCCGGGGCAGAGAGTTCCACTGCTGAACAGCTCTCACAGTCAGGAAGTTCTTCCTCATGTTCAGATGGAATCTCCTTTCTTGTAGTTTGAAGCCATTGTTTCGCGTCCTAGTCTCCAGGGAAGCAGAAAACAAGCTTGCTCCTTCCTCCCTGTGACTTCCTCTCACATATTTATACATGGCTATCATATCTCCTCTCAGCCTTCTCTTCTTCAGGCTAAACATGCCCGGCTCCATAAGCCGCTCCTCATAGGGCTTGTTCTCCAGACCCTTGATCATTTTCGTCGCCCTTCTCTGGACTCATTCCAGCCTGTCAACATCTCTCTTCAATTGTGGTGCCCAGAATTGGACATAAACATTAGGAAGAACTGTAAGAGGTATTCGATAGTAGAATATGTAGCCTTGTAGTTTGTTGGAATCTCCTTTTCTGGAGGTCTTTAAGCAGAAGCTGGATGACCATCTGTCAGGGTTGCTTCGATTGTGTGTTCCATCATGGCAGAAGGTTGGACTGGATAGCCCTTGTGGTCTCTTCCAACTCCATGATTCGGTGTGGCATCAGCACATGTTACTTATCATGTCAGTGTTTATGGTGAAGCAAAGCATTTAATTCCCTCATGAATTAAAGGTACAATGGGGGAAACCAAACAATAGGGAAAAGCGGGTAATGCCATTGGTGTGCAACAACATTGTGGGAAAACTGGGTAATCGTTCACTGTTAATCAGTCACAAATATGCATCTTAACCCTCATGCAATAATATCAGTAAATTTGGATGTCACTTACCTTTTTCTTGGTATCTCCAAACTCTGGAGATCAGAGGCTAGAGAATAGAAAAACATGGTTTATATAACCATGAAAAAGTCCACCCTGTTTTGTGTTCTCCCCCCCCCCCCCCCCCCCATAGCATATGAAGAAATCCAGAATAACAAAAGTCCCACACTATGTGGCAATCTGAGGTTGTGACTTTTGGGATTGATACCCAATCTGTGTTGCTTGCATGTTGGCAATTTTGTTGGTGTAAAAGCTTACTTAGTATTTGGGCATACTAGTTACTTGGTATTTTCTTGAAAATATTACATAATATACATTGACTTTCAGGTGGTAGATTTAATTTTCCAAATTTTTCAGCATATCTCCTGATTATGTAGTAATACTGGAAATAAACAATTGATAAGCAGGTAGTTTATACTCATATCTCTTATTTCTATGGTATTTTTAAATTCCAACCACCTATCTGGAACCTTTTCTAGAATTGTCTTATTGTAAGTTGTGCTCATTTAATGAAGAAATAAAGATGTGCCCCTTGCAGGCTCTGTTGCTAAGGTTCCCTGCTGTAGAATATCTTGTCAATTACAATTTGAATTATTTTGTCAGGCTGTCATATGAAATAAATCTACTCTAAATACAGTGAGATACTCCTATTTATGGAATTAATGGTTTAACTGGGGGAGTTATGTGTGTGTTCGTGTGTGTACATATGTGCCTTTAAGTCACCTGTCAATGTATGAGAGCCCCACTAATTTCATAGGGTTCTCTTAAGCAAGGAACAGTTTGGAGGTGGTTTTGCCCTTCTTTTCTGCAAAATACAGCCTACAGTACCTTGTTTGCATTGGTGGTTTATAATGCAAGTACTTACCAGGGCTGACTTGGCTTAGCTTCCAAGATCGGAAGGAGTCTGGTGATTGTTAAGTATTTAGTCCCTTGTGGGATTTATATTGACTATTTGAAGAAGTCTGATTTATAAATGTTTGTTGGAAAGCATTACCCATATAGTAAATATTAATACAGTGATACAACAACAACAAAAAGATTACCTGTCATATACCAGTGTAGGAACACCTGACCTTAAACACCACACCAGCTTGGTAAAATCAGCAAGCAGTTTATTGTAGAATATATGTAGGCAAAGCAGTAAAAATAGCAAAACAGTAAAAGTCCATAATCGAAGATAGTCCATAAGCTTCAAAGGAAAACAAGCTCCACTAGTACATAGAAATCCATGAAGCAGGACACTTAAAACCATGAAAGAAAACAGCAGGAAAATCCCATAAGCAAAACTTAAGTTTGGCAAAAACTTGGTACATGAAACTCAGAGCACTTGAAAGCAAGACCATGATAAAAAACAACAACATTGCCTCGACAGAGGCAACTCACTCTCATTAATCATGACAAACCTTTTCCAGAACCCAGAACTTAAAGAAAAGTATTCTTCTTGACTTTTCCACTATCTTTTGTTTGTTACCTTTCCTTTCTTGTAGATGAAGTGATTGCTTAAGTCTCTGAAAACTCTGCCTTTGCTTACGAAACTTTGCTTTCTGTTTCACTATCCTCCCCCTCATTAACTCCTGCATCTGGCAAATCAATCTCAGCATCATTTTCAGACAGTTGCTCTGAGAAAAGCGGTGAAAGGTCTCTCCCAGGAATGTGGCCTTGTGAATCTTCCTGAAACAGTTCAGGCCTCTCTTCCGATCTTAGCTCAGGCCCAAGCAGCCCTTCATTTCCAATCCCATCAGGAACATTCCCATCATGAACATCAACATGAACATCATTTCCATCATGAGCATAAGCATAAACATCAGAACAATCACAGGCTGAACAGGCTGATATACAACACTACCCAGTGAACATTAAGCAGAAGAAATCTGCTATAGAACATTATCTAAAATATCCAGGAATATTTACCAGAATATTCACAGATGAAAACTGTTGTGGCTGAGTGTCATCAGAATGTGGTCTAAAATGTCTGACCAGGCAAGAAGAGGGCAAAAGTTATTAATGACAAAGAACATAGAAAAACACTATTTTAAGTAAGAAAAACTTGGAATTTAATGGCTGAGCACAGGAAAATCCAAAAAAAAGAAAAGAAAAGAAAAACCACAAAACAGTACATACTATATGCTGGATTGTGTGGGCGTGCACATATGCATTTGTGCACCCAGCAGGATTAACATTATAATCTTGTATAATACATTATTGTAACATCTTAAATGCCTTAATTGCACTCTGGTTTGTCTCAGATCTGTGGTCGCTGTTCAAAATTGGTGTTTCAACTTGCTCCCTCTGGCCAATTCTCATTGTAGATGAGGTCAAATCCCAGCTTCCCCATAATGCTCATAAGCCAATCATAGCTTCATAGCTTAATATGATTCACATTGAAGCCTACTTCTGAGTAAATGCAGATGGCTGCCTAAAAAAAACCCCCAAAAATCTCTAAATTACAAGGATTTACCAATATTAATTTTTGACGGCTAATTTAAAAAGTGTTCTTGCTTAAGAAAAAAGAGTAACTGAATGAAGATAGATTGCAAGTCAACTACTTTTCTTTTTACTTTTTCTATTTTCTTTTTTTCTATATTGCTTTCTGTTTTCTTTTTCTTGTCATTTATGTTTCTATTCTATACTTAAATTGATTCTTTTTTAAACTTTCATTTTTTAAAAAAATCTTTCAACAAAATAAAATAATAAGAAAAATCTCTAATAGCCAATAAATATATTCCAGTAGCCAACCAGTAATTTTAAAATTACAATTTCTTTCCTATGGTGCTACACAGCCGTGTTGCATGGACAATCAGATAAAGGGGGTTAGAGATATAGGGAGGTGCTATTTTTATTGACTTCTTCACAACTCAAGCTGATGATGAGATGTTATACAAGTGTGAAAGTTATGTTAAAGTAGATGGAAGACTGTTAGAAGAGGACATAAACAAAGGTCTTCACTCCTTTTTATAGATCCATGAAATCATAGAGATCAAAGACTCTCCTCAGTGCTAAAGCAGTGGTTCTCAACCTGGGGTCCCCAGATGTTTTGGCCTTCAACTCTCAGAAATCCTAACAGCTGGTAAACTGGCTGGGATTTCTGGGAGTTGTAGGCCAAAACACCTGGGGACCCACAGGTTGAGGATCACTGAGCTAAAGCATCCCCAGCAGGTAGCTGTCCAGCCTCTTTTGGAAGAAGTACAGAGAAGGGTTCCCCACCTCCTCTCTAGGCAATTGGCTCTATTGTTTTTATTGTCAAGAAGTTTCTTGCGATGTTCAATCAAAATCTACTTTTCTGTAACTTAAAACCATTACATCTGGTCCTACTTTCTGTGGCAGCAAAGAACAAAGCTGCCCTTCCTCTCTGTGGCAGCTCTTGTAGTATTTATGAACTGTGATCATGTCCCTCCCCCCCCCCCCCCATCTTCTCTTAACCAAGGGCCATCTACACAACCATTTAATTCAATGTAGGAATTGTATTAGACTGGTGCATCCATATGATCCATTTGGATAGCTGCAGTAAAGGAAACAATTAATTTCATGTTTTAACATACACTGAAAGTAGAAGGAGGGAAGGACAAAAATACATATTTTGATGTGTAATACAGTAAATTTGTTGCAGGACAACATTCCAGAAATCTAACACATTGGGGCATTTTAACCACATTTGTAGTTATCAACCAATGGCTTTACAACCTCTCCAACAATGTGGTTTGGTAGTATTAACAGTTCCGGACAAATATGCAGGTGTATGATATCACTGATGCATAATTTTTAAGACACTTTACCTCGTGGCAGATAGATTTGTAGGGCAGAGATGTTCACGCGTGCTAATCTGTGCCACCATGCAAACCCTACTCAACCTCTTCTTTTACATATTCCTGTCATTTTTGTATTTGACGTACAAGCAGTCCCTGAGTTACAAACACCCAGCTTGCAAACGATTCCTCATTAAGAATGGGGGTGAGACAACAGGAAGTAAGAGAAATCTATCCTTAGAAAGGGAAATTCACTCCTGAAAGAGTTATCGCTACTTAAGATTTATCATTAATCCTGATTTCCACTACAAGCCATTTTCCCCCAAAATCCAATTATCACAAGGACAGAAAGTAAGGTGAAATCTTCTGAACAGGAGCACAGACAGCAACACAAACACCACAGGGATGTTAATCTTTCCCTATGCTACCCAAAGCATGCATGCATGTATGTATATATATGTATATGTGTGTGCATACGGAGTGTGTGTGTGTGTGTGTGTGTGTGTGTATGTAGGGCTGGAGTAACATTTAAAGAACCCATCTTTTTCATAACTTAGGGGACTGCCTGTAGTTGGAAACTGGGGGAGAAGTAGCTTGGTGGTTGGGACATGTGTTGCAGGTTTGTGGAGCAGGGGTTTTCTGCAAAGCTACTGAGTTCTAGAACTTTCCAAATGGGGCTTCTGCGCAACTGCAAACCTATTTGTGTGAGGGCACAGATGGCCACTTGAAGAATCACAGTTACAAGTAAGCAACATGTTCTTATGTAATCAGGATCAAAAATATTCACTTCATTTATTTCATAAAGATCATAAATTCATAATATCATATATTCATCCTGATCAAACTGGTTTCATTCCAGGGAGAACTTTACAAGATTCAACAAGGAAAGTATTAAATGTAGTATATTTCAATAAATAACAAATATCCAGCTGCAATAATATCACTACATATCTGAAAAACTTTTGACCATCTGGAGCACACTTTCTTGGGTGCTCTTCTTTTAAAAATGAACATGGGAAACACATTTGTTTTAACCATTAAAAAGTATACAAACATTTTAAAGCTGTAGTCAAATTGTAATTGGAATCAGCTTCTAAACATTTTCATTGCTTAAATATTTTAAAAATCCTAGCATTTGTTTAAATGTTTTAAAAATCCTAGCATCATCACTTTTATGTTTCTTTTAAAATACAATTAATTTACCATAAGGGATGAAGAGATAAAGGAATATAAATAAAATATTGATTTTTAAAAGGTAAGCCTAAACAATTAGACTTACTTAAAAATAAATTAGACCAATAGATCCTACTTGGTTTCAGTCAGTACAGATAGTTTCCTTTCTTAATAAATTAAGTAGAACAGAAAATCCCCTAAGAAATTTAACTTAACTTTGAAATATATTTTGAGAATTAAAATATGAAACAGTTGAATAAGTTTAAAGATTATATCAAATATTGCAAGAAGTTTGCAAAATCAAAGTACTGAAAATTATATGGAAATCAGATTTTTGAATAATCTTTTATTATATTTTTGAAAAAACACAACATAAAAAATTCCTTCAAAATGTGTTGACTTGACAATGAACACCCACAAAGCATGTAAAAGAAAGCCCTTAATATGTATCCGTGCTCAGTGATATATGTAATCACCGTCTGGGTTGCAAACCGGTTCCAGCATTTCCTATGTGATAATCTGTATAGTGGTATGAAACCGACATGGGGTCTATCTACACTGCCATATAATGTGGCATAGTAATCACATTCACCTGGGGCATTCAAACAGCACTCTAAGCTAAAGTGTTTAAACCTGTCTTAAATTTATTCATCCAAGTTTATCCCAGGTTTAAAATTTGGCACACCGATGATGTGTGTCAGAGTCAATTTCCCTCAAACCCACCAGTAGTTAAATTTGGTCATGATGGGTATGTGTACCAAATTTGATCTAGATCCAACATGCAAACATCATTGATGGAGTTCATAGTGCTCTTAGCAAATGAGTGAAGATCTATACATTTAGAATAACAACTCCCATTATCTAGGATCATTTTCCTCCAAAACCCGCCAGTATGTAAAGTTGGTTATGGTGAGTATCTGTGCCAAGTTTGGTCCAGATACATCATCGGTGGAGTTCACAGTTCTCTTGGGATGTGGGAGAACTACAGCTCACGTCATCCAGAATCAATCCCTCCTCCAAACCCACCAGTATGTAAAGTTTGTCATAATGGGTTTATGTGCCATGCTTGGTCCGGATCCATCAATGTTGGAGTTCTCAGTGCTCTCTGGAGGTGGGTAAACTACAACTCCCATCATCCAGGGTCAATCTCCATTGACGCACCAGTAGTTAAAATTGGTTGTGATGGGTATGTGTGCCAAGTTTGGTCCAAATCCATTGTCAGTGGGGTTTACTATTCTCTTTGCATATGGGTGAAATATATCTTACAAGGACACATGTTAGATACTGCACTTAGGCAGAAAAAATGAAATGCAAAAATACAGAATGGATGACACTTGGCTCAACAATAGTCCATGTGAAAAAGATCTTGGAGTCTTCGTGCACAAGTTGAAGATGAGCAAATGGGCTTAGGGCTGCATCTAAAGGGGTAAAGTGTTGAGATCAAGGGAAGTCATGGTGCCTGTCTATTTTGCTTTGGTCTGGCCTCACTTGGAATACTGTGTTCAATTCTGATTACCATAATTTAAAAGAGATATTGACAAGCTGAAAGGTGTGCAGAGGATGGCAACTAAAATAATCAAAGGTCTGGAGGCCATGCCCAATGACATGGGGCTTAAAGAGCTGGATCTGTTTAGCCTTCAGAAGAGAAGGTTGAGAGGAGACACGATAGCCATGTATAAATATGTGAAAGGATTTCATAAGGAAGAGAGAGTAGGCTTGTTTTCTGCTGCCCTTGAGACTAGAATTTGGAGCAATGGGTTCAAATTCAGGAAAGGAGATTCCACCTGAACATTAGGAAGAACTTCCTTACTCTAAGAACTGTTGAACAGTGGAACTCTGCCTTGGAATTATGCTATGATTCTATGATTTTCTGTCATTGCCCCCCAAAATCTGCCAGTATTTAACATTGGTCATGTTGGGTATCTGTGCCAGGTTTGGTCCAGATCCATTGCTGCTGATGTTTTCAGAGCACTTTTCATATAAGTGAACTATGTAAGTCCCATCACCCCCTGTCATTGGTCCAGATCCAGATAAACAGATAGACAGACACATACACACACACACACACACACATAGAAGTTACCTTCTTCTGGTTGGTGCAATTCAGCAGTCATATTCAATCTTCTTTGTTCCACCATGCCCCGCAGAGGTGCATGTCACTGCAACATTGAATCTGGATCCTTATGATCGTCCTCCAAGCCTTCCATGCCCAGGGGCATGGAAGGAGCTCTCATATGTTCTCTGTTAACATTTCCTTGGTAACTTTGACTGTTTCTTTCCACTGAATGGCTAAACTATTTTCACATGGTCAAATCAAGTTTTAACTTGCTGTAATGCTATAAATGTTGGGGGCTTGGGGGCAGAACTCTTACTTGGGGTGCAATGCCCTCATTTGTCTACTGTCACCACACCTCTGGCCTACATCTGAACCACCATGCAGTGGTTTCACATTGCAGCTGTGGTATTAGAATCACCTCCCCATGTCCTCTAGTTCTCCTGTATTGGAAGAAAATGAGTTCCATGTACTTCCTTCCCTACCCCATGTGAAGCTGAAAATTTGTTTCTAAAGATTGCAGAAAAGGAGGGCCCATGCCTGGCAAGGTCCACTAACCACCAAAATTCCAGGAAGAGACTAGGACCCACCAGTTGAAGGCAAACAGAGGCTTTATTCAATCTGCAGAAGGGATGCTATGTACCACAACAGATGCCAAAATGTACAAGCATAAACATGGGATGTACAGCTATTTTTATACAGTAGAAAACACATGCATTAACATTGTCAAGTTTTGAAATTCCCTCCTTAGCCCGATTGGTTGTGCGCCTCTCCTCCTGATTGGCCAGGGAGTAGAATCAAACTGGCTTGCTCGGTGATTGACACTGGCTCCGATGGCACTGGCTCCTCCCTGCCGGGCAGCAATACCCAGGGACCGTCAATTAGCTGTTGAGACATCTCTTGAGGTGAAGAGTGACTTCCAGGAAGCTGCACTTTTCTTTGGAAGCTTATGTTGCAATTTTGGAGATAATGAATGTCCAGTTGTGGAAATGATTGTTCTGCAGATTTGTTCTTAAGTTGAATTTGTATGTAAGTTGGAACAGGTACATTTTAAAGTGTAACTCCAACTTTGGGCAGCATAGGGAAGGGTTAACACCCCTGTGTTGTTTGTTTTGCTGTCTGTCCCCCTGTTCAGAAGATTTCACCTCACTTTCTGTCTCTGTGATAATTGGATTTTGGAAAGTTGACTTGTTATGGAAACAAGGATTGGTCAGAAAGCTTCAGTAAAGACATACTTCCCAAATGATAACTCTTTCAGGAGTGAATTTCTCTTCCTTGTTTCACTCCCGTTTGTAACTATGAGTTGTTTGTAAGTTGGATGTTTGTAACTTGGGTACTGCCTGTATATCATATGTTCCAATGGCCACAGATTCTAGGCGGGTGTAATTTTATTATTATTATTATTTTGACTGTTGTGGATCTGAATTTAAACACAGTCCTACCCTTCTGCTGGGAGATTCTTGAACTGATACCTACTCTCAATAAGCTATATGTGTGTGTGTGTGTGTGTGTGTGTGTGTGTATCTCCAGTGATAGGTGCCAGCAGTGTTTTCCTGCCTAATTTTTATCCAGAAATAAAGAAAACATAGTAAAACAGCAGTAATAGTACAAAAAAACCATTTTATAATATGTGTTGCTAAAACTAAGCAGCTGTCTAACTAGCTACAATATACAACAAAACTATATCAAGCAAACACACTAACTTAACACAAATCTACATTAATGGGTAAATACGATATACACATAGCTACTGAAACTATTCTACTAAGCTTACACTCATTGTCTGTTGATTTTAGCCCTTATTATTATACTCTCTTTGAGTAGTGTTATATAACCATCCTTCTACTTTTAATAACATTTGTCTAATTCAAAAATTCAGCAGTGGATTAGCTGCCAGCATTGTTGACTGTCTGGCTGACATTCTCGGGCTAAACAATAAGGAAACATATGGCTCCCCAGCTGCTGCTGATCTACAACACCCTTCAGCCTCATAGCCAATGGAGAGGGATGCTGAGAGTTGTCATATAACAACATCTGAAGGGCCAAACTTTGCCCATCCCTGCCACAGGTATCTCAGGGCTGAGCAGGGCTAACCGAAGGATCCATTTTCAAACTTGGATCAATTTCTTAGTGATCCGTTTTTTGCTAGGAATCATAGATAGTAGCTTTACATTTTTCCATAGAAGGTTCTTAGCACTAGTCCTTGAACTCCGTTTAAGTGGTCTGAAGGAAGACTGAAAATGTTGGGTATGTACTTGGTCTTGCAGTTTTCTAACAGTGGAAACATAGCCTGTTTTGACTCTGGCACAATTCTGAAAGAAATGATTTTTTTTCACTTGTGACCTTGAAATCCATTTCTAGAAGCAAGGTGAATGGCGAACCTGACTAAAGCTATACAAGGATTTGCACAAATTTTAAAGGCAATTATATATCTACATTGATTGAAAACAACACACTTTGATTGGTAGGTCCACAACAACAACAACAACAACAACAAAAATCAGTGGTCTGTTGTGACTTTCCTGATACAGTTTCCAGTGATCTGGAGAGGAAGTGAGGAAGCTTGAGAATTACTAATATGAAAAATTGTTTTTCCATCAGGAACTGTGAACATGGGCTAGTTCAATGCAAAGCCTCAACTAATGAGACAGAGTGGAGGAAGTATCCACTATCTTTTAGTAGCCTCCTGAGGGGAAAAGGGTAATCTAATTAGCAGAAATCTTTAGTTCTCTCCTAAACGCACAACTCCTTACACACAAAGCACTATGACCTTGAGAGCAGACATAATTGCAGCTAAAAACAACACCTTAAATATGAAACTTCAAAGTCACTGATCTCAAAGGAACCTTCAACAAGACCTGAAACACCATTATGTCGATTCCAAGAAGGAACCATCCCCAGCTGAGACAGTGTAATTCCTTTTGCAAACTTTGGACATTAGAATACAGCATAAGTGGCTTGACCTGCTTCGCTTTCAGTAAAGAACCCCAATGCTAGCATGTGCATTCTGAATGTATTGGTGCAACTCTACATACAGGAAGGCCACAATAGACTCCACTGAAGAATCCACATCTTTTTATGCCTACTTAACCTAGTGGATTTGTATGGTCTCATAGCCAACAGAATGAATAACATTCTCATCATACCCTTCAGCCATTAGCCTTTCCTTTTCAATCGCCAGGCATTTTTTACTTTAACCACTAGGGATGCAGAGAACATCCTTGATATAGAAAATCTGGCTAATTTGGTAGAGCAAATTCTTCTGAATCTGCATGCTGACTATCTCTGAAAGTCACAACCCTAGAGAACACTGGGACACTATCAGAATCACCCCTACTTCCTCGATTATTGCCCCCCCCCCGCCAACATTCTGGAAAGCAGTGCAGTTTGAAGGAAAGATATAATAATATCCCAGAGCAAGTAATCTTCACAAGCATCAAAAGCTAATGCCCCCCCCCCAATCCAAAAATCTTGATATGAATTGAGGTAGCTTGTGATTCTTCAGAGATGCAAAGAGCTCTACCCATGGGGATGCCAAAATTTAGAACACTTTGTGAAAGACCAGGGAGTTTATAGCCCACTCTCTCTGGTTCAGATTGCTCTACCAATCAATCAGAAAATTCAGTGGTGCCTTGATACTTCCTTCTCAATGATTGAAGGTGAAACAATCCCTTCAGATTGAAATAAGTTATTATCATCATTCTCCATGGCTCTCAGGTGGGCATTCCCACCATGACCACATTGGATAGCTACCACGCCAGAGAACACCTTACTGGTGGGTGGAAATTGTAGTCTTGAAAAATGTTTCTTGGTAGGTTCACTCTGAAATGGTAGAAGGAATCATGGCAACTCTCTCAAATGGAATTTGACTCAAGGGATTGAGTCTATACATGCCACCATCAACCCCAGCATCAATTCTGAAGCTGACTAGTTCAACAATACCCTACCGCAGATGACTTTGCACAGGATGGTGTCAGTGATGGCACCCAAGTGCTAAATGGCTCTTTTTTTGGTTGATGACAAAGCCATGAAACGCTAGACAATCCATGATGACTCACACATTCTTTTTGTTCTTCCTCAGAAAGGGTGAGTAGACCAGCTGTTCAACAAAATGTAGGTACACATGTACCCCATGCACCAGCAAGGCTACCAAACCTAACAGACACCTCCAGACTGAAAGGAAGGGCTCTGTATTGGAAATAACCTTCCAAATAGGGAAATCTGAGGGCCCATCCACACAGTATCTTTATCTCAGGAGCTGAAAATATGAGATTTTCAGTTGTAGGAATATCCCAGTTCTGGATGGAAAATGCAGACATTTGAATCTCTGTATATCCCTACGCATAGAAATTTTTTTATGTTGGTTTGTTCCCAGGTTATACATGTTGGCTCCTGGTTTATTGTATCCTAAAAACATGGCAACAGCTGACTAGAGGGCAAAAACTTTATCCTGGCAAGAAAAACTTTGTGCTCCACACATTTAATGAAGTTTGTAACACAAAGATTTTTTCATGTAATCATGTAATCAACATGTTTTTATGATAAAAGCAACGAGGAACAGGCGTGTATAACCCAGGAACATCACCCCGTTGTTCCCAGACACAAGTACACGTCTAAACCTGTCTGGACAGATGGCCATGCAGCCTCTGAATGATAATATAACGACAAAGTTCTATTCCTAGCTTGCAAGTATCTGTTCCTGTTTAAAAGTGTAGTCCTGACTTTGAAAGTAGGGTCCTACTCTACAAACTTTGTGTGCCACAAACTTCATCAAACATGGAGGACCAAGTATCTCTTGCTAGGAAAACGTCTTTGCCCTCTAGTCAACTTATTCCATCTTTTCAGGATAAAAGCATTGAGGAATAGATATATACAACCCAGGAACAAAATGCGTACAAACAATGCGCACATTTGCATCTGTGCATTTAAAGGTTTTTCTTTTGTTTAAAAATGTCAAAATTTCCAGCGGGTGCCCTGTGGTGGCCATCTTGCGGGCTTCAAAATCCCATAACAAAGCAGCAAATCTGTATATTGCAGGAAGAAATCCCGAGACCAACAGGTCTGTGTGCAAACCTTTTCTCAGGTTCCGGGGGTTTTTTTGCCCCTTATGGAAAAGCCGCAATTTGGTGCTGATTGGAAGCACCCTGAGGTACTTCCTATGTAAAGGTTCAGAACAACTATCCAATGCTTAATCTATATCCCTTACTTGAACTAGGTAGACAATGGCTTGTGTTGGTGCCCTTCCAGAAATCTGGACATAGGAGATTGAAAAAGAAGACTGGGAACTTCTAGATGAAATCTATTTTGCATCCTTCCCTCATAGTCCCACCTACCAAAACATCAAGAGGTGTCTGTTCCTGATGATCAACAAAGTGTGGAGACATGCCCACACTGAGAACTAACTCAATTCAGAAGGACTTTGCTTTTTGGTGGAATATGTTGATTTTTTTTAAAGTCCAAAAGGCTACTGTTATTTAGCCTGAGTTTGGGTGAATTCCAACTTTTTGAAAGGTCTCTGAAGAGAAAGCAGGTGAGCTGTGTATTTAGGGGAAGGAAGAGATTATCCTTGACTGTTTTTTTAAAGGCTTCTGGGGAATTTTGTTTGTTTTGGGCCATGTGCTCTCCCTGAGTTCAGTGTCTAAGTGGAAAAGGCTTCTGAGTAAAAGAATTGTTTAGAGGAAGAGTTAGCAACCATTAGCTCTGTATAATTGCTGGATCGACACTGTTGTATTTCCCATGATTTGATCCCAGATGATCTGCTTTGAACTGGATTATATGAGCCTACACTGCCAGATAATCTGGGTTAAGAAGATAATATGGGATCAGATCCTGGGAGATAGGGCAGTGTAGATCCTGCCTGAGGGTCCATTCACACAGCCATATAGCCCAGAATATCAAGGCAGATAATCCACAATAACACGTAAGGCCAAGAGGCATTTTGCATCCGTTGTTGTTGTTGTTGTTGTTGCGTGCCCTGAAATAATTTCCAACTTAGGGTGACAAAGTAAACCTTACAGCAGGTGGGCCTGTGTGTTTACTCTTAATATTATTAAGGGGCCTGAGGACAGAGTGCGGTAGACTGACCTGGAGGAGGAACACACAGAAAATGTCACCAGTGTTTCCAAACATGGGAGGTAGAGAATTGGAGGAATGTGATACACAGAAGTAGAAGGATCAGGAATTCTGGGAGCTTGAAACTACTTTTTCAGAGAGTAACTGTCACTACTCAGAAAATGTTCAGACTGGAAGGCTCAGCATGTGGATTGACCCCTGCCAATTCTTAGAAGAGATGTTTGGTGGTAGTTGGTACTCCTTGCTGAGGGGAACAGAAGTAGTGGTGTCTGGACCTGACAAGATAAATTAAGAGGAGTGCTATTCAGCTGAGGCAAAAATCATTATGTAACAAAGGAGTTGACAAGACTTGTCAAACCCACCGACTGTTACCCTTTACTTTGTACATATTGGAACCAATGGCACTGCAAGGCATAGCTTTCAAGATATCTCAAGGGATTGTGAGGTTCTGGATAGCTAAAGGACTTGATGCCCAGGCAGTCTTTCATCTCTTCTCCCAATTGGACACAACCCAGGAAGAGAGAGAGTAGTGGAGGTGAACAAATGGCTTTACAAATGGTGCCACTGAGAAAGATCTGGCTTCTTGAATGGTTTGTGGTTTCATGAAGATGGAGCTTTGGCAAGTGATGGTTTGCACCTCACAGCAGTAGGTAGGAGCACTTTTGCTAACTTCATCAGGGGGCTTTCAACTGAGTTACAAGTGGGAGACAATATTCTTGAGGACAGGAGTTTGTCAAGTGTTGGCAATAATAGAGAATTGGACAAATAGTATAAAACCTCAACAGTGAGAGGCAAAAAGCATTAAATAAAAAGCCACGGGGAATGACTGATAGCTTTATATATCTTTATACTACTACACAGAACATAGGAAATAAACAAAATGAACTTGAATTATTAACAAAGCAAAGCAAGTGTGATACAATAGGCATCACTTGAACATGGTGAGATGAGTCTCGTGATTGGAATGTAATAATAGAGTATATGACCTATTTTGGAGAAACTGACCAAATGCAAAAGGAGTAACATATGTTAAGGATATTTACTCGTATATCTGTGAAGAGAGCCAGGATGAGAGTATCTGGCTAAAAACAAAGGAGAACAGAAGTAATAGTGACTGAGGACTTGGATAATGCCTTTCACGAACAGATGACCAAATACTCAAAAAGGAGATATCTAGTAGGAAAGGGAAATTTCAACTATATAGATATTTGTTGGGAATAAAATTCTGCCAAGAATATAAGTTCCAACAATTTCCTACCTTGCTGTTTGAACATTTCCATTGTTCACAAGGTGAAAGAGGCAAACTGGAAATAACTATTTTAGATCTGATCCTAACCAACAGTGATGATCTGGGTAGTATCATGGAAGTTGTGGGATCCGTATGTGGAAGTGACCATGTTTTCCTAGAGTTGTTATACAGTTGAAAGGGAAGTCAAATGGTATCAGACATGTGTTTTGGACTTTAGAAAACCTGATCCCAGCAAATGTAAGCACATACTGGATATAATCCTTTTATCAGTTTTAAAACAGAAGGGAATTAAGGGTTGACGGGAGTTTCTTAAAAGTCAGATATTGAAGGTACAATTTCAGTTTTAATGAGGAGGATAAATGGGAGGTGCTGTTCAAGCCTGGAGAACATGGGTGGCAGTCAAGACGGTTGTGGCTAATTCCAGTTGGAACCCGGCCCAAATATCCTCACTCCCCTAAAGTTGGGGAAAAGCCCAAAACCTGGGATCATAGTTTTGGTTTTCTCTTAATATAGATTAACCCAGGACAAAGCCATGTTAGGTGGCCTTGTCTCGGGTAATCCCTTGCAGCAGTTAACCACCACGGATGGGAATCAATCCACATCTACACCAACCTAAATTGTCAGTGTCAATGTGCCCATGGAAATCACATGCCATCACTGATAACCACCACACCAGCTTTTTCAAGAATGTTAATTTAGGAACATTTGCTTCATGCAAATGTGAGAAATGCTATAATTGCCCAAATTTCTATGTTTTGCACAACTAATAAAGGATGGAACCATAGGATCATAGCGTCCGAGACCCGGAAACAATGAAGTCCAGCTCTGCTCTGTCTGGATCTGCAATGCAAAATGTTACTGCTGCATTCTTGACTGAAGGCTGTCCGAACTTGCTTTAAATCTTAAAAGACAAGTGATGGGGCAAATTAGTTTTTTACAAATTAAATGGCTTTCTATATTTATAGTGGATTTAAAAGTGGGTGTAGAATGGCAAAGGGGTGACGACTACTTTGAACACTCTTTAAGTGACACTTTTGGCATCTTGCTGTGTGTAGGCTTTTAAAAATAGATTCTTGAACCCACTTAAATAATGTCTCTCTAGCATATTTGAATTTCATTGGCAACACCATGTAGAAATTCCAATTCAAAGGCTTTGATATCTATAGAAATAAAGTTTAAGAGCTCCTTGCCAAAAAGTAGGCTAATACTTTAAACATAAACAATTAAATATAAATCCAACACAAATATGCAGAAGCAAGTTGGAACAACATAGTCTCCATGAATGATTTTTTCTTGAAAGTAGGGCCCCTGCTTTGAACAGTGTGACAGGTGTGATTTTATATAGTGGATCAACAAATGGGAGGATGGCATTTGACCTATTCCTGCTTACTGATGTTCTTTTGTAAATTAATCCCATTTGCATTTGTTGCTACAGGAGTTCCATGAGTTTTGAACCTGGGATGGAGATGAGGAAGCAGCTGTTGGGATATGGGAAGCAGATTTGTGGGAAAAGGGGTATCTGATCCCCCCTCATGCTTCCTTGCCTTCAGATCATAACATCCTTGCACCAATTCGCAAGGAAAAGCAGTGACTAGACAGTGAACACATGGCCTCTCTCTCATTAATTCAGCACTGCAGTGTTGTACAAATTCATACAATACTCAATTCAATGTTTCCATGAATTGAGTAAAACACAACTCTCTCATGGGACATTATTCACATCAGAACTATGTGAAATTTTTGATTTAAATCAATGAAAGGAGAAGGAGACTTTTATAAATTAAAATTGTATAAAACACTGAGTATCAATAAAATTGTCCTCTGTTTATTTTTCAATGTTTCCTGTTCTGAACATATGAGGAGATAAGACTACAACAAGCAGTGACACATGTTTAGATGTCAGACAGCTTTCCTCTGATTATGGATAATGTCCTTCTGTATTGATAACTGAAAGATTCCATCTCATCTGATGTAGCAGAAAATTTGACCACTTTCTTTGCTTCCCACTCTCTTATACATTTGGAGACACTTTTTGAATGCCATTTCCCTTTTCAGGTTCATATCCGTTCCCACCCAATATATATTTTTTAACTTTAATAAAAATGTGCATATGCAAAGGTTTGGATCCCCAGAGATCTGGTTGGCTAGCTTCACAATTTATTCTTTTCCTTTTAATATCTCAACACAGAATAATGATTCTCCAGATGTACCATGTTTTAGGTTGATTCTCAGTTTTCTGCCAAAGACTAAAGCCTCTTCCATTCTCTTAATATTGTCTCACTCCAGGCTTACCATCTGTGCAGATACTCCTTGATCAGCTGCCAATTTTCAGTTTGGATGTTCTGCTACTAGTTGAGAGTTTTAAAGGAGGACCAAGAAAAGAAAGGTCTTGAGTTGCACCTGAATAATGTTATAACCAGAAAAATGCAACTTTTCTTAATTACAATTTACATTTTGATTAAAGATACTGTCATTTTGATCTTAAGATGGTACCAACTTAACAGATATTTAATATATTAGTGACGCTGGCAACAAAACCCTTGTATTTAGCTCCAGGAACCACAAAGGCAGGACAACAGTGTGATTCCTTTACACATAAAGGTGGCCTACAAGGAAAATTTAACTAAGTCTGATTTAATAAGATATAGTTTTCATTCATTTTAATGTCATGTGCAGAAAATAACTTTGTGCTGCATCACAGAACCATAGAGTTGAAGGAGGGCTCCATAAGTCCAGAACTTTATAGATTTGGAATTCCTCCACTTCCTGCTCAATTCACAAAATGAAAACATATGACTCAAAGAGACAGCGACCCACCATCTTTTAGAAGATTTTAAGTGATGAAGATTTCATTGTCAGAATGAAGACATTGCTGCAGATACAAACCAAAATCTATCATCATATGTTACTTAAGACCATTATATCTAATCAAGGGCAATTGCTCAGACATCAACATACCTTCAGACTTTCTTCTTAGGCCTTGGTCTCAGCACTTTAAAGATGACCTTGGCCATTTTCATTGATATCATCTAAATCTGTCTCCATTCATAACAACAAATAACTGGACACAGTTATGTTTGTGTACCTTCATTTGTGCAGAATAAAACAGAACTGTGGGCCCTTCCAGACAGGGCCCATATCTCGGGCCCTGTCAGATTTTTACCTGAGGCAACAAATGATGTTTTAGGTAAAAGTGAAGTAAGAAAACTCTGCTTTGTCCCAAATTATTTAGCTATCCCATTAGATACAGGCTTTCCTGTGGCCCTGTGGGGACTCATTCCCGGGTAATCCTGGGACTACCCAGGGGTCTTTCCCCACAGCCGACCTCAGTTCTTCGGGCTTCCAAAAGCACAGAGAACCGAGGAGGATACCCTCTCCAGTTTTGAAGCTGATTTGTATATAATTTTTTTAATTACCCCATCAATTTGTCACCAAGATCTAAAGATTCACCATATGTGGCAGTAGGATTCTTAATGAACTTCACATTTCATTATTTGTTATGTGAGTCTTTATACATTTCTCATGGGGTGGGGGGTGTTAAGTGCTATTTAAGCATCGTTTTGTACAAATTATCTTTAAGATTATTGGATAACATAGTCCCTTCTGCCACATTTCCTCTCGTTTCTCTAATTCTATATTATAACCAAAGTTCTGTACCTATTTGACCATACATTCTTTACTTATTCAATTTCCATTTTCAAGAAAAATGCATATATTTTACCAGTTCTTCTTTTCTGACATTCCTTTCCTTGGCCTTTGAATCATGGAAATCTTTCTTCAAAAGATCTGAAGTACCCTCTAGCTGTTGAGATGTCAACATGGCTCTAATCCCCATGCCAAAATAACACAGAATTAACTTGACATCAGGTGTAAGAAGCTGCAGGTGTTCGAAGTTATTCACTGAGCTCTTTGGGAGGAACATTATGAAAGAAATGTAATTGTGATGGGTCCAAGAGATGTGTCCAAAGACACCAACAAACACCTGAAAAATATTCTGTCTGCACACTCAACCGATTTCATAAATTATGTAGTAGCAGCCTGGGTTGTCACTGAATGTCTAAAGCGGGCCTTAATCCATGCTTGATTGGATTCATCCTGAATCATTCTCCACCATCACTCTAATCATCTTCCCAAGCAGTTTCATTCAGAAAACCAAGCAGTGTGTACTTTGTACCTTTTGAAAAGATGATCAGGAGTAACTCTGTCATTTGCCCAGGTCATTTCCATACTCCACAGATAACAGGACCTTAACAAAATAAGCATTTCTAGTAGCTGGAAATTCCCCCAGAGCCAGCATTCCTGTAGAGGACGGGAGTCCCCAAAAATCTAAATGCTTTCAGATAGTGATGTGGCCATGAAAACCAGGTTCCTTCAGATTTCAGCTCCAGATTGCCATTACCTTGATGAGCAAAAACCAGCTACATTAAAAGAGCTAGACATTGAGGCAAATTCATGGGTGCCTCAGTACGAATATTAAATCCCTCAATATGTTTGGGAGAGACTGGCATGACTTCTGAGATCACCTCCAGCAGCTCTATTAGTGAGATAGTTGGATAGTGGGGTGGACGGTACACCAAAAGGATCCCCATCCTGTCTCGTTGCCCTATTGCCTGATGTCTATACAAAAACCTTGAAAAATGTCAAAAAGGAATGGATTAATGATAAATCACTGAGGCTCCTCCTTCCTGCTTGTTTGATTTGCCTGCTGCTGCACCTGAAAACCTGGTAGGCATAATTGGATCAAACTGACAACCTCCTTTCTGTTTATCTAGGTTTCAGTTACACATGCAGTGTCAGCTTGCTTGTCCTAAATCATGCAATTTTCTGTCAGTAAGAAGCAGTACTTCATAGTCTGAATGTGTTCCCGCAAACTGGCCAAGAATCTGTTGGTTGGATGGTGAACAAGGAGGAACAGCCATGAATTGTCTCCCCACCATCTACTTCATTGGCATGTTCTACCTTCAGTGATATAGCTTCTCCTGCCCAATGTGATTGAAATGGCAGTGCCCTTTGTATGATATTTTCCTTTTAAAAAAATCAAATTATATATATATTTAGACTAGCATATATACCTGCCATTGCTTGCGTGTCTGTGGGACTGCTGCCCACCTACTTTCTTCCTTCTCTTTTCCATATTTTTATTCTCTGTGTATTTGATCCTCCTCTTTGTCGGTCCTGTTCCTATGGGCCCTTCGAGATAGGCTTAAATCCCAGTCCCTCCCAGGATTTAGTCGCCACACCTCTCTCAACCCCTGTGCTTTCCGGGGGGGGGGGGCTGTGTCTCTACATGCCCTCCTGGGTCAAGCAGAGCCAGGAGGGCATGTAGCCAGCTCTCCAGCATCCCGTTTTGCGCAAAAAATTACCAGAGGTGCCTATCTTCATATGAAAGCCCCTCAACAGCTACTGATACATCCAAATGATGCTTTGGGAGGTTGTGGGAGGGAGAGAGGGTAAGTTTTTGGGCAAAACTGGAGGCTGGGAGGGGAGACTGGGGGGCGCCAAACCTGAACAACTGGGATGCCAATGGGGCTTGGCTCCCAGGATCGCAGAACGCAGTCCTGGGAGTCAGTCTCCACCAGACCACACCTGGAAAGATCTGTAGCTTACATTAAGGTCTGGATCTTTCCAGGTGTCAAATTAAATTGGGAAATTAGGGTTTACCTACGATGTTGTTTGGTCAACCTCGTTGCAGGTTATGGGCCTGTGTGGATGGGCCTATATCTATATCTATATGTGTTCAGTTGGTGTAGAATCAATCATGGATCAGCAATGTTGTGAAGTTATGTACCATGACTCTATTGGAAAGTCCATAATCTATTAGAAATTCCAGTCCACCATAATTTTTTTGCAGAGGTAAAATGATGTAATCTCCATTTGGCAACTACAAATCTCTATGAACATAGAGACCCCCTGAAAACCACTAGTCAAAAGAAAAGTATGATGTTGTTAGAAGTCAACCTTAGGACAAGTGATATTCATAAAACATTAATGTAATAGTACCACAGGTAGCTCAGCTGTTAAACTGAGGAATCATGTCTTTAAACGGCCACTACAAAAATATATCTAGTTAGCAGAGGATGGTTGTTAGAAGTAGAATTTGCAGTTGCCCAAAAGATATACACTCCCTTAAACCATGCGCTCAAGAGACAAAACAAAGTACTCTTCTTTGAAAAATAACATATCTTGTTTACTAACAAACTTGTATATATTCAAACTTGTATATATTCAGGCATATAGTATTTTAAGTGTCTTTAAGCATATCTGTATTCACTCAAGTCCATGAGCACACACATCCACCTCCAAAGAAGTCTGAAAGCAAACTGAACACAAAATGGAGTCCTGAGTTTGCACATGCTCAGTACAATCACATCTCGTATAACTCCCACATCAAAGAGATAAGTCAAACTGTCAAATCAACATACGCATAGAATGCAGGCTAACAATTGTATATACATTAGCAAACAGCGGAGGCTTGGAAGGTTGCTATTTCCAACAGACTCTGGGCAGATTTTATGTTTGTCGTTATAGGAATCCAGTCAATAAATATTATCAACCTCCCAGTTGAAACCTTTATAACTTCCAAGAAATAAGCCGGCACTTTAGACCTTCTGACATGAATGACTTTGTCCTACTTTTCTGGAAGGCCTCAAACTCCCATGAAATTCTTTCTCCTTAAAATCTTGTGCTGTTACTTCTAAACATTCTTCCTGCTTGCGCATTTGTTCCTCTGCTATTTCTGCCTGATCCTGAACCTTGAGTTCAGCTTTAACAGATTTCTGGCTTATCTGACCTTGCTCCCCAGTGTCATGACTCAATGTCATGACTCATGTCAACATGGGACATAGAACTGTTGTGTGTAAGCTATATAGAAACATTCAGGGTTTAGAGGAAACTGTCCAAAACATTTGGCTAGGACAATCCAGGAAGCAATAAAAGGCTGTTTATACTTAGGACAAATGAGCTTTTTAAAGTAGATGGACATTAGGACATTGGGCTAAGTGGATGATTGATGAACTAATGAACAATTAGGTGGGTTTTTTTCCCTGAATGGGATTTTGCTTGAAGGACATTTTATAAAGCTGGTGCTGTTGAAACTGCTCAGTTCTGACAATGAATGTAACACGCAAGTTGTATGTACTGGGTTTTTTTTGTCGTGTCAGGAGCGACTTGAGAAACTGCAAGTCACTTCTGGTGTGAGAGAATTGGCCGTCTGCAAGGACGTTGCCCAGGGGACGCCTGGATGATTTTTGATGTTTTATCATCCTTGCGGGAGGCTTCTCTCATGTCCCCGTATGAGGAGCTGGAGCTGATAGAGGGAGCTCATCCGCCTCTCCCCGGATTTGAACCTGCGACCTGTTGGTCTTCAGTCCTGCTGGCTCAGGGGTTTAACCCACTGCGCCACCGGGGGCTCCGTATGTACTGCTGATTAACCAGTAAAGTACCAGATGCATGAGTGTGACTTTTCTTTGAAACAAATGGTTAGACTGCTTTGAAACCTTTCAACTTTTTCAGAGAGATACATATTTTTTCATATCAGCTGTGAAGTCCTCTCTTATCATTTTTATTTCATCAGAAATGGGTTAGTTCAATTGTTTCTTGTTGATCCACAAAATCTCTCAATTCTTTGAAAGCCATTTGCCATGAAATCTTCTAAGGCCCCTTCTACACTGTAACATAAAATCTAGATTATCTGCTTTGAATTGGATTATATGGCAGCATAGAAGGGGCCTGTGTTACCAGTTGATCTAAAATATCAGGGATTTCCTTGCATCAGTTTTGCTTAAACACACTATGGCTCTGCAGTGTAGATTTTTTTCCTAGTTCTCTATGAGTTCAAATATTCACTTTGTTAATCTCAAAGGCTTAATGTTATAAGATAAACAGTGTAAAGCAAACATTCTTTAATTCTTCGTTAAACATATAGTTGTCCAGTCTTCCAAGTTTTAATAGCATTTACTGAACTATTTTGGAATTCTTAGATGATAATGTGGGAGTCAGCATTTAAAGTGGCCCGCAAGTGCCACTTTGTTGATTTATATCCCTTTAAAACTCAGCTCATTAATTTACATCTCTCAGGACAAGTAGAAAAGTGCAGACACAGAAGTGAGAATAATTAGCTATCAGTTAAGGAGCTTATCTCAAGGTAAATTTTCAATTTCTTCTTTAAAAACAGACATTTGGCACTGCTTGGTGCTGCCTGGCAGCAGACCAGATGTGGGCAGGTTATTCTTCATTGTCCTTACTGACCTTGCATGCTGCCATGATATATGCCACGTCTGGACATCAAAGTCAGAAACTAGATTTTGAGAACAACCTTAGAAGTCTTTTCCCCCTAAAAAGCTTTTAGGGAATACAGCTTTACAGGGCTTTATTGTATCTGCAAAATAGTAATCTTCTTCCGTTCAGGACTGGACTGGAGTTTCCCACAGGTAGCCATGTCTTCCCTCTGAACTTTCCGAAGGACAGCATCATCTTGTTGGGCCTTTTCCACTCTTGTGAATTTCTGTATAAGTCAATTTGTTTTTGCCATGCTTCTATCTAGAAACATCATTTGGGTATTTTAAAGGACAGCCGAGAACTACAGCAACAAATACTTCAACATCCTGGTACATTTTGCAGTATCAAGAGGAGCCTAATATAGAATAAAAATATTATATTATATTTTATATAGCAAGCCTATAGATTATGGGAGTGCAGTGTTTTGGATGTAGTATATCTTGATTTCAGCAATGCTTTTAATACCTGTTATCCCTGCATATAATCCGGTAACATGTGAGCTATTCAATGCTACTGTTAGTGGGTTTGCAACTAGCTGATTGATTGAAACCAGAGAAAGCTCACCAATGGTTTGTCTTTCTCCTAGAGATAAATGGCTAATGATGAGCCTTAGGGTCCTTCTACACTGCCATATAATCCAGTCAAAGCAGATAATCTGGATTTTATTTTGCAGTGTAGAAGGAGCCTTAGGGCACTTTGGAAGCCTCAGGTAAAAGTCTGACAGGGCCCACATTTTGGGCCCTGTCTGTAAGCGCCCTTAGGCTCCTTCTGCACTGCATATAAAATCCAGATTATCTGCTTTGAACTAGATTATATGGCAGTTTATACTCATATAATCCAGTTCAAAGCAGATAATGAGGATTATCTACTTTGATGATCTGGATTATATGGCAGTGTAGAAGGGGCCTCGGGCACATGTCCTTGGTATGGTATTGTTTATCATTTTTATTAATGATGGATAATTGAATAGAAGACATGGTTAGCAAATTTGCATATTACATCAAATTATGAGTAAGGATCAGAATTCAAAGTGACCATAACATTTTTGAGAGCTAGATGAAAACTAACTAAAGGGATAATTATAAGGATGGTGAGAAGAACTATAAACAGCAATCCATCTTCATAGTTGAGTTTCCACAGTTCTTTTATTGTTTTGGTCAGTCTTTCCTGCTTCATTTTCCTCTCTACAACAAACTTTTAAAGTTCAGTGGCCAGAATCATACACAGTATTCAGATATGATCCCACTATGTATTTCTGAAAAGACACTACAATATTGACAGTTATTTCTGATTCCTTTTCTAAATTAATTTGTATTTGAAATCCCAATGCCTTTTTTTTTTTTGGCAGAAGCCACGCTCTGGGTCAACATTTCCAGATAGATACCAACCATGACACCTGCCCCTATATCCCCCCAGGTAAGTTTCCAACAAATATTTTTTGCCTCCAAATGCATTTTTACACTACTTTTCACTGAGTTTTCATTTACAGTTTAAAGTCTATCTTAGTTTAGAAATATAACTCTTTGAACTTTGAACTCTTCACTATTTATTTTTGTTCTCACCACCCAAAATGATTTTACTGTCTTCAGTAAGTGTTCTCAGCACCTCTAATTTCTTGTTTCATTTCAAAAGCATTCCTGAACTCCAAGCTTTGCATCTATACATGTTTTGCATTTTTCTGTTGAGAATATTTTGTTTGCAACTGTAATATATCTTTACATTTCTTGCTATTTTTGCACTTCTTGCTATTAAACTGGATTAGAAAAAGGAGGGAATATTCTCTAGGTACATTTGCATTCACTTAATGGGATCTTACTTATTTTCCCCTTTGCTTGCTTTATATGCATGTACTGTATTTAGTTTTGTAACATTCAATTTGTTGTTTGTAATAGCTTTCATTATAGTCAGATTGTTTCCTGTTTCAAATGCTTGTTGTTTGTGTTTTGATGCAGTAGACCCTGTGTTTCTATCATTTTGTAAAAAAGCCCAAAATCTTTCAGTTGACAAAACTAAAATGACCTGATGCCAGGGTTGAGCCCCTTCACCTTAAAAATGGTGCCAGTGTTGTCCTCCTGAAGATGTGTCTAAGGGTAGGAAATGGAACTCCTGCTGCAGGGATTGTGGACCAACTCATTGCCCTGCCAGGATGGAGTGAATGTTTGGGAACAGGGAGTGTGATCTGAACTCTATAGGTAATGGAATCATTGAAACCTTCATTTTACAAAGCCTTTCATCTTCTCCACCAAATGCCAAAATATAACCCCATGATTCCACAGCATTTAAAGCAGTGTAGATCCACCCACAGTCTTCCAATGCCAGCTTCATATATGTTATTCAAAAATCAACAATGCATCAGGATTACTAGCTTAAATATTTTGTTACATGTGCTATGCCAAATTAGTAAATTTAATGTATGTTATCTAGGTTATTCTTCAGTTCCTTTTCACACTGAAGACAATAGAATGTGTTTTCCATTAAGTGAAGGTGTACTGTGCAAAACACCTCCGCATTTTTTCACTTGTCGAGTGGTTTTTATGCTTTCTTCCCAGTAGTTTAAAATCATCAGAAAGATTTCGCATTAGGTTGTTACTAGAACTTCTCCATATTGTGATAGTTGACATCTAACCCATTTCACTTTGGCCATGATTGGTCAAAGTATCGTTTATTGTTCATTTAATTGGAAGGGGACCCATAGGCTATCTAGTCCAGAACTCCACTTTGTGCAGGATCTTCAGGTACAGCAGGGGTCCTCAAACTAAGGCCCTGGAGCCGGATACGAGGGCCATTTAACTGGCCCTCATTCAGGGTCAACCTAGGTCTGAAATGACTTGAAAGCACACAACAACAACAACAACAACAATGACAATCCTGTTTCATCAGCCAAAAGCAGGCCCATACTTCCCTTTGAAATAATAATAATAAATTCATATTTGTTAAAATTGTTCATCATTTTAATTATTGTGTTGTTTATAAGGTTTTTTTTGCACTGCAAATAAGATATTTGCAGTGTGCATAGGAATTCATTCATTTCCAGCCTTGTTTTGAAGGTATCCAGAGAAAGATACCATCTCTCTAGGCAGTTGGTTCCATTGTCAAATTGCTCTTAGTGTCAAGAAATTCTACCTAATGTTAAATTGATATCTACCCACCTGACACTTAAAACCATTAGACCTGTTCCTATAACAAACTTGCACCCTCCTTTTTGTGGCAGCCATTTAGAAATTTTAAGGGTGCTATCATGTAAATTCTCACTTTTCTCCTTATCAGCCTTAAATTTCCATAACCTTTCCTCATACATTTTGTTCCTCACACCACTTAGCATTCTTATTGCCCTTTTTTGAACTATTTGTCTTCATCTGTTCTAAAATTAGCACCCCCGACTGCATACATACCCTAGATGAGGCCTGACCAGTGCAGAATATTATATAATTGTTACTTCTCTTGTCTTGGAAACAAAAGTTCTATAAATGCAGACTGAAATACTATTTGCGTTCATTGCTATAGCATGACACTACTGGGTCCTGTTCAAGCTACAATTAATAAATAAATTGTGATCAATAATAATCTTAATGTTCTTTCCACATACTGAATACTGTTGGAAAGTCAAGCGTCTCCCATACCTACACATGTTCACTTAGCTTTTGTGATCTAAATTTAGATTTTTGAATTTGTCTCTACTGAATTTCATTTTATTAGTTTCAGCTCAAGTTACTAGTTTATCAAGGTCCTTTTCAATTTGTCCCTATCTTTTAAAGTGTCAGTTATACATCCAATTTTGTATCATCTGCAGATTTGCTCAGGGTTCCCTTTAACCAATCATCTAAGTCAGTAATTTAAAATATTGAAGAATGTTGGCCTGGGACAGAACTCTTAAGTATTGCACTCAAGACATCCCTTCAATTTGAAGGGCAGACATTCATGATGTCTCTTTGAACTCAGTCTTGGAATGAATTTTGCTGTCTGTCAGTTAACCTACTAGACTGGAAGCTTTGTGCCCTCAGAATGACTCCTACCACATGAGGTACCACAGAGATAAAGGCTATTCTTATCAGACATGATCTTTATGTTCAGTGATATCTCTGTTTTCAATGAAATTGTTGAAACTTTTTTAGCATTTCTGTCTATACCATTTGAGGATGTATCATGGACAAAGATCAAAACCATAAACACTTTCTGAAACACAAGTGAAGTTTTTTTTGTGTGAGACCACATGCTACAAGGGTCCAAGATGCAGCTTCCATTCTTGTACAGTTTTTTTTGCTAAGTGGATTACTGTTGCAATTTTGTGTTGCTATAAACTGATCATATTATGTAAAACCACTTAAATAGTGTTTGATCTATTGTTGAAGGCTTTCACGACTGGAATCACTGGGTTGTTGTAGGTTTTCCGGCCTGTATGGAAACTAGTTTCCAACAGACCTCACAACCTCTTGAGTTTGCCTGCCATAGATGCAGGTGAAACGTTAGGAGAGAATACTTCTAGAACATGGCCATACAGCCAAATAAACCTTCAACAACCCAGCATTTGATCACTTCCTGTGTGGCCCTTCGGTCCCAGATTTGTGCTGGGTGCTGGTCACAACAAATATATTGCCCTTCACTTCTGTCTGGATGTTCAGATCTGAACAGATATCAAATGACTGAGAATTTTCTCTTCTCTAGTGTGATGAGGCACCTGCCCCAACTTCAAGAGGTAAGCTTGCTAATTTTCTGTGTGATGGACACAGACCACAAAGAAGGACAGGTTTTTTTATTTATAAGTAGTTCTTTAATTGGTCATCTGTGCCCAAAAACGTGTCCCCCAACCTCCTGCAGCTATAGTTTTTCTGACAATTTTACAGATTAGTTCTCACCTCTGTAGGATCTAAATTGAAATGTGTGTGCTCAAAGGGAGTCACAGATCTGGTGTGATATGAATTGGTATATTTGAGCTCCCAGACTCTCAACATCACAGCTGGATACAGAAAGTCACCAGAACTGTGCAGAAGGCAGACTCTCACCTCACTGCCAAACTGGATCCTATTATGATCCTCCTCCACCACATAAACTCCCAACCCCCCCCCCTCCCCTCTTCGTCTCCACTGATATGGGCAGCACCAAGTAGTCAGTTCCGTTTGAACTTTTTGGTGCATTAAGTACCATTCTTTCTCCTTCTTATGCTGCCTTGGGGGGGACAATTTTTTTCTGCACTTTCCTTCCAAGGGTGACTCCTTTCCCCACCTCCCATCTTTTGAAGGCAGAGAAATAAATAGTGGTGGAGGGGGAGTGGGAAGGCAGAAAGCAGATGGCAAAGGGAGGCACCTTTTCACCCCCTCAAAAGTTTCACACTTGGGAAAAATGGAAAGGGCAGCCAATGCTCCTCCGTAATCCATTGATTGACTCTTCACAGCCTCGCAGGGTAGTGGCCTGGCAGGTCGCAGGCCACATGGAATCCTGTTGAGGACTGAATGTGACTTGTGGGCTGTATGTTGTGCAGGTCTGATCTGGACACAGATGAGCCTATTTTGTCACAAAATTAGAAAAAAATGTTTAAAACATTGCTTGCCAAAAAATAGGAAGATAGCCAGAATGTGATAATTCAAAATGTTTATTGATAGACAAGCCTTTGTGAGTCAGCATCCACTTCATCAGATGCGCAAATTCATTATATGATGCAATTAGATACAGTAATTGCACCATTTCCATATTTTCTCTCCAACATTGTATTTAGGGGGAAACTGAACAAAGATCTCCTTATATTTCATTCTAACATCTTATGTTCACCAACATACTTTAAATTTATCGAGCAAGATTGATTGATTGAACAAAGTGTAAATAATCTGTGTTCTGGGATCTGTAGCACATCTTCTTGTTTTAAACATTACCAAATCCCGTAGCCATACCATTCACTCTGTTTAAGATACAACTGGCATTTGCTGGATAGTTCTTCAGAAATTTCCCAGTGTTCCAGGTTTATCTCTGGCACTTTCAATTATGGGGATATGAGGAAAGCAAGTCTGGAAAGGAATTCAAATCTGACACCTGGAGAAATATCTTCAGCCTGGTGAGGAAATGCTGAGCCTGATGGGCTGGTGACTTTGTATGAAATAGTTCCATAGAACAATGTGATTTCTAAGAATCCCATTCCTATATAATTGATGTCTGACACTGCAATTAAAAGAAGAAGCAATCAAAACTAAACACGTGATTCAATTTGTCAGTTGATTTGGTTGTCTCTAAGTTAACTCTCAATTCTTTTTCAGATCTTACACGTGAACAAGGTGATGTCCATCTTTTTTTATGTAATATTTCTTGCTTATCTCCGTGGCATCCAATCCACCAACATGGATCAAAGGAGTTTACCAGAAGAGTCACTAAATTCCCTTATTATAAAACTTATTCAAGCTGACATTTTGAAAAACAAGGCTTCAAAGCAGATGGAAGATATCAAAAATAATGTGCAAAACACAATGAAGAAAATAGACATTCTTGACCCAGATATAGATGGCAACGAAAATATGAAATTGGATTTCCAGCCAGTTATTTCAATGGAAACAGAATTATTGAGGCAGCAGAAGCACTACAGCTCCCCCAGGGTCCTCTTGAGTGACAATGCCCCATTGGAACCCCCACCATTGTATCTTATGGAGGAATATGTTGGTAGCTCTGGGGTGATGAATCGAACGTCTCGAAGGAGGAGGTTTGCCGAAAATAAGAGCCACCGTGGGGAGTATTCTGTGTGTGACAGTGAAAGCCGATGGGTGACAGACAAATCTTCAGCTATTGACATTAGAGGACACCAGGTAACTGTGTTGGGAGAAATCAAAATGGGCACTTCCCCAGTGAAACAATATTTTTATGAAACAAAGTGTAAACAAGCCAAACCTGCCAAAAGCGGTTGTCGTGGTATAGATGATAAGCATTGGAACTCTCAGTGCAAAACATCCCAAACATTTGTACGAGCATTGACTTCAGAAAACAACAAACTTGTAGCCTGGAGATGGATAAGAATAGACACCTCTTGTGTATGCGCATTGTCCCGGAAAATTGGACGAACATAGACCTACATTTTTCTGCCATATAACTTATTATGTCTAAATTATATGATATGCATGTAGCATAAATGTTTCTATTGTTTTATATATTATAAGTTGTCCTTATTTATTAAAATCCAGCAAACTACAAGATATATAGATATATAAATATGTATATATCTATATATATATCTAGAGAGAGAGAGAGAGACAGATATAGATATAGATAGACGATAGATAGATAATATGCTTTCATTAAATAACCATCAAGTATGAATGTTTCCCACTGGCAGCAACATTTCTCATTACTGCTTTTGACTCCTGTTTTTTCCCAGCTTTTCATAAACTGCCTGTAAAATCTTTGTGTAGTCAGTATTTTCCATTCAGTATTGTCAATCCATTGACCGCTGAGTAAAGCTGTTAAAAGAAATTGGATCAAGTAAGTTGTTTTCGTTCTCCTCCTGTGTGTCTGTGTGTATAATTGTGGAACCTTCTTACCAAAAACCAAATTAAGCAATTTAGCCCGCAGCTAATGTGAACAATTCCATCCACAGGCTAGCAATGAAATGCATTTTTGGACACTGTGCCAGTTTTGTAATTAGAGTTCTAAGGTGGTTCCCCATTCCTACAAGTTACTATTCCAGAACCACTGCTAATAAACTTCAGTGCAAGTCTTTAAAAATTGACTTTGTAACCCTTTTTACATTTGCCAGTTTCTTTTTCTTAGAGGGCTAAGAAAAATATGTCAAAGCAACAATCTATACCTATCATTAGTATAATATTTAAAACATGGACTTCCTTTTTTTAAAGAGTACTTTAAAAATCAATTTTCTAATGATCATTTCTCTCTGTGTTATAGAGGTGAAATCCTATTCCAATTTTAAATGCTCTAGAAGTCAAGGGCAGAAGACTGTATATTTCTGGAAAAGACATTAGAGTCGGACCAGTTAAAAGTATTCAGACACTGTTAATGGAAAAAGCACTGGGACTCTGGTCCTGGCATCGATGCCTTACCTCACTATTTCAGGGGGAGACCTCGTGTTGCTCAGACTATGGCTGCACCCCAGAAAAAGAGAAATAAATGCATATTGAATTGATAAGAACAGATGATCTCAAACTCTTTGTCTCTACTATTTAGAAAGAGCACACTTAGTCTTGAGAAGTTGCAAGTTGAAGAAGGGGTTTGAGTCTTGGACTCAGACTCTGGGAAAGCAGAGCTTCAGTTCCCACTTGGCCATGGAATTCTAGCTGGTGACTTTGGACAAGGATTAGAAGAAATGTTAGAAGCGAATGGCAAACCTCCTCTAAATAAATCTTGCCAAGAAAATCCTCTGATAGGATTCACATGAACTGGAGTTGGCTTGAAAGTACGTAACAAAAACAATATTGAGGCTTATTAGTTAATCCCAATTAGAGTAGACTAATTAAATAGTTATTGAAAGGTGAGTCATTACTTTTGAATCTGTGTCTCTATTGGTTTTATGCCATCACAGCGATTAGAATGAAGAATACAGGATAAAAATTACGTTGTAGTTAGAAGTCAAGCACGATTTCTAAAGGTAAACGTTTCTCTAGTGTGTCTGACATCTCCATTTCTAAGCCGAAGAGCCAGTGTTGTCCATAGATGCCTCCAAGGTCACGTGGCCAGCTTAACTTCATGGAGTGCCGTTACCTTCTTGCTGAAGTGGTACCTATTGATCTACTCACATTTTCAGGTTTTTGAACTGATAGGTTGGCAGAAGCTGGAACTAACAGTGGAAGCTCACCCTGCTCCCTGGATTTGAATGACTGATGTTTCTGTCAATAAGTTCAGAAGCTGAGTGGTTTAACCTGCTTAGCCACCGGGGCATGAATTCTAACTGCAACATAATTTTATCCTTTATTCTTACTTCTAAGAATGGCATGAAACCATTTGTACTTTTGCAGCTGACCATTAATTCTACAGATATACAGCCAACATTCAAACAAAGGCTTTGTTAACTGTACAAAATTTAACAAAACGGCACTAACAATAAACAATAAATCTGTCAAAGCACATTTCAGGCACTTTCAGGTTTTTACTTTCTAAAAACCCATTGACTGGAGAGAACATCCTAATTTTTTTAAAATATTTAAATGAGCAAGTCTTCTCCAATCGATCGGGGGGCCCTTTGGAAGATTTGTCACGATTTGTCAGATTCTCTTTACTCCTTTAACAAAAGCCAATACCTCTATACTGATTTGGGCATAGTATCTCCTTCAGTTGAGGTCATCATATTTAGGTAAAAGAAAATCTGATGGAACATGAGTGGGGAAAGTTCTGACTCTAGAAGGTAAGTCATCACACAAAATAAATAGAGAATTCTTCCTCAGAAATGTTTGACTTACTGTTGACATTCTTTTATGCTGAAACACTACACACTTTCTGCCTTCCCCACTCTCTATAAAGAAACGTGATATGCAAAGATCAGAGCTAATGTTTTGCTCATTAAACTGAGTGGGAATCTTTATGTAGTTATGTTTGTATTTCTCTCAATGTTGGACTAATGGGCTTACAGTATAATTTAAATTAAAATGCAGTTAAAACAATGGCTAGACAATGGTTTAAAAACTGCTAAGCAAGTATATTAAAAGCATTTTAATTTTTAGAATGCAATTAAAATACAACAATAATATAAAAATACAAAACAGCCCAATTAAAAATATCTTCTGCAATGGACAGTTAATGATAAAATGTTTGGGTAATCAGAACTAGAAGGTGTTACATTATATGACTTTGGCAACGAGGTTGCTGTATGCTCCAAAATGGAAAAACACTTATTTCCCAGCCCAAAAATAAATGGAGTTTTAAAAATTTTGAAATGGTAGAGATGAACAAATTGACTTTTTTAATGAAAGAGAAATCTGTGGTTAATTTTTGAGAGGCTTTTGGGGGATCTTTCCTGGGTCATTTAAAAAGTGTTTTTACGGCTTCAATTTGAAAAAAAAATAGTACTATAATTTAAAGAGAAATTTTTCTCCTTTTTGATTTTTTTTGTAAAAGATTCTAGTTGGGCCCCAAATTTGGGAGGTTTTGCAGGACACAAACTTCAAAGAGTATTTCAATGGCGATGAAGGGAAGCCTGGCAGGCTTTCATATGGGTTTATCAAACTTTCTGAGCAATCACAAATTCTCTACCTAACAAAGCTGGTGTTCAAAAGATGCTTGATGCTGTTCAGAAAATAGGATGTTGTATGCCCTTGAAATAGTATTTTTTACAGTCACACCTCAATTTCTTCCCCCATAATCTTGGAGCAGTGAGTGACGAGCAAGGCGAACGATTCCACCAAGACATCTAACTAATGGGAAAACACTACCAAGGTTTCTGGAATTAAAGCATGATTACTGTTGGGTGTTGTGTCATGACGGGCCAGATAAATTACACAAATGAAAATCATATTCACAACTATTTCGATGGTTTATTTTTGTAGGAGTGAGTTAATTGTATACAAGGTTATTAAATTGATGACATATCTTCATGATATGAGTGAAATAAACAATATAGATGAATTTTGGTATGATTCTGTTCCCTGCACATCTCTGAAATATACATAAAATCTATCAAACCCATGGGATGGTGAAGTTTCATAAATCAGACATGCTATCTTGAAACTGAATGCATATTTGGTTTTAGCATGAAAAGCTGATATATTAAAGTGTGTTTTCATTTTTGATGAGAAAATAAAGTTTTATTTTGTTGTCCTGTGTTATCAGTGTAGGATTAACAAGAGGACTTCAAAGGACTTTCATTGGTATCATAAACACTTGTTGGCTGTGTTATTTGGTTTGGTATGGTGGTATGGCCTAAGGGCTAATTAATAAAATGTATTTATTTATTATTTACTAGCCATCCCCTGCCACGCGTTGCTGTGCCGCACATGGGGGTTCTGTGTGGGAGGTTTGGCCCAATTCTATCGTTGGTGGGGTTCAGAATGCTCTGTGATTATAGGTGAACTATAAATCCCAGCAATTACAACTCCCAAATGACAAAATCAATTTTTTTGAATGAAGGACATACATTGGGTTGTTAGGTGTCTTGTGTCCAAATTTGGTGTCAATTCGTCCTGTGGTTTTTGAGTTCTGTTAATCCCACAAACGAACATTACATTTTTATTTATATAGATAAACACTTGTTGGAAAAAAATTAAGTTGGATGAAAACTCTGATTTTGTTTTTAAAAAGTGAATTTAAGATCTACTAAAAAAAGAAATGATTTTTTCACTAACAATACTTTAGTAACACTTCAGAAACAAAACGCTGGCATTCCCTAATTTTGTAATGAGTTTTGAAACATTTTTTTCATCACTTGAGCAGCCCTAGTAGTTAGATATTTCTTTTGCATATGTTATTAAAATATTATAAAAATAATTGTAAAAGATTTATTTTAAAAGATTGAATCTATTAGGAGAAAAAGTGGGTTACTAATAAGAAATCAATAAAATTTCCTTTCTTCTGAGGCTGAAAGTGTGATCTGCCGAAGTGAGTTTCCATGAGTGACAAACTTCATTAAAGTTTCTCTTGCCAGGACAAGGTTTTTGCCCTCTAGTCAACTTTTGCCATCTTTTCAGGATAAAAGCAACAAGGAACAGATATCTATGAACCAGGAACAAAAGTTGTACAAATGATGTGCATATTCGTTTGTGCATTTAAAAAAATAAATAAATTGCTAATGGACTTCCTGTGGTAGTCATCTTGCAGGCTTCGAAATCCTTTAATGAAGCAGCAAGTTTGGACATTGCAGGCAGAAATCCTGGGACCAACAGATCCGAGTGTGGACCCACTCTCAGGTTCCGGGTTTTCCCACAATTTGGTTTTGTCTGGAAGTGCTCTGAGTGACCTTTAACTGGCCCTCTGTTTAAAAAGTTTGAGGGTCCCTGCTGTAACACACTTTTATTGTGTGTTTCTGCATGGCAGGAGGTTGACCTGGATGGTCTTTGTGGTCTCTTCCAGCTCTAGGTTTCTATGATTCTATTATACCGAATTTGACTACTTTAGTTAATTTAATTCTGTGGTGGATTTACATCGTTTTCCTTTGTTTTATCAGTTGTTCAGGGACTTTGCTCACTCCAAATTCATCAAAGATATGTGCAACTTCTCACATAATCTTACTGATATAGTGTATTGAATTTTTGAATCAAATACAATCCTGTAAAATAATGCTGCATTTTTTAAAAAAGTATTTTGTCCCAGACTAGTTATGAAACACACCAATGAATCATCGCACGTTGTGTCTGCTATATTTTCTTAAATTACATTCTCTCTAATCTATATCATGAAGATGTCTTAGGCAAAAGCAAAAAACAATAAGCATATATTGCCGGGGGAGGGGGGATAACTAGAAATTGCCAATTGCTTATGAAGAATAGTAAAAAACGCTTTTATTTTATTAAAAAAGGGATCTTCTGTAAACTAATATTTGCAGTTGCTTTGTTTGGTTTCCTTCACCAGGTTTTACTAGTTCCTGATTACAAACTTGCTAAACCTGTTATTTGGTTATGTGAATAAAGAGCCACAATTATTTTAAGGGATTATACCACTATTAGGGGGATTTTCATGTAAAAGATCCCCTGCAGGCATGATTAGGAGAACATCTCTTCTAGTAAATTCAGTGGTCAAACCTGCTTTTTGAATCTGTGAAGTCAACTTTGGGAGTGGAGTTGGAGTTTATTTATTTATTATTCATTACGGAAAGCATTCTGTTTTCCGTCCCAGCCTACAAGGACTCCTGAGACAATGAACAAATAACAAACCAATGAAAACAATACAAAGTTTGAAATGCATCAAAACCATATTTTAATGCTTCAAAAAACAGTCTACAAACAGTCTACAAACAAGCCTAGAATCTACTTTGAAACAGTTAACATAGCAGCTCCAAACATAATCCTCAAATGCACAACATCCCTGTAGGTGGAAGATTTGTCTGGCTCTATCTATGCTGCCATATAATCCAGTTTCTGATCCCAGATTATCTACTTTGAACTGGATTATATGGCAGTCTAGACTCATATAATCCAGTTCACAGCAGATAATCTGGTATCAGATATGGCAGTATAGAGCCAGCCTAAGTTTTGAGGCAAACACAAAGGCGGCACAGATGTTGTGTAAGCACTAGGGTGACCAACATTCAGCCCTGAATTTAAGGGAGATGTAGTTGTGATATATTTTGCACATTTTGACAATGTGACGTCACTCCAGCAAATGTTTTTGGGATAAACCTCCAGTTATCAAAACATGACAATGTTATGGATGAAATGTTTATGGGAACATGGTGAATTTCTGTTCTTCCTCCTCCTCCTCTTTCTCCTCCTCTTCCCCTTCTTCCTTCTATTTTCCTTTCCCCTTCTCCTCCCTTGGTGCTTCTCTCTCTTCCTCTCTCCTTCTTCCCATCTCTAAATATTCTTCTAAATATAGGGAACAAATCGCAGGGAATGCCAGAGCCATGACGATCCCAAACATGAAATATGGAAAATCCAGTAAGCACAATTTTCTGCAGGCTATGAGTCTGGATTCAGGCCTCAAACTTTAGATTAAGGCAGTGTTTATCAACCTGGGGGTCGGGACTCCTGGGGGGAGGGGTCATAAGGGAATGTCAGAGGGGTCGCCAAACACCATCAGGAAATAAAGTATTTTCTGTTGGTCATGGGGGTTCTGCGTGGAAAGCTTGGCCCAATTCTATCATTGGTGAGGTTTAGAATTCTCTTTGATTGTAGGTGAACTATAAATCCCAGCAACTAAAACTCCCAGATGTCAAGGTCTATTTCCCCCCAAACTCCACCAGTGTTCACATTTGGGCATATTGGGTATTTGTCCCAAGTTTTGTCCAGATCCATCATTGTTTGAATCCACAGTGCTCTCTGAATGTAGGTAAACTACAACTCCCAAACTCAAGATCAATGCCCACCAAACCCTTCCAGTATTTTCTGTTGGCCATGGGACTTCTGTGTGCCAAGTTTGGTTCAATTCCATCGTTGGTGGAGTTCAGAATGCTCTTTGACTGTAGGTTAACTATAAATCCCAGCAACTGCAATGCCCAAATGACAAAACCAACCCCAAAACCCAACCCCACCAGTATTCAAATTTGGGCATATTGGGTATTTGTGCCAAATTTGGTCCAGTGAATGAAAATACTTCCTGCATATCAGATATTTACATTACGATTCATAACAGTAGCAACATTACAGTTATGAAGTAGCAACTAAAATAATTTTATGGTGGGGGTCAGCACAAGATTAGGAACTGTAATAAGAGGTCGCGACATTAGGAAGGTTGAAAAAAACTGGATTAAGGGCTTGCTACTTTTCAGCTCCTCTCCTGCACCCCTGGAAAGGGAAAAAATGGCAAGGTAGAACAGAAAGAGAAAGGGGAAAGTTATCCTCAATCGATAACTAAAGGCTCCTTGTGCTATAATGACAGCTGAGATTGCAAGAAATGAACTCTGGAGATAATAATAACAAGATGTTAGGAAAAAAGTGGGTGGGGTGACTATAGAAGAGTATTGCTCAGATTCAAGTGATACAAATGTATGAATCAGCAAGAGCATTAAGAGCTAGGGATTATAAGACTTTGTGGAAACCAGTACATGAGGAAGGATGTGTAGAAAATACGTGGAGTACCACAGCCCAAGGAGGGTTCTGTAAAATGGTTGGAAAACAATGTGTGGTGAGATTTCACGATCTAAAACAAAACCACTGAAGATGAATTTGTAATATTACAACAAATGACATTACTGCAGGAGTTGATTTCCCCTTTGATAGGCTTACTGACTGGCCACCCGCCATCCAATGAGCAAAATATTTGTGAGTTATATTAATTGTATTGTTTTATTTGCTTACTTCCTTGTTGTTTACTGATGTGTTGTTGGGCTTGGCCTCATGTAAGCCACCCCGAGTCCCCTTGGGGAGATGGTGGCGGGGTATAAATAAAGTTATTATTATTATTATTATTATTATTATTATTATTATTATTATTATTAGTTTGTCATGTTTTGCTTTCTAGGGCTGATTCTGGCCCCATTTGTGAGCTATATTAATTCTATTGTTTAATTTGCTTACTACCTTGTTGTTTACTGATGTGTTGTTGGGCTTGGCCTCATGTAAGCCGCCCCGAGTCCCCTTGGGGAGATGGTGGTGGGGTATAAATAAAGTTGTTGTTGTTGTTGTTATTATTATTATTTGTTTGTCATGTTTTGCTTTCTAGGGCTGATTCTGGCCCTATTCATCTGCTGTATGCCTATACACACTGGCAACAAATATCCGCATAGTTAAAGCAATGGTATTCCCCATAGTCACCTACGGATGTGAGAGCTGGACCATAGGGAAGGCTGAGCGAAGGAAGATAGATGCTTTTGAACTTTGGTGCAGGAGGAAAATTCTGAGAGTGCCTTGTACAGCGGGAAGATCCAACCAGTCCATACTTCAAGAAATAAAGCCTGACTGCTCACTGGTGGGAAGGATAGTAGAGGCAAAGATGAAGTTCTTTGGCCACATCATGAGAAGAAAGGAAAGCTTAGAGAAGACAATGATGCTGGGGAAAATGGAAGGAAAAAGGAAGAGGGGCCGACCAAGGGCAAGATGGATGGATGACTGGAGTGACCTTGAAGGAGCTCGGGGTGGTGATGACTGACAGCTCTGGCGTCGACTGGTCCATGAAGTCACAAAGAGTTGGAAACGACTGAATGAATCAACAACAACAACAACATGCCTATATTTTTGCGCTTGTTTAAGAAATGTTTTAAGCAGCTCATTTTCCAAGAACAAGAAATGAAAGCTTTGCTAGTAAATCTGTAATAGATGGTGCTGCTCCTTCCCTCATCTGGAGGTCAGGGCATCAAAGGGGGGGGGGGGGGGGAAAGGGTCCATTTCTACCCAGCATTCTGTAAACCAGTAGTAGTAATTTTATTGATTAGCCCTTAGGCCATATCACAATACCAAACCAAACAACAAGGCTTGATAAGACTTAATTGCACTCTGTGTAAGTTAAAACAAGACACTTATAACAATAGAGTAAATAAATCTGATAAAACTGAATATATACATCATATTTCCTATCATCTCTACAATTTACCCCGATCAGCCCCACATATGTGGTTCTCAAACGTATTGTTTTCCTAAAATACAGAGCTGTTTTATATGTTATTTTTAGGTCTTGGCCATACATAATATGTTTTGGCTAAGATCAAGTGTAGTATCTGTAAGCCAGTAGATTGTGCAGACTCAGCAGCAATGTGTGATCAGTGAATGCTCATGACCTAATTAGATGCTTCCAGGGTGTGTGACCCCATCATGAAACTTGGAGATACCCAATAGACAATCATGTAACCAAATGAGAATGGTATATCGGTACACACATCAACTATATAACCCATTGTAACTTGGGTGTGATCCTGGATTCATCACTGCGCCTGGATTCATCGCTGAGCCTGGAATCCCAGGTTTCGGTGGTGACCAGGGAGCATTTGCACAGTTAAAGCTTGTGCGCCAGCTGCGCCCGTACCTTGCAACGTGCTTAACGTCCTCAATGGTTCATAAGGGGAAATGCGTTTGGACAGGTAAATTGGGCTAGAACCGTTTAGGGCTTTATAGGCCAAAGCCAGCACTTTGAATTGGGCCCAGTAGCAAACCAATAGTCAGTGGAGCTGGCACTACAGGGGAGTTGTATGCTCCTTGAGAGCCACTCCTGTTAGTAACCTGTCCGCACGCATCTCCCCTTATGAACCATCGAGGACATTAAGATCGTCTGGGGAGGCCCTGCTCTCGGTCCTGCCTTTGTCACAAGTACATTTGACGGGGACGAGAGACAGGACCTTTTCAGTGGTGGCCCCTCAGCTATGGAACGCGTCTCAGCTTTTTATCTATTTATTTGTGGCCCTCTTTGACACTGTCAGGCCAGCTCTATTGTGGTTTAACCTGGTATTAATGTGTCTTAACATTTGTGTTATCATGTTACTGCTTTTTAAGCTAAGAGGAAGTGCATTATCTGTTTTTCACTCAAACATTAAAATGGCTACCATCCTTTTCATCATGCATTTCACCATGATTTTTGGCATTCATATTGCATTCCTAGTCAGGCACTTGAATAGATGCCTTAAAGTCAGTTTTAATTGATATGCACGATAGATCAGCCCAACTGTGACTCCAGCTCAGTGTTATATGCTTTATAACAGAAATGTTAAATACTATCAGTGGGTAAAGCACCTGTATTATCATAGCTGTCTTTTCTTATTAGAATAATGTGCATTTAGCTACAGTTTAGGACTATCCATTTCCACTTCTGGCTCAGTCAGACCAGAAGTGGAAATGGTATTTTATTTCCTCCTTTTATGGATAGGAATTACCATCGCTTACATCCCTGGTTTTAGTTCTATCCATTGTTTGGGTTTGGGTCCCACAAACTCTGAAGGTATTGATGAATAAGTGCATTCTTGTGTTAACATTAGAAATATGACAGGCATGAGGGAAACCAGGTTGGGCTAAGAAGTTAAACAATTTGGAATCTATTCACGCCCATAGGTTGCCATGCATGAATTAGTTTTAACATACAGTCAACCTATGGGAAATTACATGTATTGTCTTACAGTATACCAGTTGACTTATTTTAGAGCTAACTCCCATCACATTTGAGCTACGCATCTTTATGTCCTGGGCCCCAGTTTAGGCCATTCACCTTTGTATGATTATTACAGATCTTTAACAAGGCTGGTACAATACCATGGGAACTTATGAATAACATTACCTATTGTACTTATAATCAATCATGTTGATATATATTTGAATTGATTACCAGGCCTGAAGTTAGTGGGCCCTATTTGAATTATCTAATTGGTTGCCAACACTGTGATGTATCAGATCTCACTGGTGCTGGAGACTATACTATGGTTAAAGCAGGCTGTATGATGGATGCTGATACTTATGTGTTGTCTAACTGTAACAGAAGTAGCATTTACCATTTGGATTATTACTGGGCCTCTGGATATGTGGCCCAGGCCAATTGCCATGGTTTTACCAATGATCATGGCTCTGCCATTCAGTATTACATCATTGCACAACCCATGGCGTATGCCACCTTGGGATTCCCTTAAAGACATTGGATAGGTGGCCGGGCTTGTGGAGTTATGGTGTTTCTGTGGCAAAGTAACTGTTTTACAAGTTTGGTAAAATAGTGTTGAGCTCTTGGCTCATTCATATAGTGATCTGCTGCTTATCTGTAATGCGATGAACTGATGATTAAAGTCCCGTATCCACCTTGATGTGTTTGTTTTGTTTCATCTTAGCCCACAGGTGATGTGTGACCAAGAAAGTTGGACTTTTAGTGACCTGGTGGATATGGAAGGTTAGCCAGGTTCATAGTCTCTTGTACACTATTTTCCTTTGAATCATAGTGTCTAAATGGGTTCCTGTGAGTAATTAATTCTTGAAAAAAAATCCTTTCCCCGAATAGTAGTCTTTTTGTTTTTTTCCCGTTTCTGCAGGCATTTTCAAATCATCTCCATATTCCCTGAAGTAATCTGCCTTTTAATCCAAAATTTGATCCCCCCCCCCCCCCCCCCGTGGTTTGCATCTTTCCCACATCAGACCTTTGTGGAGGAGAACTTCATTCCATGCCATGCCCCCAGGCAGCTGAAGTTCAAGAACTTTGAATCAGCAAATGAACCTGAGAAATAGTTATCTTATAAATTAAGGAAAGAGAGAGATAAGTAATTGATATATCATAAGGAGACACAAGCAATGGAATTGTTTTAAAGCATTTCAAAGATATTACTCAATGATATTAAAAAAGAACCAAACTTCAAGGACTAAAATTGAATAATGCTTAAACCAAGAACTGCTGTAATGTTGACAAAAGCTCAGCAAAACTAGTTTAATAGAAGTATCATAGCAAAGGAGGTCTCTGGTAGTTGCTAAGGCAAAAAACAGAAAGGTGCCTGGTCCAGAAGGATTCTTAGTGAGATACTAGCTGTGCCCTGCCACGCGTTGCTGTGGCCTATAGTAAAACTTATCAAAGTTGAGGTAGATATCTGGACTATTATGAAAGAGAGGTCCCTACCTATTCCTTCCCCCTTTTCCTCTCATAGGAACAATAGCATAATAATAATAATAATAATAATAATAATAATAATAATAATAATAGAAATAACAACCTTTACCCGCCACGTGTTGCTGTGGCCAATCTTCCCTCTTTCTCTCCTTCTTTCCCTCCTTCCTTCCTTCCTTCCCTCCCATCTTTCCTTCTCTTCTTTCTCTATCTCTTCTTCCCCCTTTTTCTTTCTTTTCTGCTGTCTCTCTTTTCTTTCCTTCCATCTTTCCTTTTCTTTCCTTTTCTTCTTCCTTCTTTCTCTAACTTTCCTTCCTTCCCCCTTTTTCTTTACCTCCCTTTCTCTTTCTTCCTTCTTTCCTTCCTTCCTGTCTTTCCTAGATTTTGACAGGGCGGGAAGGGGCGGGGTGGGGTTTGGAGGTGGCGTGAAGTAAAAGGAGGTAAGATTGGGGTGGGGGAGTGATGGAGCGTGGGGTTGTGTGTGTGTGTGCAGCGGCGGGGGGAGTGATGGAGCGTGGGGTTGCGTGTGTGTGTGCGGCGGCGGGGGGGGTGATGGAGCGTGGGGTTGCGTGTGTGTGTGCGGCGGCGGGGGGAGTGGGGTTGCGTGTGTGCGTGCGGCGGCGGGGGGAGTGATGGAGCGTGGGGTTGCGTGTGTGTGTGCGGCAGCGGGGGGAGTGGGGTTGCGTGTGTGCGTGCGGCAGCGGGGGAAGTGATGGAGTGTGGGGTTGCGTGTGTGTGTGCGGTGGCGGGGGGAGTGGGGTTGCGTGTGTGTGTGCGGCGGCGGGGGGAGTGATGGAGCGTGGGGTTGTGTGTGTGTGCGGCAGGGTGTGTGTGTGTGCGGGAAGCGGCGCGGCGGGGCTTGGAGTGGGCATGGCTTCCGCAGAGGGAACGTTGGCCGGAAGGCTGTGTGCGCGCGCCAGGGAACTTGCGGCTGGGTGCCAATGCGCATGCTCAGTTGTTTTGCCGTTTTGTGAGTGTGTTGTTGTGTTGTTTTTCATTTTGAGTAGATATGTTTGTACCTTGTGGGTTGTGTTATGGGCATGGGAATTTTGGTTAAGTTTCGTTGGGGGATTTTTGAGTTTTGTTGTTTTGCCGTTTTGTGAGTGTGTTGTTGTGTTGTTTTTCATTTTGAGTAGATATGTTTGTACCTTGTGGGTTGTGTTATGAGCATGGGAATTTTGGTTAAGTTTCGTTGGGGGATTTTTGAGTTTTGTTGTTTTGCCGTTTTGTGAGTGTGTTGTTGTGTTGTTTTTCATTTTGAGTAGATATGTTTGTACCTTGTGGGTTGTGTTATGGGCATGGGAATTTTGGTTAAGTTTCGTTGGGGTTTTTTGAGTTTTGTTGTTTTGCGTTTTGTGAGTGTGTTGTTGTGTTGTTTTTCATTTTGAGTAGATATGTTTGTACCTTGTGGATTGTGTTATGGGCATGGGAATTTTGGCTAAGTTTCATTGGGGTTTTTTGAGTTTTGTTGTTTTGCCGTTTTGTGAGTGTGTTGTTGTGTTGTTTTCATTTTGAGTAGATATGTTTGTACCTTGTGGGTTGTGTTATGGGCATGGGAATTTTGGTTAAGTTTCGTTGGGGTTTTTGAGTTTTGTTTCCTCGTTGGATGCCCCTAACAAATTTATATATATAGATTATAAGAAGTTTGAGGAATTGTGCTGTGTTCTACAAAAGATTTTATACTCAATTTTGGATGGTAAGAGGATTCCAGAAACACAAGAAAATGTCACAATATCTCAAATGGCAAAAGAAGTCTGTGAAGAAACTGAAATAAGTAATTATAGACTTACTAAATGATTGAATAATAATTTTAAATGATCATTTCACCTTAGCTGAATACTGCAAGAATTTATCAATGTGTGTCAAAGTGGGAGTTTTAAACCAACAAAATATATTAAGGAAATAATTTGAGATATGCCCTAGATATTACAGAAGTGTTGGATAAATGTAATGAGAGACAAGCGTGTTTTTTTTTTAGTGAAAAGGCATTTGACAAATTTTTATTTGTAATTTTAGATGGATTTGGGGCATGGATTTTATTAGTTGGATAAAGGTAATATCTGATCAAAAATTAGTAAAGATTTTGGTTGACAATGATCTGACAAATTGGTGTAAGATACAGAAATAGATTACACAACAATGATCAGTTTCTGCGTTACTATTTATATTAACACTGGAGAATCTGCTAAGGGCAATACGAAGTAAAGTTTTTGCAGATGATGTAATTATAGTGCCCGAAGAACCCTTAGAATAAAATGTAATCCCTTTTAAAAGTACTGGAACAATATGGAGAAGTTGCAAGATTTGAACCCAATAAATAAAAATGAATATAAAACCAAACTAGAGGAAGAACTGGTTTTAAAGCAGAAAAAGGTAAAATAATCACTGATGTAGAACTTTAAATTAGTTGCCCTGTCAAATAATTTTTAAAAGGTTTTTTGCCATTTTAAAAAATGAATATGAAAGTCTATGGGAAAAACATTCATTTTGACTGCAGAAATTCTTCCAAAGAAAGATAATTACAATTTATTCCATTTTCCAGATCTTGTTTTATCTCTTCCTAAACCTTTTCATAGCTATCTTGAAATAACATAGCGTTATTATTAGTCAGTGTAAGTCCTAGTTCTCAACCTTTGGTCCTCCAAGTGTTTAGGACTTCAGCTCCCAGAAATCTCAGCCAGTTTACCAGCTATTAAGGAATTATAGGATCTGAAGTCCAAAATACCTGGAGGAACAAAGGTAGAGAACTACTACTATAAATGATTACAAAAAAGGGGAGATCTTGGTTTACCAGAGATTACATATTTCCACCTACTTTTTGGTTTGAATGAAAGAATCATTGATACTGAATAAGAATTGATCATTACAGTTGAAAGGGCACGTCCTGCAGTTTGGTTGGTACAATACAATGGAAGTGAATATAGTACAGTATGGTACAATACAATGGAAGTGAATATAGACTTTAATAATAGTTTTGTTAGATGTGCCATTTTGAGAGTTTGGGATGGAATTTGAGATGGAACTCAGAGGTCATGCCCCTAAACACCTATGTAGATTTCCACCTTAGAAGAATTTCAAAGAGTTGATACAAAATAAATTAGAAGGGCTATGACCTTCACTGATATTAATACAAACATTTGTTGGAAAGATTTTGGTTAGAGTTGTTTAATATTTAAACTGAGTTGAAAAAAGCACAAATTAAAGAATATATCGTTAATTGGGTTATATATAATTTAGATGGAGCATTGGGAAAGGATGTGGATTAACTGACTTAAAGACTTAAAATCTTTTGATTTAAATATATATATATACTAGCCATCCCCTGCCAGGCGTTGCTGTGGCCCAGTCTGGTGATCTAGAAAATAAAGTAATGGGAAAGTGTTGGTTTCTAATATATATAATTTCTCTATGCTTGTGGGTAAACAGTTCGTGGGGTTCAGAATGCTCTCTGTTTGTAGGTGAACTACAAATCCCAGTAACTACAACTCCCAAATGTCAAATTTTATTTTCCCCAAACTCATCTGTGTTCATATTCGGGCATATGGAGTATTCCTGCCAAGTTTGGTCCAGATCCATCATTGTTTGAGTCCACAGTGCTCTCTGGATGTAGGTGAACTACAACTCCCAAAGTCAAGGTCAATGCCCACCAAACCCTTCTAGTGTTTTCTGTTGGTCATGGGCCTGTGGGCCTTAGTTTGAGAACCTTTGATTTAGATTGCGCTGTCCCTGTATTCCTAGAATTCGCAATCATGGAACAGGCCAATTTATTTATTTACGGCATTTATATTCTGCCCTTCTCGCCCCGCAGGGGACTCAGGGCAGATTACATTGTACATATACATGACAAACATTCAATGCCATAGATACACAACATATATAGAAAGACACTCAGAGGTTATTTAACATTCCAGCTTCTGGCCACCAGGGGAGCTGTCGCTTCACCATCCGTTTCTGACACTGATTAAATACTTCCTCATTCTTTGCATACTTCCTGGAGATTTTTATGGCCTCGTAAATCAGTTAAATTAGGCTCCCCGCTAAGCGGTACCTAAATTTCCTACTTGACAGATGCAACTGTCTTTCAGGCTGCAAAGGTCGACAGCAAGCTACACAATTTTGGTCGGAAGCTCACTCCGACCCGGGCTGGCTTCGAACTCATGACCTTTCAGTCAGTAGTGATCTTAGACGAATATGGTCAAACACAGTCCTGATTTTCAGGAAAGCTAATTTTACACATAGAGGCATTTGCTTATTGCAAAGTACTAAGCTTATATTAGTTAAATCATTCTGTGTCAACATTGAGCACCACCAACAACTCACTATTTCTTTCTGGCTGCAGCTCCCTCATTAAGAAGTTCCATCATAACCATTATTATTATTATTATTATTATTATTATTAAACTTTATTTGTACCCCGCTAGCATCTCCCGCAGGACTCAATGCGGCTTACAAAGGCCAAGGCCTCAACACAACAACAGCAAAACAATAACAATACAATTTAAAGCAAATTAAAACATAAGCAATAACAAAACATTACATCATTTCGCAATAAAAACCTTTCCCCTTCTGAAATCTAAAATACTAGTAAAGTGACTCCTGTCATCTTTTCACTACAGTCAAAAATCATAACCAAAATTGTGTAAAACTAGAGAAAATGAGATATAGATTAGAGTTTACTGTCTTTTTCTGCCATTTATTATGCTACCTGCTGTCCATGGAAGAGTCCTGGCAGGGTGGGATACAGTCTTATGTAAGTTTTGTAGATGGTCAGAAAATTCACCCCATGGTTGGGCATAGCCATTGTTCACTATGTCCATTTACACTGAATTCCCCCAGAGGGAAAACCTGATGGCAAAAATGGGAAATATCTGAGGAATTTTGAGTAAGGTTTCAAGAGCACCAGTGAATTTTGGTATGGTAATGTTGCTGCACATCTCAGTCTAGGAGTTACACTTACACTTTCATAATAGGGCTTACCAAAAGTGCAATGATTTCATGTTAGTAGCCATAACAGCAAGGGTTTTAAACATGTCTGTACAGAGGTCAGGCAATGTTGATATAGCAGAGACGGCTAGGAATTTAAATAACTGAGTTCTTTCATTATATCTGTTGTCTTCCTATTTGATGTTTCTCTCTGCCTGTTGCTATTGTGTATAACAAACCCAAAGAGCTGAAAGACCCACATTCAAAACCTGTCCTTACACGCAGTTTCAAAAATCTACTGCCTCTGGCTGATGCTATTGCATTTTGTTGAAAGAATTTGTACATTTGTGTGTATGTGGAAGGAGGGAGGTGATCAAAGGAAGAGTAGAAGGGAGGGGAAGTGAACCAAACAAAAACTATTTTGACGTTTATGTTGTAACGCTTTCAGTTTTGCAATCTGATTTATTTATATTTATGTTAGCTAATGGTTACTCTAATTGATATTCTTCCAACAGGTTTTTGAAGCAACATCAGGTGGAAACACAGAGGAGATGTCAATGAGTGGTTACCCTCTCCTGCAATCAATCCTTTTCTCTCACCTCAATTGTCCCATTTCTTGCCAAACCACAGAGAACAAAAATGTTCATGTACAGCGCCAACTATGCACCCCACTTTCTTTCTTGTTCCATTTTTCTTTCTTTTTTTTCTTACCCTTCACCTGCTCCTCAGTACAACAAGACAGAACATTCTACTTGCTCATTTTCAAAGCTTTTTCCAAACTTTACTGAGTACTTCTTGGTTCAATTAAATACGTCTCCCAGCTGCCTTCCCCATAATTTTTTTATGCTATTTGATTTCATTACTGAACTAAAGTAGCTGTAGTCACCAAACCACTATTTTGATTTTTTTAAAAAATATAATACATAACCTTTAATTTGACTCACGGTCAAAAGAGAAGACCACACTTTGAATATTCAGTCCTAGATAATGCATTGTTGTTGTTCATTCATTCAGCCATTTCCGACTCTTCGTGACCTAATGGACCAGCCCACACCAGAGCTCCCTGTCGGCTGTCACCACCCCCAGCTCCTTCAGAGTCAAGCCAGTCACTTCAAGGATGCCATCCATCCATCTTGCCCTTGGTCGGCCCCTCTTCCTTTTTCCTTCCTTTTTCCCCAGCATAATTGTCTTCTCTAAGCTTTCCTGTCTCCTCATGATGTGCCAAAATACTTCAACTTTGTCTCTAATATCCTTCCCTCCAATGAGCAGTCGGGCTTTATTTCCTGAAGTATGGACTGGTTGGATCTTCTGGCGGTCCAAGGCACTCTCAGAACTTTCCTCCAACACCTTCCCTATGGTCCAGCTCTCACATCCATAGGTGACTATGGGAAATACCATTGCTTTAACTATGCGGATCTTTGTTGCCAGTGTGATGTCTCTACTCTTCACTATTTTATCGAGATTGGTCATTGCTCTCCTCCCAAGAAGTAACGTGTTCTGATTTCCTAGCCAGGATTTTGATTTGGGGGGGGGGGCTGAGTTTGATTCGGGGGGGGCTGAGTCTGAGTGAAAGAGGGTCTACCCTAGCAAACCTTTTGTATCATTACCCCAATATCCCCATGCATATGGGATATATTGAGCATGGTGATCAGATCATGATATGAATAAACATAACAGTTTAAATAATGTACCAGTAAGGCCTTCTCGTGGACCACCATGAGAATTTGGGGGGGGGGCTGAAGCCCCCCAAACCCCCCTCCCCGGGCTACATGCCTGATTTCCTGACCACAGTCTGCATCTGCAGTAATCTTTGCACCTAGAAATACAAAGTCTGTCACTGCCTCCACATTTCTCCCTCTCTTTCCCAATTGTCAAACATTCTTGTTGCCATAATCTTGGTTTTTTGATGTTTAATAATTTAATAATGCTTTAGAAAGGAAAAAAATAGTGGGTTATCAAAAAGGGAGGTGTGGAAAAATAGGGAGGCCTGTACATGGCGTCCTCCTGCTCTCTGTCTCTATGCAACTCAGTTAAAAGGCCCCCGATCAGATTTCACATAATCGTAAAACCACTGAGTTGCAAGAGACCACATGGGGCTAACTTCTGCCATGCAGGAACACACAATCAAAACTTTTAAAAGACTTTAAATAAGTCTTTTAACAAGTCTTAGGTGCAACCCATCACCTGCCAGAAGTTCTTCATGAAAACAAAGACCATGATCCTAGAAACCAAATCTTTCTAATGATACCATCTATGGAGCCAGTTGCTCACTTCTATTATTCTTACTTTTCCTGAACTATGTCCAAAATCATAGGTAATGGACAGGTAGGATTTGTATTAGGTGAGCCAATGGAACTGACCCACAATCAGAATAGAGTAGTGGTTCTCAACTTGTGGTCCATGGACCACCATTGGCCCCAAGAACTAAAATATGGTCTATGGCTTCACCATTACTACACCTTTGTAATCAACATAATAGCCAGAAAAAAAATGGTGGTGGTAGTGGGGGGGGGGGGGGCTGAAAAACATTTTAAAGTGAATCATGAACCCTGTTAAAAAAAAACATTTAATATGTGAATCCATAGGCATTAAGTTCTGTGGCCAAGAACTCGAAATGCCCCTGTTTTAATAGCTGATCTCAGGATTCCATAGGATGAATGTTACCACAACAATTAAAATCAATTTAATGTGATAATTATGTACTTTTGCTTGTGTTTTTGCTTGTTTTATTATAAAGCACCACATACATTTAATGGTGTGATCCTAACAAAAATAATAAATACAAAAGGTCTTCTAATAGCTTCTTAATGAGTTTATGTTGAAACTCCTACAAAAAATAGGAATGGGTAGACATCATCACATTCAGGCGATGAGATTATTAAATATGTATTTTTTTGTGGACCTTGTAAAGTGGGACTGCCTGGGATGGTGAATACTGAAGGCTTATGTTTAGGTATAGAAAGGTAGAGAGGGTCTCTGGGGGGTCCAGAGTTTAATCATAGAGTTGGAAGAGACCTCATGGAACATCCAGTCCAACCCCTGGCCAAAAAGCAGGAAAATTGCATTCGAAGCACCAAGACAGAGACAAATGGCTATTTTTTCCAAAATGTGGGAAATTCCTCTTTTTATTCTTTTTAGCAATGGTTTTCCCTGTAGTAACCTATGGATGTGAGAGCTGGACCATAGGGAAGGCTGAGCGAAGGAAGATAGATGCTTTTGAACTGTGGTGTTGGAGGAAAGTGCTGAGAGTGCCTTGGACAGCGAGAAGATCCAACCAGTCCATACTTCAAGAAATAAAGCCTGATTGCTCATTGGAGGGAAGGATAGTAGAGGCCAAGATGAAGTACTTTGGCCACATCATGAGAAGAAAGGAAAGCTTAGAGAAGACAATGATGCTGGGGAAAATGGAAGGGAAAATGAAGAGGAGCCGATCAAGGGCAAGATGGATGGATGGTATCCTTGAAGTGACTGGCTTGACCTTGAAGGAGCTGGGGGTGGTGACAGCCAACATCTCTGGCGTGGGCTGGTTCATGAGGTCACGAAGAGTCGGAAGCAACTGAACGAATAAACAATTCTTTTTAGCCGTGACACATGTGTGCATACATAATGGCTTGACTTTGACCAGAGACAGTTTCCCTTAGGCTCCCTTATGTCATTTTTCAGGCACTGAAGAAGTTGTTATTCCCTTCATACCTCCACCCCCTACACACACCCCTGCACATTCACTAAAAGGTTTCTGAAGCTGCCTTGCATGGTCATTCTATGCTTTATAATGAGCAGACAGAATGAGGAAGCATCTGGCTAACTCCCCCACAACCAGATGCAAAATGATGACACTGATGTCCTGCAATCCTCCAGAGGTCTCAGCATGCTTTAAATAAATGCTACGGCTGGCTGTGGTAGAGTTAGGACTGCTGGAATGAAACAATGCTCTGCACAAAAAGAAAGTAAGAGTGCCACACAGTGGCAATGGGAAAATAGCAGACAGGGTTAGGGTAACTTGAAACTTTTCCCTCTTATATTAATCCATTCTGTCCCTCCTTTTGCTCCTACCACTGCCACAAGTACGGTTGTTGGGGACGAGAGAGAGGGCCTTCTCAGTGGTAGCCTCCCCTACCTCAGGAACGCCCTCCCCGGGGAAATTAGAGAGGCCGCATCCCTCCTCTCCTTTCATAAGAGCTTGAAGACCTGGTGGTTTCAACAAACCTTTGAGAATGACTAGTTCTAGCTCAGCCCTAGACATTGTTGAATATGGCCTTATTCTTCCTACCAATTACCCAGGTCACGTCATCTAATAGGCCCCATAAATGAACAGCCATAGACCCGTACCTATTATTGTTGTTGCCTGCTATAGCACTGCTCTTAATTCCCGGGCCCCCTAGAATTTTTGAGCTTGCACTAATCTCGGCCCAGCCTTTTAAATTGCCTTGAACAGGCAAGATTACTTTTAATATATATGTTATGGCGACAATTTTTATGCTTATATTGTTTTGTTAATCTTATGGTTATGTTGTTTACTCTGTATGTATTGATGATGTTACTTGGAAACCACTCTGAGTTCCCTCAGGGAGATAGAGCAGTATATAACTTATTATTATTATTATTATTATTATTATTATTATTATTATTATTATAAACACAACAAGAGGAGTCCACAGCAGAGACTCTGCTGGCTGTTGAATTAGATCACACGTCGGACACTTCCCAAGTGTCTAGGACTGTGTGATGTATTGGCGAATAATGCGTGCAGATCCCAGTAAGGTGGCCTTCTGCAACTGGCAAATGGCAATTTTGTCAGCGCCGATTGTGTTTAAGTGCAGGCCAATGTCTTTAGGCACTGCATCCAGTGTGCCGATCACTACTGAGACCACGTTGACTGGTTTGTGCCAGAGTCTTTGCAGTTCGATCTTTAAATCCTCATATCATGTCAGCTTTTCCTGTTGTTTCTCTGCAATCCTGCTTTCACCTGGGATTGCGACATTGACAATCCATACTTTGTTTTTTAACACAATTGTGAAGTCAGGAGTGTTGTGCTCCAGAACTTTGTCTGTCTGAATTCAGAAGTCCCAGAGGAGTTTGACGTGTTCATTTTCTGTAACGTTTTCCGGCTTGTGATCCCACCAGTTCTTTGTCGCAGGCAGATGGTATTTGTGGCACAAGTTCCAATGAATGATCTGAGCAACAGTTTTATGTCTCTGCTTGTAGTTTGTCTGCACGATCTTCTTGCAGCAGCTGAGGATGTGATCTATTGTTTCATCTGCTTCCTTGCAGAGTCTACATTTGGGATCTGTCGTCAACTTTTCGATTCTGGCTTTGATGGCATGATACAGAGAAAGAACTACTCCACTCCTGTTCTAATGGCTTGTTCTTGGGCTGCCAGAATTAGGCCCTCCATCTCCTTTTTCAAAGTTCCATTTTAATAATAATAATAATAATAATAATAATAATAATAATAATAATAATTTGAATTGAATTGTGCTCGGAAGCTAATGGCCAGCCAGTGGAGCTGGCATACCAAGGGCGTTGTGCGCTTTCGATATCCCGCTCCTGTGAGCAATCTGGCTGCCAAGCGTTGGATTAGCTGAGCATCCGAACAGTCTTCAGAGGCAACCCCACATAGAGTGCATTGCAATAATCTATTCGGGATGTAACCAGAGTGTGGACTACCGTGGCCAAGTCTGACCTCCCAAGGTACAGGTGCAGTTGGTGCACAAGTTTTAATTGTGCGAAAGTTCTCCTGGCCACAGGGGCGGCTCGTCCATTACACGAAGTAAGCGGTCGCAAAACACTTTTTTTTGCCAGGGACGCAGAGGCGCCTCTGTAAATGCCCCTCGACCGCCACTTGAGGAGCGCCCCCTCAGCTCACAACAGCCCTAGCAGTCCGGGGGGAGCCTCGGCTTTCTTGCCTCGCTGCTGGACGATTTTTTCCCCAAAGGGGCCGGGCCTTTGAGCCTCGCCTAGCCCCTTTCGTTCCTGCTCCACCCGGCCACCGGGTGCGCAAGCAGAGCCGTCGCTCAATCGTTCTCCGCATTCGATCACTTCCCCATGACTGGCTCCCTTTCCCGAACCCCCAGTGCTCCACCCGCCTCCTCTCCTCTCCCCAATCCGCGGGTGGGCCAAGGGGCGGAACCGCCGCGCCTGGCCCGCTTCGGGTCCGGAGGCGTGTCTGAAGACCCCAGTGTGCGCACCAAAAGTCGCCTCTTCTCCTGACTTTCTCTTCAGCCATTGGGACCAAGAGAGAGAGAGAGAGAGAGCCCCTCCGGCTGGAGGTATCTCCCACCTCCGCTCCCTCCTTTGTTTTTGCACCTACCTTCAGGAAAGGTGGGCATCTCCACCTCTCTCTCTCTCTCTCGGTCCAATGGCTGAGGAGAAAGTCAGGAGAAGAGGTGACTTTTGGTGCACACGCCGGGGTCTTCAGGCATACCTCCGGACCCAAAGCAGGAGCAAGTGCGGCAAGTGTAGGTACTGGGATGTATAGTTCACCTACAATCAAAGAGCATTCTGAACTCCACCAATGATGGAATTGAACCAAATATGGCACACAGAACTCCCACAACGAACAGAAAATATATATCAATGATTGGTTTGGGGAGGGGGGTGCAAAATACTGTTTGCTTACCATTGAAAATTACCTAGGGCCGCCTCTGCCTGGCCACCTCTGAAACCTGGGGTTCCAGGCTTAGCAATCAATCCAGGATCATTCCCAAACTGAGAACCTTCGCCTTCAGGGGGAGTATAACCCCATCCAGCACATACTGTAACACTATACCCTGTTCGGCCTTGCAACTGACCAGGAGAACCTCTGTCTTGTATGGATTTAGTTTCACTTGTTCACTTCTTCTTTCTAGAACTCAAGCTGGACTGAAAAGAGCCCTGAGATTATTAACAAATTATTACAAGGCAGAACAGCCGCATCTGATCTCTCAGAAAAGCAAAATTATGAAGTTTGCTAAACAATCCAAGAAGTACAACTGGAGAATAGATGGAAATAAGACTGCAAAATCCAGATCTGTTCAGGTGCTAGGCCTGTGGGGATTGACTCCTGGGACTGCCTTCTACTGTCATTGCCACCCCAGTTCTTCAGGCTCTAAGAACTTGAAGGAGCAGGATGGCACCCCCAGCCTTCCCTCTAAGCCCCCCATTTCCCCCCTGTAGTTTACCTTTGATGTGTCAGAAGCTGTTTTTAGAGGCTTAAAGTTGCAGCCAGGTTTCTTCATTACATTGGGGGGGAGGGGGGGAGAATGGGGGTCTGGAGATTGACTAGATGCCTCCCTGGGTCAACCTCTGGTAGCCCCTGCCATGTATACACTACCCCAGCACACATCCTGGTGTGTGGGGCAGGTGTGGGGACTCAATCCAGAGAGGAACTGAAATAAAATATCCTGGTTCCTCTCAGGATTTTGTCCTGTGTAGAAGGACGCTGAGTCTACATTGCCAGATAATCTGGGATATAATTATCAGTAATCAGATCCTGGGATACAGGGCAATGTAGATCCAGCCCCAGACAGCAACTGGTTTCATACCTGGAGCTCTTTGTCCTTGTATCTGTTATAGCCAGAGAAAATGGTCTTAAAATTATCTATAAGTGGTACTTAATCCCTGTGAAATTAGCTACAATGATAAAGGAGATTATTCTAGGATGTTAAACATTACTTATCTACATATATAGATTGATTGCCCCATTGTACAGGGATCTTGGTCTCAAAATTTAAAATAAATATTCACATTAGCTAAAAAGGATAAGTCACTAATGTATTCATCACTTTTAATGTATTTTGTTCTCTTTTTTGATTGTTCACAATGAGTTATGTTAAATAAAATAGATTAATAGTTGGAAAGAGCCCAATAGGCCACTCAAACCAATCCTTGCTCAATGCAAGAAATCCAGTTGCATCACTCCCAGCAACCAAGAGGGAAACGTATTTACATTCAGGACAAAATAAGAAGTTGGAAGCAGTATATTAAGGAATTTGCAAAAGAGATTATTGACAATCTTCCTCGTTGTAACAAATAACATGCATATTTTTAAGATTCTGTCTTAATTTACAGCAGCCAAAAGTTCAAACCATCCTGAGATGGCCTGCCAAATGCTTAATGACTGTTAACATAACAAATACAGAAGGAAAGAGAATAATAACGGTCCTGAACTCGGTGCTCGTTGTGTAATCATCACCCTCATCATTCTGCAAATAAAACTACCACAGCTGTGGTTGTTTACTTTTCCTAATGTTTCACTTATCCCTCTTAGCAGAAGTTGAGCAGCCGGTCTAATGCAAATTGTATAATATACTGATGTAGTTCCGCTTTAACCTTCTTGTTCCACTTCCGTCTTCTTAGCAGGGATTTCAACTGACGTAAATAATAGATTAAACCCTGAAAAGTTTTGATAAAGGAATCTTTTCCTGCTTAAAGTGGAAACTGAGGCTGGATCTACACTGCCCTATACCCCAGGATCTGGTCCTAGATTATCTGCTTATCCCAGATCCCTTATACACTGCCATATTATCCAGATTATCAAAGCAAATAATCCACATTATCTGCTTTGAACTGCATTATATGAGTCTACACTGCCATATAATTCAGTTCAAAGTAGACAATGTGGATTTTATATAGCAGTGTAGAAGGGGCCCTAGATTATTTGGTAGTGTAGATTCATGCCCCTACTACACTGCCATATAAAATCCTGATTGTCTGCTTTGAACTGGATTATATGACAGTGTAGAAGGGGTCTCTGGGCCATTCCAGACTTAGGTAAATACTGGGAGGACTGGGATATTAAATCCCAGTTCCTCTTGGGATTTAGTCCCCACTGAGGTGGCTACACCCAGCCCTCGCACCCACCAAATTTACTTGAGCAGATTGCCAACAGTGGAGGCATCTCCAGAGAGCTCTCTTAAATGTGTTGCATCCCAGGCTTGGAAACACCTATGATCACCACGCCACACAAGAGTCCAGGAATATAAGCAGTTTATTGTAAAACACAGCAAAACAGACATTGAGCAGCTGGTCTAATGCAAATTGTATAATATACTGATGTAGTTCCATTTTAACCTTCTTGTTCCACTTCCGTTTTCTTAGCAGGGATGTCAACCAACATAAATAATAGATTAAACCCAGAAAAAGATTTGATGAAGGAATCTTTTCCTGCTTAAAGTGGAAACTGAGGCTGGTTCTACACTGCCCTATACCCCAGGATCTGATCCTGGATTATCTGTTTATCCCAGGCCTCTTATACACTACAATATAATCCAGATTATCAAAGCAGATAATCCACATTATCTGCTTTGAATTGGATTATATGAGTCTGGGTAGATGCAAGGAATGCTTTGGATGTAGCACACCGAGATTTCAGTAAGACCTTCAACAAGGTTCCCCATGATCTTCTGACAAACAAACTAATCACATGTGGGCTAGGCAAAACTACGGTTAGGTGGATCTGTAATTGGTTAAGCGAATGAATCCCAAGGGTGCTCACCAATGCTTCCTCTTCACCCTTTTTCTGCTTCCCTGGAGACTAGGACATGGAACAATGGCTTCAAACTACAAGAAAGGCGATTCCACCTGAATATTAGGAAGAACTTCCTAACAGTGAGAGCTGTTCAGCAGTGGAACTCTCTGCCCTGGAGTGTGGTGGAGGCTCCTTCTTTGGAGGCTTTTAAACAGAGACTGGATGGCCATCTATTGGGAGTGTTTTGAATACAATTTTCCTGCTTCTTGGCAGGGGGTTGGACTGGATGGCCCACGAGGTCTCTTCCAACTCAATTATTCTATGATTTTATGATTCTATATTTTAAAAGCAGGAATAAGAAAAGGAAGATATATAATCCAGAAAGGTTTAGCAACAGGTGATAACCAAATGATAATCCAAATGACTCATAAAGTTGCAGAGGTGACAAGGGTTAGGGTTAGTTCAACGCAGATAATCTGGGATCGGATCCTGAAATATAGGACAGTGTAGATCCAACGCCCATCCAATCCATTCCTACACAACACAGGGATTCTTTTATTTAAAAATAGAAGTGCCTGGTCATACCAATTCAGTTTCAACATAATTAAGACTTGTTCCTTCTCTGGGATGCTTTTTCCCAAGCAGGAGCGTTGAACTCTACCTTGAATTCCCATTTTATGACAGATTTGGTGCCAAATACTATCCAAGGTCTTATCAACTGTGGCTCTTTTGTTGATAATTTCTCCACCAGATATAAACTTCAGACAGGATGTTCCACATAGGCGGCAGAGAAAATTCCGCCTCTACTGGAATCTGAGCTGGAATCAAAGCCTCTGGTGGGGGTGGAGGCATTTAGAGAATGGATGCAGAGCTTGTGACTTTCTAGAGAGTGTTATGTCAATATGAAAATATAGAGACTCTTCCTCCATTATAAGGAGGGGGGATTTGTTTCAGCCTACCCTTGCCTGGCTTGTCTTGGAACTTGTGGGTGGGCTATAATACATTTATGAATAAATAACATGCTGTATAAACAGAGCAAGTAAAATAACATCTAAATGATTAATTAAAGTTGTCTGCTTCAAACAATTAGTAATTGTTATGAGTATAACTGAAAAGCCATCAATTGTCTTTTATTTTTCCATTGCTTTAGTTATATATTTTAAAAATAAATTGAGAATGCTACAAGTGAAAAACATACTTTCCTTCTATCTCCTCTTTGGGTACATCTATACTGATATTATAATGCCGCCCTATATGAGAGCCATGCGTGACTTAGGGCCTTTTACTCTAGCACTTAAGACCTGGCTTTTTACTAGAGCATTCGATCTCTAGTAAACCATTTTTAAATTCTGTATGTATGTATTTTATCTTTTACAATTTAGCTGTAAATCGCCTAGAGCATTCTCGGATGGAGGGCGATTAATAAGTAATTAAATATGATGATGATGATAATGTAGCATTGGTTCTCAATCTGTGGTTCACAGACTTCTGAGAGGCCATGATGTCATCACAGAGGGTCCGTAAAGAATTGAAGAATTATTATTTGAAACACAACAATATGGGTCCACAGCTAACAAGATCACTCTGCTGGCTGTTGTATTGGATCACACGTCGGACACTTCCCAAGTATCTAGGACTGTGTGATGTATTGGCGAATAATGTGTGCAGATTCCAGTAGGCCTTTTGCAGCTGGCAGATGGTAATTTTGTTAGTGCTGATTTTGTTGAAGTACAGGCCAAGGTCTTTAGGCACTTCACCCACTGGGACCACCTTGACTGGCTTGTGCCAGAGTCTTTGCAGTTCAATCTTTAAATCCTCATATTGTGTCATATTTTCCAGCTGTTTCTCTTCAATCCTGCTGTCACCTGAGATTGCAACATCAACAATCCATACTTTGTTTTTTTCACACGATTGTGAGGTCACGAGTATTGTGCTCCAAAACTCTTGTCAGTCTGAATTCGGAAGTCCCAGAGTAGTTTGATGTGTTCATTTTCTGTAACTTTTTTCAGGCTTATGATCCCACCAGTTCTTTGTTGCAGGCAGATGGTATTTGTGGCTATTATTATTATTATTATTATTATTATTAGTCTTGGAAACACAACAAGATGAGTCCACAGCAGACACTCTGCTGGCTGTTGAATTGGATCACACGTCGGACACTTCCCAAGTGTGATGTATCGGCGAATAATGCATGCAAATCCCAGTAAGGTGGCCTTCTGCAGCTGGCAGAATTTTCTCCATACATCATCAAAATCACTTTGTTTCCATATACCTCTTTTAACTTTTAATATACATGTCAGCTTATCATTTATTGCCAATTTCCATACTTCCTTATACCACTCCTCTATTTGTATATTTATTTTTTTCCAATAACTTGCTATAAGCAGTCTTGCTATTGTTAATAAATTTGTTATCGCATCTTTATCCTCTTTTTTCAATTGTTTATGATTATATAATGATAATAAAGCTATACTAGGACTTCTTTCTATTTTATTATTCAATATATCTTCTATTTCTCTAAATAATTTCCCCCCAAAATTATTTACATATTTACATTGCCACCACATATGTATATATGTTCCTGCTTCTTGACATCCTCTCCAGCAATTTTTTGAATCGTTTTTATTTATATTTGCTATTCTTACTGGTGTTAGGTATCATTTCCATATTAACTTATAATAATTTTCTTTAACCCGTATTGATAATTTTTTTAGATGTCTTTGTCTCCATAATTGTTGCCACTCTGTTTCATTTATTTTTATCCCTAAATCTTCTTCCCAGACCTCCTTGAGGGTGTTATTTTTTGTTTTTCCTTTCTTTATTTCAATTATTATCTTATATATTTTACTAGTTATTCCCTTCAAATTTTCATGCTCTTCTACAACCCTTCCATTTTGTATTATTTTTTCAAATTGGTTAAGCTTACTTCCATTTTTATTATTTTTTCCCCAATTTTTAAACCATTGTTCTAATTGTATACAATGGAAACATGTCAATTTTATTTCTCTAAATTCTTCCATAATCGTTTCTTTCTTCATTCCAACCTTTATCCAATCCCCTATTTTGTCTAAAAATTTTCCTTAACTTTTTATCCACTACTTTTTAAAAGATTTTGTTGGAACTTTCTTTTTCATTACAATTGGGGTTAATTATTATTATTATTATTATTATTATTATTATTATTATTATTATTATCTTTATTTGTACCCCGCTAGCATCTCCCGAAGGACTCGATGCGGCTTACATAGGCCAAGGCCTCAAAACACAATACAACAATACAACACCTAAAGCAAATTAAAAACAGTTAAAGCAATATTAACAACAAGCAATAAACAATACATCAAGACACTATAAAACTGGGCCGGGCCAGAGTAATGGGTACAAGATTAAAAGTGCTGATGTGACAGGAGGTATGTAGGATTATAGGGTAAGTGCAGTGTGCGGTGTACAGCAATCTTAGTTCTACTAAAGTGCTTCTGGGACTTGGTATTGGAGATTCCTAATCTGGGAAGGCACATCGGAATAGCCAGGTCTTCAAGTTCTTTCTGAAGGGGCCTGTCTAAGATCTTTTGGGAGGGTGTTCCAGAGTCGGGGGGCCACCACAGAAAAGGCCCTGTCTCGAGTGCCCACCAAGTGCGCCTGCGACGCAGGTGGAATCATGAGCGGGGCCTCTCCAATGAACAAAGTGAATGTGTGGGTTCATAGACAGAGATGCGGTCACGCAGGTAGGATGGTCCCAAACTGTTTAGGGCTTTGAAGGTAAGCACCTGCACCTTAAATTGGGCTCAGAAAATAAACGGCAGCCAGTGGAGCTCCTTGAACAGGAGGGTTGATCTCTCTCTGTAAGGAGCACCAGTTAACATCCTGGCTGCTGCCCGTTGGACCAGTTGGAATTTCTGAGCCGTTTTCAAGGGCAGCCCCATGTAGAGTGCATTGCAGTAATCCAATCTAGAGGTGACCAAGACATGGACCACCCCAGCCAGATAATACTGAACCATCTGTTATTAACATTCTCCTATATTTGTTGGGGTGCCATTTTGTTAACCGCCCAGAGTCCCTCTGCGGAGGTCGAGATAGGACAGCATACAAATGTCCGAAATAAATAAATAAACAAATAAACAAATAAATAAATTTGGGATGTTTTCCTACCTGCATTATAGAATCTTTTAATAGTTAGAGTTGCTCCTGCAGAATTTTGGGAAATGTTGTTCAGGACAGAGCCTTTGAAATTCTCAGCTAGAGAGGCCCTCGGCTTCCCTAAACTACATCTCCCAGAATTCTGCAGGAACAGATTAGACAATTGGCCTTCGTTCTAAAACACTGGTGGGAAAAATGTCCTAAGAAGATGCCAGTCTCTGTCTGGTTATGTAATTTGGAGCAGAGAATTGAACATTTGCAGTGTCTCTTAACTTTCAGATGATGATGATAATCGTGATGGAATCAGAGAATTTTAAAGTTGGAAGAAACCACAAAATACAACCTCCTGCAATGCAAGAGTACAGAAATATTCCTGTCCACCCCCTCTTTAAAACACTTCAGAAGGAGAAAACTCTTACTGTCAGTAAATTTTGTCCTAATTTATAGGCAGATTATCTTTACTTACAGTTTGAATACATTGCTCTGCCTCCTAGGACACGTCTACACTGGTTGGGGAGGAACTGGTTTGGCTGTGCAGGTGATTAGATTTCCACCCATTTCCTGGAAAGATGTGCATCATTTTCCAAAGGCATTTGAGGTGAAAACAATGGGAAAATGACAGCAGTGAGATAATCAATTACCCCTTCCATGGGGTCAATTAGCCCTCTGCTAGCCCCACATTCTGAATTCTACTAAGTGCTTCATGGAGGGCAGGTGTCTATAATGTGCTTCACATTCTGTGGAGCTGACTCCATTTTAGGATTTGGAATATATTGGGATCTGCTGCAGCACATTAAAGGAATTATCTTGGACTTTCCTGCAACTTTCTTTAATGCACTGTAACCCTTTTAACCTATGCTGCAGTGTACATTTTGCAGCTGCTGCAGTTTCAGGTCATCTTGAAGTTGCATTAAATGGTCAGTGTAGATCAGTGTTTCTCAACCTGGGGGTCGAGACCCCTGGAGGGGTCGCAAGAGGGTGTCAGACCATCAGAAAACACAGCATTTTCTTTTGGTCATGGGGGTTCTGTGTGGGAAGTTTGGCCCAAATCTATCATTGGTGGAGTTCAGAATGCTCTTTGATTGTAGGTGAACTATAAATCCCAGCAACTACAACCCCCAAATGTCAACATCTATTTCCTCCAAACTCCACCAGTGTTCACATTTGGGCGTATTGAGTATTCTTACTAAGTTTGGTCCTGATCCATCATTGTTTGAGTCCACAGTGCTCTCTGGATATAGGTGGACTACAACTCCAAAACTCAAGATCAATGCCCACCAAACCTTTCCAGTATTTTCTGTTGGTCATAGGAGTTTTGTGTGACAAGTTTGGTTCCTATTTCATCATTGGTGGAGTTCAGAATGCTCTTTGATTGTAGGTGAACTATAAATTCCAGTAATTACAACTCCCAAATGACAAAATCAGCCCCACCAGTATTCAAATTTGGGCGTATTGGGTATTTGTGCCAAATTTGGTGCAGTGAATGAAAATACATTTTGCATACCAGATATTTACATGCCTATTCATAACAGTAGCAAAATTACAATTATGGGGTAGCAACAAAAAAAATGTTATGGTTGGGGGTCACCACAACATGAGGAACTGTATTAAGGGGTCGCGGCATTAGGAAGGTTAAGAACCACTGGTGTAGATGAATCTTTAGCCACCTCTATCTCTGAACTTATGAATGTTTACCAGGAGTATTCTATTAAAAATGTAACCATGTCCTTCTCAATGCAACGTTCCAGATGATCAAGAATGCTATATTAATAATAAAACTTAATTTGTAGACTGCCCTATGTCCCCGGAGGGACTCAGGGCGGTTTCCAACATATTGTCACGTTGTCAGGGCTCTGCCTTATTTAGGTAGAGATGAATCAAAACTCCCAGTTTTATCAAACAATTTAATTAAAACAGCACTTACTTGCTGGCTGTTTTAACAGACCAAAATATAAAACACATAGATAGCACTCAGCTACAGAATAAACAAAAATGGATAGCAAAAATAACTTCGTAGTCAAAAGGGTCCAGTCCAGTGGTCAAACGCCAAGAGTTCAATAACAGAGTCCAGGGATCAAGAGTCTATACCTGTTGCAATCCAGAGCAGGGAATGAGGCCCTAAGATAACTATCCACCACACTTGGCTGTGAAAAACAATCCTTTTTTATTGAAGAAAAATTGTTACAAAATAAAGGAAAAATGCAAGTCAAAAGCCACAGCAAAATCAGCAAACATGAATTTAAATGGACAAAGCAAAACCAAAAGCCTCACTGGGACATACTGGATTCTACTATCCAGCAATCCACTAACCGTACTTGATATCCTAGAAATCTTCCCAAACTATGGCCAGGGAACCGGGAGAACTGCCAAGGTCTTCATCAATTCTGAAACGATGCCTGAACTGAGACAATCAGCCCGGCGTAATGCAATTAAAACTCAAGAATTGGTTCCGTGAACCGCCCTTCTGTTTTGAAGCCAATGTTTTTAATTCTTGAATTCGGGAGGATCTACGCAAACTGAGTGATTTACTTCTGTCTTCCCAAATTTGGCCCCTTCTGTTGTCATTACAGTTAACAGGTGCAGAAGGGAGGGAAAGTTCAAGGTCTCCCTCTGAAACATTCTCATGAACACTGGTACTTTCATTTTCCAAATCTACAGAAGTTCCTTCCTCACTAATTTCAGGAACATTGGCATTTTCCAAACCTACAGCAGTTTCTTCCTCACTAATTTCAAGGAGCATTGGCATCAAAAGGTACATTTCCACTAGCATCAGTAAATATACTTTCATTAGCATCAGGAGGAACAAACAGAGAATCAGGTTCAAGTTCAAACTCAGGCTGAACCCCAACAATACCGTAGTCAAAAGCCAGTCCAAAGGTTCAAGGTTCCAAGATTACAGGAGACAGGTCAAGATACCGAAAATCCAACAGACCTGGGGGTAAAAACCAGCAGCATCCACCACCAAAATGCAACAAATACTTTTCTCCTAAAGATCTCTCTCAAGGTTAGCACCTTAAATCCGGTAACACCCAGCTGCAACCCATCTCCTGCACACCTCCACCCCTAATTGCTTTCACCCATGAATTCCCACTTACAGCTTACCAAACCCTCTAGAACTAATACTCACATTAACCCTTCCATCACCAACCACCATGAACTGGAAAACATATGACACATATATGGAAAACTTTCAGTGCCAACAAGGAGAAATATATAAACAAATCACAACAAAGCAGATCACATAAAAAATATACAAACGACCTGACTTTAAAACTTAATAAAAAGCAAAATAGCAAAGATAAAACTTAAAAACACATATAAACAAACACCTAATATAAATTTATCAATACGTAAAACTACTAGAAGTTAGCAATTAAAACCCAAAGACAGTTGCGGTACTTTTCCACAACCAACAGGCTGAAATCAATTCCAGTATCTAGACAAGTTTTAGCATCTAGACAAGATTCAGCATATCTAGGTGAGCATGTAGGTCAAGGGGTGTTAATCTTCCTCTTTTCCATACACCAGGGTTCATAGATGGGTTTTAGCAGCTTTTTGAAGGTGAGGACTGGAGAGAGGGAACAGTTTTTTAATTCTTTTGGAAGGGAGTTTCAGAGGCAGAGTGCGATCACAGAAAAGGTCCCCTCTCTCATTCCCACCAGCGGTGCTTGAGACAGGGGTGAGACCGAGAGCCGGGCCTTCTCTGCAGATTGCAACACTCCAGCTGGTTTGTATACAGAGAGGTGGTTCTGCAAATAGTCTGGGCCTAAACCGTTTAAGGCTTTATAGGTAACAACCAGTCCTTTGTATTTAGCCCAGAAGCAGATCGGCAGACAATGGAGCAGCTGCAACATGGGAGTTGTCCTCTCATGGTACAGCACTCTGGTTAGTAACCTGCTGCCTTATCCTGGTCACACATACTTCATTCACCTAAATAAAATTGATTTTTTTTGTTCAAACAAGCATAGGAAAGTTTTGGGTGGGGTAGGACACAGTGAGCATTCTTGTTTCACTCAATAGATATAATTACTGTAATAATGAGAAACACTGAACGAGGCGTAACTTGTTGAAAGAGTTTTTAAATATTTATTCAAAGAGAACAGCAGTATGATACATTTTGACCATTACCTAAGCAGTGATTCTCTCAATAAAATACACACATAGCAATATTTTAATTACTGTAAATGTACAGCAAGGAATAAGTGTTACTCAGCCAAAGTAAAGCCCCTTAAAAATAGTACTGATTTTAATGCTTAAAATCATATTCTTAAATCTCTTCCAGTTAAAACATTAGGACCTGAAAAGGCATAAAAGGCATTCTCCATCTGTCCTGAGGAGCTTTAATAGTTTCATTATGTTTTATTTCATGGTCTTTTTGTACCCTAAATTCATTTCCAAGTGCAAAGTATTTGCACACAAATACTTTGTCATCCTAAAAACTGTCATTCAACAAATACAAGCCTTTATTTTTTATGTCTGAACAGTGGTCAAAAGTTGATATGTGTCTTGTCATTTGTATAAATTTTGCACAAAAATAAATAAATTCCATCTTTTAGGCTTTGGATGTTATTTCATTTCTAATGGCAGTGGTGTATATACATTCTGAAAAAAAGAAAAAAAATGTGCCTGCACTGGAAAGTACATTAAAAATGTGGAAGAGCAACAAAAGGAAGGGCGACAGAGATGTGTTGTGCACTATGTGTTACTAAAATAGCTCCAAGTAAAATGCTGGTGCTTCTAACCCATGTAACTTAATTACCTCATTTTCAATGGCAAGTATTAGAGCAGGGGTCCTCAAACTAAGGCCCGCGGGCCGGATACGGCCCTTTAAGGTCATTTACCCGGCCCTCACTCAGGGTCAACCTAAGTCTGAAACGACTTGAAAGCACACAACAACAATCCTATCTCATCAGCCAAAAGCAGGCCCACACTTCCCATTAAAATACTAAAAAGTTTATATTTGTTAAATTTGTTCTTCATTTTAATTATTATATTGTTTTTAAACGTTTTTTGCACTGGAAATAAGATATGTGAAGTGTGCATAGGAATTAATTCTTTTTTTCTTTCAAATTATAATCCGGCCCTCCAGAAATTTGAGGGACTGTGACCTGGCCCTCTGTTTAAAATGTTTGAAGACCCCTGTATTCGAGGGATGGTGTTCCCACTGCATCAAGAACCCCTTTTCCTTATAAATTAACAAATTATCCATCTTTAGTGCACAACACATATTACTTCAATGTTCTTTGGGCATATCAACACTAAACTATAAACGTTTTCTAGCTATTTTAGTAACATTTGTGCAAATGTAGACTGGTGGCACTGGTGACTTGTGGTATCTTCCCAAGGGGACGAGGCCATCTTCCCTGGACCACACAGTGCCGAGTCCCCAAGGAAAATTAAAATTGACACCAGTCTCCAAGAAACATATTGACCACTTGAAATGCTCCAAACATATTGAACTGTTTTTAAAACTACCAGCATTATATTGGAGACTCACCAGAGCATCATCTAAATGAGCCAGTTTTGCTCCAGTTGAACTCATAGAGTTAGCAGCAAAGTTTTTTTTTCTGACACAGAGATAAAATTATGGGAAAGCTTTATCTGCTTCACTGTTTTGTGTTACACTACTGGCAAAAGCACAGGAGCAAAATTAGATTTTGGATTCCATCTGGTAAATGTATTTAATCAGGTGAAATAATGGGTGAAACCCAAGTATATCCTAGAGAGTTTGTGGGTGGTTCTACCCAGACACTATAATCCAGTTTGGAAGTGGATTAAAACAAAATGGTTTAGCTGTGCAGCACCTACAAGAAAACATCCTAGTTTGAGGCTGGACTGATGGCCACAATACACCGGTTTTGAGGCTGGAATGATGGCCACAATATCTGCTGAATTCAGATTGAAACTGAACCCAGAAACTGCAGTTTTTATAATTAATACGTTGGAAAATGCAGGTTTTTCCCCCTTAACCAGTCCATTGAGATGTGCACATATACATATTCTTTTTAGTTTGGGATCACCCCAGTTTTGAGCCCTACATGGGATACACTCTATCATAAGCTGTAGGACATTATCTGGCTTGTTCCAGACTTTCTGATGAGGTTTTTTTTAAAACCACATTGTTTCTGGCTTGATCCACACCACAACACAACACGCATTGGGGGTAAGCATTTTGTGGACACACTGCGCTTAAGCTGACTTCAAACGGCATTGTAGTATCTGTGTAGAGCCACCTTGCGTTAATTTCTTTCAAGAAGAATACTCAAGAATCCCATAGGACAGTGGTTCTCAATCTATGGGTACCCAGGTGTTTTGACCTACAACTCCCAGAAATCCCAGCCAGTTTATGAGCTGTTAGGATTTCTGGGAGTTGAAGGCCAAAACATCTGGTGACCCACAGGTTGAAAACCACTGCCATAGGACCTAAAAGAACACGAAATGTGGTGTGTAGGACTTTAGTGTCTACGTTGTAGGACTGTACTGTCTCTACATTTTCAGGTTGGACAATAGATATTGGTAAAAGTTAGTGTTACTAAAAATTAGTACAATCTCTTTGTGTAGACTGATAACCATTTTGCTTCTGTCACACTTTTCCACAATTCCTCCTTCAACTGTAACTCACAACAGATATACAAACTTCCATATATGTCTTAAGGACAATTATTCCTTTTAAGGCATATCTATACGAAGATAGATAGATAATAGGMGTGTAAGAGTCAGCAAATACCCATGCCATTTTCAGTCCTGTTTTCGGCTYCCCCCTCGTTTTGTTTACCAGTAAGTTCCTGAAGTTGAGGAACAGAGGGCAAGGGGGGGGGGGAGGTCTGATTTTGTTTCCATAAGATTCTTTCTATTGGGGCCAATGGGGAAACTTTAGAGGCTAATTTGTATACCGCCTTGAGTCGCCAAAAGGTGGTATACAAGTATAGTAAATAAATTTCTCCATCGTTTTTAGGCCTATCAGCATGAAACATGCCTCAGTTGTACCATCGCAGAGATTAAGATCCTCTGGGGAGGCCCTGCTTTTCGTCCCGCCATTGCGATTGGTGGGGACGAGAGACAGGGCCTTCTTGGTGATTGCTCCCTGGCTATGGAACTCCCTTCCTGGTGAGATCAGGTCGGCCCCTTCCCTCCTGTCCTTCAGAAGGATTGAAAAACTTGGCTGTGGGACCAAGCTTTCGGGACAGGGCAATYAAGCGGCAYTYGGAAAGYTGARKYGGCCAATTYGATTTGARGRGGATGACTAGGACGGTTTTAAATGGTGTATTTTAATATTMTGARAAATGTTTTTTAATGTTTATGTATGTGTATGTGAATRTGTGTCCCGGCARTGAATGTTTGCCYTGTATATMRTGTMCTCCYRCCMGAGTCCCCTTCGYGGTGAGAAGGYCGGAATATAAATYTTTTAAATAAATAAATAAATAAATAAACATTTGTGACTGCAAGCCTGTTATTTTTTTAGAATGTTTCACCAATCCACTGATTTTTTGAGAAATGTTTAAAGTTTTTACCATAACATTTAAAAAAAACACAAGAGGAGGTTCTGGGATTTGAAGTTACAAGTGCACGCCACAAGGGGGGGGGGAGGAGAATGGACACAGTCAACTAGGCCTCTGATTGGCTGAAAAAGAAAGCAAGAAATACACACACAACTCAACTCCTATCATGCTCCAGGAGGGAACACAGAGGCTCCTCCAATGCCCACACTACACAAAGTGCTGCTGGGAAAGCGAGTTCCTATTTGCCTCAAGTGGGCACTGAGAGGGGGGCTTCGGGTAGGGATGGAGAAGGTTGCTGGGGAAGAAAAAAGAGGAGGAGCTGCAGCTTACCTGATTTGTAAGGCTGACCAGCCCACACGCGGCTGCCTTAGGTAAAAGGCCACTCAGCCCCATTAGCTCCCATTAGCTGAAAAGATCCGGCTCCTGTGATCTATATCAGCGAAGGCTTTGGTTGGCCCCCGTTAGGCTCGTTTCCGGGGATTCAGCAGCCGCACCCCCTGAATCCAGTACACCAAAATAAGATTGTGCATACCCCTAATAGATAGATGGATATTCTGCTTTATACTAGTTTATTGCTCATGGCCTCCTTTCTGACAGAATACTAGGAATTGCAGCAAGATGAGAGTAATGGCACATAATGTTAAGCCCCACTTATGGTGCTGCAGTTCTCAGTGTTCTCTGTAGAGAGGGAGTCAATAATTCATCTGCAGTAAATATATCCTTTTGGGATCACACATCTGTATGCAGCGAACTAGAAGATGTAAAACTGCCTCGCTTATTGTGCCTAAACTGACAAAAGCTGGCAGCTCGATTTCTCCTTTCTTTTCTGTCGCTCCTACTACTTTGCTTGTCTTGCCTTATAAAGTTTTCTATCAGTTTCAATTTCTCATGTTCTTCCTTCAGAAAGAAGTCAACCAGCACACTCTTCTCCTTCTTGATCTGTTCGCTGATATCCTTGGGAATATCTGGGATCATCCAGTCAACCAGCAAGCTAAGGAACATTACCAGGTTCTGTCAGGAAATAAACAAATGAATTCATATATAAGCAGGAGATGGATGGCTGCCAAAATGATACGTTATCAAGCACGTTAACATTAACACTGCTAACTAGGCTTATTTGATCCACACACACACAAAAAGCCTCAATTTTCTTCTAAAGGACAGGAGGGAGGTGGCCAACCTGATGTGCCAGGGGTTCAAATTCAACTTAAGAAAAAAAAAACTACAGATCCTATCTTGTTTGTAACTTGGGGATTGGTTGCATTTGAAAATTTTAGGAAATGGTTTTTCTCAAGTGTTGGGAAATGCTAACAAAGAGAATCCTGGATGGGTGAGTTTGTGACTTATTTTATATGAAAAACATGTAAAATTGGCAAAAAAAAATACCACTTTTTGTTTCATTGTATAGAATAAGTTCCAAGCTGTCAATAATCTTTTCAAACAGAAGTTTTTGAGAACTTTCTTGCAAAGAGGTGAGCATTGTCAATTTCTTCTTGTGGGAATGAAATTTATGAAGATTTATATGCTTACAAAGTGCAGATTTCCCATATATAGCAAAAGAAAAGAATACATTGCTCATTCTTTCATAATTGTTCGCTGTTGAACTTTACTGAGTTCTCCCTTGAATGGTTGCTGGAAATGCATCATTTTCTATATGACAATCATTCTCTACTCAACTGGGACCAGTCCTTCGGGCAATCAGGTTAAAGGACAATTGATAATGTATATTGATTATGGCATGAAAAAGGATTTGGATAAGTTAAGTGAAGTAGTCATTAGTAGATGGCTAGCTAAACAGCCACCAGACGGGCAATAGCTAATCAGAGTGTAAGTAGACTGTTTTAATTTTTATTTATTAATGTTCATGTATAATTGTTATATTTGTTATTCTGTATTTTATGATGTGGCATTGAATTATTGCCAATTGTAAGCTGCCCTGAGTCCCCCTAGGGGTTGAGAAGGGCGGGGTAAAAATGTTCGAAATAAATAAATAAAAATAAATGTATTTAATATACTTGGTTGATCCACAAAAAGAATGGTTCAAAACTCGTTTCGGATTTCGGTAGTTCGATTCAAAAGTCAATTCCGATTTTCAAAGAATTTTTTCCCCAAAACTTTTCAAAACTTCTGAGACTGCCAAATGTTTTTATTAATGGTGTGAAAGTGTTATTTCCTGTTTCATTGGGTGGTCTTTACTTTGAAAGTAGTTATTTTACTCCAGAAGTGGGGAAAAGCAAGCGGAGGAAATTCCTTCCTTCTCTAGTTTAAAATTTGCTTCTCTGGCTTTAAAACTGGCTTCTCTGGCTTGAGATGAGACCAGGAAATTCCTTCATTCCCTGGTTTAAAACTGGCTTCTCTGGCTTGAGCCGAGGCCAGGGACCATAAGCGGGGGAAAGCTGAATAATTTCCGACTCACTTCATGAGTAACAAAAATGGCGGAAAAAGCTTTGGAAGGGCAAAGGGACTTCCGGATTTCTTCTAAATCACTTCAAAAACATAAATTTTCTGACTTTATTCCAAATTACAAAGATACAGATGGTACCTAACCATGCCTACTGCTAACATTATCAAAAAACCTCAATATTTCTGAAACATTTATCTCAAATTCCCTTTCATGAGATAACCTGCAGATAACTAAAATATCAAGTGAAAGTCAGAAATCTTACCAATTGCTACCCAATAAAGGCTAATCTAGAAATGGAAAAGTTTCTGAAAGTATTTTTAGTTCATTTGATTTTCCTTGCAAATCCCCGAGTTTGGCATCCAAACTCTTTCTTGAAATAGCTTAGGTTTCCCTCACTTCTCCCTCATTTGTGTTCTTCCTTTTCCCACTGATCACGTGTTAGAAATTGATTTTCACCAATATCTGTTAAGCTGTTCTTAATTATTATTCAGGAATTTTAGAATTTTAATTTGGGAATTGTATCAAACTTCCTTTATTGCATCAGGCAACTGATGTGTCTGGACCATTTATTGTTCACTTTGACTGGAAATGTCCAACTGTTCAGAATCTCAAAGAAACATATTCATTTCTGATAAATGAGATGCTGTTGAATTGGACCTTCAATCAAGTCCAATTGAAAGAACTAGACTTTCTGAATGTCTTGTACCGTCTCTTCATTAGTAACTTCACAAAATTCTGGATCATTCAAAACACTAACCTATGAATGTTTTTTGAGAAGTAAATTCACCTGAGTTTAACGCAACTAAAGTCATTTGCACACAATGCATTTTGAATGGAATGGAGATAGACTTATCATTAGCAAGCAGGGAACTTATTCCATGGTGTTACTGCTGTTCTGTTTTTCCCTGGCAGGGGTGAAGTGGGAGGCAGGGATTACCATCAAAAATAATGCTTCTTGGATTATGTCATGGTATTGTTCTGAGGTCTTGTTTTTTTTAACTAGTGTGCAATATATATTTTAGGAAGGCAAATACAATTTAATAGGCCTCAGTGAAACCTGGTGGGATTAGTCTCATTGCTGGTACTTAGTAATGGAAAGGTATAACCTTTTCCAAAAATATAGACCAAACAGAAATGGAGTATGAGTAGGACTGCATGTCAAGGACATGACTTAGTGAATGCCGAGAGGTTGAGAGCCTTTGGATAAAAAATAATGCAGAGAGAAACAACAGTGGTACATCAATAAGAATATAGTGTCTAAACCAGTTCACTAAATAATACCACTCTATTTTGCTTTGTTCCGACCTCGCCTAGAATAATACCGTGTGCAGTTCTAGGTACCACATTCAAAAAAGATATTGACAAGTCAGAATGTGTCTAGAGAAGGGTGGCCAACATGATAAAAGATCTGGAAATCATGTTCTATTAGGAATGGCTGAGGGATCTGAGTAAAGGCTGAGAGGGGAAATTATATTCATGTTTAACTACCATATTTATTTTATTTTCATAGAATCATAGAATCATAGAACCAAAGAGTTGGAAGAGACCTCATGGGCCATCCAGTCCAACCCCCTGCCAAGAAGCAGGAATATTGCATTCAAATCACCCCTGACAAATGGCCATCCAGCCTCTGCTTAAAAGCTTCCAAAGATGGAGCCTCCACCACACTCCGGGGCAGAGAGTTCCACTGCTGAACGGCTCTCACAGTCAGGAAGTTCTTCCTAATGTTCAGATGGAATCTCCTCTCTTGTAGTTTGAAGCCATTGCTCCGCGTCCTAGTCTCCAAGGAAGCAGAAAACAAGCTTGCTCCCTCCTCCCTGTGGCTTCCTCTCACATATTTATACATGGCTATCATATCTCCTCTCAGCCTTCTCTTCTTTATGCTATCATATTTATATACCACCATTCTCAGCCCGAGGGTGACTCAGGGTGGTTTACAAATGGCACAATTCGGTGCCCGCAATAACATAAAAAAATTAAATCATTTCACATAAGTAAAATTCAATAAATAATAAAACCAATAAAATATAGATCCTCTGCGCCTCATTACTATTTACTATTTACTCGAATCTAATGCTCCCCCCTTTTTTTTGGCTAAGTTACCTTGCCAAAATTACAGTGCACATTAGATTCATGTAATTCTTCAAACTTAGTGCTGAGCCAAAGCTAAGGGGGAAGCTTTTTCAAGAGCATCTAGAATGCCTACTTGAGGGATGTAATATGCAATTTAGTTGTCACAACTCAATACTATGCAATCTTGGGATTTGTAGTTTGGTGAGGTATCCACATTCTTTGGCTGGGGAGTTTGCTACAATACAGCCCCCATGAATCCATAGTATTGAATCAAGACAGTTAAAGTAGGTAATGATGATGATGATAATAATAATACTTAAAAAAAAACGAAGTATGGATTGTCGATGTTTCAATCCCAGGTGACAGCAGGATTGAAAAGAAATAACTGGAAAAGCTGACATGATATGAGGATTTAAAGATTAAACTACAAAGACTCTGGCACAAGCCAGTCAAGGTGGTCAAAGTAGTGATCAGCACACTGGGTGTAGTGCCTAAAGACCTTGGCCTGTACTTAAACACAATTGGCGCTGACAAAATTACCATCTGCCAGCTGCAGAAGGCCACCTTACTGGGATCTGCACACATTATTCACTGATACATCACACAGTCCTAGACACTGTGATCCAATACAACAGCCAGCAGAGTGTCTGCTGTGGACTCATCTTGTTGTGTTTCAAATATAATAATAATAATAATAATAATAATAATAATAATAATAATAATAATAATAAATCTGTCAACTGCAAAAGGCCACCTCACTTGGATCTGCGCGCATCATTCGAAAATACATCACACAGTCTTAGACGCTTGGGAAGTGTTCAACTTGTGATTTTGTGATACGAAATCCAGCATAGAGATCTCGTTTGCTGTGACATAATGTGCTTTTGTGTCAATAATAATAATAATAGTAATAATAATAATAGCAGTAGCAGCAATCCCAGAGACCATGCAGTCCAACCCTTTTCCACCTCGCAGGAAAAGCACAATCAGTGCACCCCAAATGGATGGCTGTCTAGCCTTTGTAGTAGTAATAGTAATAATAATAGTAATAGTAATAATAATAAATAGCAGCAGTGTGAGTTGTTTTTTCTAAACTAAAACCTCAGTATTCAGATTAAATTGCTGTGTTGGCACTTTGCAATAAATAAGTGAGTTTTGGGTTGCAGTTTGGGCACTTGGTTTCTATAAAGTTCACCATCACTGGACTGGGACACTGAGCAAAGGATTCAAATTACAGGAAAGAAGATTCCACCTAATCATTAGGAAGAACTTTCTGGTGGTAAGGGCTGTTTGGAGGTGGGTCATGCTGCCCTGGAATGTGGTGAAGTCTCCTTCTCTAGAGGTTTTTAAGCAGTGGCTACATGTCCCTGAATAGCGGGGGTTGGCAGGGATGTTGTGAGCTCTTCCAACTCCATGATTCTATGTTTTGACTTGTTCCAGTCCTTCCTAATTAGATCAAACCTGATGCTCAAAGAATTATACCCAGTGTCAGGGCATTTGTACTTTGCCCAGAAACTAATCAGTAGCCAGTTGAGTGATTTTAGAATAGATGTAATATCCTAAATGTTCCTATGACCAATTTGGCTACCTGATCTGGCTGCCAACTTCAGAAACTAACTGAAGTTTCTGAACTTGGTACAGATGTAGCCAATGTACAGCACATTGTAGAAGTAGGGGTTGTTTTGGATATGCATACTATGAGTGGAAATCCAAGGTTGGCTTTGTCTTCATTCTCAGTTTATGTTTGCTAACACTGGTGGGAGGAAGGATTGGGCACACAAAGGACCATCCCGTTGTTTCCTTGATTCTTCCTTTTTAAAAAAACAAATCTATCTATCTATCTATCTGTCTATCTGTCTGTCTGTCTGTATAATGGTGCAGTGGGTTAAACCCCTGTGCCGGCAAGACCGACAGGTCGCAGGCTCAAATCCAGGGAGAGGCGAATGAGCTCCCTCTATCAGCTCCAGCTCCTCATGTGGGGACATGAGAGAAGCCTTCCACAAGGATGATAAGACATCAAAAATCATCCAGGCGTCCCCTGGGCAATGTCCTTGCAGACGGCCAATTCTCTCATACCAGAAACGACTTGCAGTTTCTCAGGTCGCTCCTGACACGACAAAAAAAAAATGGCACAGTGACAAAGTAGCTCAGTAAGACTCAGTAGGACTGAGAAACATTTTTCTAAACAGTCATATTATTTTATTATTACTATTTCATTATAAATAATATAAAATAATATTATCATCATAATATTAAAATAATAATAAATAGTTCAATAATCCAGGTATTACTGTCCGTCAGAAGCAAATTGGTGTGAGAGAACTGGCCGACTGCAAGGATGTTGCCTAGGGGATGCCCGGATGTGTTACCATCCTGTGGGAGGCTTCTCCCCTATGGGAAGCTGGGGCTGACAGACTGGAGCTCACCCCATCTGGTCAGCAGTTCAGCTGGCACAAGGGTTTAATCGATTGCGCCACCGCGACTCCTTATTCTGCTACACTCCAATGGGAAGAAAGCCCATTGGAGGGTGCTGAAAGAATGTCACACTAGCACAACTTCCACAGTGTTTTCTTTTCTTTTAAAGGCAGGAAACATGAGGCAAGAAAAGTGATGACAGCCCCCTGGGAAACAGCCAAATAAGGATGAGGTTGGAGAAATATTTGTGGGGAAAATATGTACTGGGCAGCGATCCAAAATTGCCCCCAGCATGGAAAAACTGAAACAGGTACAATTGCCATAAGCACAGGACCAAAACTGCAAAAGGCAGCATTACTATCTGATATTATGGTGCTCCTGCTTTATTATTTATCATTATATTATCTTTTAACTCCCACTTTCTTAATGAAACAAGGGGCTAGAGAGTGAAAAGAATTGTGACTTCAGTTGTGCTAATTTTAAGTCGAGAACAAGACAAGTGAATGCACATACAGAGGTTTGAATAGATATTCTTTCTTTAGAAAACCAGAAATATTTCAGGATTAAGGGATATGGGAGGCATTTACTCTGTGAATACATTTTTATGGATTCAATTGGTATGCACCTTCCACAAGTAATCAGAACATTTCTACATCACCAGCCTTTCACAGAACTAAAAGAGGTTGACAGGCTTGCAGATTTGGCAATAATCATTCATTATAAATACGCACAGAAGAATACACACATTTCCAAAATGCACATAAACACTGTCCTATGATTGTCCATGGACAAAAAAATGTTTACAACTGAAAATATCGAGAAAAAGAATTGTTCTAAAGTACTAAAGTATATCTATGGTTCTAAATGGTTCTAAAGTACTTACAAAACTAAAGTTCTGGTGGTGAAAATTTCAGAAGTCTATCAAAACTTTCAAATTTCATTAATATTTCATTATTGGCAATTTTTATGACAGAAACAATTAGGAACTGCCATTTATAATGACATTTGGATAGACCACATCTGGAATATTGTGTCCAGTTCTGGGCACCACAATTCAAGAGAGATATTGACAAGCTGGAATGTGTCCAGAGGAGAGCGACTAAAATGATAAAAGGTCTGGAGAACAAGCCCTATGAGGAGTGGCTTAACGAGCTGGGCATGTTTAGCCTGAAGAAGAGAAGGCTGAGAGGGGATATGATAGCCATGTATAAATATGTGAGAGGAAGCCACAGGGAGGAGGGAGCAAGCTTGTTTTCTGCTTCCCTGGAGACTAGGACGCGGAACAATGGCTTCAAACTACAAGAGAGGAGATTCCATCTGAACATGAGGAAGAACTTCCTGACTGTGAGAGCCGTTCAGCAGTGGAACTCTCTGCCCCAGAGTGTGGTGGAGGCTCCTTCTTTGGAAGCTTTTAAACAGAGGCTGGATGGCCATCTGTCAGGGATGCTTTGAATGCATATATTCCTGCTTCTTGGCAGGGGGTGGGACTGGATGGCTCTTCCAACTCCATGATTCTATGATTCTATGATTTTAAAGTTTTGTTAGAGTTCTGAAATTTTCACCACCAGAACTTTAGCAACACTGTAGAAGCAAAGCACCAGCGACCCCTAGTCTTCATCACCAGAACTTTAATTTTGTAAGTACTTTAGAACCATTTAGAACCATGGATTGTGTATGCCTAATATATATAGGTAAAGGTTTTCCCCTGACATTAAGTCCAGTTGTGTCCAACTCTGGAGTGTGGTGCTCATTTCCATTTCTAAGCCAAAGAGCTAGCGTTGTCCGTAGACATCTCCAAGGTCATGTGGCCAGCATGACTGCATGGAGTGCTGTTACCTTCCCGCCAGAGCGGTACCTATTCATCTACTCACATTTGCATGTTTCGAACTGTTAGGTTGGCAGAAGCTGGGGCTGACAGCGGAAGCTCACGCCGCTCCCGGATTTGAACCTGCGACCTTTCGGTCAACAAGCTCAGCAGATCAGTGATCTAACCCACTGCGCCACCGGGAGCATACACACACACACACACACAAACTGGAATCTCTTTGTAGAACAAGTCACTATTCAAATATTAGGTTAAACATTGTGTACGCATAAAAATCATGCTTAGACTCGAGAAACAAAAACACAATTGTAATAATTTTGCAGATTTTTATGGGTATATATGACTTGCTTTCTCTATATTTTTGTGTCACCTGACTCAGTCACAGCATGAGGATATGTGTGTGTGTGTGTGTAAAGCTAGCTTCATGTCTCATAGAGCTTGTATGAGTTAACTTCTTTAAAGCTTCTTGGAGGATAGAAATTACACTAGGAGGTAATTCTGCAACTCCAAAAAAGGACATAAAGCAAGTTGGCCTATAACCAACACTTTTACTGGATGCTTCAGATGGTTGCACAGCTGACCAAACTTTTGCGAGAGTCATTTCTCACATTTGCAGAATATGGACGTTCAAAATGGGCCTGATAGTACCAGAATTATGGTGAAATTTGACACCACATTAGGAGTTTTGCTGGAAGCCTAAAAACAGGAAATGCACTCATTTTAAAACTTTTTTAATATTTCGTACATCTATATACTGGTGACTGAATAGATTACCAAATTTTTTCAATGTTCTCTCTCTCTCCCCCACCCCAGTAGAGCAGACAATCCATCTTTTCCAGAGGAATGGGACACATAACACACACAAAGTTTTCAGATTCAGTAGTAAAATGAGAATTTATACATATTGCATGTTGCAGACAGCATTATATGCAGCAATAAAATAAAATAATATATCAAAAAGATACCTGAAAAATAATGACAAATGCCAAACGGGCTGCAAGAACAGACCAGTACTGCTTGGAAAATTCATATTGGTTTTCAGACCATGGTGGTTCCCTATAATCCTTGAACCTGTAAAATGAAATCACTGTAAAATTATATATTTGATAGCAGCATCTGCTCTACACAGATCTATAAATAATACTTTATTAGACAGTTCTCTGTCAATTATGTAATTAGAATAATGTATTTCCGACAAAAGTAGGCTTTGGGGATTATCCTTCAAGATTGTTTAAGACAGATAATTTTGAATACTGTCCATAAAATTTAACATTTAACAGTTACTTCCACACTTTGTAGGACTGCAGTGTTTCGTCTATATTTGGGTTACATTGGTTGGTTAAATATTTCGACTAACTACAGATGCAAATAAGCAGCACATTATTAAAATAAGTATATATCTTCTATTTGTTTCTAAATAGTTAAAGAAAAAATATAATATTTCTGTTCTAGAAAGGCAATATATGATGTATATTTAAAGAGACTACGGTCTAGAACAGGGGTCCTCAAACTTTTTAAACAGAGGGCCAGGTCACAGTCCTTCAAACTGTTGGAGGGCCGGATTATAATTTGAAAAAAAAACCCATGAATGAATTCCTATGCACACTGCACATATCTTATTTGTAGTGCAAAAAACACTTAAAAACAATATAATAATTAAAATGAAGAACAAATTTAACAAATATAAACTTATTAGTGTTTAATTGGGAAGTGTGGGCCTGCTTTTGGCTGATGAGATAGGATTGTTGTTGTTGTTGTTGTGTGCTTTCAAGCTGTTTCAGACTTAGGTTGACCCTGAGCAAGGGCCGTATCTGGCCCTCAGGCCTTAGTTTGAGGACCCCTGGCCTAAAACTTGAAGCAATGGATTCAAAATGCAGCAAAAAACATTCTAGCTAAACATTACGAAAAACCTCCTGACAGTAATGGCTTTTTGATAGTGGAATATGATGGGTTGTTATAGGTCTTTTGAGTTGTATGGCCATGTTCTAGAAGCATTCTCTCCTAGAATCATAGAGTTGGAAGAGATCTCATGGGACATCCAGTCCAACCCCCTGCCAAGAAGCAGGAATATTGCATTCAAAGCACTCCTGACAGATGGCCATCCAGCCTCTGTTTAAAAGCTTCCAAAGAAGAAGCCTCCACCATACTCCGGGGCAGAGAGTTCCACCGCTGAACGGCTCTCACAGTCAGGAAGTTCTTCCTCATGTTCAGATGGAATCTCCTTTCTTGTAGTTTGAAGCCACTGTTCCGTGTCCTAGTCTCCTCCTCTAGAACATGGCCATAGAACCCGAAAAACCTACAACAACCCAGTGATTCCGGCCATGAAAGCCTTCTACAATACAGTGGAATATGATGTTTGGAAGTGTGGCAGAGTCTCCTTTTCTGCCACACTTTAAGCAGAGTCTGGATGGCACTCTGTTGGCAGTGCTTGGATTGTGTGTTTCTGCGTGGACTGTGGGCTGAGAGGGGCAGTCAGGGGCGGCTCAACCCATTACGCAAAGTAAGCATTTGCAGTATAGTTGATTTTGCCCAGGGGTGCTCTTGAGGCGCTCTTGGGGGAAAACAGACCTTGACATATGCAAGTTGTAGTTACTGGGATGTATAGTTCACCTACAATCAAAGAGCATTCTGAACTCCACCAATGATGGAATTGAACCAAATATGGCACACAGAACTCCCATGACGAACAGAAAATATATATCAGTGATCGGTTGGGGGGGGGGGGCAAAATACTGTTTGCTTACCATTGAAAATTACCTAGAGCCGCCTCTGGAGGTGGTATATAAATATAGTAAATAAATAGTAAATAAATGAAATAGGATTGGATTGGATGGCATTTGTGATTTCTTCTAACTCTACGAGTCTATGAATTGGGTATATCTGTCCTAGAAAGCCAACATATGAGATAAATTTAAGGAGACTAGGACTCGAAGCAATGGATTCAAATTTCAGGGGATCCCACCTAAACATTAGGAAGAACCTTGTTAGAGTAAGAGCTGTTCAACAGTGTCCAGAATAAGTGAGTCTCTAGAATAAGTGAAATATAGGGTTGTTGTAGGTTTTTTGGGGCTATATGGCCATGTTCTAGAGCCATTCTCTCCTGATGTTTCGCCTGCATCTATGGCAAGCATCCTCAGAGGTAGTGAGGTCTGTTGGAACTAGGAAAATGGGTTTATATATCTGTGGAAAGTGAAATATAGCTGATGGCTTCAAGATAATGAAACATCCAAATGGTACCCAACAATAAAAGTAGAAGTAGAAGCTGTTTTGGATCCCAGGGTATGTATTTATGTATATATGTACAAATAATTAAATGTCAGGATTACTCTTAAATTCATCAGTCAATGGTTAGTAATGCTGCTTCACCTGCAAAAGGAAACTTCCTGGTGAAATTGTGAGTTTTCCGGCTGTGTTCCAGTCTTAAAATCACTGACGTTGAAGTATGAGAGGGTATGATTGATGAAGCCATGCATAGTTCCATTAAAGCTGTATGCATATTGATAGACAAGGCGTGGAATGAAATCAGAGGTGACAGAAATGACAAATGCCTGGGAGAAAAACAAAACAAAACAAAATGCACATTAACTTGCAAATGTCTGTCATACCTTTGGTGTCACTTTATGGATGGTGGTGGTGGTGGTGGTGGTGGTGATGATAAGAGTTAGGCCAAATAGATTTCCAGCCATCCCTAGGTAAATAAGCAGCATGGAAGTGGTACCAGCTGAACCTTCAACCATTTTTTTTGTTGCTTCCAGAGCTATTTGGAAGACCATCACAAATCCCTCCCTTACAAAGTATTGCATCTGCTTAATAAAAGTATCTGTTTGAATAGCTGGCGGGCGAAGGAGTCTGGTATTTGTTTTATGGCCTTTAAAAATAGATCTTGGAGGGTGTTTTATTACCATTATTTAAGATGTATATATATTTTTTATTGTAAAGGGAGGGTTAATCAGTGAAGCAAGTGGGAACAATAATAGAAGGATGAACTTTGGGCCACTGAACAGAACTGAAATCCAATCCATTTATCCCTAGCATATATGTTATCTGTTCCAGTGATTTCAAATAAAGTGCAAGGTGAGATGTACAAGCACCCAGAGTGCTTTTCTCCTAGCTCAGCAGCTGTCCTCCAAATGTAGGAGGACCTGTCTATTTCTTATACCAAAGCTATGGATTCTTCTCTTTAGGGATGGTTTCCTTATGGCTTCCTTGTTAATTTAACCACTGCTATATTTACTGCAGTTCTTTGAGAGAAACAGAAAGGACTACCAAGCGTCCTTCATCTCCTACATTATCCATTCTCCTCCCTCCTCCTCCTTCTGTTTGGTAGCTTTTATATTGGGTTGTTGTAGGTTCTTCGGGCTATATGACCATGATCTAGAAGCATTCTCTACTGACGTTTCTCCTGCATCTATGGTAGACATCTTCAGAGGTTGTGAGGTCTCACCTCATAACCTCTGAGGATGCCTGTCATAGATGCAGACAAAATGTCATGAGAGAATGCTTCCAGAACATGGCCATATAGCCTGAAAAACCTACAACAACACAGTGATTCCAGCCATGAAAGCCTTCGACAAGCTTTTATATTCTTTGAGAGTATGCATCATAGTGCCTATTTTGATGTCTCAGTCTGTCACTCTGGACCATGGACTACTGGACTGCAACCATAAAAGGCTAATAAACAGATTGTGACCTAAGGCCCATAGCTTAATACTTTAAATGCAGTACACAAATATTCCCATACCTTGGGAAGTCTGATCCGGTCACGGTGGTCCACGCTCTCGTTACATCCCGAATAGACTACTGCAACATGCTCTATGTGGGGTTGCCTTTGAAGACTGTTCGGAAATTTCAACTAGTCCAGTGGGCAGCAGCCAGGTTACTAACTGGAGCAGCATACAGGGAGCACACCACACCCCTGTTGTGCCAGTTCCACTGGCTGCCAGTCCACTTCCGAACACAATTCAAAGTGCTGGTCTTGGCCTATAAAGCCCTATACCAGTGGTTCTCTACCTGTGGGTCCCCAGATGCTCTGGCCTTCAACTCCCAGAAATCCTAACAGCTGGTAAACTGGCTGGGATTTCTGGGAGTTGTAGGCCAAAACATCTGGGCACCCACAGATTGAGAACCACTGCCCTATACGGTTCCAGCCCAGCTTACCTGTCCAAACGTATCTCCCTCTATGGCCCACCTTGTAGCTTAAGATCATCCTAGGAGGCCCTGCTCTTAGTCCTGCCAGCCTCACAAGTGAGCTTGGCGGGAATGAGGGACAGGGCCTTCTTGGCAGTGACCTCATGCCTGTGGAACTCGCTCCCCAGAGAGATCAGGTAGGCTTCTTCTCTCCTTTCTTTTAGGAAGAAGGTTAAATCATGGCTCTGGGACCAAGCCTTTGGATAGTAAGCATGATAGCACCTTGCATGTTAAACTGGACTGAAATTGGCTATATGGTTAATAACAATGTTGTTAACATGTTTTTAACTTAATGTTTTATTTTACTGTTTTAAAATGTTAATCTTTGTGTTTATTTTGTATTATATTGTGGCTTTGAATTGTGGCCAATTGTAAGTCTCCCTGAGTCCCCCCTCGGGGGTTGAGAAGGGCGGGATAGAAATATTGGAAATAAATAAATAAATTCAAATCAGATTGGCATGACTGAATGAAATGTGCTGTTTTATTGCACAAATAAGCACAAACCCCATACTTACATTAATTATAACTGAAAATTTTCCAATGCCACTCAAAACGTTAAACCAAATCCCTGTAAGAGAAGATGAAATATCTTATTTCTATTCCAGTCCTGGGTGCTAACCAAATTTTGACCATCATCTTTTCTTTTTCCATAAATTTACTTTTATCATTATTTAAAGTAAAATCATTTTTTTTTAAAAAAAAACATACCTATATCTTTTGCTCTGACTGTATCAGGTCTTCTCAGTTCACTGACAAACTTTTTGGCATCAAGCCGAATTTCAATGACATTATTGAGCAAGGCAAACACTGGGGCCAGAGGAAAGGAAGCAACAAAGAGTGTGACGAAGCCAAACTGTATAACTAGAAGACAAAAAAAAAAAGGTCCTCAGATTGTTTGGCAAAGACTAAAAAGTTAATAGTTTTTAAAATAATCATATACAGTATGTTCCCATATATTAAATAAAAATCAAAATTGTGGAATACACTGTACAGTATATGATCCAGAAATGATCCAGCTTTTCCCAGCTTCTGGGCTGGAGCCTGGGCAGAGTTTAAAAACAAACTGGATGTATTTCCTGCCTTTCCTTTCCCTTTGCTACTCGGTTGGAGCCTGGGCAGAGTTTAAAAACAAACTGGATGAATTTCCTGCCTTTGCTTCCCCCCCCCCCTTTCTTGAGTAAAACTTTCAAAGTCAAGACCACCCAATGAAACAGGAAATAACACTTTCAAACCATTAAGGAATGATTCAGAAGTCTCGGAAGTTTCGGAAAATATCAAACATTTTTTCTGTGAAAATCTGAATTGACTTCCGAATCAAACCACCAGTGTCCCCTACATCCGAAACGAGTTATGAACCATTTTTAAAAAATCAAACAAGCCTATTGACTACTACTCATAATAGAAGCAGGGCCTGCACTGAAACCTTAGTATGTTTCCAAGTCAAATTCTAAGTGCTGTTTCTGACTTATAGAGCTCTACATGGATTCCCAATATTTAGCAATGTTGTTTGATTGACCATCAAGGATGACCAAGTGGTCAATGGGGAGGAATTTCAGGAGCCATTATTTCACCATATTTGCAGAACCACATGTTGAAAACACAAGTTTAGAAGACGAAGACGCTAGTTGGACTTTCTCCTACAGTCAGCTTTTTTCATGAACATTGTCATTTCCTCATTTGTGTAAATCTAGAGATTGTGCAGAAGTTAATTTTCATTGGAGGGGAAAAAACTCTAAAAATGCAGTGCCTGGTTTCTCATATAGTTCTCAGTAGCCTCCACATGATGTCTTAAAAGTGCACTTTCAAATTCTGAGCCAACATGGAGATTATAGAAAAATGTAGCTCTCTCTTTAGTTGTGCCAATCTCCAAAATTAATCCCAGAAGGCTTAGAGACCCTGAATTAATTCTATTCCTGTTTATATAGATGCAAGTATTTTCACTGTCTCCAGAAGGAAAAAGAATTAATTCTGTTGTTTTGGCATTTCAAAAGGTTTCTAGTTCAGTACTATATACCCTTTTCATTCTCATTCAGACTATGCAGAACAAAAATTAGAGCAGGAATATTTTCATAGCAATTGAAGAGAAAGATCACTTTTGGAAAATGCCATATGAGATTGCTTGGGGGATAATAGTCTTTGCCTTCAGCATATTTATTCGTTTTATTTATTACAGGAATTTCAATCTTGCCCTGTAAACACATTCCCAGGGCAAAGATTTTGTGCATACAGTGCTTGGGTTCACTATTTTTAAGTCTGTCTGTTTTATTTTAGTGTTCACAGAGGAAGCGCCAACCAATCCTTGCTGCTGCTTGGAAGGAAACTGTAAGGATAGTATGAGCATTGGCCTTGTTCAGTCTCTGGGGAATTGTGTTCCCATGATGACAAATGTAAACAAGGTTCAGCCAAAGCAAAATGACTTAAAGCTTATAAAATCTGAAGATAATGATAAGATAACCTTATTATTCTATTATAGTTGATAGTTTTTTTTTAAAAAAAAATCTCACAAGGAATTACTCATGGTATTAAAGTGATTACATTTTGCCCTGTGGTATTGTCCAGCATAAATGTTTGATAGGGGGTGGGATAAAGGTGGGAATGAAGAAGGAAATAATTATGGAAGAGTTTAAAGAAATAAAATTGACATGGTTCCATTGTATACAATTAGAACAATAGCTCAAAAATTGGGAAAAAAATAATAGAAATGGAAGCAAACTTAACCAATTTGAACAAATAATACAGAAGGCAAGGGTTGTGGAAGAGCATGAAAATTTGAGAGGAATAACTAGTAAAATATATAAGATAATAATTGAAATAAAGGAAGGAAATACAAATAATAACATCCTTAGAGAGGTTTGGGAAGAAGATTTAGGGATAAAAATAAACGAAACAGAGTGGCAACAATTATGGGGACAAAGAACTTATCAATACGGGTTAAAGAAAATTACTATAAGCTAATATGGAAGTGGTATCTGACACCAGTAAGAATAGCATATATAAATAAAAATAATTCAAAAAATTGTTGGAGAGGGTGTCAAGAACCAGGAACATACATACATATGTGGTGGCAATGTAAATATGTAAATAATTTTTGGGAGAAAGTATTTAGAGAAAGAGAAGACATAATGAATATGAAAATTGAGAAAAGTCCTAGTATAGCTTTATTATCACTATATAACAACAAACAATTGAAAAAGGAGGATAAAGAAGTGATAACAAACTTATTAACAATAGCAAGACTGCTCATAGCAAGGAACTGGAAAAAAGAAATAAATATACAAATAGAGGAGTAGTACAAGGAAGCATGGAAATTGGCAATAAATGATAAGTTGACATGTATATTAAAAGTTAAAAAAGGTATATGGAAACAAAGTGATTTTGATGTTGTATGGGGTAAATTTGTTGTAAATAGTTTAAAAAACAAAGAAGGAAGGTTACCGCCACCAGAAGAAATGAGATTTTGGACAGATGATATGTAAAAGTTGTAGCTTGAAATGGGGGGGAGGGGAGCACAGTGGTGGGGGGGGGGAGGGGGGAAAAATGCTTAAGCAGAAGAAAAAGATTATATGTTAAAGAGGGTGTTGAATAATATGTAACTGCTATAAACAAATGTATAATAAATGTAATAATTATAATAAAGTAATAAAAAATATTTAAAAAAATAAATGTTTGAATCCACACAAGTCTATGGCAACTATACTGACCATATAATGTAGTTTAACTGCATTGAGCTGCATTATATGAGTCTTCCCTTAATGCAGTCTTGCTGTTCATTCGTTCAGTCGTCTCCGACTCTTCGTGACCTCATGGGCCAGCCCATGCCAGAGCTCCCTGTCGGCTGTCACCACCCCCAGCTCCTTCAAGGTCAGTCCAGTCACTTCAAGGATGCCATCCATCCATCTTGCCCTTGGTCGGCCCCTCTTCCTTTTTCCTTCCACTTTCCCCAGCATAATTGTCTTCTCTAGGCTTTTCTGTCTCCTCATGATGTGGCCAAAGTACTTCAACTTTGTCTCTACTATCCTTCCCTCCAATGAGCAGTCGGGCTTTATTTCCTGAGATGGACTGGTTGGATCTTCTAGCGGTCCAAGGCATTCTCAGAACTTTTCCTCCAACACCACAGTTCAAAAGCATCTATCTTCCTTCACTCAGCCTTCCTTATGGTCCAGCTCCCACATGCATAGGTTACTATGGGAATACCATTGCTTTAACTATTCGGATCTTTGTTGCCAGAATGATGTCTCTAATCTTCACTATTTTATCGAGATTGGTCATTGCTCTCCTCCCAAGAAGTAAGTGTCTTCTGATTTCCTGGCTGCAGTCTGCATCTGCAGTAATCTTTGCACCTAGAAATACAAAGTCTGTCACGGCCTCCACATTTTCTCCCTCTATTTTCCAGTTGTCAATCATTCTTGTTGCCATGATCTTGGTTTTTTTGACAAGGCGGTGATCCTTTGCTGGAGTAATGCAGTCTAACCATCACATTAGCCTAGTGCATCCACACAATGTACACAGACTAATGTGATTGAACCCAGGGTAAGATACTTAATCCAGCTTGATCCTGAGTTTTGAAAGCACATGGAAAGGTCTGAATCTTGAATCCTTGGGGCAGTGAGGACTACCATCCTGGATACCAGTGTGGGATCCAGCATAGCATTCCCACAGCCATACTGCACTCCCAAGTCTCAGACAGCCCAGGACGGTGGAACGGCAGTGCTTTCCTGCCCCCTCCCAGCATCACCATTCTCTCCACCCAAGGACAGAAAATCCCCTCTTACCAGCACTGCCTTATCTATACTTTTTATTTTTCCTCCTTATGGCAGCAAAGGAACTTTGGAGAAAAGGAGGGGACGTGGGTACTGGAAGGATGGGAAACTGAGCTCATGTCCAGTCCTGCCAAACTGATTTTGGCATGGCTGAATGTTGGCCTGGCATCTTGCCATGGAGGCAGCTTCGGGCAGCCATACGTAGCCTCCATGCAGCTTGCAACTGGCATTTTAAGAGCCATATTTTGCAACTAAGTGGTCAGGGTCCCGTCTAACACAGCATTATACTGCATTATGTGGCCTATGACATAAAAATTATTATTTTAGTCTTCTTAACTTTGGTTTTTTGGTAGGAAAAATGTGTTATTTTACTAAACATCCCAAATATTGATTATAGAAAATGAAATTCCACATTGAACTGCAGTATTTAAGTCTACGCTGACCATAGAAGGCAGTAATGACAGTGCAGATCAGGCCTGCAAACATGCAGCCTGGGGACTGGATGCAGCCCTCCCAAGGATTTGGTGCATTTAGTATTTCTGTCTAGATCTTGCCCGGTATATCCTTATGCTTATCAGAGAAGGAGATTCTACCACATCTGACGAAGCATATTCCATTACCAAACAGCTCTTACCAAGCTAAACATATTCAGCACCCCAAGCCTCTAAGCCTGGCTTTCGATAGAGACAACCAGAGTACTCACTGCAGGTTTTGATATATTGAATAGTCTGAGAAGGCAAAATGCATAAATTGGACTTTTTTTAAAAAGGTAAAGGTTTTCCCCTGACATTAATTCCAGTTGTGTCCAACGCTGGAGGTTGGTGCTTATCTCCATGTCTAAGCCGAAGAGCCAGCATTGTCTGTAGACACCTCCAAGGTCATATGGCAGGCATGAGTAAGTGGAACGCTGTTACCTTCCAGAGCAGTAACTATTGATCTGCTCACATTTGCACGTTTTTGAACTGCTAGTTTGGCAAAAGCTGGGGCTAACACCTCGCTCCCCAGATTCGAACTGACAACCTTTCAGTCAGCAAATTCAGCAGCTCAGCAGTTTAACACACAGTGCCGCCAGGGGCTCAATTGCACATTTAATTTAAAAAATCATTTAGCTTTGTATACTCAGGTTAAGGAGAGTTGTAAGTCAATGTATACTTTATTGTCTTTCTTTCTAATTCCTTAATATTCTTTTTCCGCATTAACTTTCTTTTCTCGTTTTTTCTTATAAATAAAAATTGTTGAAAAAAAGAGTGACTTGGAAAAATTGAAAAGTTAAATTTATTTTTTATGGGAATAACTGCCGTGATAAAAAACAAATATGTTGCCAAAACTTCCGTTTCACTTTCAAACAATCCCCATCATAAAAATGGAATACTTTTCATTCAATGCCAGAAAGAAATCTCCAGATTCATCTGGCAGGTAAAGAATCCTACAGTAATGTTGGATGCTAAGAAAGAAACCATTAGAAGAGACACTGGGCAGATCTGGCTGAGGGTAACCAACTACTGGGAAGCTGTGAAGAGGCTGCTGTGATCAGGGTGTAACAAAAAGCAAAATTGTATCTCTAAGATCCCATCTATACTGACAGTATAATGTGACTTTGAGAAGACTTGAAACCATGGTGGCTATAAAATGCACACTATCAATGCGCACAATGGAAACAGTACATTTTTAAAAGTTGTAGGAAAATCCTAAGCCACAAAATGTACTGCACAAAGTTGCTTAAACAGAGCAACTTGCCTATTACTACAATCACCTGGATCCTTAAGCATACTAGTAGTAATTTCAATAATTCTGACATTCATTCTCCATTAGTAAAACTCAATAATATATTAAAATATGCTTTACAAAAAAAGTATTCATGGATTTTGAGGAAAAAATATCAGTTTGGTACTAGCATATGGAATGGATATTGAAAGACCTTACTCATCTCCATATATTCTGGAGTCAGCCCAGTGAAAGGTTCCAAGACATAGTCCAGTTCCCATTGCTGAGGTTGTCTAGAAAGATTTGAATCACTTTGTTTTGTCTTTGATCTCTCATCCTTCAGTTTACGAAACAGTTTCTTTAATTTACTGTGGAATTAAAAGAATAGACAATTAATTTGACTAGAAAATTACCTTCTTTTGGGAAAAAAATCTCATTGCTACAGAACTTTCACTTGATTATTTTAAACATGAGAGCTTATCTGTAGATTTCAAGAAATTTAAAACTATGTGTGGTCATTTGTCTGCTCACACACACACATACCTCACTTTGAATGTTATTGTGTACACACAGAATCATAGTATCATAAAATTATAGAACTGGAAGAATCATAGAGTTGGAAGAGACCTCATGGGCCATCTGGTCCAACCCCCTGTCAAGAAGCAGGAAATCGCATTCAAAACACCCCTGACAGATAGCCATCCAGCCTCTGTTTAAAAGCCTCCAAAGAAGGAGCCTCCACTGCGCTCCGGGGCAGAGAGTTCCACTGCTGAACAGCTCTCACAGTCAGGAAGTTCTTCCTAATGTTCAGATGGAATCTCCTTTCTTGTAGTTTGAAGCCATTGTTCCACGTCCTAGTCTCCAGAACAGCAGAAAACAAGCTTGCTCCCTCCTCCATATGACTTCCTCTCACATATTTATACATGGCTATCATGTCTCATCTCAGCCTTCTTTTCTTCAGGTTAAACATGTCCAGCCACTCCTCATAGGGCTTGTTCTCCAGACCCTCCTCTGGACATATTCCAGCTTGTTAATATCTCTCTTCAATTGTGGTGCCCAGAATTGGACACAATATTCCAGGTGTGGTCTAACCAAGGCAGAATAGAGGGGTAGCATGACTTCCCTGGACCTAGACACTATGGTCCTATTGATGCAGGCCAAAATCTCATTGGCTTTTTTTGCCCCTTCATCACATTGTTGGCTCATGTTTAACTTGTTGTCCACAAGGACTCCAAGATCTTTTTCATACATACTGCTCTCGAGCCACGCGTCCCCCATTGTGTATCTTTGCATTTCCTTTTTTCTGCCTGAGTGGAGTATCTTGCATTTGTCACTGCTGAACTTCAGGAACTTCAGGAACCATTAGGTTCAAGTCAACTCTTCAATGCAAGATCTCTAGCTAAAACATACCCAGCAGTGAGCTATCCAGTCTCCTTTTGAAGATATGCTGAGAAGAAGACATCACCACCTCTCTAGGCAATTGGTTCCATTGCTGAAATGCTGTTACTGTTAAGAGTTTTCACCTAATGTTCTCTAAAAATCTACTGTTTTGGAACGTAAAACCATTAGAACTGGCCTTATCCTCTGGGCCAGACCCTTCAACCTTTATTCATGTTTTATTCTCAATACTTCTAATTCCCATTGCCCTTCTCCAAACAGACTCTAAATTGTCTATGTCCTTCTTAAATTGAGGTGTCCATAACTGAATGCAGTATTCTACATGAGGCCTGAATATAGTGGCACTATTACTTTCCTTCACTTGGAAACTATGCTTCTATTAATCATCACTTTCCTATATCTTCACAGACCAAGGGCAAAGCAACATCTGAAGGCAGGTCCTATGTGCACACCTCATCCCTACACACGATGCATTCAGACAATACGTAATCTGAATATGGTTTAAAAGTCATCAAAATTACATACTTGCAGGGATTCTCACAGAAAACATTTTATTGTGATTCAGTTCCATGGATGGACAGCAATAATGGGAGAGAATTATAGTTGGTGTACACCAGGGGGCCTCAAACTTTTTAAACAGAGGGCCAGATGACAGTCCCTCAAACTATTGGAGGGCCAGATTATAACATGAATGAATTCCTATGCACACTGAGCATATCTTATTTGTAGTGCAAAAAACCCCCACTTAAAAACAATAAAATAATTAAAATGAAGAATAATTTTAACAAATATAAACTTATTAGTATTTCAATGGGAAGTGTGGGCATGCTTTTGGCTGATGCGATAAGATTGTTGTTGTTGTTGTGTGCTGGATAAATGACCTTGGAGGGCCGTATCCGGCCCCCGGGCCTTAGTTTGATGACCCCTGGTGTACACCATAGCCCCCCCCCCTTTGGGGTAAAGAGTGGGGCCTATCAAGGATCTGGGGCTTGAGGGGCTGTGAAGAGGTTGCGCTTGAGCTTTGGCTGGGTGATTTCTCTCTTTTATAAAATCCTGGGATTTTATAGGTGAACCTTCCAGTAAAACACTGGATAGTGGCGCAGCTGGCTAAGTGTCAGCTGCATTAAGATCACTCTGACCAAAAAGTCATGAGTTCGAAGCCAGCCCGGGTTGGAGTGGGTTTCCAACCAATTGTGTAGCCTGTTGTTGAACTTTGCAACCTGAAAAACAGTTGCATTTGTCAAGTAGGAAAATTAGGTACCACCTTAAAGTGTGGAGAGGCTAAATTAACTAATTTATGAGGCCATAAAAAAGACTCCAGCAAGCACTCCAGCAAAAAGCATGTGGGGAATGTGGAAGTACTTCGTCAGTGTCACAGATGGACGATGAAAGCGACAGCTCCCCTGGTGGCCAGAAAAAGTTAAATAGCCTCTGTCTATGTCTGTATATGTTGTATGTCAAAATTGGCATTGAATGTTTGCCATATATGTGTACACTGTAATCCGCCCTGAGTCCCCTGCGGGGTGAGAAGGGCGGAATATAAAAGCTGCAAATAAATAAATAAATAAATAAATAAATAGTGAACAATCCATAAATACAACCCAAGGATTAGGTGAGGAGGTGGTCACAAGGTGACACCTGTCCCTTGGCTAAGGCCCATATTAGGTTGCTGCCCCCTCCCATGCATCTTAGCCAATGTCCCAGAATTAAATAAATTCATAGGCATAGGTTAAAAATGGTCCTTATTTCAAATGGTCCTTTGTTTAGCCTTATTATTTCACAGCTGGTATTCCAATAAAATAGGGCAGTGTTTTGCCAACATTTTCAGCAGTTAGAACTACAATAACGAAAAAGAATAAACTCTCAGTGATATTTCCATTCCCTTAAAGCAAGAGGATTGCACAGACAACCCCAAACTCCACTTATATTGTTATAGGTGAGAAAGGAAACTTCCTCTCGGTCTTAATTTCGTCCCTTTGATCTACAAGTGTTAATTAAAATTCCTTGTTTAAAGTAACAGGCCCTCTGACTGTAAGCAACCCAAATGGTTCCTGTTGATTGAATTTCATATACACTGATGTTATCTGTCATGATAAGCTAGTCAGAACAAAGACAGCCATTTTTAGGATAATTTGGTGTGACTGATGTATGACAGACAGAAGGGGGTGTGTTTTGAACAAAGAGGATGTGCTTTGATCCAAACTATTAAATTCTTCTGTATGCTGAGGAGAGAAAAACAAGTTGGAAATTGTTTCTGGATCTCACGTTGGACTTTGAGTGTGCACCAAATTTCTGCTGCAGAAATAAACTTCTTTTCTCCTTGCTCATGTTGCTTTGCTAATTGGACCATCTGCTAGTTACCTGTCTTGGCTCAGGTATCATGTCTTGTGGGGGAGAAGACAATTAGTTCTATTTTTTGAGACAATTGCAGCCAAGGAAGAAGCCATACATCAACAAGGCTTAAAGAGTACCCTGGCTTGCAAGAAGTCACTTGCACAAGATTGTCAGCCATGTCTCCTCTGAGCAAGGAGTCTCCACTTCCGGCGGAATCCACCCAGATCAGGAAAAGCCTGAAGCCCCTGATTGAGGAGAGGCGCCAGGCCAGGATCCTGCCTTTGGTGGGGAAGGATGTCAGTGAGGACTGCACATCCATCATCCCCTGCTAAAGGAGGGCTCCCGCTTTTCCAAGCTGGAGAAGGCTGACATCCTAGAGATGACCATCCAGTTCCTGCAAGACCTTCTGGCCCCTTTTTCTGCCTCCGGTGAGGCCAATGACAATGGCACCTTCCAGTTGGGCTTCCATTCTTGCCTCTCTCACCTCTCGCTCCTTCTTCCCGAATGTGCCTGCTGCGGCCTCTTGGCGCACCTCCGCACGGCCTGTGACCCCCAAAACCAACCCCATTTGTCTCTTCTGGGGGCCAGCTCTGCCCATGGCTCAGACGACGGTACCTTTGTGGAGGCCTTGGTAGTTCCTCAAAGAGCAAAGAGACTCCATCTTGAGTGGCCATCTGTCAGGAGGGGTCAGGTGGTGCCTCCCTTCACAAACAGGGCAGGGTTGGACTGGATGGCCTCTTGGGCTCCCTTATGATTCTCTTCTTTATGAATAAGGGCCCTGAAGCCTGTTCAGCCCCATGTAGCTCCAGAGGGATTTTCTGCCTCTAACTTTTTTTTGCACATTTCCAGACGGCACTTTAACCCTGTATATATCCTGGGTTTTGTACTTGCACAAGCATGGTTGAACCAATCCAGGTTCTGGAATAAAGCAGGGTTCATCAGGCATTCCAAAGTCAAAGTCACATGCACTTAGTTTTTCTGGCCGAAGTGATCAACACCAGAAACATAGTTGTGCAGATAAGGAGTCGAAGATCTGCTGATGACATGTGCTTGGAAGGTTTCAAAATGATTTGAGAGAGTACCAAAGATAGGAACCAACATGTAACAGAATCTCCATCTGGCCAGTTTAGGTGAGATGACCTTTCAAAAGAGGGTTGACTACTATAATTATACACAAGTAAGTCAATAGATGACCTGAAGATTAATAATCTTCTTATCTGCTGGAGATTAAGTGATATTAAGAGAAAAAGTATATGACTGGAAATGTTGCCACTTTATAGCATATGCCAGTCTTGCTGAGTCCTTCCTAGAAGGCAGTGAGAACTCATGGATATAGTCATCTAATGCATCTCCAGCCTCCATACTGGTAGGCAAAGCAACATCTGGGCAAAAGGCTGAACTGTTTATTGGGAGTGAGTCATAATATTGGGTGACATGGAAATCACAAATATTCCTCCTTAGTGTGTCGCGACTCACAGTTTGGAAAGCTCTGCTATAAACCTTTAAATTGCTGTGCTGCAAGCCTGTGAGATTCCTTTTGGAAAAGAGAAGCTACGGTCCTATAGTCTTCAGTCAGATAAGGAATGAAAGACAAGAGTTTCTCCCACAGAAATTGATGGTAGTCCACCATGCTTGCTTAATTGGCTACTTGGATTGGCAATACTGTGGAAGAACAAAAGTGGCAGAAAGGATGGGCTGCTCAGCATTGACATATAAAAGTATAACCACCTTATACTGGGGTATGTGTTGTTGTTGTTGTTGTTAAGGATGGTATTCTTTTCCTCTACCAACAATACCTAATTCCCACCAAGGCTCACTACTTATCTGCAATAGCTCCTTGCATGGTCATTCCATGGCTGGTGGAGAATTGGGGGGAGGAGTATCAGATGCACACCAGTGGTATCTTCTGCCAAAATCCAGTAGAGTTCTCTGGAGAATTCAGTGGAGGAAGTCATATCCACTGAGGGGGGTGGGGGTGGGTGCTATTGCTAGAAAGGGGTGGTGACAGTATCACATGAGGAATTCTTAAACTGTGCTTGACAGTGCAAGATCTCAGCCACTTATATTTTACTCTGTTTCTTAAAATTGTTGCATCCTTTTCTTTTCTTTCTTTCTTTCTTTTGGTGTAGGGATATGGATAATTCATTAGGGAAAATAAAATTCCAGAATTTTATTACAGTCTAAAGTATGTTTTCTCAGTTGCCTCAGTCCAGTTCACATATTTCCATAGATTTCAGCATATTAAAACTAGCCTGTGATACTTAAGAGTATGATACATACGGGACTCCAATTTCAAAAACATTGTTTTGGATCAGCTGTTTTCCCAACATTATAATGCTTAGTTGAATGCAGAGTTCCATTAGGCAGCCTCCTGGAGCACACTAAAGAGGAATGGAAACAAGAAGTGATCAGTATAATACCAGCATATGAGTGACAAATGACTCTTCTGCATAAGAGAGATCTTCTGAAGTCCAACCAAAGGTCGTTGGACTTTAAAAGAACTACAGTGGCATGGCATAATTATATATCTCTATCTATCTGTCTGTCTGTCTGTCTGTCTGTCTGCCGGGCTGCCTGCCTGCCTGTCTATCTGTCTCTCTATCTATCTATCTGTCTATCTATCTATCTATCTATCTATCTATCTATCTATCTATCTATTAGGGCTGGGCGGTTTCGTTCGTTAATTTCGTAATTCGTTATTAATTTGTATTTGAATTAGCTTACGATCCAATATTGAGCCATGCAGGAATAGTGTGAGGAGTAATTAAAAATCGAAACAATTTTTCCAATTTATTTCGTATTGTTTCGTAATTGGTTCAAAATTGTTTCGAAATTGTTTCGTAATTGTTTCGTAATTATTACCGTATAGTTTTATAGTTGTTGTTTGTTTTATCAGTGAAAAAAAAAATAAATTATCACACTAACAGTCAACAACAGAGGGAGAGGGAAGCTTCAGAAGTTCCCCCTGTCCCATTTGGAGGTTTTTTTTAGCATATTGCGCAATCGCGTCCGCCATTAACGAATCGATTCGAAATTAATGAAATTTCGTAAATAAAGAAATTTTGAAATCTCAAAATTTCGGAAGTATTTAGAATTTGGAAACGCTAGCGCCCCCTGGAAATGAATCGAGTTTAGAAACAAATTTTTCCGTGGTTACCCAGCCCTACTATCTATCTATCACCAAACCTATAACCCAATGGTTAATTATGTTTAATACATTCTACCTGGATGTTCTTTGAGTTAGACAGAGAATTATTTCTGGTTTTTTTTTGTTTTTTTGGGGTTTTTTTTGTATGCGGGCCATACAGATTATTTAGCCATTAGATGGAAAGGTGAGCAGAGACCATTACAAGAAAATGGCGAAAGAAAGAAAGATCCTGAACTCTTTTATTTTTGTAATATGTCTAAATCTTATGGTGCCAATTATCAACTTGCTGGTAAGCAGAATCAGAGACCACACATTAGGCATATTAGATACACTTATTTGCACACTACTGACATATTGGTTAGGAGCCCTGGATTTTTTCCCCCAAGAACTCGCAATTTCATTAATTTGTAGACTGGAGAAGTCAACCGAGAGACTGGAATTCATTCAGAATCAATTCAATAATGTAGATCATTGGAAGGGGGGAACTAATCTGTTAATGTGAATGTTGGGACAGAAGATTTTTGACTTACTGAGATAATTGTTAATTAAATTATTTGGTTTAAAAAAATCATGGCATTTACCAGATCACTCATTAAATTAAGAGTGTACACATCTTAATCAGAAATATTTAATGTCTTTAAGCATAAACAGAATATTTCCCTGCGGTATAAAATAACAGCATCCTTTAACATCTCCTATCTCATCATATTTAAAAGTGTAGCTTACAATAATCAGCAGTAGACCACATGTTTTCAGGTCAAGTTTGCCCTTTGCATCATAAGAATAGTGAGTATTCGGTAAGCATTATTAGGATAAGAAGGAAATAAAATAGCATATAATTAATGAAATATAGCCAGTTATGTCCAAGATGTGACAGGGGAATGGCTATTTCCAACCTCTGACATATATCTCTAACTATCTATGTATGTATTATATGAGGGACAGGAGATTTGACTGAATGACCCCTGCTCCCCCCCCCCCAAACTCTGTGATTCTATTATTCTGTATAGGAAAATATTCTGTTCTATGATTCTATATAGAAAGCTACTTGAAAGCTTTGTGTGTGTGTGTGTGTGTGTGTGTGTGAGAGAGAGAGAGAGAGAGAGAGAGAGAGAGAAAACTATGGGGAAAATCCAATATTTTGTCTATACTTCCAGGGGAAACATACCAAATAGAATAGTACTGGAAGACCTAGAAAAGCCCACAAACACCTGGGGGATATTTTGTGGGGAGGAAAACTGTGGATTCTTGTATAAGGGATTTGTAGTGAAATATGTTTAACACTTGATATTGCACACCTAATGTACTAGAAAATTTCATGTAACAACCCTAACCCTAACCCTAACCCCACATTTGCAGTTGCAGCCCAAAAACATCCGAGCTAAATTAGTAAAGTCCACAGTGGAGGCTAGAAATGGAAATTGTTTGGGATGATACAAATCAGACATTTGTGATTGTTATCGTGTCACTACTACTATAACTTTAAAGAATCAGTATATGGAATTAGTTTTAATATTTATATTGGAAAGTGCTTATTGTACTTTTAAAGGTTGCATATTATGTGATTGTCATGCCTATGGCTGGCACAATAAACAATTCAATTCAATGTTTTATTTACAGAAAACGGCATTCTTTCAGTACTAGTATGTCTAAACATTGCCAGAATAATGGTTTATGTTTGGGTACTTACCTCTTCCATTCGGTAACCAGCAAATACGTACACATATTGCCCAGGTCGACCCACGAATCTGAAAATAAGATATGAGTGATACAGATTTAATATGCTAATTAAATAAGTATCAGAAAAATTCAGTTCATATAAATCAAATATTTATTTTGTGGGGCCAGATGTAAAATATTATCTATAAAGCCATTATCTTGGTCTGGATCATAAAGGTAACCTTAATTCGAGTAAAATCATTGATTCCCTTCCTGAATCCCATTCATTCAATTGGTCTATTTTAATTGGGATTTAGGCTATTATATCACCATTTTTCCTCAGTTAGAAGTAAACCATAAACAGAGAAATACATCAGTAGATAAATCTGACCAAGCATTTATAATCCCAGTGGGGCCATTTAGGGAAGAATATAAAAGTGGGCAAAATCGGATTAAAATGCATTCATCTTGTTCGGGGGAGCAACAGCTGCATCAGCCGAGGAAAAGAGATAATCCACTGGGAAAAACTGGGAAAAGAGGAAAACTACTGAACAAAAGCAATAGTGTGTGGTGAAACTGGTGAAGGATCTCTTAGAGGCAATTGCAACAACACTGCTGCTAACTCTTAATACTATGTAGAAAGGGAACAGTACTAAACATATACTTTTACCCTTTATTAAAGATGAAAACCAGTTTGAATACTAATGAGATGAATTTGGTTGTTTATTTTTACAGAAATACTTAAATCGTGGCTGAATATTTGATACTGTGGGGTATAGAGCCTCTTCAACGGCCTGAATGGCAGAATATACTCTGGATTGTTGTAGGTTTTTTCAGGCTATATGGCCATGTTCTAGATGCATTCTCTCCTGGCGTTTTGCCTGCATCTATGGCAAGCATCCTCAGAGGTTGTGAGGTCATGGACTGACTACAGACCTCACTACCCCTGAGGATGCTTGCCATAGATGCAGGCGAAATGTCAGGAGAGAATGCCTCTAGAACATGACCATATAACCTGAAAAAACCTACAACAACCCAGAGATTCCAGCCATGAAAGCCTTCGACAATACATAGAATATACTCTGTTAGTTCTCCCTTTTTCTCCTGAATCAACAGACCACAGTAGGGCATTTTTTTGCTCCCATACTTCCAACTTCAAAGGGCCCAATTTGCAGAGTGGCCTGAAATGAACACATACCCACCTACCTCTTATTCTCATCAGGATCTCATAGAATCGTAGAATCACACAGCTGGAAGAAATGAGATTGGACCAGATGGCCTTCTGACCTATGGTGACTCTTAAGGTGACCCTATCATGAAGTTTTTTGGCAAGATTTATTCTATAGAGTTTGAAAAGGTGTGACTTGTCCAAGGTCACTTAGTGGACTTCCATGGCTGAGTAGAGATTTTAGCCTTGGTCTCTAGAACCATAGCTTCTAGAGCAAATCACTACACCATGTTGGATCTCAAATACTACTTTAGCTTGTATTAACAGAGCTGAATATAGTTCCACTATATTCTGCACTATGAAGCCCCACACATTCAGGAAATAGTTGGACAGGCATTGAGGAAAAGTTGAGTGAGTTAGGCCTGTTCAACTTGGTGAAGAGAAGACACTGGTGTGGCATGACTGTACTCTTGAAATACCTCAAGAGCTATCACAGAGAGAAGGGTTTATTTGCAACTCCCCAGAGGTTAGGTTTCATGTTTTTTATGTTATAGAAGGTTAGATTTCAATTGTGTTCAAGTTCAACAATGCTCTGTAAAAGTAATAGTGCCTCATAGTAGTGATGAGAGGATTATTAGATAACGATAAAGGAAAATTCCTCTTTTCTTCTATGGTTATCTGTCCTGCCTCCGCTGTCAGTGGTGTAGACTGACACTCTCCGGCTTACTCCAACTATTCTCAGGTTTCCAGTTCCTTCCTGGGACTTTCCACTCTTCTTTCCCTAGAATGTAGTCAGGCTTAGCTAGGATCAGTAACTCCTTTTTTCTATCAGTAATGGCAACAAGAATGATTGACAAACTGGGAAATAGAGGGAGAAAACGTGGAGGCAGTGATAGACTTTGTATTTCTAGGTGCAAAGATTACTGCAGACAGACTGCAGCCAGGAAATCAGGAGACGCTTACTTCTTGGGAGGAGAGCAATGTCCAATCTCGATAAAATAGTAAAGAGTAGAGACATCACATTGGCAACAAAGATCTGCATAGTTAAAGCAATGGTATTCCCCATAGTCATCTACGGATGTGAGAGCTGGACCATAGGGAAGGCTGAGCAAAGGAAGATAGATGCTTTTGAACTGTGGTGTTGGAGGAAAGTTCTGAGAGTGCCTTGGACTGCGAGAAGATCCAACCAGTCCATACTTCAGAAATAAAGCCCAACTGCTCATTGGAGGGAAGGATAGTAGAGGCAAGATGAAGTCACATCATGAGAAGAAAGGAAAGCTTAGAGAAGACAATGATGCTGGGGAAAATGGAAGGAAAAGGAAGAGGGGCCGACCAAGGGCAAGATGGATGGATGGTATCCTTGAAGTGACTGGATTGACCTTGAAGGAGCTGGGGGTGGTGACGGCCGACAGGGAGCTCTGGCGTGGGCTGGTCCATGAGGTCACGAAGAGTCGAAGACGAGTGAACGAATGAACAACAACAACAAATGGAGTTCTCTTAATAAAGATTACTTTAAACTTGAGCTACTGGTGCACTTTGCTCCTTAAGTACCATCTCACTTTTTCCAAGTTGTGGATGTACTCTGCTAACAAAACAAACATTAGAAGTACAGTCAGTGCCATTCAGAATTGGAAGCAATTTCTGGATATCTCCAAGATGAGGCTGGCTGGCTACCTAATGGGGATCCTCCATCTGCAGTTTCTGCATTAATGTTGAACTCAGTGGCCTGTGATGACTCATCCAGCTCCATGATACTATTGATTCTTGGAGATCTATCATTCATAGGGTCACCATACGTTGACACCCACTTAAATTATCAAGATTTTTCCTGCTTACTGGTGGAATTCAGAAAACATGCCTTATCTGTGCCAAAATATTACAACATGGAAAGAAATCATGCTCAACCTACCTTCCTTTAAAAAAGGCCACATAAAAAATTGGTGCATAGGAATTAACAAATTTTAGCAGGAAAGCCTTCAAAATTAATCTCTCCTCAAAAGCTTTTTCTGTCTTTGGTACCTCTGCCATAAAGAAAAGAGAAAGAGAAATGAATTGGTAATGCCTAACAAATTAACTACTTTCATGGATGAGTTCTATTGCAAACAATGAGTATCTTGAACTTAGAAAAGCCACATTCTGATTCAGGAATGCCATCCGGTATTATGCCACTAAGACCACCTTGTACATTGTCAAATAATCCAGATTATTAAAGCAGCTAATCCACACTATCTGCTTTGAACTGAATTGTATACACTGCCATATAATCCAGTTCAAAGTAGATAACATGGATATTATATGACAGTGTAGAAAGCCTCCAAGTTTTACTTTTACTTCTGTGAGAAGGACCATAGCAATGCCAATTTATACCAACTCTCTGTTTCTATCCTAGTCATGTCTCTCATTTTCTCTCTAAATTTCTCATGTTGGTGGCTGCAATCTCCTATGAGATGGGGAAAGTTCCTTCTCTTGTGTGCAATGAGGCAAGTGACGTTTTCCATGTATATCTTTGCACAGTTTCCAAGATAAAAATTATCTGATATTTTTGAGGCAGGTGTACAAAAACATAAAAATAATCTCTGTACAGAGCCAGGGCTAATATGGGCAGGAGTCATGAATAGCTGCCGCATGAGAAAAAAACTACGCAAAACGTCAAAACCTGGAATATGTATTGTCGAAGGCTTTCGTGGCTGGAATCACTAGGTTCTTGTGGGTTTTTTCGGGCTATAGGCCATGTTCTAGAGGCATTTCTCCTGACGTTTCGCCTGCATCTATGGCAAGCATCTAGGCTTGGTGCAGGCGAAAAGTCAGGAGAAATGCCTCTAGAACATGGCTCTATAGCCCGAAAAAACCCACAAGAACCTAGGCTTCCTTTTACTTCTGTGTTTCTATCATGTTCATGAGCTGCCATTGTTATGAACCAGAATTAGAAAGCATTATGGTGACCTTATCACCACATTTTCAAAGAACTGAGATATTAGTCAATGATATTCCCAAGTTTTCTTGGCAATTAAATTATTTCTTAACTATGCTGTACAATTATAGTAACATGAATGATTGACAACAGCATCACAACTTTTTATCTATTATGTATCGGCTATGGAACTCCCTCCCTAGGGATATTAGATCGGCCCCCTCCCTACTGACATTCCGGAATTTTTTAAAAAAACTTGGCTTTTTGAACAAGCCTTTGGAAACGCAGTGTAATGAATAAATCTGGAACTCAGGAAATAATGAATATGGAATGGCTTGGCAATGTCTCTGGAAAATGAGCCAATAGGAAGTTACTGGAGTTTATATGTTTTTAATGTTTTTTACATGGTTTTAATAATGTGCGTTAAATGTTTTTAATTTTGTTTTTATGATTGTTGTGGCATCGAATTGTGCCAGTGTAAGCCATCTCCAGACTGAGAGGGGCAGCATAGAAATGGAGTAAATAAATAAATAATTATTTGCTGTGTGTTTACTTCCAACAGCACTATTGCATTTGTATGTCTTTTATTTATTTATTTACTTACTTACTTATTTTTTTTGTACACTTCTATCCTGCCCTTCTCACATAGATATCAGCAATGCTTGCAACATATACATCATAAGAATACAATTAAAACAGTAAAAACATTTAAAAACATCATACAAATCAGCCAATAAGTTAATTTAACAATAATATTAGAATGCCAGTAAAAACAAAAATCAAGTCGGGAAATCCAATGTCGCAAACCCAAATTCCTTTTCCTATTGTCAATATCATCTAGTCAAACACCTGGCCCCAGAGCCAGGTCTTCAGTTGTCTTCTAAAGGACAGGAGGGAGGTGGCCAACCTGATGTCCTTAGGGAGGGAGTTCCACAGACGGGGGGCCACTGCCAAGAAGGCCCTGTCTCTTGTCCCCACCAACCGCGTTTGCAAGGGTGGTGGGATCGAGAGCAGGACTTCTCCTGACGATTTTAAGCTTTGTGATGATTCATAGCAGGAGATACGTTCGGGCAAGTAATCTGGGCCAGATTGCTATAAATGATAAATGCAGAGTGGCTGTAAAAACAGACAGTTCTACAGTTTATTGTGTTTGCAGTTGCAGGTGGAAACATCCATTGTATATCTCCTGAGATTGTCATCTGTGAAAGGCCTGTAATACCATATGTATATTTCAACTATAAACTGAAACATGTACTCACAAATACTCTTTAGGCAATGCAAAAATGCATATTTCAAATATATAAAATGCACATGAATTTCCATGCCAAGGGATGCAGGAGTTGAAGCGTTACAAACACAATTAAATGAAATGAAACAAAAATGTTGGTCAAAAATGGGGAAAAAAATCAATACAGGCCTAACCAACAGATTTTTACAACTTTCTGTCCAAAAAAAGCGTGATTTACAACAGTGGTTTTAATTTTTAATCTCTCCATCCTCCAGATGTTTTGCATTTCCATCCACTGAAGCTCATGGTCAATCACCAAAGATCCTCAGAGTTGAAGTTCAAAATATTCGGAGGACCAAAGGTTGAGAGTCACTGATTTAGCACACATCCATATGATTTTTTTTGTCATGTCAGGAGCAACTTGAGAAACTGCAAGTTGCTTCTGGTGTGAGAGATTTAGCTGTCTGCAAGGACGTTGCCCAGGGGACATTCTGATGTTTTACCATCCTTATGGGAGGCTTCTCTCATGTCCCTGCATGGAAAGCTGGAGCTGATAGAGGGAGCTCATCCGCACTCTTCCCCAGATTCGGACCTGTGACCTGTCGGTCTTCAGTCCTGCCAGCACAAGGGTTTAACTCACTGCGCTACTGGGGGCTCCATCCATATGATAATGGTATGCAAGGGAAAACCAATAGTCCATTATAAATTAAAATTATTAATGAGGAACCCATGGTTGCAAAATCCCTGAATGAAGAATGAACACTACTAAATGATCACTACGTTAATCACTATATAATATTTTGTAAGAGAAAAAGAGCTACTATTAACCAATCTAGCATTTCAAAAAGATGCAAATGGGAGTAGATCAATAGGTACTACTTCAGTGGGAAGGTACCGGCACTCCATGCAGTCATGCCAACCACATGACCTTGGAGGCATCTACGGACAACAATGGCTCTTTGAAATAGAGATGAGCACCCCCACACCCCGAAGTCGGACTCGACTAGACTTAATGTCAAGGGGAAACCTTTACCTTTTATTTATACACTATCTGAAGAATCAAAAGTATGTGTTAAGGTGAAACAACATTACCCATTTCTGTCAACCATTTGGCAACCATTCCATAAATCTCATCTAGGATAAGAATCACGACGAGGTTAATGATTACAGCAGTTGCTGTCACTGTCACGCGAACGTTTGATCTGGTTGATTCATTGGGACTCATTGACAGTGCTGCTGCTGTAGTTATCCGGTACACAATTACACCAAAGACTAATGAAAATGTCAGTGAAATCTGAGGAGAAAAAACACAGATGTATACATTTAATATTCTTTAAAATGCCATTCATAACTTAGTAAATATAAATAATAGAATGAGTGTTGTTAAAAAGCAAGGGGAAAACTCAGATGCAGACTAAAGATTTCCCTACTCAGCAGCAAAGAAACACCCAATTAGAGCAGAAAGATGTGATTCTTTTTTTCTATACATATTTAGGAATTCCTACAAGCAAGCATGGCATGGGAATTTATATCTTCTGTCATTGTTGAGCACTGCAGTATAGTCGCATAATTGTGTGCTATTTTCTCCAATATTTACATCCTTCTCTTTATAATGCATCGTACAACATTATCAAACAGTTTTTGGAGAAGAAAATCAAAAATATTAGTGCTAAAGTTGCCAGACATCTAGGCAGGCCCCAGGGACAACAACATTGCGGGGCGGGGGGTGCAGCAATCTTGTAAAATGAGAACTTTCCTTTAGCTATATGTATTTAGCACGTTCTTTTGACTGCTTGTGTAGCTTCCTGCAATTTGCAAAGCTTAATTGACTCCAGTCAAGTTGTTTCAACTTGCAGACTCTCCGTGTTTATTTAACTAACTTCTCCCTACATTCTCCCTCTCTGCTGGAACCAGTGTTCAGCAGAAGCTGTGGAAAATCCATTCTGTTCTGTATATACCTTTGTCAAAGAAGAAGAGTTGGTGGACTGACTTTGGGGGGCGGGGGTAGTGCATCTATACTCAGGGATGGTTGGAACGACCAGCATGAGAAGAACTGCAGTAAGCAGCAGTATACAAGTGAACAGTGGCCACATCTACCCTGGCCACTTAAGCTAGAGCCAGTGTTGAGCATGTTGCTTTGGACTGACCATAGCCACTATGGTGCCACATTGATGTCCAGATGGTTGAACCAGGTGAATATCTCATTGTCCCTGCTGAAACATCACCCCATCCTCCCTGATGTCACCACTAATTCCCACTGGACATAGAGATCATTAAAGCACCTGGCCATCACCCATCATATCTGCTGATGTCAGAATCGGGTGCCTACACAACTAGTAAAGGAAGGTAGATTGATCTCCTTTCTGGTTGTGCCAGTGCCTTGTTCTAATATCAAGAGACATGACAGCCAGGTTACCACATGGAGTTTTGTGGCTAGCTATGGAAACTGTACATGGTATACATTAACTGTAGTCAGGGGTGGCTCAACCCATTATGCAAAGTAAGCATTTGCAATATAGTTGATTTTGCCCAGGGGCGCTCTTGAGGCTCTCTTGGGGGAAAATAGACCTTGACATATGCGAGTTGTAGTTACTGGGATGTATAGTTCACCTACAATCAAAGAGCATTCTGAACTCCACCAATGATGGAATTGAACCAAATATGGCACACAGAACTCCCAGAAAATATATATCAGTGATTGGTTGGGGGGCACCAAAATACTGTTTGCTTACTGTTGAAAATTACCTAGGGCTGCCTCTGCTAATATCCTTTCCTCCAGTGAGCAGCCCATATAACTGTATTATAGTTGCGTTATAATTGTGTATTATAGTTGCTACAAATCCGTCTCTCACATTTATTTATTTTAAAAGGTCTATCATGTAGCTGTGCTCAATGAAGTCAAAGGTTTTCATTGCATCTAGCGATATTGTGGCTACTGGATTCTTGTGGGACTGACTCTTCTGGATTATATTTAATACTCTCCTTATAGACTGCTAATGCCCTGACTGGCACATATCAAATTTGGACCGGATGAATATATTTTAGACTGTTTAATCTTTAGGCCATAACTGATGTAAATATTTTTGAACCTGGTTAATATTTTCAGTCTGTAAGCTGGTGGTGAATGGGGATCCACCCCTGGTGTAAGTATAAATACCATTTTTGCCTTATTCCATGATTTTAGATTTTTCTTTCCTAATAATATACCACAGTGCAAACCATATAATTGAGGGGTTCGATCATCTACATGGGGGGGGGGGGGGGGGGAGGGAGGCTGGTGATTTATCTATGTGTAATCTAGAAATTTATTTTTTATTGCCTCCACAGTTGTCAAGGCATACAATGGATCCCTGTAGCTGTATATATATATACACATATATACATATATACACATATATACATATATATACACATTATGTTTTTAAAATACAAATGTACCCTTGATTCACTTCTGATACTATAAACAAATCTGAAGCATGAAAGGAGCATATAAACCACCTCCACGAAACCACCTAACTGCACATAATAATAATAATAATAATAATAATAATAATAATACTTTATTTGTACCCCGCTACCATCTCCCCAAGGGACTCCGTGCAGCTTACATGAGGCCAAGCCCAGAATACAACAATAAACAATAGCAACAATAATACAAAACAATAAATAAACTCATAAGCTAAAAACAAGCAATAAACATTAACAATAACACGACACGTTTAAAAACCTATGGCTGGGCCAAATGTAATAATTAATTTTTTTAAAAAATAATGCTGGGCATGACAAGGTGACATATAACTGGGATAGAAGTTTTAGAGGGGGATGAAATGTGCAGACAATCTTAGATCACTAATAAAGTGCGTTTAGGGACATATTGCTGGGAGTTTCCTTATTCTGGGAAGGCACACTGAAACAACCACGTTTTCAGGCTCCTTCTAAAGACTGCCAGAGTCGGGGCTTGCCTAATATCTGTACATCAACTATGAGCCATGTGTATCTTTTCTTCAGATAATTACCTCTCTCGTGATAGCATAAAAACTAACAAAAAACCTGAAATATTTGAGCTACCAAAATTTCCAAAATTTACCTGGCAGTTTAGTTGTGAAGGACAAATCCTATGTCAGGCATTCACTCACATCTTAGACTTTGGCAGACAATTACCAGAAAAACATTTCTATTTTTTCTGTGCATACTTCACTTGAAAAAAATGTTATGTTAATGAAAAATAACACGTGCCTCTCAAAATGCTGATTCAGTATGAAAATGCATGCACTAAAAGATAACTTATGTATAGCAATGTAGATCAAAGAAAATAAATTATTTAAACAAAATTACCATAAATAAGATAGATGCAAAGTTCACCAGATAACCAGGGGTACGATCTTTCCAAGTCAGTTTCTCTTTTTCATCCTGGTATAAGACATAATGATTAGAGTGATAATTATAGTATGTAATGCTAAATATTGATATGTTAGGAAATTGTTCTGCTTTAAAATAAAACAGAAGGGATTTGATACAAGTTGGTAATATATGGTAATATAATTTGCTATTACTATGCCTCATGTATTAGTTAAATGACAATATTTAATTGCACCCAACTTTTGCTAAATTATACTCAATATTTGAAGATAAATGGAAACTATCTTTAATTGGTGTGGTAGATTGCATTTCTTTATAAGTATTTGTTCTATCCATATTTTAAATTTCAAAATTAAAAAATCTCTTTGGTAGTAAAAGTTTCAAAGTATTAGCTTTTACACTGAAATGAAGACAATTACAAAGTATGGTACCCACGATTACAGCTCAACATGGAAACCAAATTTGAGGAAACAAAGGAAATTGGATTCCAGGTGAGGTCTGATCAAAGCAGAATAGAGTGGAACTATTACATCCCTCGATCTAGATACTATACTCTTATTGTTGCAGCCTAGAATTGCATTTGGTTTTTTAGCTATCACATCACACTATTGACTCATGTTCAGTATGTGATCTAGTTGGATTCCTTTCATGTGCACTGTTTTCAGGCTAGCAGTCACCCATTCTATATCTGTAAATTTCATTTTTATTGTCTACATGTAGTACCTCATATTTTTCCCTGTTCAAATTCATATTGTTAGTTTTGACCAAGCTTTCCAATCAGGTCATTTTGGGTTCTGATCCTATCTCTTCCAATTGGGTGTCATTTACAAATTTGATAAGCATGCCCTCTATTCTATCATCCAGGTCATTAATAAAGATATTGAATAACACTGGGCCCAGGACAAAACTGTGTGGCACCACACTGGTCACTTCTCTCCATGATGCAGAGCCACTGGTATGCACCCTGTGGATTTAGCCAGTTCACCAATTCCCAATCCATTTCTCTTCAGGATGAAGAAGAGGCATTGGGCTTGATCAATCAATTGATTACCAATCTACCTAACATTAGTATTGTCTAGCTCACATTTTACTAGCTTCTTTGTGAGAATATTCTGGGTCACCATCTTGTGAATGACTGAGACCAGGGCTTGTTTGTGCACTAGGAATGACATCAAGAGATAATCATTTGAAACTCTATGCCTCACCCTTTCATGTGTTAAGAGTTTCATTTATGGACAATTCATGGTTGCAGTGATATAGCGATTTCAAACTGAGTCCATCTTTTTGAAACAGCCTCTGGCATCAAAATTCATTTTTTTCTATTGCAAACATGGTGTTCCAATTTAAATTATCAAACACCTTTTCAGCATCTAGCAATATCAAGATTGCTTGCTTCTCATTGTGTCTTTCTAAGTAGTCAGTGATATCCTTCATATATCCTCCACATATAATTTCTTGTAAAATCTTTTATCTAAGATAGAGATTTAAAAAGTAACAATCATTGTCTAATGGTGACTGACATGTAGTTTCTTGTGTCTTTTTTTTTTCTATCAAGACACCTTGAATACAATTGTGGGGCCAAGCCCAGTCATACAGAGTTAAAAACATATCATATAAAATATAACAATAACATAAATCAACATTATAACAATAATACAACAAAATAGATGGCAACCTATTAGAGGATTATTATCCCTAAGTTTTTATGGGACTGCAAAATGCACAATATACGCACAAGTACGCACAAACATGACCTTGTCAAAAATGAGGTAAATTAGAATACATGGCCAATGGGTGCATTTCTAATGGTTCACAATTTGTGCTAAACTGCTATAGATGCAGTGTCCAGTTAGCTAAGGCAGCAGCCATAGGTATTATCCAAATCTATATAAATAAAAATGTAATGTTCGTTTGTGGGATTAACAGAACTCAAAAACCACTGGGGGAATTGACGCCAAATTTGGACATGATACACCTATCAACCCAATGTATGTCCTTCACTAAAAACAAAAACAAAAACAAAAAGCAGAAAGGACTTCTAAATTGCATTTCCACAGAAGAGAAACTGCATTCCCAAAAAGAGACCCATGGCCATGCCCTTCCTCCTTGTGGGGAAACAGCCGGCCATTAAAGCATGAGGAGCCAGTCGTGCGTGCATGTCCACTCTCTCTCTCTCACACACAAGCAAGAGTGGGCACCATGGGAGTGGAGGTGGAGGCTTGCCGCATGGAGCCCCCAGGCAAGAAAGAAGGGGAGGAGGAGGAGGAGGCGAGGAAGGTTGATGGTACTTCATTGAAGGACCTTCCTTCTCTCTCTCACTCCCTTCCATTCTTTCCTCCCTCGCCTTCCTTTCTCCCTTTCTCCCTTTTCTCACTTCCTTCTCCTTCCTTTCCTTCTTTCCCTCCTTCTCTTCCTTCCTGTCCCTCCTTCCTTCTTTCTTTCTTTCCTTCTTTTCTTTCCTCCCTTCCTTTCCTCCTTCTTTCCCTTTCTTTATTTCCTTCTCCTTCATTTTTCCCTCCCTCCTTTCTTCATCCCCCTCCTTCCTTTCCCTCCTTCCTTCTTCCTTCATTCTCCCTCCCTCCCTCCCTTCCTCCCTTCCTTCCTTCCTTCCTTCCTTCCTTCCTTCCTTCCTTCCTTCCTTCCTGTCCCTCCTTCTTTCTTTTCCTTCTTTCCCTTCCCTRCCTCCCTTTCTTTTTCCTTCCTTCCTGTCCCTCCTTCCTTCGTTCCTTCCTTCTTTCTATGTAAGATATAAATTCAATATTAAGTGGGACAGTCAAGAAGTAACGAGAGAAAAAGGAATGAAGGAGAGAAAGGGGGAAGGYAGGAAGGAAGYAAGGAGAGAAGGAGGGAGGGAAAGAAGGAAAGACAGAAAGAAAGGTAGAGAAGCAAGGAAGGAGAGAAYGAAATAAAAAAGTGAAAGGAAAAAGAGGGGGAAGGAAGGAGAGAAGGAAGGAAAGATAGGGAAGGAAGGAAGGAAGGAAGGAGAGAAGGAAGGTTGTAACCAAAGAGCAAAGAAAGGGAGGACAGAAACAGGTAGAGATGGAAGAAAGAACAGAAATAGGGAAAGAAAAAGAGGAAAGGAAGGAAAGAGGGAAGGAAGGAGAGAAAGAGGGAGGGAAGGTGGCCACAGCAARGCGTGGCGGGTACAGCTAGATTTGTGATAAATATATCACACATTTCTTTCTTTGAACCTGCCRCCAGACGGACTGAAATCATGCARTACAAAGCTGACTGCTGAATGTTATCAGAGCCAATCATATGACATATTTTCTATTCTGATAAGTATTCTTTCTTTTGTTCTTAAAAGTGTTCTTCCTCTAGCTGTACCACTTAATCTAACCTGTATATCACAAGGGCTGGGTTAATAGCATCCATTTAAATGTTCCTATTTCATTTTTCTTTATCATTGGAACTTAGTATAAGATGTAGCCAAGAGCAACAATTAACCTATTGAGTAACCTTTGCTGAAGATCTTAAGCACCTTCCAATATTTCATCTGTAACTCGGCTGTCAAGGAATGAGCACTATAGAACTATGATGTCATTGGCTAGCAATAGCAGAAGCACATCGGTGGCTACAGTTTGATAACATTTTCATTAATAAAAAGATATGCCCTCTACTTAATGCTTGACACAGAAAAAAAGCATAGCATCAGCAAAATGTTAATAGAGGAGAGAACATAGTTCTTCAACATCTCCTTATATACATGCTCATCAATCTGCCTAATAGTCATCTTTTCAACTTCTGAATTAAAAGCTTCTTCCTGCAGATTTCTCTGTGATGAATCAGAAAGTAGAACAAGACAAAGCCACTAACCTCTTGCCTGTGGTGTTCATAGTTGGATGTGCCTGCTTGTATGAAAGTCTATTTATTTTTAATAACTATTTCTATCCTATTTTGAGATCTCGGGGCAGCATACAATTAAAATTCAAAACAATTCCAGACTAAACAGTTAAAATACATGTATAGGCACACTTGTAAAAGGTACATTTACACCTTTTACCGAAAAATAAAGCTGATGTCTTAACTTAATACTGCCCCAGTCTGTCCCAAAGAGTCACACAAGGCATCTAAGGTTGTTTTGGTACTGCATTCTGTGAGCATTACAACTGGATTGAGTAAATATTTGCAATGGAAGTAGCCCAATCAATGACTGCTAGGTGTGATAGTTAAATGAAGCCTCTATGTTCATAAGCAGTCAACTCCTAAATAACAGTTGCTTGTGGAGCAAACAATGGAAGAGGAAATTAAATACCGTGTGCCATGCAGCTGTGGACAAGTCTACATAGGGACCACCAAACGCAGCGCCCAGACACGCATCAAGGAAAATGAAAGGCACTGCAAACTACTCCAACCAGAGAAATCAGCCCTAGCAGAGCACCTGATGAACCAACCTGGACACAGCATATTATTTGAGAACACAGAAGTGCTGGACCACTCTCACAACCACCATGTCAGACTACACAGAGAAGCCATTGAAATCCACAAGCATGTGGACAATTTCAACAGAAAGGAAGAAACCATGAAAATGAACAAAATCTGGCTACCAATATTAAAAAACTCAAAAATTACAGCAGCAAAACAACAGAGGGGAAAGAAACAGGCATGTGAAATCACTCTCAACAAAAGATTCCCCCCAGGCGCTTCCAAGCCATTGAATGCAAATCAAGGTGATCAGCTGAAACATTCACAGCTAGCCCCAGCAAACAAAAGTCCTTTGTCAATAAAAACATGTATCACAAGAGTCTCCTTGCTAAAAGAATGGTCCAGACACGTCATCCGATTGTTCCATTTTCTTATGTCTGCATCTGCAAACGCTTGCTCAAAAAGCCGAGTCTTGAATTTTTCGGAATGTTAAAAGGGAAGGGGTCGATCTGATATCCCTAAGGAGGGCATTCCATAGCCAAGGGGCCACCACTGAGAAGGCCCTGTCTCTCATCCCTGCCAGACATATTTGTGACAATGGTGGGATTGGGAGCAGGGCCTCCCCAGACGATCTTAAAGTCCTGGAGGGTTCATAAGGGGAGATACATTTGGACAGGTAAGTTGAGCCAAAAACGTCTAATGATGGTAGTTTCCCCAGCCTGGAGAGGGCAATGGTCTGTGCTGATGAAACAATGGTAGCAATGAGAGTTGGCCAGCCTGAATGGTTCCCCAGGAGCAGGACAAAGGAGGGTGTTGAGCAAATTCTGTGACTTTTGGTTTGGCTCCATTTTTGGGTGTATGGAGAAATTTTTAGGGGATCATGCCTACTGCCTGAAGGAGTGAGAAGTTTGTCTATGCCCCCCCCCCACGCCACACACACAGTGAATGCTTGGGATATTTTGATGTCCAGCCTAAAAGCCATCTATGGAGGTTTTCTCAAATTAGGTTTCCAGGTGAAATGTCACCTTGGAATTGGCTGTCGAGATCATGGAGTTGCGAGGTTTCAATAACAAGAATATGTTTGTCTGAGCATATATTTTGCAGTGATCTTTAGACCTGTTGACTTAGTCTAATATTTTAAAATAAATAGCACTGATATAAAGCCCCGTTAAGACAAAGTTCAACTCTATTTTAACTGTCAGGACTCGGTTTTATGGAATCCTGGGTGTTCTAGTTTTACAAGGTCATTAGCCTTTTCTGCCAAAGGGTGCTGCCCTCCCCCCCCCACCAAACTACAAATCCAGACTATGTTTCTTCCAGCATACAAACTGTACTGGATATTTTCTTTATTCATATCAAAAGGAAAATCCATTAGGCAATTATTCAATGTCTGGAAATTTAATATGTGGAACAAAAATAAGTATGAATTCATATGACTTCCATGTATGCAAGCCAAACTCTTTACAATCATTTTTGCACATATCTTTAATTGCATGCAAAAGCTTTCGGGGGAGGGGGGGGGGGAAGAAATGGAAAGGAAGCAAAGTCGGAAATGTTTGACTTTTCTCATTTGCTAGTTATTTTAGGTAATTCATTTCTGTTGCATATATTAAATAGATTAGCAGAAGAAGAATGAAAATGAATTGTACTTTTATGGTTGATGTCACCAAATTATTTGCTTGGAATGTCCCTTACGTGCCTCTTTTTGTGACACGGTTTTCTTTTGTGTGTGTGGCGTCTCTCAAACAACTATGGTATATAATTGGAAAAATAGGCATTAATTCAAAATAAAGTAGGGAGGATATTATTTATATTTTCATATCATTTCCTGTGTGATAAGAATGGAGCACACCACCAATCTGAAGCAAAGGAAAAGAAACAAAGTTGAAAATGTTTGACTTTTTTCGTTTGCTAGTTATTTTAGGTAATTCATTTCTGTTGCATATATTAAATGGCTTAGCAGAAGAAGAATTAAAATTAGGCATTAATTCAAATAAAGTAGGGAGGAAATTATTTATATTTTCATATCATTTCCTGTGTGATAAGAATGGAGCACACCACCAATTTGAAGAGCAGGGATCAAATTTCTAGAAACAAGATTGTGAGTTGGAAATTTGTGACTGCCTTTTATCATAAAAGCCATGGAGCTTGCTAAGAATACATTCCTTTTCTCATATATATAGATTGGGGGGGGGGGGGAGAGAAGCAAAGCTCTTCATGGAGCCAAGAGGACAGTGCTTCCAAATATAGCAATCCATGAAAGCCCCCAGTGCAGAAACAAAAAATAGCTTCACTCAGAAAAAAAAATGGTTTTACCATATCCCATTCTCGCATGTTGTGATCTCTGATGTGGCAAAGAAACACAAAAATCTATTTCTGAGTTGAATTTGCATAAGCTGAGATGCAAACAATTTTATGTTTGATGCATGGAAATGGTTGAAATCACCCCTCTTTTAAAATCCTTATTGTATTTTTAAGTATTGTTTACAAATTAAAGAAAAAGAAAGGACTGGGAAAGAAAAAAGAGAAGAAGAGGCAGTGGAGAAGTGAAATAAAAACATAAGATGTGGACAAAGACTGGGCAAAGCTAAAGTAAGATATTCTGGCCATTGAACATTAAATGGTGAATGTTTATCACAGGGAAGGAATGTGTGTGTGTGTGTGTGTGTGCAGTTAGTATTAGCTAGAATGCATGTTCATTAGGTGAGTAGAGACCTGATTTAAGGAGCAAACACATCAAGGAGTCAGGCCCCCATCTACACAGCATAGAAAACAGATTAGCCTGGGGCTTTCAAATGATGCTCCAGGCTAATCCACTTCAACCTGGAATTAATATTATCACCTGTTCATTGCAAAGGAGCAAGCTTTATTGAAGAAATTTCCTTCTAGATAGGAAAGTTACAGGGGGAGCTAATCTAAGCCTGCCTATATCTTGGGAGGTACTTACTTACTTACTTACTACTTACTTACTTAGGCGATCCCTCATTGGCTGAGTAGGATAGTCTTCCAGGATCAGTATTCTGGTGGGTCCGTAGGTGACTGTGGAGCCCTATTCTTGATCTGCATCTTCTCCCACAGTGAGGGCATTGGATTCCAGGTCTCGGTCGGGATTGGCTTGACACGCCCCCCTCTTGGCACGTTTCTCTCTTTCTCTCTTCAAATTCTACAGCATTGCTGGTCACGGCTGACTTCCAGCTGGAGCGCTCAAGGGCCAGGGCTTCCCAGTTCTCAGTGTCTAGGCCAGAGTTTTTAAGGTTGGCTTTGAGCCCCTCTTTAAATCTCTTTTCCTGTCCACCAGCATTCTGTTTTCCATTCTTGAGTTCGGAGTAGAGCAACTGCTTTGGGAGATGGTGGTTGGACAACGTGGCCGGTCCAGCGGAGTTGATGGCGGAGGACCATCGCTTCAGTGCTTCTTCCAGCACACTGACATTTGTCCGCTTGTCTTCCCAAGAGATTTTCAGGATTTTCCGGAGGCAACGCTGATGGAATTGTTTCAGGAGTTGCATGTGACGTCTGTAGACAGTTCACGTTTCGCAGGCATATAGCAGGGTTGGGAGGACAATGGCTTTATAAAGAAGCACCTTGGTATCCCTACGGATGTCCCGGTCCTCAAGCACTCTCTGCTTCATTCGGAAAAAAGCTGTACTCTCAGAGCTCAGGCGGCGTTGTATTTTGGTGTCGATGTTGACTTTGGTGGAGAGGTGGCTGCCAAGGTAGCGGAAATGGTCAACGTTTTCTAATGTTATTTGGGAGGTAAAAAGGGAAGGAAAAGAGGTGGAGAAGAGATCCTAAGAGTTTCAGTGTACATCACAGGGGAAGCAGAAGAGTTTGCACAAAGAGGGAATGGGTTTTTCAGGTCACCCTAACTTTATACAGTGTTTCCTCACTTATTGCTTGTGTTACGTTCCAGGACCACTCGCGAAAAGTGAAAATCCGCAAAGTAGGGACGCTATATTTATTTTAATATTATACATTATTTTAGTAGTTATACACTATTTTAAGTATTTATAAACCCTCCCCACATACTTATACAGTACATAACCCTCCTTGAACGCATTCTTCATGAAATCCTCAGCTCCAGCTTTATCCGTAGAGGCAGCCTCTCCATACAGACAAACGCTCTTAAATCCATATTGAAAAACCGTGAAACAGTGAGTCCGTGAAAAGCAAACCGTGAAGTAGCGAACAACCACTGTAACTCTATTTTACTACTGCCTATCACAGTGAAGCAATCTTCAGTGCTAAGGGTTGCTGTTTTTAATGGCTACAAACACCAAAGAGTATTGCAATACAAAATTAATGAATTGTAAAAGAAAAAAAAGAACCATAAAAGAAGTAACCACTGAATATGTCCCCAAACTATGACATAGGGAAGCACATCTGCATTATTTGGCTAACATCTTGTTGAAACCAGCAGTTTCTTTTGAAAAATATAGAAATGCATCCAATTTGAAATGCCAGTTTTAATTGATCAAATGGAGAACCATTGAATTGGAAGAGACAACAAGGACCATGCTGGCCAACCCCCTGCCATGCAGGAATGCACAATCCATGCATTCCTAACAGATAGTCATTCAGCCTCTGTTTGTGATGAGACTTTAGTATGGGTGATATGTGCTCACTTGTAGATGTTTCTGTAAGTAGTCTCGCTGCTACGTTTTGAACTAATTGAAGTTTTCAAACTTGGAACAGAGGTAGGCCAATGTAAAGCACAAAGATACTGGAAGTAAATATTTGAACTTTATGGAGTATAATACCGCCCCTCCTTTTTTAGGGAAACTTTGTGACTTATCATCAACTATCAAAACTACTGGAGAAAGAAAGGAAGTATATTCTACTGATAGCTTGTGTTTAGCTATAACAATTTAATTCAAAATGAGAATGATTACAGAGTGGTCGGAATCAGATTTAATTGGATTAACCCACATTTGGGGTGAATTGAGACTGATGAAAAAAGAATTAATGGCAGAAATGAAAGAGATGCATAATTCTTTGGCAAACATGACTGTGGAGCTAATTCAGGCAAACCAATTTGGTGAAAAGGGAATTCAGAATTCAGAATCAAGCAGTAAAGTTGGAGCAGCAGAGAGAGATTCTGGAATGGAAGCCAAGAGCAAAGTGACCAAAGATTTGGAAACCATAAATCCCTGACAGGAGCTGGGTATATTTAGCTTGGAAATTTTAAGAGAAGATACGATTACCATATTTAAATATTTGAAAAGATGTCATAATAAGAAGGAATTAACTTATTTTCTGCTGCACCAGAAACTGAAACACAGAATCATTGATTCCAACTACTGAAAAAAAGAGATTCCACTTAAACATTAGAGAAAAACTTCTAGATTGCAAAATCTGTGCACCGATAGGGTATTATAGAATTTCCTTCTGTGGAGGTTTTTAAACAGAGGTTGGATAGATGAATGTCGGGAATGCTTTGATTGTATGTTCCTGGATGGCGAAGTGTTGAATTCGATAGCTCTTGTTGACTTTTCCAATTATAAGTTTCTATGGAAGTTTTTAGCTTTTCTGACAAGCTGTGTGTGGTTGCGGGCACAGTCATTTGGATTTTTTTTCAAACGCAAGAGTGTAAAAGTACTTTATAAGTGGGGTTTTTTTGTGTTAATAAAAATGGCCTCTTTTCCAAATGACCTCTGGTGGAAGAAAAATAGAAGAGGATTGGCATCACATGATAAGCGTCAACCAAAGACATTATTATCATGATGTCATTGCAAGTTATTTATTGTGTGATAAAGGCCTTATTAATAAAAGAATACTACCCAGTACCTTCTTATGAAATAAATGTGCATTTAGTCTTAACGTGCATTCCTTTTGTAGTTATGTTTTCAAATCTGCCTTCTCTTCCTATGCTTTCCTAACTTTACAACACCACATTTTTGTCAGTCTATTTTACCAAGATCATCATGATATACAGTCCAATTAAGAAATACCTTTGCATTCCATAAGAGCTTTTACATTCTCCATAAAACATATTCTTCCCAATGCATAAAATGAACAATGTGGTATCAGAGTCATTAGGAAGTAGTGGTGAAAAGTGAAATTAAAATGGGTGCAATTAACTCTAGATGCTATTAAATGTTTTAACAAGAGGCATATATCATTAATTGGCTTTGGAAATGTGTCATTTTTCAGTAATGCGGTGTAGGCAATTATGGATTTTTTTTGATATTTCAATATGTAAATACAAGAAAGCAAGTTCATATCTACTTATGAGGGCATAAAAATAATATTATTTTTACCTTAATGCTGTGAGCATTTTCAAAATAAAGGGATTCCCTGAGTTACAAACATCCGACTTACAAATAACTCATAGTTAAGAACAGGGGTGAGACAACAGGAAGTGAAAGAAATCTACCCCTCAGAAGGGAAATTCACTATGAAAGAGTTACTATGGGGGAAAAGGTGCCTCAACTGAAGGCTTATCATGAAACTAGCCACATTTTTCAAAATCCAATTATCACAGGGACAGAAAGTGGGGTGAAATCTTCTGAATAGGGGCACAGATAGCAAAACAAACAACACAGGGCCTGTTAACCCTTCCCTGTGCTATCCAAAGCTTATGTGTGTGTATTGTGGAGTTCCAAATTACATACAAATTCAACTTTTTTGAAGAACTTTCAGTTTTGAAGAACTTTCTTGCAAAGAGAAAATTGTCAATTCCTTCTTGCTTGTGGAAATGAAATTTATGAAGATTTATATTCTTACAAAGGGCAGATTTCCCATAAGAAAAGAAAACATTGCTCATTTTTTCATAATTGTTCGTTGTTGAAGTTTACTGAGTTCTCCCTTGAATGGTTGTTGGAAATGCATCATTTTCTATATGACAATCATTCTCTACTCAACTATATGTATTTAATAGACTTGGTTGATCCACAAAAAGAATGGTTCAAAACTTGATTCGGATGTAGGGGGGTGCTAGTGTTTCGATTCGAAAGTCAATTCCGATTTTCCAAGATTTTTTTTCCAAAACATTTTGAAACTTCTGAGACTTCCAAATCCTTTGGTTAATGGTTTGAAAGTGTTATTTCCTGTTTCATTGGGTGGTCTTTACTTTGAAAGTAGTTGTTTTACTCCAGAAGTGGGGGAAACCAAGCCGAGGAAATCCCTTCCTTCTCTGGTTTAAAACTGGCTTGAGCTGAGGCCAGGAAATTCCTTCCTTCTCTGGCTTAAAACTGGCTTCTCTGGCTTGAGCTGAGGCCAAGGACCAGAAGAGGGGAAAAGCAAACGGAGGAAATTCCTTCCTTCTCTGGCTTTAAAACTGGCTTCTCTGGCTTGAGCTGAGGCCAGGAAATTCCTTCCTTCTCTGGCTTTAAAACTGGCTTCTCTGGCTTGATCTGAGGCCAGGGACCAGAAGTGGGGAAAAGCTGGATCATTTCCGACTCACTTCCTGAATCATAACAAAAATGGCGGAAAAAGCTTCAGAAAGGCAAAGGGACTCCCGGTTTTTTAAAAAGTTTTGATATGGCTTTGAAAAGGTAATTTTAATGAAATTATTATGAGCAACAAGTTATTCGAGCAACTCTATACATGCCTAGTATTTAATTACAATAAGTTCATTCCACTGTTCTTATAGAGGTGAAAGCATTATACATTATTTTCCACTCTACCAATTTTATCTTAACAACTATCATGTCACGTAAGTCAAGCTAAGAAGCTACATTGGGCTCATGGAAACCAAGGTCCCATCTACACGGACCATTTAGGTCAGTGTAGAAAGCAGCCAGTCTTGTGGCAGTCATTGTCATTGTGATTGCGTCTATTGTAACTTTATATTGTTATGTATTTACATGTTTTATTTTATTATGATGTTGCTGTTTACTGTTTGCYTTTTCAGTTGTGTTTTGGTTTTATTTTTATTGTAATTTGTTGTTTGGGCTTGGCCTCATGTAAGTCGCTCCGAGGCCCCACTGGGGAGATGGTGGCGGGGTATAAATAAAAATTATTATTATTATTATTATTATTATTATTATTATTATTATTATTAACACTGTACCAACTTAGGTGAAAGTCTGACCCCTGAAGCAGGAGTTCAGCAACCAGTTCCTAAGTGGAAACACACTGTAAATGTTTCAACAGTCATCCCACTCACACAGTCCAAGGATGGGTGATCGAAGTCGCATCCCCACCCCTCCCCTCATGTTGCTGCTAGCTACAATAGCGACAAAGCCACTTACCTGATCCTAGGGGACCTTGCTTCCTACTACCAGATTATGTGATCCATGAAGGAGGCAGGGAGATTTTTTGCCCTCTCTCCTCCCATTCTCCTTCGCAAGACACACAACTCAGTAGTAGGGTCATTCCTACTGTGATATTCTGAACTTCTGTAGAAAATGATGGCATTGTATAACTATTTCTGCACTGTGTAGTATATATTACAATATAATAATAATAATAATAATAATAATAATAATAATAATAATTATCATCATCATCATCTTTATTTATAATCTGCCACAATCTCTCCAAAGGGGACACAGGGCAGCTGACATGAGGCCAAGCCCAAAATAATACAACATAATTAGACACAAAATAGCAAAGAAATATATCATAACAAAATATATAAAATAACAAACAAAATAAAATAGACAATATAAAATGGCATAATAGAATCAAACACAAAGGGCGGGCCAGATGTGTGAGATAAAAGGTAAGATCTGTTTGGAAGCGGCGAGAGAATGGAATGTGAGTGATGACTGATGCAAAGTATGTGAAGGGGTTTCAAAAAGGCTGGGGTAGGCAGTCGGTCATGGATGAGCAGGAATCTGTCAAAAGTAGGCATTAGTTTGTTTTATATGGCCGAACCTCTGAGAACATTGTATATTAGAAAGTTTGAATTCAGAGTTGATGTCTGTGAATGGTGGGTGGTTTCTTGGGGTGGGATAGATAAGATGAATAAAATCTTTCATAATAACCATGAGGGCACCTAGGAGATACCCACAGCTGGTGGAGCAGGAGGAAATCACACATTGGTGGCAGAAGTTGGAATTAGTGGAAAACAACACACTTGCAACCAGACAATCTGGATGATATATCACTCTACTGACTCTTGGAGGGAGATAAAATTGTTTCAGTAATCTGCAAAACCTGTATCATTTCTGTAGTTTTGGAAAAGGATCCAGGAGGGTGGCTAGATCTGCAAGCCACTGGTCCTGCTGGAAAACAAAATGTACAGACTTGTGCATCAGGTAGGATGGGAAAAGTGATGAACACTCTTTTGGAAGATAAGATATGGAAGATGCCCCAAGAGAAGGGGACATTTCTCTATATCCGGTTATGATAGAAATCCTCTGATGAATTCAAGGTACTCAAAATTGCCTCCCTCACCTTCTCATAATCTGCATCTTTATCTGATGCCAAGGAATCACCCACCTCTTGGAATGGTCTGATCAAACATGGAGGCAATGTGAGAGTCAACTGTGATCAAGGCCAGTTGGCAGCAAAGGTCACATGTTCAAAAGTATAAAGATTTTGGGATCATCATCTTTACCCATCTAATTCAATTTAGGAGGAGGAGGGGTGTGGAACATCGGCATGTCTTTTTTTTAAAAAAAACCCAAAACCCATGAATCAATAAAATAATTTTGTCTGGCATATGAGAAAGTAACATGTATATGAAAAGGAAGGGGGAAAAAAGAAGTTACTTATAGAGACCAAAATAAACAGATGAGTATGTAAGTGGATAAGAATATGCTAGTGATGCAAGAATAAAACAATAGAGATTTTGACTTCTTGGTATCTTCCTGAGGTCTTTTCCTTCCCTTTTCTTCTTCCTTTCCTTTCTCCTTCTCCTTCTTGTTATCTTCACTCCTTCTATTCTTACACTCTTCCGTTTAGTATTATCCATTTCTTTTTTGTATTGTCGAAGGCTTTCATGGCCGGAATCACTCAGTTCTTGTGGGTTTTTTTCGGGCTATATGGCCATGTTCTAGAGGCATTTCTCCTGACGTTTCGCCTGCATCTATGGCAAGCTTCCTCAGAGGTCTTTTTTACTAGATCAAAATCTTGTTCCTTTGTTTAATGTATTCAGTGACTTTTCCCCAGTCTGTTTCCTTCACTTCTATTCCTTTGTTTTTTGACACGAGGAAAGTGAGCCTATCCATATTTCTAATCTCTAGTATCTTTGTCATCCACTCATCTTCTTCAGGTTTTTTTTTTGTTTCCATATTTTCGCATAACATATTCTCGCTGTCGTGGTCATAAAAAATGTTGATTCTTTTCTATATCCCTCTCATTTATTCCTAACAAAAATATTTCTGATTTCCAGGGTATCTGTATCTCTAGAATATTTTGTATTTCTTTCTGTATTCCTTTACAAAATCTTTTCGCTCGGTCACATGTCCACCACATGTGGAAATATGACCCTTCCTTTTCCTTACATTTCCAGCAAGCTGTGCTCATGTTACTGTAACTTTTTCCAAGCTTCTTTGAAGTCATATACCTCCTATGTTATATCTTTATCGAGTTCTCTTTTAAGTCGGTTGTGTATGTGTATTTTATTTTTTTTCTTCCATATTTCTTTCCACTCATCTTGTCTGATGGTTCTTCCTATGTTTTCTTTCCACCTTTCATATAATTCTTTTCTTCCTTTGATTCTACTGTCCATTCTAGTAGTTTTTATAGATCTTTGTTATCAGTTTTTCTCTGATTCCATTATTTTGTCCAAAAAGTTTTTTTCCTCTGTGAATCCCAATTCTTTATCTATCTATATATATAAATGCTCTGTGCATAATGAGTACCTTAAAAACAAAAGAACCAACGAACAAAATCACACCAAATTTGGCAACAAAATGTCACACTACACAAGGAGTGACCATCACTCAAAAAATTAAGATTTTGTCTTTTGGGAGTTGTAGTTGCTGGTATTTAGTTGACTTATAATCAACTAGCATTCTGAACTCCATCAACGATGGAATTGAACCAAACTTGGCACACAGGCCTCCCATGACCAACAGAAAATACTAGAAGGGTTTGGTGGGCATTGACCTTGAGTTTGGGAGTTGTAGTTCACCTACATACAGAGAGCACTGTGGACTCAAGCAATGATGGATCTGGACCAAACTTGGCACGAATTTTCCATATGCCCAAATATGAACACAGATGGAGTTTGCGGAAAATAGACCTTGGCATTTTGGAGTTGTAGTTACTGGGATTTATAGTTCATCTAAAATCAAAGACCATTCTGAATGAACCCCACAAATGACAGAACTGGGGCAAACTTCCCACACAGAACCCCCATGACCAACAGAAAATACTTAAGGCCATCCAGTCCAACTCCCTTCACCAGGGCAAGAAAACGTAATCAAAGCCCTCCTGACAGAGAGCCATTCAGCCGTAGATATAGACAGAGATATATGATTCACACACACACAGATAAAGTATTATAGATTTGAAAGGGACCTCTAAAAAAGGACAATTATATGTTGCATGTTCCAGAGTAGGAAAACCAGACAATCTCCACATCAACACTGACAAAGAAACAGCAAGAAATACTGTTTACCCACAAGCATAAAGACATATATTAGAAATCAGCACTTTCTAATTACTTTATTTTCCATATCACCAGACTGGGCCACAGCAACGCGTGGCAGGGGACCGCTAGTTTTTTATATTTTTCTTTTATTTGCCAAAATTGAAACCATGAGATTTTTTGATCTATTTTATTTAGTTCTTGTTGTGATTTTATTATTAATTCTCCTCCTTCCTTTTTTTAGTATTTCTTTGTATTTGGGCCATTTGTTTCATCCCACGTCTTTTGGGCATGAGTTTTGGGTGAGTTCTAGCGATATATATAGCTGTCAACTGCTATACTCGTATCAGTTCACCTTGAAATTGTTGCTGAGCCCTTAATAATTGTTCCAAAACTCTGATAGTGTTGCCCTTTCTGGAGGAGTACTCATTAATTTGCAAGCCAAGAAAACTTTGGCTGTGTAAGGGTTTGTCCTTTTGGAAGGGTTCCCGGAGTTGGTTGCCAATGTTGCAGACTGCTTCTCTTCCTCTGTGACAGGTTTGACTTGCATGGCGAAAGCTGCCCCTTTGTCATTTGAGTCAAAATATCTCTTGCAAGCACTCAGCAAATTTTCATCAGGTTCCTTCTTTGGAAGTTTTAAACAGAGGCTGGATGGCCATCTGTCAGGGGTGCTTTGAATACAATATTCCTGCTTCTTGGCTTTGGGTTGGACTGGATGGCCCATGAGGTCTCTCCCAACTCTATGATGCTATGATTCTATGATTCAACAAAGTCTCTCGAGCCTTGGATCACATATCTCTCCATTGAATAAGGGTGTGTGTTTTCTTTTCCCTAAGGGCAGTTTCCCCTAGACTCCACAAACTCTTACAAGGATGGTACATAAATTTAAACAAAATACATATTCACGCTGACGATAACACTGGAGAAGTTCTTTTAAAAATCAAACTCTTGTATAAAGACTAAGCATTTGATTAAAACAGTTTAAAAGGATATAAAAGTGCAGTAGGAATTGGACAAAGTATCGCATAAAATGGAGCTCATTTTTTCCTGTCCTCTTTCTAGTAAAAAGAAATTAAAAAAACCCTGAGCCACATTGAGAGAGCAATGAATTACCAGCCTGGAGTGTAATCAAATACATTGAGATGAATGGAATTTGGTTGCAATTTATGGTCTAAACACATTTTTGAAAAAGCGGTATTTTCGTGAAAATACATAGTGAAATTGTCTACGAAATTCCTTATCTCTGTGTATTGCTTAGGGCTGGGCGGTTTCGTTCGTTAATTTCGTAATTCGTTATTAATTCGTTTTTAAATTAGCTTACAATCCGATATTGAGCCATTTTGGAATAGTGTGAGGAGTTAAATAGATTCGAAACAATTTTTCAATTTATTTCGTAATTATTTCGTAATTGTTTCGAAATTGTTTCGAAATTGTTTCGAAATTGTTTCGTAATTATTTTCGCATGCCTGGTGCAAGTTTTATAGTTGTTGTTTGTTTTATCACACCAACAGTCAACAACAGAGGGAGAGGGAAGCTTCAGAAGTTCCCCCTGTCCCATTTGGAGGTTTTTTCAGCATATTTTTAGCATATTAGGAGGTTTTTTAGCATATTGCGCAATCGCGTCTGCCATTAACGAATCGATTCGAAATTTACGAAATTTCGTATATTTCGAAATTTTTAAAAGGAAAATTTCGGAATTCTTTAAAGAAACGAAACGTGATGGACCCCTTAAAAATGAATCGAGTTTAGAAACAAATTTTTCCATGGTTACCCAGCCCTAGTATTGCTTGCTGGCAACCTCTAAAACAGGTTTTTGTGGCATTCCTATTAATATTATGTAGTATACCTCCCAATTATGGACACTGCTTTTAGGTTTTATAATTCGAATCCTTTGTTGTTTTGAAATCCACTTTTAAAGTCATCGAGGCAAGTGAAGATTATCATGAATTTCATATTGGAAGAATATAAATGCAAATACATTGTTTATAGTAGTATGCTTATTTTAAAAATAATAGATTTATTGCTTTTGACAAATTGTATCCTTAACCACCACCTCTCTCCAAAACCACACAATTACGAGGAGGAGTATTCTCTAAAATATTTTAAGTGATCCTATTCTAAAGAATTTGCCACCATCTCTTTACAAGTGCCTGCAATTATAATTATTGTGTTTGTACTTCTGCTTTCCCTTGGGCATTCATGTTTCCATTCTTCAAATGCGGCAACAACAAAAAATATTTTGAAATACTAACACCTTTAGGGCATTAATATTTGTTTCCATCTGTTCAGATTATTCCCTCCTTTCAGTGAAACTGATAAAATATTTAAGGCATCACCACAGATACGATTGCCTTGATGTCAAAATGCAATATATATAATAACAGATCAAACACTGTAATAACTACAACATAATCCTTAGTGGGAGAACTAATACAACACCTTTATAAAACTGAATAAATATTGAAACAATGTGGCATGCAATAAATGCTGAATATTTGGGGTTGCCTGTAGTCACAAAGCCACCACACACAGGTTTCTTCTCCAGTTTATAGCTAATTACTTGCCTTCATGTCTTACATAGAGAAAGAGCTATACTCACCCCTTTTATTTATACCAACAACACGAGATGTTTTGCTTGTATCATCTACCATAGCTAGCTTGGGATGTTGGTGAAAGCATTTGGTTTAGATGTGGGAACCCGATATTTCCATTGATGTTGAATCCAAATGGGCAAAATAATGTGATCTATCCCAAAATAATGTGACCTATCTAAGGATCTCATCAAATTACCTAAATTCCCTGTCCTATGACACAGAGCCCACCAGATCTCATCCCACAATGTGCATCTCCTTCCAGCAGGGCTCTGTGCCAGCTATGATGAGGAAGTGTTGTAGGAGGGAGAATCTACATGGGCAAAATAATGTGACCTATCCCATGTAGCCTATCTAATGATTTCTTCAAATTACCTAAATTTCCTGTCCTACAACATGGAGCCCACCGGATCTCATCCCACAATGTACATCTCCTTCCAGTGGGGCTCTGTGCCGGATATGATAGGAAGTGTTGTAGGAGGGGGAAACAACCTGAACACTACCCATGTTCAGGTTACGAATCATGGGGACAACTTAGGATGGTGTGGGTGTCAGATTCATCTTGCTGCCCCACAATTTGCTCCTCTGCCCTATGCCCCCTCTCACTGTCCCCTGTGTCAAGGACCTCAATGTGATGAGGTCCTAAGGTACAGATCTGGACGCTCAGAGAGGACTGTGGAATAGGTATTGTGCTTACAAGAATGTCTATAAAATGGGATAAATAATTTTCCTTCCCCATAACAGTGCCCTGCTAAGCATTGTGAAAGCTGTTGGGATGGCCTGGCTGGAGACTCCAGATCACAACAGGAGATAGTCTGTGCTGAACTCAGTGATCTTAAGAAACATTTGTATTTTGTAGCATTTATGACTGATTGTTTGATTCAATTAAAATATTAATATCCCATCTTACACCTGACTATCTCAGGGTGGCTAGAAAAACAATTTAAAACAAGTAATACTTTTTCGCTCTCCTTTAGGCATGAATGGCCATCAATTTGACTGTCATTCTGTTTTACAGTAAGTGTGTGCGTGTGTGTGTGGGGATGTTCTGGGGAAGAAGGGAATAGCAACCTCCACAGCAACCAAAAATAAACATATATAAGCTTAAGGTTAACTTACATGTGCAAAAGTCACTAGCAGAATGACAGCCAGTATGCAAGCAAGGAATGAGCCAAAAAACAGCTTTCCCTTCTGTGCACTAAGACTTCTGTTTTCAGGGAATCACTCAGCTGTCTGCTGTCAACAGAACTAAAAAAAACCACCACCACCACTACCAACAAGGTTCCCATCCACCTGTAGTCTTGCAAGGAAAAGTTATGTTATCTGCTGACAGAACTAAGAAAGTTATCTTTCTCTGATCAAGGGACAAATACTAAAAGCGCAAGTGGAGTGAGGGGCCTAGATGTGAAACATTCAAGTTTTAAACCCCAGCTGCATGACAAATTTCACTGAGTGGTCTCCGGCCACTACTTTCTTCCAATTTGAGCTACTTCACAGTATTGTTCTGAGGATAAATGTGGAAGAAAAGCCTAGGTTTTACTTTATGGTTGTTGTATAGTACTCATTCACAAGCTTAGCCACTCTCTCATTGCTCTATACCACCGGGAGTGTTTTATAGTTAATACCTCATTTCTTAGTACAAAATCCCAAGCTCTGAGGATTACCTGGGAAGGAATCCCACTGGAGCATTGCAGCACACCCAAATACCTGGGAGTCACTCTGGACTGTGCTCTTACCTACAAGAAGCACTGCCTGAACATCAAGCAAAAAGTGGGTGCTAGAAACAATATCATACGAAAGCTGACTGGCACAACCTGGGGATCACAACCAGACACAATGAAGACATCTGCCCTTGCACTATGCTACTCTGCTGCTGAGTATGCATGCCCAGTGTGGAACACATCTCACCACACTAAAACAGTGGATGTGGCTCTTAATGAGACATGCCGCATTATCACAGGGTGTTTGCGCCCTACACCACTGGAGAAATTACATTGTTTAGCTTGTATTGCACCACCTGACATCCGCCAGGAAGTAGCAGCCAATAGTGAAAAGACCAAGGCAGAGACATCTCCAGCTCATCCCTTGTTTGGGTATCAGCCAGCATGTTAATGACTCAAATCAAGAAATAATTTTCTTAGATCTACAGAGACACTCGCTGGAACACCTCAGCAAGCGAGAGTCCAAAAGTGGCAGGCTAAAACCAGCACCTCAATCCGTGGGTGATACCAGATGAGAGACCCCCTCCTGGCAGGCATGTAGCCAGGGGGGGGGCCTCGAGGGGCTTTAGGCCCCCCCGAAATTCTCATGGTGGTTCGAAAAGGCCTTACTGGTGCATTACTTAAACTGTTATGTTTATTCATATCATGATCTGATCACCATACTCAATATATCCCATATGCATGGGGTATTGGGGTAATGATACAAAAGGTTTGCTAGGGTAGACCCTCTTTCACTCAGACTCAGCCCCCCCAAAACTCAGCCCCCCTGAAACCCCCCCTGAAAAAAATTCACACACACCCCCCCAATACCAAATGAGAGACTCCCCCCTGGGCACACAGAAGACGGGGCGACTTGGAAGGCACTGAACAGACTGCGCTCTGGCACCACGAGATGCAGAGCCAACCTTCAGAAATGGGGCTACAAAGTGGAATCCTCGACATGCGAGTGTGGAGAAGAGCAAACCACTGACCACCTGCTGCAATGCAACCTGAGCCCTGCCTCATGCACAATGGAGGACCTTCTTGCGGCAACACCAGAGGCACTCCAAGTGGCCAGATACTGGTCAAAGGACATTTAATCAACTACCAAGTTTGCAAACTTTGTGTGTTTTTATCTGTTTGTTTGTTTTGTTCTGTTAGAAATGTAATACAATGGTCTGGTTGCCCATGACATGATAAATAACGTCCAAAATCTTGTGGTGAGGACAAATGACATCGATTCACAATGAGAATGACAGTCAAATTGATGTTGTGAATTTTAATGTGCCTTTTATTAGTGGATTTTAACTTATGTTTTAAATCTATGTATCTTGTATGTGTTTTAATAATGTTTTATTTTTGTTTCCATGATGTTGTAGCCCGTGATTTTGTCAGTGTTTATTGTTTCCAAATGCCGGCTGAGAACTTTTGGCATGGCACCCAGTGTGCCAATGACCACTGGGTCCACCTGTACTGGTTTATGCCAGAGCCTTTGCAGTTTGATTTTGAGGTCCTCTCAACTCAATCCCTCCTGCATTTCGGCTAAATGTCTGATACTTCCGGGTTTTACAGCATGTGAGGAATGGTCCTACAAATGTTCCTGAAAATTCTCATGAAAATGGGGGCAAACAAGACCTCTACTATTGCTTTGTAGCTTTTTTTTTTTTGTCGTGTCAGGAGCGTCCTGTTGTGAGAGAATTGGCCATCTGCAAGGACGTTGCTCAGGGGATGCCCGGATGATTTTGATGTTTTTATCATCCTTGTGGGAGGCTTCTCTCATGTCCCCGCATGAGGAGCTGGAGCCGATAGAGGGAGCTCATCCGCCTCTCCCTGGATTCAAACCTGCGACCTGTCGGTCTTCAGTCCTGCCGGCACAGGGGTTTAACCCACTGCACCACCGGGGGCTTTGCTCTGTAGCTGATTCCATTATTAGCCTCCATTCTCACCCGACATCACCCCAGGAAAGGAGAGAGCTAGTAAGAAGGCCTGAGAAGGAACTCCTAAAAGTACACCGTAAGTATTCTCAAAGACCATTCTATAATCCACTCAAATCTTTTTCCCAAGAAAACTGTGAATAGCTGAGCTAATTATGGGTGAACCAAGGAAACAGCCTTCATTTGCTATTTTCATTAACTTTCACATGGGAGCTACCCAGCTGAGCAAGCCCAAATAAACATTTTTCATCTGAGTAATGTCTAACTAAAATGTCTAATGCCTTTACAAGTCTGTCCTTCTAGCGGTGTGCAGAATGAATTTCCAATAAATATGGATATTGTTAAATTGTTTATCCTAACTGTGCAAAAGGACAAACCATACCTTTTGTAGAATATACGCTTATCTGAGATATGGTGTTCCAAAAGTTCTGCATGCATGACAATCATTAATGCTAACGGAGACTATTATTCCAATGTGGATGTATTAATACACCGTGACAGTTTGGGTAATAGAAAAGCTAATATTACAGTCCACACTCTTTGTTTACTTGCAGCTTCCTTGCCTTTTATAGGCAAAACCCAGCACAGGAAAAGATCTATATTCATCTCTGCTACCAAATGTAATAGCATTGCTCAGAAGCAATTATAACATACTACACTATGACCTTACAATTCATTACATATTATGGACTACTTTAAATGTCCAAAATCTCCAGTAAGAAATCTCACAGCTCAATGGGACTGTCTTGGCTGGAGACAAGTTTCAGGTACTTTTCCTGGATGTGATCTTTGAAAACCTGTGGAGGATGCAAGTTGGGATTAAAGTAGGGGATGCAAGGGGAAAATCTTGAGATTGAGGTTTGAAACATTTAGCTTCTAGTGGAGCTTTTAAAATGTTTTGTTTAAGCATTAAGATTGTGGCTCTTCAAGCAGCCATTTGTGGACTGTTAAATTTCTTCCAGCGAGTAATTCCAAAATCTATGGGCAGCAGATGAAAAGCTCCTCTGGGTAACCATTGCCAGTTGGATTTTGGCTGGTTGGAGAATGCATCCCCCAGAGGAATCCAATGTCCTAAGGGGCAGATTTTATGGGAGAAGGATATCCTGTAGATAACTTGATCCCAAACCATGTAGGGCATTATATGATACAACCATCACTTTATGTCACTGTTCCCTCCATGACAACTGAACTAAGAGACATTTGTCTGCACGGAGGTCCTCATAATCTAATCCAATACAGAAGTATGTCCAGATACTACCTGGGACAGTACCATAGTTGTCATGGCACCCACAGTCATTTCTGAGAGTGAGGTTTCTGCATAATTGAGCATGTCCCTGAATCTAGATCTCCCAAATGGTAATTTAGCTTTATAACTACCACAGCACAACAACCAAATAAAATATGAGGTTTGAAATAAAAATTGCTCAAATGTTATTATTATTATTATTATTATTATTATTTCATGCATTTCTACCCTGCCCTTCTCCCCCCGAAGTGGGACTCAGGGCGGCCTCACACAAGAACCATACGATGCTATCAACATATAAAACAGCCTAAAATACATTAAAAATATTAAAAATCATTAAAAAATTTATTATACAATTCATTTATACAGTAACTTATGCCAGTTAAAACCAAATCCAAGTATGGGCAGATTCAATGTCGCATTTCCAATTGCCACTGCCCACTAATCAAACACCTGGTCCCAAAGCCATGTCTTCAATTGTCTTCTAAAGGACAGGAGGAGGTGGCCAACCTGATGTCCCTGGGGAGAGAGTTTCACAGATGGGGGGCCACTGCCGAGAAGGCTCTGTCTCTTGTCCCCACCAACCGCGTTTGCGATAGTGGTGGGATCGAGAGCAGGGCTTTCCTGAAGATCTTAAACTTCATGATGGTTCATAACAGGAGATACGTTCGGACAGGCAATCTGGGCCCGAACTCTTAACTCCAGCATATAGAATATGTCTCGTTGGCTAAAAAGTATTAATCAATTACAGTTCTACAGAACAACTGCAGCTAAACTTATTACAGGAATGCCATCCTTGCTAGTATTCAACATGGCTTTCTCAAGAACAAGACATGCAAGATGAATCTTTTTTTGACAGAGTTACATGCTTGGTAGATGGAATACTGTGATATAGAATATTTCAATTTTAGCAAGGCTTTTGATAAGGTCCCCATGTTATTCTTACAAAGAAGCCAGTAAAATGTGGGCTAGACAATACAACTGTTAGGTTGGCTGAGAATTGGTTAACTGATCGAACCCAAGGGTGCTCACTGCTTACCAATGGTGTGCCTTCATCATGGAGAAAAGTGACAAGTGGGATGCCACAGGGTTCTGTCCTAGGTTCAGTGCTATTTAACATCTTTATCAATTAGTTGAATGACGGAATAGAGGAATACTAATCAAATTTGCAGAGGACACTAATTTGGGAAGGATAGCTAATACTCTAGAGGACAGGATCGGGTAAGAAAGCTGGGATAAAATTAACAATGAATTTCAAACATAGGAAAGAAAACGGACAGACACCTGGCTTGAAAACAGTGCATATGAGAGTGATCTAGGAGTCTTAGGCCACTTCCACACAGTTGAATAGAATCATAGAGTCATAGGGTTGGAAGAGACCTCATGGGTCATCTAGTCCAACCCCCTGCCAAGAAGCAGGATTATTATTATTATTATTATTATTATTATTATTATTATTATTATTATTTATTTGTACCCCGCTAGCATCTCCCGAAGGACTCGATGCGGCTTACAAAGGCCAAGGCCTCAAAACGCAACATAACAATACACAACCTAAAGCAACCTAAAGCATTCAAAGCACCCCTGAATAAAATCCCCCATTTTCTGCTTTGAACTGGAATATATGGCAGTGTGGACTTAGGTAACTGAGCTCAAAGCAGATATTGTGGGATTTTCTGCCTTGATATTCTGGGTTATATGGCTGTGTGGAAGGGCCCTTAGTAGACCACAAGCTGAACATGAGTCTTCAGTGTGATGCGGCAGGTAGAAAAAGCAATTCACTTCTAGGCAACATTCAAAGGAATACAGTGTCTACATCAGTGGTTCTCAACTTGTGGGTCCTCGGGTGTTTTGGCCTACAATTCCCAGAAATCCCAGCCAGTTTACCAGCTGTTTACATGTGGGGACCCACAGGTTGAGAACCACTGGTCTAGATCAAAGGAAGTAATAGTCCCGCTCTACCTGGAATACTTTGTTCAGTTCTGGACACTGCAATTCAAAAATGATATTAACAAGCTAGAACAGAGCTTTCTAAACTAGGTATTGTAACACATTATTGTGTCAGCTACAGTGTGTCACATAAACATGATGGGTAACCACTGAGTTTGTTTTTGGGGGGCTGAGTCTGAGTGAAAGAGGGTCTACCCTAGCAAACTTTTGTATCATTACCCCAATACCCCCATGCATATGGGATATATTGAGCATGGTGATCAGATCATGATATGAATAAATATAACAGTTTAAATAATGTACCAGTAAGAAGGCCTTCTCACGGACCATAGAATCATAGAATCATAGAATCAAAGAGTTGGAAGAGACCTCATGGGCCATCCAGTCCAACCCCCTGCCAAGAAGCAGGAATACCATCAGAATTTGGGGGGGGGGGCTGAAGCCCCCCAAGCCCCCCCCCCCCCACCGGCTACATGCCTGCATTGGTGTGTCAGCTACAGTGTGTCACGTAAACGTAATGAGAAACCATTAAGTCTGTGTGAAATAATAAAAAATATCTTTTAAAATATATAAATGAAAGGTTTTCATATGTTGTATAATTATACATTGCATTATTCCAATTTATGCATCTGTTCATATAGGTTATGAGAGGTTGATTTAAACTCTACTTTAGTAGTAAAAATGAATTACTGTGTTGTGAAATGATGCATGGCTAAAAAGTGTTTCACTGACATCAAATGTTTGGAAAGCTCTGAGCTCAAACATGTCCAGTTGGTCTTCTCCAATTCTATGATTCTAATGTTTCTACTAAAATGCAACATGCTTATTGTATGAAAGAGAGTAACAAAACCGCCCTACCTCATCTTGACTTATTATTTTACTTTTTTCAGTTCTTGACTTCTTTCGTAGTAGTTTGGTTTCATATTCCGGTCTCGGATATTCCTAAAACAAATTTAAAATGTCAGAAAAATGTAATTCTTAGTACTCACAAAGAATTAAACTACGTAAAAAATACATCAAGGCATTATTAAAACCCCAAATAGCTTGGAACCTTGATACTTCAGATCAGTGGTTCTCAACCTGTAGGCCCCCAGGTGTTTTGATCTACAACCCCCAGGAATCCCAGGCAGTTTACCAGCTGCTAGGATTTCTGGGAATTGAAGGCCAAAACATCTGGGGACCTATAGGTTGAGAACCACTGCTTTAGATAGTGATCTTTCTCTAAATGCTGCTCCAATATCTGAGGGGTCCTCTTCTTTATCCCATCAAGAGTGAAAAATATGTGTGGGGATATTGGGATAGTACCGTTTCTGTTGTTGCCTCCTTGTTGTGGAATTCTGTCCCCTGGAGGCCTGATTGGCGCCAGCAGTAACATTTTATTTATTTATTTACGACATTTAGATGCTGCCCTTCTCACCGTGAAGGGGACTCAGAGCGGCTTACAAGATATATATACATATAATATATTATATTATTAGCATAGTACAATATCAGTACTATATATTACTATATTGTACTATACCATTATATTGTAATATTATTAGTAACATTACATGTAATATAAAATATATACTGTATATACTCGAGTATAAGCCGACCCGAATATAAACCGAGGCATCTAATTTTACCACAAAAACTGGGAAAACATCTTGACTCGAGTATAAGCCGAGGGTGTGAAATGCAGAAGCTACTGGTAAATTTCAAAATAAAAGTAGATGCCGGTAAACTTACATTAATTGAAGAATCAGAAGGTTAATTTTTTTTTGAATATTTACATAACACTGTAATTTAAGATAAGACTGTCCAACTCTGATTTTAAGCTTCTTCAGTGTAAATGTGCTTTTGTGTCCTTCCAATAATAATAAAGAGAGTAACATAATAAATGCAATAATAATAATAGAGTAAAATAATGGAAATGTAATAACAGTAATAATAGAGTAAAATAATAAATGTATTATTAATAAAACAATAATAAAGTAAAATAATAATAGAGTAATAGTAGTAGTAGAGTAAAATGATAAATGTAATAATAATAATAGAGTAAAATAATGCACATAACAAAAATAATAATAACAGAGTAAAATAATAAATAACCTTGACCCGAGTATAAGCAGAGATGAACATTTTCAGCATATAAAAGGGCTGAAAAACTAGGCTTATACTCGAGTATATACAGTAATCATAATATCATATTATTATTAAAATCATTTCCATGCTAAGTTAAAATTTGGAGTTTTAATACAGCCTTCACACTAAATTGGTTTTTTTTATCCAGAATGGCTCAGTGTTTAGTCCAAGAGTACAGCTAAATTACAAATAGTGAGATTTTATCCCTTCCATACTGACATCAGTCACCAGTTTCACACTAAGACAGTTTCCTTGGAAAAAGATGGAGGAAAAAGATGGAGGAAGATGTGGTGTCATCAAAGTGTCATGTTCCCATCCCCTTCGCACCACCATCTCAGTAAAGTCTTCACAACCCCTTTTAGGAAGGATGGAACATTGCCTGGCTGCAATCTGGATTATTGCCTTGTTGTAATATTCTAGAAAAGACAACACTTCCTTTAATTGCTTGGCTAGTTCCCCTCTGTCTGATTTATGAGCCAGGAAGGGCAAGGGTCTGGATTGTATACAGTTGCTCTCACTTTTGCCTGAGCTCAAAATTATGGAAATGGTGGGAATATTCTGTTTTTATTTGGACCAGTTATCTTGCTTTTAGTTTTGGTTCACGTGATTTTCAATAACTGTCTGGCAGAATCATCCTAGGAGTACAGACTATCCATGCTTATGTATGTATCTGTTCTCCTTACATGGATATTTAACTTTCTCCAACCAGAGCTATTTAAAATATTGTTCCAAGTAAAGGATTTTCTCATATCAGTGATGAAAACTCCAAACTTTTCTTAAGGATGTAACTCCAAGAAGATCAGTGATCACTTTAGTGATTAACTGAAAGGTTGGAAAAGACAGTCCCAAGCATGATTAACTCTGCATTGCATAATATAGCCATACATACAAAGCTCAAGTGCTGCTCCCAAAGTGCCTAAATTGTAATATTTTTTCTATTGTTGTGAAATAAAAAAGTGGTTGCCAATCCATTAATTCCACACCCTTTCATACAGGTCTTTTTGCAACACAACTGAAATCTTTGTGTATGCTTTTTGGAATATTTTCAGGGTGTCCATTGCCTGACTAGCAGTAGCAGACATATTGCATTCTAGGTTTCAGTGGCAAGCTAACTATTTCAAAGATGTGCATTTAATGGTGTGTAATGTGCTTTTCATTTTTCTGTTGCCAATTTTAATTTGCAATTTGTTGTTTTTTCTTATTGTATTTTATTTTTGTACTTAAATATTTTTGACCTGAGATATATATACACACACACATACACACACACACACACACACACACACCGTCCCCTGCCACGCGGTGCTGTGGCCCAGTCTGTGTATATGTGTTTTGTGTGTGTGTTTATGTGCACATATATATTTGTGTATATGTGATTTTGCCCATGCATTGTAATGTATTTTTTATTTTTTTTGGCTTTTTAAGTCTCTTACCCTGGGTTTTTCATTGCTTTTATGTGTGATGGTCACTTGTTGGCCTGATATGTGTATTGTGTCCAAATTTGGTGTCAATTCATCCAGTAGTTTTTGAGTTATGTTAATCCCACAAACAAATATTACATTTTTATTTATATAGATATACTAGCCATCCCCTGCCATGCATTGCTGTGGACCAGTCTGTGTATATGTGCTTTGTGTGTGTATATATATGTGTGTGTATTTGTATATATGTGTATATGTGTGTGTGTTTGTGTATATCTGTGGTTATGCACATGAATTGTAATGTTTTTTTTTTTGCTTTTTAAGTCTCTTCTGCTGTTTTTTCTTATTGTATTTATGAATGATGGTCACTTGATGACCTGATAGGTGTATGGTGTCCAAATTTGGTATCAATTCGTCCAGTGGTTTTTGAGTTATGTTAATCCCACAATTGAACATTACATTTTTATTTATATAGATATGTAACCCATAGAGAAAACTAGACTTCATACGCATGACAAACCATTACATATGCACACACATTTATTCAATGCTGTATTTCTATTCGGTTTTAAAGTCATGACTATGAAGCCTATTTTCCCCTCTTTTACATTTTAATTTTACAATGCAATGTAATTCTGTGTGAGATATTAGAACAGCCACTGAAACCATAATGGATGCAGGACGATAACAGTGTGGGGAGTCAGTGCTACCAATGTGGGAGGAGCAAGAGCCACAGGGTATTGGATGCTTTTCGCATTAAATTGTTTGCTCTGGATTCTGTAGTTAAAAAATAATGGGAAATGAAGGATGAAATTAAGGATACTTAGCATTAATTGGATGACAGAAAAAAATGTTTTTCTTACTATGAGAAAATGGCTCAGCGGCAACTCAAGGGTTAGATAATGCTGCTTGCAGACACAAGCTAACTGTAGTGAAGGTGTTTAAGAACTGGGTAGATTCGGTTTGGAAAGTGATATCAACTAGTAACCACATATATAATAGCAGTTACAATTATTTTCAAATTTATTTTGGAGGGAAATACTGCCACCCAATGGAGTCAAGTTTTAATGTTAAAAGTTGTTAAAAAGTTACCAGGGCCACAGAGAGAGACCAATGACCTTATCATCAAGGCTAGGTGAAGTGTCTTGCTTTGCCTGGCTTCACGGAGGAAAGAGAGGGGCAGCGGGTTTAATCTTTGCTGAGTGCACAGCTCCCTTTCAGTGATGCTTCCCCCATCACACTTGGGAAGTGTTGCCCTTCTGGGGATGATCCACGCTACCTCTATTGGAGACAGCACAACAAGGGAAGACTCCCATGTTGTGAGGGAAGTGTCCAGTGACAGTTCCACCCTGGTTGGGAACAAGGACTCCACCAGAAGTCACACGATGTTGTGTGACGGCTGGTGTGGGGCTCCATGCCCAAAACAGTCTGGAAGCATCGTAGGATGCTGAATTTGGAGAGTGTGATAAGGCCGCAAGAGAACTGAAACAAAATGTTAATTATAGGATACATCAACATATTTATGAAAGTGTAAACCTTTTTTCTGTTGCTCCAGAGACTAAGGGCACATCTACATTGACCAATTAGGTCAGTTTCAAACCAACATAGAAGTGGGTTCAATGTCTGAATTATTAGCTTGGTAATCATGGAAACAGTTCAAAGTCTTCATGGTGATTACACACACTACAAGCATTGGTCTTGAGCTAGTTCAAAGAGCCACAATATCCATGGTTTGGCAGCTGTGGCAAATGTGGTTTCATTTTTTGACTCACCTACGAAGCTGATTTTAGTGATTTACACTAAAACCTGCGGATGAACAAATAGGGGCTCTATCCCCCAAATTTGCTTGTGTGTGTGCATAGTCTAGCCACCACATTTTCAAGCTAGTTTGAAGCTGCATTAAATGGTTAGTGTAAATGTTGCCCAAGACATGGAGCAATAGATTCAACCCAAAAGAAAAGAGATTCCAACTAAACATAAATAAAGTCTTCAGCAGATTGACTCTTATTGTTTAACAACAGATTTAGTGTTCCACAAATAGCAGAAACTGAAGCTGTTTAAATAAAACTTACTTCTTCTTCTTCTAAACCAGTTAGATCCCAGAAGTAACTCAGCCTCATCTGCAAACGCTTCCAGTTTTCAAGAAACATTGTAGCTGAATAATAATAATAATAACAACAATAATAATACCAGTAATAGTAATAATAGTTTATTTTCCAACAAAACTTCATATTCAAAATAATCAGAACACAATTATTACAAATTACTGATATATTAAAATGTAAAGAGTTATAACATAAGCCCTGTTTGGCAGTTTGTATTTTTGCGTACTAAAGTGAGTGAAGAAGAAAATGCAGGAAACCTACTCACCATGATGAACATCATTGTCATTATCAGTCTAAAGCAGTGGTTCCCAACCTTTTTTTGAATAGGGACCACTTGACCAGGGACCACTCTCCAACGTAAGTAGCAGAAGGGTTACAAATCAGTTTTTGGTAAACTTTAGATTCGTTTTGGTTATTTGGAATGCTGATTCAGAAAATTGCACTGGATAGACCACATCAGCTCTAGTTTCTGATACAGAATATATGCCATCCAGTAGTTGCCATCTGCTCGCCCATAAAAAACCATATGTAACAAGCATTGGAACTATAAGAGAGTTACGTGAGACCAATTGCTCTAATGGTAAGACCGTGAACCATATTTTAGTTCTTGTGGACCATTGGTGGTCCATGGACCACAGGCTGGGAACCATTGGTCTAAAGCAGGGGTCCTCAAACCTTTTAAACAGAGGGCCAGGTCATAGTCCCTCAAACTGTTGAAGGACCAGATTATAATTTGGAGAAAAAAAACATGAATGTTTTTTCACTGCACATATCTTATTTGTAGTGCAAAAAACACTTAAAACAATACAATAATTAAAATGAAAAACAATTTAAAAATATAAACTTTTTTGGGAGGGGAAGTGTGGGCCTACTTTTGGCTGATGAAATAGGATTGTTGTTGTTCTTGTGTGCTTTCAAGTCATTTAAGACTTAGGTTGACCCTGAGCAAGGGCCGGGTAAGTGATCTTGGAGGGCCGCATCCGGCCCCCGGGCCTTAGTTTGAGGACCCCTGCATATATAGAATTTCTTCCATGCACACTGACCAGCAGTGCCAATAGAGAGAACAACCCACTTGCTATGAAGTATGAGAATGCCAATTTCATTTATGCTACCATCTCATGTCTACCTTAGCAATCTCTTTGATTTTTTAAAATATATGATTACTATTCCTTTGCGATACCAGATATGCCTGGAAAGCCCAAAACCAAGCCCTCTTAAGCAAATATCCAAAACAACTATTTGCCTCCATTATCAGCTAATCAAAGATGTATTAATCAAAGTACATGTACATTAATTTATCTTCCTTGTTTTATTTTTTAAAAACCCCTCTTCTTATGTACAAATATAGGGGGGAATCTCAAAAATCCTTTTGATACAATGATATAAAAAGATATAAATTAAGTAAACTCCGGGAGATTTCTCTTCTTATTGTTTAACAAGTGCAGCCTCGGGGCCACCAGAAGTATGTTAGTCAGCAAACTCTGCCAGAACAACTATTAGCTGAGGAGACCAGCAAATTAAAAGGCCCAAGAAAGCACCTTGTGCCAGGAGAGAACAATTAGAACTCGGCAGTATGGGCTACTGAAGTCCCTTCACTGTCTGCCACTTAGTTTCTGGGAAAGTACAAAGTGCTTATTATAACCTTTGAACATACATGGTTTGGGTCCATATAGTAATCTGCCCCATACACTTAGGTCCTCTGGGGGGAAGTTTACTCCAACCAACCAAAACCCAACTAACACCTGTCATCCAGAGGACCTTTTCATTTGCCGCCCGAAGACTGTGGAATGACCTGCCAGAAGTGTACTGACAGCGAAAATAGCTGTCAAAATTTAAAACACAATTGAAAACTCATCACTTCCAGCATGCCTACCCATTAATCCCTTCTCATTAATCCCTTCCCTTTCCATTGTTAGTTTTTATTTGGTCATATGAAAATTGAAAGTAAAACTTACCCCAGAGTGCCATGAAAATGGAGAAGAAGACTGTAGCAGGATTGTCAAATAAATGACTGGCCCGTGCTGTAGCACAAGCGGTGCTAAGGTTCCAGTAGTCACAGATCTTGTCACAGAGCGGGCACATGATAAAGGTATTGTGGTGGTCACACATCTCCTTGCTATGTAGAGTAAAACCCATAACATCAGAAGAAATTATGATTATTATTTTCTCACTTTTCTCCCCATATAGGGACACAAGGTGAATATTAATAATCACAGAACAATGCTCACAAAACAATGTAAATATGTGGAAATGAAATAAAATAAAAAATAATTAAAAATAATTAAAAATAATTTAAAATAATTTAAAATTTAAAATAATTAAACAATTTATAATATTTAAACCATTAACATTAACATGTTAAAACACATTAAAGTTTTATTCCCACAAGTCACACTCTCTTGAAAAGCTCAAAATTTATTAGTTTATACATGTTTAATGGCAGAGAAACCAGAGAAGAGGATAACAACTTAGATCAAAGACCACAGTTGAGAAGATTGGAAGTCAAACTCTTCACCCCCCAATACATTTTTTCTTCCTCCCCCCTAAACCTTCCTATGAACTTCCCGTACACCTTCCCGTAGAGCAGGGGTCCTCAAACTTTTAAAACAGAGGGCCGGGTCACAGTCTCTCAAACTGTTGGAGGGCCGGATTATAACTTGAAAAAAACATAAATGAATTCCCGTGCACATTGCAGATATCTTATTTGTAGTGCAAAAACACTTAAAAACAATACAATAATTAAAATTCAGAACAATTTTAACAAATATAAATTTATTAGTATTTTAATGGGAAGTGTGAGCCTGCTTTTAGCTGATGAGATAGGATTGTTGTTGTTGTTGTTGTATGCTTTCAAGTCATTTTAGACTTAGGTTGACCCTGAGCAAGGGCCAGGTCAATGGCTTTGGAGGGCTGTATCCGGCCCCCGGGCCGTAGTTTGAGGACCTCTGCCGTAGAGAGTTAGGAGATACCCCCTTTCCCCATTATTTATCCCACTATGCCAACCCCTTTTCTGTCTTTCTTTCTTTCTTTTTTATCTATATTCTTGTAAATACAATTCACTAATACAAGTAATTTTTTAAATGGCAGCAAAATGTTTTTGCCTTGGGTAGAAGGCAAAATCGAAAAATGTGCCATTGATCTTTGTAGATCATTCTTAAGTTGTTTAAAACAATACATAGTAATAGCTCTGTTCATAGAAATCTGATACAAATGTATAAATAAATACTTTTCAAGTAAAACAAAGTGCACAATAATGAGAAATATACCGTATGAATTAAATCCAGTTGTTAATCCTAATATACTCTTATAAGTCAAAAAATCAACCCAATTCACCTGGGTCAATTTATCCAGGGTCAATGTAAGTAAACTTAATTTTTATTTAAAAAGAAACCATTCCTTTTAAGTGGAGTGGCAAAATGTGAAGGCCAGCCTGTCACCTTTTGGGAGAAGCGATGAGGAGGAAATAGGAATGAAGGAAATGCACCACCAAAGGGTAAGGGTACCAAAAGAGTAAAATTTTCTCATTCTTTTTCAACTTGTGTTTCTAAAATTAAGTATAGATTCTGTAAAGCTTCCATATCTGCAAATCCATATGTTCTGAATGCTGGACACGAAGACAATATACCCTAACTCATATCCCCCTATGAACCATCGCGGAGATTAAGATCCTCCGCCATGGTTCATCGCGGGGAGGCCCTGCTTTCTGTCCTGCCATTGTCACAGGCATGATTAGTGGGGACAAGAGACAGGGCCTTCTCGGTGATTGCTCCCTGGCTATGGAACTCCCTTCAGGTCAACCCCCTCTCTCCTGTCCTTTAGAAGAATGGTAAAAACTTAGCTGTGGGACAGGGCAATGAAGCAGCAATAGGAAAGATTACCAGGCCAATTAGATTTGACACTGATGACTACGATGGTTTTAAATGGTGTATTTTAATATTGAGATAAATGATTTTAATGTTTATGTATGTGTATATGAATTTGTGTCCCGGCATTTAATGTTTGCCATATATATGCTGTGCTCCGCCCTGAGTCCCCTTCGGGATGAGAAGGGTAGAATATAAATCTTTTAAATAAATAAATAAATAAATTTGGATATCATGTATATTTTCTTACCTAGGAATGTCATTTTCAATGGTTACACATCCATACAGGAACACTATGATTCCAACTATAGAAGATGGAATGAGAAACTCTGTGTACAGGCCCAGCCAGGCAAAATACATTCCAATTTTTTCTCCGAAATACTTCCTAAAGAGAGCATAAAATAAAATCCAAAAGATTAGTCATAGAACTACTATATACTATTTTCATTAAGTATTCTACAAAGAACATTGCCCTGCCCACACCATCTTTACTGGTCTGAGTAGTAGGGCTGTGCAATCGATGGGGGAAAAAAGTTTCAAAACACATTACAAAATTAGGGGTGCCGGTATTTCATTTCTCAAGTTTTTGTAAAGTATCGTTATAAAGTATTGTGAATATTTAGCTATATCCTGACTAAAAAGTAGGGGAAGGACAATGAAAGCAACCTGCCTCTATTAACACATTGTCATACAGTCACATGACAATCAACTTATATTGTCTGGATTCATTTTTGTCAATTTATTTTTACTTCTACACAAATCTATACAACAACTCATGTCATTTGGCAGGTCTTTGCAAAATGCATCCTGCTTCATCTGATGCACGGAGAATTGCCTTGGCAGTTATTTATATACACATTTGGAGTGGAAGGATGTAGGTCAGTGAAAAGAAAGGAAACAGAAATGTAAAAAAGTACATATATTTATCATTAACTGAACTAGCATTAAAGAAAAACAAGTGAGTGGAAGAATAGACATCTTTGTACAGACAAGCTTTTTAGCATGTACATTTTAAGAAAATGTTAATTAGGTGAAAGACAGATAAGGGAGATCATTTCATCGTTACAGTAATATTTTATCTCCGAAGGAAATAAGACCATGCTTTTTTTGCCTTTGAGTTTCTCCTTGCTTTCTTCTGTATTTCTTCAGGGAGTGGTCAACCCCACTGTTTAAGGAGCTCCACTGGCTGCCGCTCATTTTCCGGTCCCAATTCAAGGTGCAGGTTCTCACCTACAAAGCCCTGAACGGTTTGGGACCCATCTACCTGCGTGACTGCATTTCCGTTTACGAACCCACGTGATCTCTTCAATCATCTGGAGAGGCCCTGCTCTCACTCCCGCCCCCTTCGCAGGCATGACTGGTGGGGAAGAGGGGCTTCTCTATGCGTGTTTTTATGAGTGATGGTCACTTGTTGGCCTGATAGGTGCATTGGGTCCAAATTTGGTGTCAATTTGTTCAGTGGTTTTTGAGTTCTGTTAATCCCACAAGCAAACATTACATTTTTATTTATATAGATGACTAGCTGTACCCGCCATGCACTGCTGTGGCCAACCTTCCCTCCCTTTTCCTTACCTTTTTTTCTTTCCTTCTCTCTTTCCTTCCTTCCCTTTTTCTTTCTCTCCTCTCTTCCTTCTCTACCTATTCTTGGACTGTAACTCCCAGCAGTACTCCTGATTGATCTATCTACCTACTATCTATCTCTATCTAATCTATATATCTTATCTATCTGGAGGATTGCTGGGAGTTGCAGTCCAGGAATAGGAAATAAAAAATATGTACAGATTGGGATGCTGTAATGAACTCATACCTTTTCTTCGTAGGCCACAGCCTGGAAGTCAGTGAGCTGGCCTCCATGTTGGGAAGGCAGCTCAGGATGGCGGACATGATGGTATAGGCAGAGAGGCAAGGGGAGGAGTCAGCTAACTCCTGATTGGTTCAGACCCCAAGGGGAGGAGTTGAAGGAGAGTGTAAATAGGCTGTCATTTCTGACAGAAGGAGGGAGAAGGATTTGATCTAGCAGAGAAAAGATTAGGATTTCAGACAGGGAGAAGAGAGTTTCTTAGTGAGCTAGGAATTAGCCTGTTAGGGAATAATTAAAGAGCAAGTGCTTCTGTATAGCTTGACTAGGGCAGTCAAAGTGAAGGCTTGTTTACTTGTATTAGGATAGAATACAAGTGGGTTTATTTCCCTAAAGTTCAGAGTAGTCCAGGGGAAACCTAGACACTCTGGAAGGCAGCCAGGGGCGGCTGGTCAAAGAAACGCACTGTTACATATTATAGGATAGTGTGAGGAAAGTAGCTCATGTTAAGGAAAAGTTACTCCTTCTAAAGAAACCATTTGCTTAATAAGTCTGTGCTTCAGAAACAAACTACGCGTATGTACCTCTCAGTAGTCTGTTGTTTGCGTCAAATACTTCAATAAACCTGTTCTCTAGTTTACTGTTAATCTGCCTCCGCCTTGTTTCATCATATAAGGTTAGATCCAGTAAGCCTCCACATCTCTACAGTTCAGTCACCAGAAAAGGAGCCAGAAGGAAGAACCGGTGTATAGGGACATTTTACCTCAAGTACAACAACAAGACAATTCCTCAAACTGTAATTTGGGGTGGTGGCAGCAAACCTACCATTACACACACACCGTTCTCTCTCATCACCTGTAATTCCCTCGTACATTCTTTTACAGTGGTGTCAGCGTTGGGATTGAAAAGAAATGTTCCCCCCTGTCACACATGCATTAAGTCCCCCTTATCTCCTTTACAGATGCTCTCAAGGAAATCCAAGGAGAAGCAGCTTGCAGCTTGGAAGCAGTGCATTTGGAGCATCCTCCTCCCCTAAAGAGCCTGGTCTAGGGGATGCTGGGAGCTGTTGATTTCGTGCATGCACTGTATCGTCAGTTAGCTTTTTGGGTTTTTAAGTCCTTTCTGCTGTTTTTTGGGAGGAGTTTATGAGTGATGGTCACTCGTTGGTCTGGTAGGTGTCTTGTGTCCAAATTTTGTGTCAATTCATCCAGTGGTTTTTGAGTTATGTTAATCCCACAAACAAACATTACATTTTTATTTATACAGATGATTTTTAAAAACCTCTAGTATTTTAGCACTACAGCACAACTGCTACAAGTTATTATAGACATATTATTTGGCAACATGGAAAATACCACAGTAGTTTATTGCAGTCATGCTAAAACACTAGAGATTTTTAAAATAATTGTCTGCGAGAAAATAAGGAAGAAAAATGATAAAGGAGAACAAAATTTGGTGGAACAGAGATGTGCATATGAGGATTGCATCACAGCTGGAAGTCCATCTAAAAGCAAAACTGGGAAGGGTGCAAGGGGCTTACATATACCCAAGTCTAAGATTACGACCCACATCACAAACAAGGCAAATGAACAAAATCTGCTGCATTGCTTCAGTTTTTAAAAAATGTCAGGTGAACCATTGGATGAAGAAAGAAATGTCAAGATGCAACATTAAATAGTACTGCTTGATTGCCGTAGTGGCATGGGTCACATTTTTAATCACTCTATTAAGGGACAGGCACTGACCATAGCATTAACCAAGTCAAGGGGCAATCTGACTGGCAAATATTGCTTCCCTTGTATGGGAGGCTCAGGCAATTGAGATCAAGTGTCTGGATTCTGCTCCTAGCAGCTGAGCAGAGGCGGCCCTAGGTAATTTTCAACTGTAAGCAAACAGTATTTTGCCCCCCCCCCCCAACCAATCATTGATATATATTTTCTGTTCATCGTGGGAGTTCTGTGTGCCATATTTGGTTCAATTCCATCATTGGTGGAGTTCAGAATGCTTTTTGATTGTAGCTGAACTATACATCCCAGTAACTACAATTTGCATATGTCAAGGTCTATTTCCCCCCAAGAGCACCTCAAGAGCGCCCCTAGGCAAAATCAACTATACTGCAAATGCTTACTTTGCGTAATGGGTTGTGCTGCCCCTGCAGCTGAGTGATATAAATTGCTAGACCAGTGTTTCTCAACCTGGAGGTCAAGACCCGGGGGGGGGGGGGTTGTGAGGAGATGTCAGAGGGGTCGCCAAAGACCATCAGAAAACACTGTATTTTCTGTTGGTCATCAGGGCTCTCTGTGGGAAGTTTAGCCCAAATCGCTCATTGGTGAGGTTCAGAATGCTCTTTGATTGTAGGTGAACTATAAATCCCGGCAACTACGACTCCCAAATGCCAAGGTCTATTTTCCCCAAACTTCACCAGTGGTCACATTTGAGCATATTGAGTATTCGTGCCAAGTTTGGTCCAGATTCATCATTGTTTGAGTCCACATTGCTCTCTGGATGTAGGTGAACTACAACTCCAAAACTGAAGGTCAATGTCCACCCGACCCTTCCAGTATTTTCTGTTGGTCATGGGAGTACTTTGTGCCAAGTTTGGTTCAATTCCATTGTTGATGGAGTTCAGAATGCTTTTTGATTGTAGGTGTACTATAAATCCCAGCAACTACAACTCCCAAATGGCAAGGTCTGTTTTCCTCAAACTTCACCAGTGTTCACATTTGGGCATATTGAGTATTCGTGCCAAGTTTGGTCCAGATTCATCATTGTTTGAGTCCACATTGCTCTCTGGATATAGGTGGCGCAGTGGGTTAAAGCACTGAGCTGCTGAGCTTGTTGATTGAAAGGTCACAGGTTCGATTCCGGGGAGCGGCGTGAGCTTCCGCTGTCAGCCCTAGCTTCTGCCAACCTAGCAGTTTGAAAACATGCAAATGTGAGTAGATCAATAGGTACCGCTCTGGCGGGAAGGTAACGGCGCTCCATGCAGTCATGCCGGCCACATGACCTTGGAGGTGTCTATGGACAACGCTGGCTCTTCGGCTTAGAAATGGAGATGAGCACCACACCCCAGAGTCAGACATGACTGGACTTAATGTCAGGGGACTACCTTTACCTTTACCTTACAACTCCCAAACTCAAGGTCGATGCCCACCAGACCCTTCCATTATTTTCTGTTGGTCATGGGAATACTTTGTGCCAAGTTTGGTTCAATTTCATTGTTGGTGGAGTTCAGAATGCTTTTTGATTGTAAGTTAACTATAAATCCCAGCAACCACAACTCCCAAATGACAAAATCACCCCCCTCCCCTAACCTCACCAGTATTCAAATTTGGGCATATTGGGTACTTCTGACAAATTTAGTCTAATGAATGAAAATACATCCAGCATATCAGATAGTTACATTACGATTTATAACAGTAGCAAAATCACAGTTATGAAGTAGCAACAAAAATAATGTTATGGTTGGGGGCCACGACAACATGAGGAACAATATTAAGGGGCCATGGCATTAGGAAAGTTGAGAACCACTATGCTAGACTGTGAGTAAAGTGGAAGAGACAGTGCAAGCTCCACTATGTCACAACCATTGAAGAAAGTAAAGTATTTATGGTGTTTATGGTGTTGTTGTGTATTGATGATTTAATTTTAAATTGTAATTGCTTAATTGTTTTTATATATGTATGTATATGTGTCAAGGCATCGAATTGTGCCTGTCTCTGTAAGCCGCCCTGAGTCCCCCCTAGGGGGTGAGAAGGGCGGGGTAAAAGTGACGGAAATAAATAAATAAATAAATAAATAAATAAATTGTTAAATAAGAAAAAATGACTTAAGGAAGCTATCCAGCAGGTAGAGTAATTAACTTTGACATATAGACTTCTATAGTAAAAAAGAAAAAGAAAGAGTGAATCATTTCAAATGTCCTTTAAGAGTAAGAGGCAGTGCTTAAGGAAATAAAACTTCGAAAAAGACTTTTAAAAATACAAGTGGGAGTGCTGCAGAACACAGAAACACTTCCTTTGAAGACTTATTAAAAGGACCAGAAAATAGTTTTGAACTACTTAAATACATTTAAAGGGGTTTCTTAGCTTACTTAAGATGAAGGTCACATGCAGAAGTGTGGGAAAAGGGAAGTAACACTCTGCTTGAACTGTATATAAACTTTTACACCAAGTGAACTGAGAAAAATATTCTGGGCCACAGAGTAGTGAATGGAATAATGAGGAGAACAGTAGCATCATGTACACTGAGTTACAGGAACTAGCACTTTAACTATATAGAGAGCTAATTGTAGTTAGCTCCTCCCTCAACCAAGAGGATAGAATTATTTTGTAATAGATAGTAACTTTGTCTTGAGGAGGGGAGACATCATGTTTTAAAAATGTTTTAAATATATTTTATGAATTTTTTATCTATTTTTAAAGGGGCGATACAGGGGTGAGAAGGAATTTATAGAGAGGGAGTATTAGGTGATTGTGTTATTTTCTTGTTTTATTTCTAGTACCTATGTTTTTAAATGTTTTTCATTTATTTTCAGTTTGTTGGATTTGAGTTGTATTTTTGCAAATGTAATGAAATTAAATAAAAAACGTATTTTAACTAGAGATTAAATGACACACTTTTGCAGAATGAAATAAAAGAAATAAAGAGAAGGACTTTTTTTGAAGATAACATTAATGTAGGTACTGATATCAGAATGGTATGGGATGCTAGTAAACAGTTATGAGAGGGTTTTCTTTTTGCAACTACATTCAGAGTTTTTTTAAAAAAATACATGTATGGTGGATATTTAAAAAACACAAAATAAATTCAGGCTGAGATACATCAATTAATGGAAGATATTCCAAAATTAAAAATTCAGTTGAAACCAGATTTTTTTTTGTTGGGTTTGTTGGATGGTGTGAATGAGCCTGTATATTACTGCTACTAATTGTAAAGGCTGGGCCACTAATTTTTAATGATGCCACCAAATTGTAAGGCTGTATAAGGAGCCACCTCTTTGTGAGGGCTTATTAAATTGATGACACAATCAATAGCTTGTAATGTTGCTTTGGTCTTTCTTCAATATGTAGCATGACTTGACTTGGAAAGGAATGGTAACATAGGCTTGACTTTAAAAAGGAACTGTAACAAGTTTATTGAGGTACAGAAGCTTGATGGTTTCAAAGTTTCCTTTCTCTTAGAGGTACAAATCTTCAATGGTTACATTTATAACAGTTCTTAAATAACTCTTAGGAGGTCTAATTCTTCTAACAAACAGGTCTCAAACTTAGTTCCTTTAAAAAGATGTTTCTTCCTTTAACAGATTGTTTCAGGCACACGCTTATCCTTTCTTTATGATGGTTCTGTTACAATAAAGATACTTATTAGGGCTTCCCCTCTTTTCCCACATCAGTTACTTTTAATATAAATAAGTCACTCGACTTATCTAAACTATATTGGCTCAAAGCCAAAACCTTCCCGATTCTTAATACCAAAGAATCAGCCTTCCCCTGTAGTTCTTTGACTACAGAATACTTCACTGGTTCTCCACACACAACAGAACCAGCCACTTCTGCAGTTCACCGACCACAGACTGACTGCTTTAAAATGGCTGCTCTGCCAAGTGGCACTTGGCTCCACCCCTATCTCCATAGCAACTCAGCTCAAAGCGAGCTAAGCTGGCTACCATCCCCCAACACCATGCAATACCATATACTTACCCTTACAAACACTTATCTATAGCAATACATAACTGTAGATAAAAATTTACACTTCATCACAGATGGTCAATGTGAGAAAAAATATGGAAAAATTCTGCAGTATGTGATAACTATGTGTTAGACTACTTATATCTAGAAGTGAAAATACATGGCTACTTCATCGAGAGAAGACTGGCTGTTGAAAACAATGAAACAAACTGACAACTTTGATTAAAGCAAAGACTAAAAAACTTCAAGCAGAATTGGCAAGTTTTAAATGTATTTTAGAAAAACTATTCAGGGAGATCAGCAGTATTTGTTTTTAAAGAACAGTAGATGATCTAGTTAGAGGAAATTAGAGAACATGCCTTTTTTCTTTTTAATAGTTTTTTTTAGTTCCCATTTTTTTTCTTGTAATTGTAGCTTTATTTTTTAGTTCAATGGAGCTTTAATAATTTGTTTGTTACCTTATGAGGTCAACAGGCTGAAACTTGTAAAACACTCCATATCTTGCCCATTCTTGATACAGCAACTGAGGAAAAAACAAATAATAATGTATACATGATGACTAAATGAGGGCAGCAAGTTATCAGGAATTAATTGGAGCCAGAGTTGAGGTTCACCACATTTGCTCAAGTGCCCAGCTTTCCCACCAAGTGACAGCCCTTAACTCCAAAGTACAGTGTGAAATACAGAAGGTCACCAAGAACCACATACAAATAAACACAGCATGTCTCAAATATGTGGGATAAAGATGCAGCAAGTTTTGGAAAGGAGATACCTATCTGAGAAACAAAAATGGGCCAATACTTTCCTTTCGAATTAAGCAATTAAGATGGGGTCTGCATTCAGACGAAGCATGATCTAGATCCCCCCCTCCAAGTTTTGTCTTCAAGAATGTTTTTGGCTGGGTTTGATTATTACGTAGTGTGCTAGAAATTATTCTAAATGTATAAACAGGTAGGAATGCTAGTACAATAATGAAACAAAATGAAAGGTCCTGTATTATATTTATTAATTTTCAGGTTCTCTACAACATATATCAAGAAGAAAAATTCAAAATGTGAGAGATGTGGATATAGGAAAATAGATGCAGAAATCTGCTCGTTGTCTTTGAAATCAGACTATCGCCATACTTCAGAGCTTAGAGGTAACAAATAGACCCCACGACCTCTCTCCACTGCAGAGAAAACACTAGCTGTGACCTGAGATCTGTCCATATTATTGTTCAAGGCCCACAGGCTCTTTGAACAATATGTCACATACATAAGTCGACTTCATGTAAAAGGTGAGGGTATTACAGTAAGTCATAGCAGGATCAAGTATGTGTGTGTGTGTGTGTGAAAGAAAACCTTGTGCTGTTAATTATTATGTGCAGCTGCTAATGTAGGTCAACTAGTAAGTTTGGACCACATCCAGAGAGGTATAACTGTATGGTTTTTAGAATACAGTTCAGTTTTTTGCTCAACCATTTCTACTGCTCTCTCATTTGGATGAAGATGAAGAAACTTTATTCTGTATTGCTTGCAAAGACTATGTAAGTTTGTTGCACTGTTTATAACATTGCAAGTTTATGTTTTAACTCTGCTGATAAGAGGAAAGTTTTTCTATTCTTTTTCCTCTTGCCTGGGTGCAATGTTATTGTGTCTTCTGCTTTGGACCAGATTAAATTCCACATAAATACAACAGAGGAAAAGTCCTGGGACAAAAATTATGCATTTTGATATGATCCATGGATAAATCAAGGGTTGTTCTGTGGAGAAGGAAAACCACCAATGCTACTTCAGTGGGCTGGCCATACAACTACTGCAATTTCCCTGCACAGACATCCAGAATCTGCTCTGTGTCTCTGGACTGTGTCTAATCAGACAGGGAAGGTCAGAAGTGGAGCCACAGAATGGAGATTAGTGAGGTTTGTCTGAGAGGGACAAAGCTCTTGTATTTCACCACTCTACTTGGAGAACTGGATGGTTGATTCTTTTTTTTTTTTTAATAAGAGTTGAGGTACAGTACACACATTGACTCATGGATTGACTCATCAAGAAAATCAAAGTGCTCTTCCAGCAGTCACCAGCCATTCCCTCTCCAATGCCGGAAATACAGCTTAATGATGTAACATTAGAAAATGTTGTAATATTTCCGCTACCTTGGCAGCCACCTCTCCACAAAAGTCAACATTGACACTGAAATTCGACATGGCCTGAGCTCTGCGAGTGCAGCATTTTCCCAAATGAAGCAGAGAGTGTTTGAGGACTGGGACATTCATAGGGATACCAAGGTGCTTGTTTATAAAACTATTGTCCTCCCAACCCTGCTATACGCTTGCGAGACGTGGACAGTCTACAGACGTCACATGCAACTCCTGGAACGATTCCATCAGCGCTGCCTCCGAAAAATCCTGCAAATCTCTTGGGAAGACAAGTGGACAAATGTCAGCATGCTGGAAGAAGCAAAGACCACCAGCACTGAAGTGATGGTCCTCCACCATCAACTCCACTGGACCACCCACGTTGTCCGGATGTTCGACCACTGTCTCCCAAAGCAGTTGCTCTACTCCGAACCCAAGAACAGAAAACGGAATGTTGGAAGAGAGGAAAAGAGATTTAAAGATGGGCTCAAAGCCAACCTTTAAAACTCTGACATAGACACTGAGAACTGGGAAGCACTGGCCCTTGAGCGCTCTAACTGGAGGTCAGCTGTGACCAGCTGTGCTGTAGAATTTGAAGAGGTACTAATGGGGGGCGAAAGAGAGAAACATGCCAAGAGGGAGGCGCATCAAGCCAACCCCAACCGGAACCGCCTTCCACCTGGAAACCAATGCCCTCACTGTGGGAGAAGATGTAGATCAAGAATAGGTCTCCACAGTCACCTACGCACCCACCGCCAGTACACCAACTTTGGAGGACCATCATCCTCGGACTACGAGGGATTGCCTAAGTAAGTGACTCATGGATAAGTCTGTTTTTGAGGTTGATTTTTTGACTAAAATTTCTAGACTTATACATGAATATATAGGGAAATTATTAAGAATCTGAACTGAACTACCATTAATTAAAACCATAGAGCGTTTTAAGTGCTTTCAATGTTGAGGTTACAGATGTGGTTCATGAAGTACAATATGTGTTCAAAACATTTTCTTCTAAATGTTGCATCCCTGTTTATCACAAACAGTCCTTTTTTGTGACATATGTTGAGTATTTTAAAAAATAATTCTTAAATATATAAGCATTAAGACTATCTTAATACACTTAATAGGTAGTGAACTAGTTTTAACACACTTATGCTATTTTGTTAGTTGAACTGACAACTTGACCATAATTCAAATTGTTGTAAACTGTCAGGAAATTTAGATTTGCTTAACCCTTATGCGTTCTAAGCAAGAAGATGATAAAATGAGGATACATGAGACATGCAAGTAAAATGAAGAATAAAATGAATAATGATCCTTCCTAAATAATCCCCGTATCTGGCTACACTTGTCTGCATTTTGCCCCCACTTCACTTCCTATGTCTTATAGCAACAGTAAGACTACTCTGCTTAACTAGCTGTCTACATGGCTCTCCTGTAGTTGTTGTAGGTTGCATGAACTAAAGGAGAAACATAGACAGGATACACCAACCCACCAAACTGGGGCTGAAATAAATTATCTAGATCCATTTCAGTCTGGTTTTAGGCCTGGCTATGGGGCGGAGACAGCTTTGGTCACCTTAGTGGATGACCTACGAAGAGTTAAGTAAGTGGTGATGTGTAACAAATTGGATTGGCTAAAGAAGCTAAGTCATAGCCATGTGACAGTACTCACAAGTTTTGCATCATTTGCTTTTGTCTCTGTGCATGATTTGTGTGTGTCAGGAGCAACTTGCCTGGGCATGATGGGAAGCCAGTGTGTGTGTGTAGAGAATGGACAACATGTGCTTGACCCCTTCTCTTCTCCTTCTCTCTCACTATGATCCATCCATGAAGGAGAAACTGTCGTCATGTTGACCTCTAAGGAGGACAAGCTCATGCCATCTTGAGCTATGTGTTATGGTGATCTTTCTTCATGTTTGTGAGTATCCTGACAAAGTCTGTAAAGATCTGTAAAATGCAACAAGCCAAAATAAAGCCTTCAGAGTATTTTTGGAAGGAAACCGAATGTTCCAGTGTTTCATTAAGAGATAAGGTTCAAGAGCTGAACTATATATTGCTCTGCTAATTGCTAAGTTACTGATAAAATACTCTGCTGATATTTGACTGTGGTGATCTGCTTGCCTTGGAACATTTCGTCCATGCGCAGTATTATGGTGGCATTAATTAGAAGTTGTAAATTATGTGCCTACCTGGAGGGGTTACTGTGATTATGTGATTGTTGATCCAAACCCACGCTGACAGAACCCCCACCTCTGTAGACCATGTGCTCAAGCAGAGCATATGGACAAAAACAAACAGAAGCCCCCATGAAAGCCAACAAGTCAAAACAACAATTTGGATATCCCTCCAAATACAGTCTCTCCTCAGAGACTAAGCTGCAAAGACTGAGGAAGCAGTTATAAAGAACTACTGGCTGCTAGTTCTCCCTGCAAGTAAGTCAGTGATTTATCAGCAGTTTCATTCCCCTATACTATAATGATCAGAGAGAGCAAAACAAACAAAAGCCCTAACAGAAACATAAAAACATACTTTACCAATCTATCCGAAATATGAATTAGCAAGTGTGCAAGGAAGCAGGTGGTTGGTGTGAAGGAACTGTCAATAGGTCAATCTATTTTGGGTCAATCATGAGTTATCTGGGCAAGGTGAAGGAAGAAGTACAAGGGTAGTTGAGAACTGATCCAGATGTCATATCAGTACAAGCATGTAACTGGGGGGGGGGGGGGCTTGAGGGGCTTCAGCCCCCCCCCCCCCAAATTCTCATGGTGGTTCGCGAAAAGGCCTTACTGGTGCATTATTTAAACTGTTATGTTTATTCATATCGTGATCTGATCACCATACTCAATATATCCCATATGCATGGGGGTATTGGGGTAATGATACAAAAGGTTTGCTAGGGTAGACCCTCTTTCACTCAGACAGCCCCCCCTGAAACAAACTCAGCCCCCCTCCCAAATCAAAATCCCGGCTACGGGCCTGTATCAGTAGGTCAGATATCCAGGGATATCCGCCACTAGGAAGTAAGCACAGTAGTCCATAACCTAACCAATCCAAGATCAAGACAAAACATTAATGCAAGAGATTTCTGCTAGGCCAACAGATAAGACAGTTGTCAGCTCTAAGGCAGAGGCCTCTTCCACACTGTCCCTATATTCCCGGATCTGATCCTATATTATCTGTTTCTCCCAGATTATCAGACAGTGGAGACTCATATAATCCAGTTAAAAACATGTAATCTGGGATCAGATCCTGGGATGTATGGAAATGTAGAAGTAGCCTGACAGATCAACCAGAGACAGGATATTTATAGACAGCTCCTTAAAGGCCACAGGTACCTATTATTTCAGCATTCATTACTTAGTTGGTATGTTGGGCTTGGTGTTTCTTTCTCCATCACTCAACAAAGATGGAGTTATGTGGTTTTCAACCTCTGACAATGCCTGCTAGAGAGCAGGCTCCCTCACTGTCTCAGCCCTTATCTCCTTGGATTCAGAGGGAGTTCCACTCTCAAGAACTGCAGCTTCTTGGTGATCTGCCTCCCCTTCCGGAGTTGTTCAGGGAGTGAGTTATGACCAGGCATTTTCCATCCACATGTTTGGTAGGAAACCGAACCTACTCTGCTTTATTCCAGGCATTTCCCATCCACATGTTTGGTAGGAAATCAAACCTACTCTGCTTTCAAGGAGGTCTGGAGCACAAAACCTAGCATTCAAAAAGAGAAACTTTTTGAATGCTAGGTCTTGTGCTCTAGACCTCCTTGAAAGCAGAGTAGGTTTGGTTTCCCCCAGCCAGACCAGCAGGTGCCACTGTGCTTCCATCCTTGGGAGGAGGGAGGGAGAATGGGTGATGGGAGGAATTAAGAGAGAGGGAGAGAGAGAGAGAGAGAGAGAGAGATTCAGAAGTGGCCAGCAGCTGCTTTCTTTCTTGGTTGGTAGGGCTGATTTTGTGTGTGTATGTGTGCAAGGACTAAAAACTACTACCTTAGCAAAGAGTTTAATGAACATAAAAGTGTCAGTAAAGCTGCCTCTGCATATATTTCTAACATTTATCAGCTTCTCGTTTTGTTTTGCCCAAGTATGACAATGTATATATGTGCCTTCAAGTCACTTGTCAATTTATGATAAATTTTGTAGTTTTCTTAAGTATGAATTGTATAGTTTTCGTAAGCAAGAAATCCTTAGAGATGGTTTTAGCAGTTCCTTACTCTGAAATACAGTCCACAGCAGCTGGTGTTCATTTGGTGATCTCCCATCCAAGTACCCCATGGCTAATCATGTTTAGTTTTTTGGTCATTTGGGCCCTGAAATAAATCCCACTGAATTCAATGGTTTTCTTTCAGGTAAGTGAATATAACATTGTAATTTGGAGCAGTTCGATTCCATTGCTCGTAACAGACTTTAAGAGCATTTGTGCTATACAGGATGCTACTTTTCAGGCATGCCACAAATTATTTGTTTAATGGGATCCTTTTGTGCAACAAAAGCCCAAAGAGGGTTAATTGGGATTACCTTTGGCTTTATGAGCTGGTACATAAATCTTAATCAATAGAACTTCCTTATTAGGAAATACAATCCAGACAGTCTCAATCCACCTTTGTCTGGAGGCCACACATTGCTAGCAAGGGAATGAAAGCTGCATACGTAAAGGCGATACCATCAAAAGCACTGAAAGAAGAAAACAGCTTTAAAAATGTCTCCCTTTGCTTTAAATCTGATGAGGGCATTTCAGGAAATTAAACACTGAAACTATTCAGCTTCAGATAGAAAACAGATGATCTGAGACGTAGAAATCCTACAGTCATGTCTTACGGCTGTGCAACAGAAACATATGTGACCAATCAGTGCAGTATTTCTGGAAAGACCCTTTTATGTTTTTAATACTTAACACTTCATAAGAGGACCTAAATGGGCAGGATAAAAAGAAGGGCAGCCCAACTTGTAGATGAATATTTTTCCAGGCATTCCGTCTTTTTAAGTAGTATGTCTTTCTGCCAAAAGAAAGTTTGAGCTACCTCTAGTTAAACATACACCGTCCCATTCTTTGCTGATAATAAGGATGCCCATTTATTCAAGCTGTGCCTTCTGCAGCTTGGACTACATTTGATTCATTCATAGATTTTTAGCACCACTTAGTGGCCAGGCTCTGTGTCAAACTCTCTTTAGGGGAAAAAAAAAGTCTGCCACTATTCTTTACTGCGTAATTTCCATTCATTTCAAATGAATTGCGTTGGAGAACTTGCTGGATTGCATTCCATGTGTTCAATCAGAGTCAATTTATTTCAAGTACCTTATATACTTGAATATAAGCCGAGGCACCTAATTTTAATGATCCCATAGCACTTTGTCCTCCAAAGCACTTTACATTTCTTTAGGTCTGCTCGTATGCCCTTCCACAAACACCACTATCACCTTCTCGTTCATGTCCCAGCATCACTTCCAATTTTAATTTTACATTTGGCCTTCCCACTGTTTTTAATTGTGTGTTGTCTTATTGATAATGTTGTATATTTTAGCGTCTATGTTTTTTGTTTTTTATTTTAATTACTTATATTGTTGTTTTATTGCTTGTATTGTTGTATTTGGGCTCGGCCTCATGTAAGCCGCACCGAGTCCCCTGGGGAGATGGTAGTGGGGTACAAATAAAGTATTATTATTATTATTATTATTATTATTATTATTACCACCACAAAAAACTGGGAAAACGTATTGACTCGAATATAAGCTGAGGGTGGGAAATGCAGCAGCGACAAATCAACTTCAAAATAAAAATAGATACCAATAAAATTACATTAATTGAGGCATCAGTAGGTTAAATTTACATAAAACTGTAATTTAAGATAAGACTGTACAACTTTCTTTTTCCTTACTTATATACCGCTGTTCTCAGCCCGAAGGCGACTCACAGCGGTGCACAACAAACAACAACAGCAAGAATTCAATGCTAAGTATAAAAACAATTAACAGCCTACACATTACACAGTTAATAAACAATTACTACAGAAGCCATTCACTATCGTCTCATCATCAGAAACATGATCCAAATTCGTCATCCATTGTTCCATTCCATTGTTCGTTAACCAAGCATTGCACTAATTATTCGAACGCCTGCTCAAACAGCCAGGTCTTAACTTTTTTGCGGAATACCATTAGAGATGGTGCTAGTCTAATGTCCGTAGGAAGGGCGTTCCACAGCCGAGGAGCCACCACCGAGAAGGCCCTATCTCTCGTCCCCGCCAGCCGTGCTTGAGAAGCAGGCGGGATCGAGAGCAGGGCCTCCCCGGAAGATCTCAAAGTCCTGGTGGGTTCATAGGCAGAGATGCGGTTGGATAGGTAGCTTGGGCCGGAACCGTTTAGGGCTTTAAAGGCCAACGCCAGCACTTTGAATTGAGCCTGGTAGCAGATCGGTAGCCAGTGGAGTTGGCGCAACAGGGGGGTTGTATGCTCCCTGCGCTCCGCTCCTGTTAAAATCATGGCTGCCGAGCGTTGGACTAGTTGGAGCTTCCGAGCAGTCTTCAAAGGCAACCCCACGTAGAGAGCGTTGCAGTAGTCTAAACGGGATGTAACCAGAGCGTGGACTACCGTGGCCAAGTCAGACTTCCCAAGGTACGGGCGCAGCTGGCGCACAAGCTTTAACTGTGCAAATGCTCCCCTGGTCACCGCCGAAACATGGGGTTCCAGGCTCAGCGATGAGTCCAGGGTCACACCCAAGCTGCGAACCTGCGTCTTCAGGGGGAGTGCGACCCCATCCAATACAACTCTGATTAAACCATAAATCGAACCTCCTTCTATGTAAATGTGCTTATGTATCCTTCCAATAATGATAAAGAGAGTAAAATAATAAATGTAATAATAATAATAGTTGTAATAATAGAGTAAAATAATGGAAATGTAATAATAACAATAATAAATAGGGGAAAATAATAAATGTAATAATAAATAGAGTAAAATAATAAATGTAAAAAATAATGTAAAAGTAACAATAGAGTAAATAAATGTAATAAAAATAATAATAGAGTAAAATAATGTAAATGTAATAATAAATAGAGTAAATAAATGTAATAAAAATAATAATAGAGTAAAATAATGTAAATGTGATAATAAATCAAGTAAATAAATGTAATAAAAATAATAGAGTAATATAATGTAAATGTAATAATAAATACAATAAATAAACATAATAAAAATAATACTAATAACAGTGTAAAATAATAAATAACCTTGGCTCGAGTGTAAGCTGAGGGGAACTTTTTTAGCCTTAAAAAGGGGCTGAAAAACTAGGCTTATATTAGAGTATATATAGTATATTTACATATTTGAACATTTATTATTTTAAGGACCCTCACAGCCTTTCGCCAACCTACTTAGGCCACTTAAGAAATAATGATGCAGGATTCAAATATCAGGAAAAGGAATTGCACCTAAGCATTAGGAAAAAATACCTCTTGACAGGGAAAGCTGTTTAACAGCTGCCGCAGAGTGTATGGAGAAATCACCTTCTTTCGGGGTTTTTTTTAACAGAGTGTGTGATAGGGCAAACTGGGAGGAACTGGAATTTGTGTTCTTGGTTAGGAATGCTAACTTAAGCAAAAGGGCTTCCTCCTCCCCCCAATTTGTCCTCTCTTATACCCCACATAAAAGGAATTTGCTCTGTGTCCCTGGATTGTGTCTAGCCTGACAGGGATGGAATGTGGCAGGCTGATAGCACCAGCTTTAGCCTGCATTGGGAGCTGATATAACAAGGCCACAGAAAACTATCTGAACTTTTGTATATTTACACTTATTGCCCTAGTAAAACACACACCTCCAGATACAGGGTTAATATGTTAATTAAGTTTAAAAATTCAATAAAGGGGTGTTATGGGATGTACCTAAGTAGCCTGCCGAGTGCACATATGCCCAGACATGTGTTGTAATATTAATAACTAGCTGTCCCCTGCCACGCGTTGCTGTGGCCCAGTCTGTTGATCTGGAAAATAAAGTAATGAGAAAGTGGGTTGTTGTAGGTTTTTTCGGGCTATGTGGCCATGGTCTTGAGCAGGGGTCCCCAAACTAAAGCCCGGGGGCCGGATGCGGCCCTCCAAGGTCATTTACCTGGCCCTCGCTCAGGGTCAACCTAAGTCTGAAAGCACACAACAACAACAACAACAACAACAACAACAATCCTATCTCATCAGCCAAAAGTTTATATTTGTTAAAATTGTTCTTCATTTTAATTATGGTATTGTTTTAAGTGTTTTTTTTACACTACAAATATGTGCAGTGTGCACATTCATTCATTTTTTTTTCAAATTATAATCCGGCCCTCCAACAGTTTGAGGGACTGTGACCTGGCCCTCTGTTTAAAAAGTTTGTGGACCCCTGGTCTAGAGGCATTCTCTCCTGACGTTTCGCCTGCATCTATGGCAAGCATCCTCAGAGGTAGTGAGGTCTGTTGGAACTAGGCAAAAGGGTTTATATATCTGTGGAATGACCAGGGTGAGAGAAAGGGACATCTAATTACCTCTCAACAAAAGTTTGCCCCAGGCCATTGTATGCTAATCAAGGTGGTCAGTTGAAACATTCACACCTAGCTCCAGCAGACAAGAGTCCTTTGTCTCACCCTGGTCATTCCACAGATATATAAACCCTTTTTCCTAGTTCCAACAGACCTCACTATCTCTGAGGATGCTTGCCATAGATGCAGGCAAAACGTCAGGAGAGAATGCCTCTAGACCATGGCCATATAGCCTGAAAAAACCTACAACAACCCAGTGATTCCAGCCATGAAAGCCTTCGACAATATAATATTATAATGTATTGTTGAAGGCTTTCATGGCCGGAATCACTGAGTTGTTGTAGGTTTTTTCGGGCTATATGGCCATGGTCTAGAGGCATTCTCTCCTGACGTTTTGCCTGCATCTATGGCAAGCATCCTCAGAGGTAGTGAGGTCTGTTGGAACTAGGCAAAAGGGTTTATATATCTGTGGAATGACCAGGGTAAGACAAAGGACTTAGCATACAATGGCCTGACTATTGTATTAGCATACAATGGCCTGACTACCTCTGAAGATGCTTGCCATAGATGCAGGCGAAACGTCAGGAGAAAATGCCTCTAGAACCAGTCTGGTGATCTGGAAAATAAAGTCATGAGAAAGTGTTGGTTTCTAATATATGTAATTTCTTTATGCTTGTGGGTAAACAGTATTTCTTGCTGTTTCTTTGTCAGTGTTGATGTGGCGGGTGTCTGGTTTGCCTACTCTGGAACATGCAACATATCATTGTCCTTCTTTAGGGGTCTCTTTCAAATCTATGATTCTATATCTGTGTGTGTATGGGAATCATATCTATCTATATCTGTGGCTGGATGGCTCTTTGTCAGGAGGGCTTTGATTACATTTTCTTGCCCTTGATTAGCATTGCTCCAGGCAATGCTAATCAAGGTGGTCAGTTGAAACATTCACACCTAGCTCCAGCAGACAAGAGTTCTTTGCCCCACCCTGGTCTTTCCACAGATATATAAACCCATTTGCCTAGTTCCAACAGACCTCATTACCTCTGAGGATGCTTGCCATAGATGCAGGTGAAACGTCAGGAGAGAATGCCTCTAGAACATGGCCATATAGCCTGAAAAAACCCACAACAACCCTCTATGCTTTGTAATTTCCATCTATAAATCTATAAATGCTTAGTCCTTTATCTTGCTCAAGGTGTCTATTTTGATCTTGAGACGCAGACACCTTTACGTTGCAGCTGAGATGAACTATTGTAATCTCCCATTTGGTATTTTGTCTGAAACACACTGAGAACTGGGCCTTGTTTGAAGGATAACAGTTTGACACCCCAGATGGACCATAGTCTTTTGTCCTACCTGCCAAGGCCTTGATTCTGACTGACCAATCACAGCAACTTCAAGAATTCAACATATACAACACAGTAGGCACTTGGAGCCTCGGGACCCCAGAGGAGCAGTGGAGAACAGCTCATTGGAGACACCAGACTGAAGGGAGATCCCAATGAGGGACTGATGGCATCCTCTATTTTGATTGGCTGGGAAGTAAAGCCTCCAAGGCAGAATCCAGAGGAATAAGAATGGCGTAAAGTGCAAGACACAATATGAGAATATTCAATTCTTGGATAGTCTATGCCACATGAGTAATTTCCAAAAAACAAAGAATAGGTACACATTGGAAGCAAGTCAGAGCAAGGTGTTGAAATACATACCTTTGGGCTATATGTAAGTGATGTAATGGACAAAGGAAAAAATGGTACACTTATGTAATGCTGCTTGGCTGTTATACAGTTTGGAACATGTATTTCTTTGGCCTCTGAATGGCTCTCTGGATTACAACATGATTATACAACTGTAATTGCTTTGTTGCTGAACTGGAAACTATTCTGGAAATGTATTATGTGGTGCATTTATATGTTTGTGGCAAAACTCCTATCCTCCTGTGGATTTGCAACATGTGAAAATGTGGAGAATAACAAGTGTAAAAACAGTGTAAGGTGTTGTATGTTATAAAAGAGGGTTGGTTGGTGGCTGCCTCCTCCCCCCTTCCCATTTCACTCTGGAGGCCCAGGGATCCTTGAAATCTCCAGAACATCCCACTACCTCAATTCACAGTGGAAGAAAATGAGGAGCTGGATAAATCAGAGGGGAAGTGTATTGGACTGAAGAATGATACTATATTATCACATGATACTGTAAACTATCATTAGGCATATTTGCAGGAGGGGGAGCAGCTGAGGAAACCTCTGGAAAGAGGCCAAGATGAAGAGGGCATAGAAAGAAATGAGAGACTCAGACCTCAGTTAAAGCACAAGCGATGTCCATTAAGGGTAATGCATTCCTTCCATTTCCTCATGTAATGACAGACAGTGTGGTGGGGTAATGTGCATTGTCACTCTTTCTGTCACTCTCTCCCATCCCCTCAATGTAATGAGGGAAGGAAGGAGAGTGCACAGGATGCCACAAGCTGCCCTGTGCACTTTCCCTTTCACTGGCGATTGTTTGGCGGGGACGAGGGACAGGGCTTCCCGGTGGTGGCCCCCAACTGTGGAACTCGCTCCCCAGCGAAATCAGGTCAACAACATCCCTCCTCACCTTCAGGAGGAAATTGAAAATGTGGTTATGGGACCAGGCCTTTGGGTAGCTTGCAGATAATTGACAATGACAATGATAAGGCTATGGAAAATGGACTATGGATAGGCTTCCAGTTGTGTTGTGTTCACTGAATTGTTTCTAGATAAAGCTAGACAGCCAGTATTATTGTACTTTTATCATTGTACTTTATATTTTTAAACAAATTTTAAACTAATATAATGTATTATCAATAGGTAATTGCTGTATGTATTATCCGTTACGTAGCGGCATCGAATTGTGCCGGCTGTATGCCGCCCTGAGTCCCCCCTCTAGAGGTTGAGAAGGATGGGGTACAAATGCTTGAAATAAATAAATAAATAAATAAATAAATTGGTGCAACAGCCATGTGAATAGATCCATAGTATCCAATTCAACCTCAGTTATGCAGATGACACCACTCTGATGGCCGAAAGCGAGGAGGAGCTGAGGAGCCTTCTAATCAAGGTGAAAGAAGAAAGCGCAAAAACTGGGTTGCAGCTAAACATAAAAAAAACCAAGATCATGGCAACAAGAATGATTGACAACTGGAAAATAGAGGGAGAAAATGTGGAGGCCGTGACAGACTTTGTATTTCTAGGAGCAAAGATTACTGCAGATGCAGACTGTGGCCAGGAAATCAGAAGGCGCTTACTTCTTGGGAGGAGAGCAATGTCCAGTCTCGATAAAATAGTAAAGAGTAGAGACATCAGACTGGCAACAAAGATCCGCCTAGTCAAAGCCATGGTACTCCCCATAGTAACCTACGGATGTGAGAGCTACGGATGTGAGAAGGCTGAGCAAAGGAAGATAGATGCTTTTGAACTGTGGAGTTGGAGGAAAGTTCTGAGAGTGCCTTGGACTGCGAGAAGATCCAACCAGTCCATCCTCCAGGAAATAAAGCCCGACTGCTCATTGGAGGGAAGGATACTAGAGACAAAGTTGAAGTACTTTGGCCACATCATGAGGAGACAGCAAAGCCTAGAGAAGACAATTATGCTGGGGAAAGTGGAAGGCAAAAGGAAGAGGGGCCGACCAAGGGCAAGATGAATGGATGGCATCCTTGAAGTGACTGGACTGACCTTGAAGGAGCTGGGGGTGGTGACGGCTGACAGGGAGCTCTGGCGTGGGCTGGTCCATGAGGTCACGAAGAGTCGGAGATGACTGAACGAATGAACAACAAATCCAATTCAGCTAGAGGGCCAAAGCATGCTAAATTGATTGAGAAGTTTTTGAAATATGGGCTGCTGAGAGAGCGAGAATCAGCTTCTAATTCACCTATACTTCCTGTCCAAAAACTGAGATTGAGTGACTATTGCTTTTTTAAAGATCTGAAGGCTGTGAGCAATGTGACTATACATCTAATTGTCCCCGACCTGTACAGTCTACTCACTACTATCCCGAGGTCTGCAAAGTACTTTACTAATTTAGACTTAAAAGATACTTTCATCTGCGTCCCACTAGATTTTGTGAATGAAGAAATATTTGCTGTCAGGTCCAACATCGGGGTTTCAAGAAGAGCCCACATGTGTTTGCTACTGCTTTGAGCACTGAGCTGCAATTGTGGATGTACTCAATTTCATAATAATAATAATCATCATCATCATCATCATCATTATTTATACCCCACTACCATCTCCCCCAATGGGGACTCAGGGCAGCTTACATGAGGCCAAGCCCAAACAGCAAAATTACAATAAGATAAAAACCAAAACACAGCAACAACACAATAAAATACATAAAACATATGAGTACAATAAGCAATATACATAAAGCATATGAATACAATGAACAGTCACAATGACAATGAGCGGGCCGCATGTGCAAGATAAAATATTAAAACTCAGGGTGAGATAAACAAAGAAGCAGATTATTTGTGAGGGAGAGCGCACAAAGAAACAGGGTTGTAAAACAGACCTTCATAAAAGGGAGGAAGTGTACTCCAAAGACACCAGTGTTGAAGGGAGCAATAGTGTAAGGTTGTGTGGCTACTCTCCAAAGGCGCAACAGAAAAGCCAGATTTTGAGATTCTTTTTAAAGGTTTCTAAGGTGGGGGGCTTTCCTAATCTCCCTGGGCAGTAAGTTCCAAAGTTGGGGGGCCACAGAGGAGAAGGCTCTCTCCCTTGTACCCACAAGACGAGCCTGTGAAACTGGCAGGGGCGAAAGGAGGGCCTTCCCCGAAGATCGAAGAGCTCGGGCTGGTTCATGGAGATAAGTTCATGTATCATTATCTATAAAATTACAGAATCATAGAGTTGGAAGAGACCACAAGCACCATCCAGTCCAAGCCCATTCTGCCATAGAGGAATACACAATCAAGGAACTCCCAACAGAAGGTCATCTGGCCCCCTACATTTAAACATCTCAAAAAGACTCCAACATATTTCATTCCCAAACAGCTCTTATGGTCTTCCTAATATTCAGATGGAATATCTTTTCCTATAGTTTGAATCCATTGCTCCACATCATTGTCTCCACAGTAACAGAAAATAAGCGTGCTCCCTCCTCAATATGATATTTAAATATAGCTATCATGACACCTCATAACCTTCTCTTCCCCAAATTCCTTAAACTACTTTTCAAGGGCATGGCTTCCTGATCTTTGATCATTTTGGTCAGCCTCCTCTGGACACATTACAGCTTGTCAACATCATTCTTCAATTTTGATGCCCAGAACTGGAAACAGTGTTTTAGGATGGATGATCACAGGCAGGATTAGTTTGACTATATATCCCTACATGATAGAGGGATGGACTGGATGTTCATTGTGGTAATTTCCTACTTTATGATTGTATAAGGAAAAGAGTAATTGATAGTCTCCACATTAGAGAGCAACCTGGATGTGAAAAACAAATCTGGGCTACATATTAGGGCTGGGCGGGTTCGTTCGTTAATTTCGTAATTCGTTATTGATTCGTATTTAAATTAGCTTACGATCCGATATTGAGCCATGCAGGAGCAACTAAAAATCGAAACAAATTTTTCAATTTATTTCGTAATTGTTTCGTAATTGTTTCGAAATTGTTTCGAAATTGTTTCGAAATTGTTTCGTAATTGTTTCCGTATGTCTGGTGCAAGTTTTAGGGTTGTTGTTTGTTTTATCAGTGATAAAAAATAAATTATCACACCAACAGTCAACAACAGAGGGAGAGGGAAGCTTCAGAAGTTCCCCCTGTCCCATTTGGAGGGTTTTTTTTGCATATTGCGCAATCGCGTCCGCCATTAACGAATCGATTCGTAATTGTTTCGTAATTGTTTAGTAATTTACGAAATTTTGTATATTTCGATTTTTTTTTAAAGAAAAATTTCGGAATTCTTTTAAAAAACGAAACGCAAAAGCCCCCTAAAAACGAATCGAGTTTAGAAACAAATTTTTCCGTGGTTACCCAGCCCTACTACATATAATAGTGGTCTGACTCAAGGCAATTAGATATCTGCAGAGAGCTGGTATAGGGTGGTGGTTGGTAATTTTGCTTCAAGATTTGAGTAATTCCAATCCAAGATCTGGATCGATGGATAGCATCCTTGAAGTGACTGACTTGACCTTGAAGGAGCTGGGGGTGGTGACGGCCGACAGGGAGCTCTGACCTGGGCTGGTTCATGAGGTCATGAAGAGTCAGAAGTGACTGAATGAATGAACAACAACAATCCAAGGTCATTTTCCTTCTCATGACTCCATGTGGAGTGAGAAAAGGTCAAGTTGCATTTTGAGGGTCATCATTGAGTGGCCCTACACAGTTTGGAGTCTCAGAGGCTATTTGTTGGGGTTTTTTGGGGGGGGGGGATTGTGCTCTCCTTGAGCACAAGTTCTACAGAGTCACTGAATTGGTTGGGGCTGGAGCTATTAACTCTCAATATAGCTGGTGCCTCAGCCTTTTTAGCTCAGCAAATATGAAGAGAAAAACAGACATTCATGTGTTAGGCCAAAGCTAACAAAATAAATTTCAGTAGGAATAAATGTAAGATTGGAAAATTGAAATGCACAACTATAAGACAGGAGACATTTCACTTAAAAAAGTGGGAAAGTCCCACACATCTTAGTAGATCCCAAACTAAACATGAATCACCAGTGTGATGAGTGGCAAAAAAAGTCAATAGAATTCTCAATGGTATGAAGCATGGTGAAGTCAAATGAAGTAACGCCCACACTCTATTCTACTTTGGTCAGAATGATCTGGTTTGGTCAATTGAAATACTGCCAATTCTGGGCAATACTGAGAAGAGGATAAGATGATCAAGCTTCTGGAAACCAAGCTATAAGTAGATATCACTATATTATGAGATGGATATATTATGGCTAGAGGAGAGAAGACTTACGACCTCATCAGACAAGGTTGAATTTGGTGGCATATGCTTATTTTGCTACGGAGCCTGCTGGCTCCCATTCCATGATACACATCTACTCCCAGTAGAGCGCTATGGTAAAAGGGAAGGGGAATGAGTGTATGAAACTGTGGTGGCAACACAGGAGGCTTCCTGTGTTGCACAGAGATCAGTGGTGGGAAGCTGTGTGGCTAACACTTTCCCCTGTGAGATGAGATAAGGGGGAATCTGGGCAATGCAGGGCATGGGCGACGGGTTTCCCATGTCCTCTGGCTGGGCACCACTGGATTTGCCAAAATGTGTGGCAATTCTGGTGGCAAATGGGATGAGGTCCTTACAATTTGTCTACGTCACCAAAATAATTCAGCTGCAATTGATATTATTCAGACCCTGAACTGCCCTGGATTCACCCAGTTAGCACTACACCTTCCTATGCTATACCACATTGAAATTGTATTGTTGTCGACATCATAAATTCAGATGAGCGCCTTTTTAATTTCTCCTTCTCCCCCAAACTGCTTGGCAGCAAAGCCCCAGTGGGGAAGTCATTGCCTTGAATGATCAGAATGATGTGCCCAGCCATGTAATCCACAACGAGAAGGTAGTCCTGGTGATCTTCTCATCAATGATTTCCAGACTAGATACCCTATTCTAAGCAAGTGACTTCTCTGGTGTGACTAGGCTGGGAAGTCGCTTGTTCAAGAAAGCAGCAATGGTGATGGATCTGAGCAGAAACGATCAACAACGTATCACCCTGACTTCTTAACACAATAATAAAGTGATATTTAATGTCAGAAGGTATATACCACTGCAAGCAGGACATGTAAAGAAGCAAGAGCAGAAGAAATTGTGACATTTTCCACGCAGCAACCTGTCCTCAAAATAATGGATAAAAAAAAGTGAGTTTTGGTCAAAAATCAGAAATTGTGATATTACAAGGATTTTCTGTGTTTAGAACAAGATAGTTGGGACCTTAAGTGAATAGGGATGCTTTTTAATGTGACAGATAAATTAATTGATTTGCTTATGTACAGCTCAAAGAGCTATTTAAACATGATAAAAGAGATATAGACAAAGAGGCTGGAGAAAATGACTTTTTACTTAGAGTTATGTAAGAATGATGATCGTGTAATTAAAAATGCTGCTTCAAATCAATGTTGGGGTTGTCAGGATGAGAAAGGGTCTTGGTGGATTTCCAAGGAGGTGAAAGCTATTAGGCTAAGATTAACATCCACAGCACTCCCTTCATCTATCAAGCTTGTAGCTCTATAAAAGAGAGAGATGAAATTAGTCTGGTCTGACTTATTTTTGAGAGACCCATGTTGACATTTAGTGATCATAGCATTCCTTTCTAAATGTTTACAGATTGTGTATTCAGTGCTCTGCTCTAGAATATTTCCTGGTACTGATGTCAGCCTGACTGGGCAGAAACTGTTTGGGTCCTCTTTTTTTAAAAAGTGGGGACAATATTTTCCCTTCTCTAGTTTGATGTAACTTCTAGACATGGTTAGGTTCGGTCAGAATCTTCGTATTTCGGAATAAATTCAGAAAGATTTCCTTTTTGAAGCGATTTCAAAGTTTTTAAGGAAACCAGAAGTTCCTTTGCCCTTCTGAAGCTTTTTCTGCCATTTCTCTTATGAATCAGTAAGTGAATCGGAAATGATTTAGCTTTCCCCCTTCTTCTGTTCCCTGGCCTCAGTTCAAGCTTGAGAAGCGTTCTAAACCAGTGAGGATGGATTCCCTTCCTTTCCTTACCCTCCCGACTCAGTTTAAACCAGTGTGGATGGATTCCCTTCCTTTCCTTTCCCTCCTGTGTCAGTTTAAACCAGTGAGGATGGATACCCTTCCTTTCCTTTTCCTCCTGCATCAGTTTTAACCATTGTGGATGGATTCCCTTCCTTTCCTTTCCCTCCCGCGTCAGTCTTAAGCGAGAGAAGCGGTTTTAACCTGTTTGGATGGATCCGCGTCAGTTTAAACCAGTGTGGATGAATTCCCTTCCTTTCCTTTCCCTCCTGCTTCAGTCTTAAGCGAGATAAGTGGTTTTAATCAGAGTGGATGAATTTCTTCCCTTTGCCCCCCCCCTTCTGGAGTAAAACAATTACTTTCAAAGTAAAGATCACCCAATGAAACAGGAAATAACACTTTGAAACCATTAACAAAAGATTCAGAAGTCTCAGAAGTTTTGCAAAGTTTTGAACATTTTTTTCTGTGAAAATCGGAATTGACTTTAGATCCGAACCACCAGCGCCCCCTACATCCAAAATGAGTTTTGAACCATTTTTTTAAATCATACAGGCCTAGTAACTTCCCTTTTTCTCCAAACACCTTCCAAGATTATGGCCAGTGAGATTACTTATTTTAGATGGTCAGAAGATATGGAATTTTATAACATCCTTGCAATTGAGAACGCTGTGAAAAAAATGGAATTCCTGTATTCACCTTTATATTATTATGTTTGGGGCCAACAAACAAAGAATGGTGAAGTGTTTCAACGGAGACCAAGTCACAAGAACAAACCCTTTTAGAATGTTCCACTTTTTAATATCTCCAATTCAAAAAAGCTAATGGCAACTTGATACATCTTGCAATAGCCAAAACTCTCTTCTGGGTGGGATTAATCAAAATGTGAAGATATGCTGCCACGACTCCATGCTCGCATGGAATTAATAGTGTGGTAGGGGGACAGGTTATTTTTGCTGCAAGAGTCAGATTATGAAAGTGAAGATCCAAAAGTCTGTTCTTGAATGACTTGCGGGCTTCCACATTTGTGAGTATTAAAAGTACTTCCAAACACAGGCCAATTGTTTCAATCTTCCTGAGAATCAAAGAATACCATTGTGAAATAAAATGATCTGATAACAGATGTAATTCCTCTGACCCTATACATTTTAATATATAATAACTGTCACAAGAACATTGTTTGAATTGCTTGTTAAGGGGCCAATTTTCCAGAGCTGATAAAGATTTTAAAAGACAAACCAATTGAAAACTTTCTGTATGACTGGGAGCCATCTATGGTTTTGGTAACTATAAAGTGTAGTTGAATTTTGCTAGATTGTTAAAGGTAGTTAATGTATTTTCTGTTTATTGTTTTTCTTTTTTCATTATAGTTGGGGGTTCACAAGCCTTTTGTATCTTAGCAATCTGTTATGTTAGGTACATTGTAATAATCTAGTTTTTTGTGTCAGAAGCGACTTGAAAAACTGCTAGTCACTTCTGGTGTGAGAGAAATGACTGTCTGCAAGGATGTTGCCCAGGGGATGCTCGGATGTTTTGCCATCCTGTGGGAAGCATCTCTCATGTCCCATGGGAAGATGGAGCTGACAGATGGGAGCTCACCCCGTCTCACAATGTGCTATTTTTTTCAAGTGAGTTACAAGCTTGGTAGATGCAGTGAGTGCTGTGAATGTAGCATATCTTGATTTCAGTAAATCTTTGGCAAAATCCCCCATAGTCTTCTTGCAAACAAACTAGTAAAATACTACTGTTAGGCAGATTTGTAATTGCTTGAGTGACCAAACGTGGCTCATCAATGGTTCTGATTCATCTTGGAAAGAAGTGACTAGTTGGGTACCAATGCTATTTAACATCTTTATTAATGATTTGGATGAAACTTTAGAGGGCATACTTCTCAAGTTTTCATATGACACCAAACTGGGAGGGATATCTAATACTCTAGAAGACAGGATCAGAATTCAAAATGACTTTAACAGACTTTAGCTGGGCCAAAACTAACAAAATGAATTTCAGAAATGAGAAATGTTGGAGACTATACTTAGGCAGAAAAAAATGAATTGCACCCATATAGGTTAAGTGAAATATGGCTCGAAAACACTCCATGTGAAAGAGATCTTGGTGTCTTACCACTTCATCACACTAGAGAATGAATCCACTTTAAATCCAGTTTCTGCCTCCTGCAAAATTCTGGGGTTTGTAGTTTAGTGAGGCTGTTAAAGGCTCCTTCCTAAACTACAAACCCCAGAATTCTGCAGGAGGCAGAAACCGGATTTAAAGTGGATTCATTCTCAGTGTGATGAGGCCTTAGTAAAAAAAACTAGTTGAATATGAGCCAACAATATGATGCAGAAGTTTTAAAAAAAACCAATGAACACAGGGAATAAATATCTTCAGCAACATTCAAGAAAAATGTCATGGCATTGAACTGAATTTGGTGAATTTAGTGAGTGTATATATAGATTATACACCACCTATGACAAGAAAACATGAAAGATCATTTAAAAAAAAGTATGAACAGATCCAGGTGCTCTCATTTCTTTCCATTATATTGTGCTAAAACTACTCTTTTAAGTGACACTTTGCAACAAGTTCTAAGTATTATTAACTATACTCATGCACATACATATGGCACTGTCAGTTTCATAAAATGCTAAAGTTGAATGATGGTATTCAGTGTGGATTTGCCATATTCTAAAGTGCATTGGCTATCATAGGAACAGGTGTTAGCCATCATTTTATCTGCAAGAACAAATACATTTTTATGAACATAATCAGAAAACTACGTCTTCAAAAGGAAATTTCAGTTACATATTTTCCCGAGTTTCCACAGATCATTGATGGACAGGATGGTATATGTGAATTATTTGAGGAATAGATAGCTATTATAGAGGAATATATAGCTATTAATTGGAGAACACAATGAAAGGTTGACTGATTTTGAGAATCATAGCACCACATGCAAATTAACATTTCAGCTTCACCTAATGGATATCGCCAGGGCATCTAAAGAGCTACAGATGGAATTGACTGATGCATGGCAATTTTGGCAGCCCATATGACAAGTGAGTTAGTATCCCTCAGATTAGCAGATATTGAAGGAAATATGAGAAAAGTGTTGTAAAGAGTTATCTGCAAGAAACAGGTCAACACCTATGAATCCACCAAAGTGGACTGAAAATGGCTTACCTTTCTGTCATTCATTTCTTTGTTTTCATCTTCATATTCACCCTAAAAAGATGGTGAGAAAGGTGAGAAAAATGTAGAAAAACAGGCAAAGAATCCCTAATGAATGGGAAAATATATTTCTAGTATTAAGTATTAAAATACATTATTATAATTAAATGATCAGTAATAACTATTTCACATGGTTCTTGAACATTTCAGAGCTCAAACAAGCTGATATAGGGCAATAGGGTCATTTAAATAGCCTGGATCCAAGTTGTATAAAAATGTATAAATCATAAACAACAATTTAAAATGTGCCTAGAAACAGACTAGCAATTGGGGAGCAGCAGCAGCAGCAAGGGAATTATGTGTTACTTGTAGTCAGTCATAGCTATCAAACTGGCTGCAGCTCTCTGCACCAACTGAAACTTCTGAGCACTTTTCAAAAGTGGCCCTCCCTTTTAAAATTTCGGGAAAAAGTCAAGACGTGGCTTTTTGAGCAAGCGCTTGCAAATGCAGAGTAATTGACATAGAAAAGTGAAATGACTAGACCAGGGGTCCTCAAACTTTTTAAACAGAGGGCCAGGTCACGGTCCTTCAAACTGTTGGAGGGCCAGATTATAATTTGAAAAAGCATGAATGAATTCCTTTGCACACCGCACGTATTTTATTTGTATATTTGTAAAACAATACAACAATTAAAATTAAGAACAGTTTAACAAATATAAACTTATTAGTATTTTAGTTGGAAGTGGGGGGCCTGCCTTTGGCTGATGAGATAGGATTGTTGTTGTTGTTGTTGTTGTTGTTGTGTGTTTTCGAGTCATTTCAGACTTAGGTTGAACCTGAGCAAGGGCCGGGTAAATGACCTTGGAGGGCTGTATCCGGCCCTAGGGCCTTAGTTTGAGGACCCCTGGACTAGACGATGGGCTGGACAATGTTTAAACAAGGAGACATCAACAATTTTTGTTTCATTGATTTGTTGTGGTTTTATATTATATATTGATGTTTTTAATTGTATTTATGATATTGTGTGCATCGAATTGTCTTGAGCCGCCTGCAGGCTGAGAAAGGCGGTATACAAATACAGTAAGTAAGTAAGTAAATCAATCAATCAATGAATGCAGTCCCCTGAGCACTACATTACAGTTATCAAAACAGGATGTAACCAGTGCTTTTTTGTTACATAGCAAGATCAGACTCCTCTAGGAATGGGTGCTGTTGGCACCTAGCTCCAACATTGCAAATGAACTCCTGGTTTCCATCAAAATACAAGTTCCAGTTTCTGGGTTAAATCCAGTCATTGGGTGGAATATAATGATGCAATTGCTGGGCCCAATCCAGACAAGATCCACACCTAGTAAGACCCATATCTTACCTTAAGATCTGGATCTTATCAAGTAGTTAATTAATTTGGGACAAACCAATTATTATTATTATTATTATTATTATTATTATTATTATTATTATTTCTAGTCTGCCCTATCTCCCAGAAGGGACTCAGGGCAGTTTACAACAAAAGCTGGCCATTCAGCGCCAAGAAAAACATAACTAAACACATCAAATCATAGACAGTCAAATATTCAACATCAAAGTATACTTATAAAAACTCAAAAATAACCAGTTAGAGATTTAAATATACAAATAGAACAATTGGAACACATTTATCTAATGAATCCAATAATAACAAGCAATTAAAAACATTAAAAACATTTAATGCCATTTATTGCAGGCCACCCTGGTTTGTTCCAAATTAATTGGTTTTTACTGGAGACGTCATTTGGATGCCTCTAGTAAATACTCAGACAGGTCCTGGGATATGGGCCTGTCTGGATGGGACTGTAGCCTCCCATTGGGTTGGTTCAGTATTTTGTCTCTCCAAATCAGTCCTAGATTTTGTGGCCTGTGTAGATGAGCCCTTAGGAAAACAATATTTTAAACCCAAATGTACTTAATATATGCCAACAAGGTGTTTCGTTTTTGACAAGAATGAAGACTAAAAAAAAACAGATACTTACATCATGAAGCGGATAGGCAGCTTCATATACATTGTTTGCTATTAGTGTGTTAATACCTAGAGAGAAAGAAAAAAAATTAAAAAAATAATTCCTAATTAATTTTATTCAAAGCTATGGTAATTTAATATCTCTAATGTGACAAGTTTCTCCTCTGTTTCAATTCCTCCCTCTAATACATAATATATTTTAAAGATATAATTACAGGCAGTCCTCAAGTTACAAACATTCGACTTACATATGACTCATAATTAAGAATGGGGGTAAGACAACACAAAGTGAGAGAAATCTACTCCTAGGAAGGGAAATTAACTCCTGAAAGAGTTGTTGTCATGGGAAAAGGTGTCTCCACTGAAGCTTTCTCACCAATCCTTGTTTCCACAGTAAGCCACATTTTTCAAAATCCAATTATAACAAGGACAGAAAGAGAGGTGAAATCTCTCTCTTTCTCTCTCTCCCTCCCTCTTTCTATATACACACTAGTTATACCCACCACGCGTTGCTGTAGCCAACCTCCCCTCCCTCTTTCTCTCCTTCTTTCTTTCTTTACTTCCCTTTTTTTCTTTCCTTCTCTCCTTCCTTCTCTTCCTCTTCCCTTCCTTCCCCCCTTTTCTTTCTCTTCCTCTTTCTCCCCTTTCTTCCTTCTATACCTATTCTTGGACTGTAACTCCCAGCAGTCCTCCTGATCTCTCTCTCTCTCTCTCTCTCTCTCTCTCTCTCTCTATATATATATATATATATATATATATCTAATCTATCTCTATCTAATCTATCTATCTGGAGGATTGTTGGGAGTTGCAGTCCACGAATAGGAAATTGGAAATATGCAGGGATTGGGATGCTCTCAAAGAAATCCAAGGAGAAGAAAGCTTGCAGCTTGGAAGCAGTGCATTTGGATCATCCTCCTCTGCCAAAAGGCCTAGTCTAGGGGATGCTGGGAGTGGTAGTCTGGAAGAGAGTGTGGATATGCTATTGTGTGTTTTGTTTGCTGGGGTAGTCATTTTTGCATATGCACTGTAGTGTCTTTTTGCTTTTTTGGATTTTAAGTCACTTCCGCTGTTTTTCAGTGTTTTTATGAGTGATGGTCACTCATTGGCCTGATAGGTGTATCGTGTCCAAATTTTGTGTCAATTCGTCCAGTGGTTTTTGAGTTATGTTAATCTCACAAACGAGCATTACATTTTTATTTATATAGATATATATGGGGCTGGAATTGCACTTTTAAAATGTACCTGTTCTGACCTACATACAAATTCAACTTAAGGAAAAACCTACAGAACTTATCTTGTCTGTAACTTGGGGATTGTCTGTATGTAGAATCTTTATACCTACATTTCTCCATATAGTATTGGTGTTTCTCTAGGATGTAATCTATATGTCACTTGAACATTTGCTATTTTGAATTTGCTGTTGTTTTGATACACATAACTAACAAATTGTTCCGCGTGTTGTCAAATAACTATACTTTCATGTTGTCAAAGGCTTTCATGGCTGGGATCACTGGGTTGCTGTGAGTTTTTCAGCCTGTATTGCCATGTTCTAGAAGCATTCTCTCCTGATGTTTTACCCACATCTATGGCAGGCACCCTCAGAGGTTGTGAAGTCTGTTGGAAACTACTAGGTAAGTGGGATTTATATATCTGTGGAACATCCAGGGTGGAAGAAAGAACTCTTGTTTGTTTAAAGCAAGTGTGAATGTTGCAATTGGTCAGCTTGATTAGTATAATGCCAAGTTTTAAACTTTGTGGTTTTTTATACATTATAGCTGCATTCTCAGTTCGCTTCTGACACAATAAACAAACAAACAAATATTATATGCACAGGCCCCATAATAAATAAATAATAAAACAATATGTATCTTGTTCTGCTTCAATAATGATAGCAATTGCCAATAATTTACCTGAACATAAAATTAAATAAAAATAATAAAACCAGAAAATGCATTCATTTGCCTGATGGAGGTGGATAGTATAATATGAATACTGCCATGAAAACACTTAGCTGGATAATTTTGTGCTTTTAGAAGCTTCTGATACATTTAACATGGATACCAAAACCTCTCAAACAAAGTGTCTACTAAAAAAGGAAATATATTCTTACCCATGCTGTTTTTTGCTTTCGTACTATACGTGCGCTTCAAAATTTCATGTACCTACATTTAAAAGAAAGGTGATAAAATTAACATAAGTAGTAGAGATCCACTAACCTCTTAAGCAGTAATTTATCTTTATTGAAATTAATTTATTATTTTTGGTCCAGTTCACCAATTTGCCAGTCATTTAAAATCCTTATCCTGCTCTCCAGGGCATTAGACACCCTGGCTAATTTGATGTCTTCTGAACATTTGAAACACATCCCCTCTATTCCATCACCCAAGTAGTTTATAAAGATGAAAAACAACATTGGGCCTTTGACAGAACTTGTGGCACACCACTGGTCACATCTCTCCACGACAAAGTGAGTCACGTCCTTGGATAGAAATCTTCTTGGAGCTCCTTATAGTGGAGCAGCCCCTCCTTATGCTTATTTTGTTCCAGCCTTTAACTTCACAGATAACTTAGAAGTATGTTTTCCTTGTTATCTATGACTTTCTCTTGTTGTATATGCCTGTGCTGTGATTTTGCTGTTGTATGCCAATAAAGGCTGTGTGACAAACTTCATGGATAACACTATGTAACAAAATTTGAATATTTTTCTGTTCCTAGTTTGAAAGTGTTCTTTCCTGTTTAATTGTGTGGTACATACTTTGAAAGTCATTATTATATTGCAGAAACTTTGTTTTTGTGGGTGCCACAAACTATGTTGAATTGGTTGAGACTCTATAAGATATTCATTGAAAAACTATAGCAAAATGTGTTGCAGGATGTCCCACAAAAACAACTTTTTTGCAGTTTAATATTTTTTCCATGTTTTTTTATGATAGAACCAATTTGGAAATAACATTTATAACCCAGGAATGTCACATAGTTTCTTGCCTTCTATTCTCTGCATAAAAAAATGCCCTTCTACATCTTCCCTCTTATCCCTTCTCTTCAAAGCAAGATAGTTGTTAGGTAAGATTCTTCTGACTCATCATCAAGTCTGTTCTGACAAACTCATGTTGATCCAACACAGAGGAGGATAACCTTAGCATGTCCTCTGCCTTCAGTACCTCTACATGCTATCAAAGCTGAATGTATGATGGGACAGGAAAATGTTGAAAAGATCCAAACAAATGAATAAAAAACCTCCAAATTGGAA
>NW_026847549.1:100323641-100409224 GCF_025583915.1 Anolis sagrei ordinatus
AACAGGAAATAGCACTCTCAATTTTTCAAATTCCTGATAAGAACACATCAATCGAAATAAGAATCACAAGAAAAGAGAATAGTCAACCCAGCATAATGGTAACATATCCAGTCTGTGAAAGCATTGGTTTTGCCAACTCCCAAATAAAAAAGAACTGAGACATATCTGAAGCACAGAGAAGGGCCATGGGATTCTCTCTCGATCTATCTCTCTTACTCTCAAGCTGCTTCTTCTCAGTGACATTTATCCCAGATAGATACAGAAATCAGCAGCAATCACCTTTCAATCCTTCAAAAAATTCAACAAGTTTTTTTGAGGGGGATGGGGGGGGATGTGAGTCCTTCTTACCTTTTTAGTGGGCATTTTTATCTTAAGAAACTCTGCTTCCCGGCTAAGTACATTCCATGGTGCATGGATCCGGACAAAACTCAGTCCTTGGCTCTTCTTCTGAAAAATGTAAGGTGGTCACATTCAGTTGAAAGGGTTATTTTTAAGGCCTAAGGTTTGGGGGGTTTTTTTGCAAAAAAATATTTATAATGAAACAAATCAGTGTCACATAAGGAAAGTGTATAGTATTCATTTTTCTGTAGTTCATCTCTTCCACACATTTTAACATATTCATAGGGGATCATCTAGCAATATTATGTATGCTACTCAACCTTCCCTATTCCATTTTATGAAATTGTAGAGCTGGAAGGGACCACAGGGACCATCTAGTCCAGTGGTTCACAATCTTCCTAATGCCACGACCCCTTGATACAGTTCCTCATGTTGTGGTGACCCAACCATAAAATTATTTTCGTTGCTTCTTCATAACTGTAATTTTGCTACTGTTATGAATCATAATGTAAATATCTGATATGCAGGATGTATTTTTGTTCACTGGACCAAATTTGGCACAAATTCCCGATACACCCAAATTTGAATACTGGTGGGGTTGGGGGGGGGGGCATTTTGTTATTTGGGAGTTATAGTTGCTGGGATTTATAGTTCACCTACAATCAAAGAGCATTCTGAACTCCACCAACAATGGAATTGAACCAAATTTGGCACACAGAACTCCCTTGAAGGATTTGGTGGGCAGTGTCCTTTGGTTTTGGAGTTGTAGTCACCTACATCCAGAGAGCACTGTGGACTCAAACAATGATGGATGGACCAAACTTTACACGAATACTCAATATGCCCAAATGTGAACACTGGTGGAGTTTGGGGAAAATAGACCTTGACATTTGGGAGTTGTAGTTGCTGGGATTTATAGTTCACCTACAATCAAATAGCACTCTGAACCCACCAATGAAAGAATTGGGCCAAACTTCCCATACAGAACCCCCAATGACCAATAGAAAATACTATGTTTTCTAATTGTCTTTGGTGACCCTTCTGACAGCTCCCTCATTTTTCTTGCCTAATAGTAAGACCTTACATTTAGCTCTCATTTTGATAATTTTTGCTACATTTCTCCAATCAGTTAAGGTCCTTTTGAATCCTAGATGTCTGAATGTAGAGCAAACTTCCCGCCTCCTTTTCCTATTGGTTCTTTTGGGTGGATGGGAGCACTTCAAATTAAAGGAATGAAGACAGTCATTCATTATTGTTATTTTCTGAGGGGATAATGGAAAAAAGAAGGTGCTGAGCTCCAGTGGTTTTCTTTGTAACACACCAAGCTTCCCACTATCATTATTTTTGTTAATTGAGGAAAATCCATTGGTTTTCTAATTAGGAGAGGTGGGGAAGCTATATGTCTGGGAAAAGCCAATACTAGAATGGGGTCTCCATAAGTCACCTGCTGACTTATGGAGACCCCATTATTTCATAGCATTTTCTTAAGCAAGGAGTACTAAGATGTGTTTGTACCAGTTTCATGTTCTAAAATAAAGCTTGCAGTACCTGGTATTCATTGACAGTCTCCCATACAAATACTAACAAGGGGGGAACTGTTTAACTTCAAACTAGTTAAGTAACAAATACAATCTCACAAATAATCAAATCCACAAAAGAAAAAGCCACAAATGTGGAAGACCAACTATGTCTTCATTTCATTTTAGTGCTCCCACAGTCTGTCTCTAAATTCAAAATTGGAGTACATGGAGTCATCAAAACTATACAGTTGAGGTAACCCATGACTTGTTTCTCCCTACATTGTAGAGCAGTGTTTCTCAACCTGGGGGTCAGGACCCTTAGGTGGGTCGCGAGGGCATTTCAGAGAGGTCACTAAAGACCATCAGAAAAAGTATATTTCTGATGGTCTTAGGAACCCCTTTGGCAGAGAAGGCTGAAGATCTCTCTGCCTGTCCTTCTCTTCCTTTTTGGAAACTAACCCTCCCAGCAAAATCCTCCTCCTTTGTGATTGGCTGGCCAGTCAGCCAAGTGGAGGGCTGTTTCTGAGACTCCAAGGGAGGAGGGGAAAGCAGGCATGCTCGGCGCATGGCAGTTTGGTGCACATGTACGGGCGAGGGAGAGCATGTGAGGCTGGAGGGAGACTCATGCCAGCTAGTCCCTTCAAGGCATGGGGGTTCTGTGTGGGAAGTTTCCCCAATCTTATCACTAGTGGGGTTCAGGTGAGCTATAAATCCCACCAACTATATCTCCCAAATGTCAAGGTCTATTTTCCCCAAACTCCACCACTATTCACATTTGGGCATATTGAGGATTTTCATGCCAACTTTGGTCCAGATCCATCATTGTTTGAGTCCACAGTGCTCTCTGGATGTAGGTGAACTACAACTCCAAAAATCAAGGTCAATGCCCACCAAAACCCTTCCAGTATTTTCTCTTAGTCATGGGAGTTCTGTGTGCCGAGATTGGTTCAATTCCATTGCTGGTGGAGTTCTGAATGCTCTTTGATTGGAGTGGGGGGGGGGGGGGGGGGGGGGGGGGGGGCATCCAATTCCATTGTTGGTGGAGTTCAGAGTGCTCTTTGATTGTAGGTGAACTATAAATCCCAGCAACTACAGCTCCCAAATGTCAAGGTCTGTTTTCCCCAAACTCCACCAGTGTTCACATTTGGGCATATTGAGTGTGCCAAGTTTGGTCCAGATCCATCATTGTTTGAGTCCACAGTGCTCTCTGGATGTAGGTGAACTACAACTCCAAAACTCAAGGTCAATGCCCACCAAATCCTTCCAGTATTTTCTGTTGGTCATGGGAGTTCTGTGTGCCAAGTTTGGTTCAATTCCATCATTGGTGGAGTTCAGAATGCTCTTTGATTGTAGGTGAACTATAAATCCCAGCAACTACAACTCCCAAATTCAAATTTGGGCGTATTGGGTATTTGTGCCAAATTTGGTCCAGTGAATGAAAATACATCCTGCATATCAGATATTTACAATATGATTCATAACAGTAGCAAAATGACAGTTATAAAGTAGCAACGAAAATAATGTTATGGTTGGGGGTCACCACCACATGAAGAACTGTATTAACGGGTCAGGGCATTAGAAAGGTTGAGAAACACTGTAGAGTGAGTGTACCTAGACACTTAACAGATGATGAGCATTGTGCTCTGTGTAAATGCCATATTGGACAAAAGGATACCAACACCTATTGGTTTTTTTTGGGGGGGGGGGTGATTTTGCATGGCTGTGGAGTATTTATGCATAAGCAATTGCTTCATATGGTCTTAGCAATGAGGGCACATCATGCAAGAATGTTTGAATGCATGCACTTCGGTAAACATTTTCCGTCATTATTAAATGAGGTCATTGTGTATTAGACAGAACCCAGTGCAACCTTGACATCTTACCTCCACATCTTTTTCTATCTCTAGTCCAGCTTCTACTAGGTTAGATTCAAACTGGTTCCTTTGTTCCCACTTTGTTTCCTCCAATACATCCAGTGGACTCATATCAACAGTTTCACTATCTGGACAGGGGACATCCGGGTTACATTGCTGTTGTTGTTCAGGTTGTGTTTTGGCTGTTTCCCCATTAGAAATAATAGCCAAAGATGGAGGTCTGTGCAAGAGGCCTGGAGAACCATCCCCAACATGTGAGATCCGTTTTCGGTAGTGGTAAGCTAAAACATAATCCACTTTTCTTTTGCTGTCTCGGAAATGCATCATTCCTGGTACAGTCCTTTCAGTGGCTCCTACTTGTGCTTCATCCATATAATTGTTAATGACCTGGAAGAAAGTTGGAAGAAACATATTAGAAAAAAATATCCTGAGACGAAGTGAACAGAAGGACTCAATAATTTACTGTCCTCATAAGTCAAAGGAGATAGATGGCATGTACAACATATGCAGGAATTAAAAAACTCAAAAATTACAACAGCAAAACAACAGAGAGTAAACAATCAGGCACATCAAATCACTCTCAACAAAAGATTTCCCCCAGGCACTTCCAAGCCATTAAATGCTAATCAAGGTGGTCAGTTGAAACATTCACACCTAGCTCCAGCAGAAACATTCACACCTAGCTCCTGGTCATTCCACAGATATATAAACCCATTTTCTTACTTCCAACAGACCTCACTACCTCTGAGGATGCTTGCCATAGATGCAGGTGAAACGTCAGGAGAAAATGCCTCTAGAACATGGCCATATAGTCTGGAAAAACCTACAACAACCCAGTGATTCCGGCCATGAAAGCCTTCAACAATACATTATGCAGGAATTAACAGTGGTACATGGCTGAATGAGGCAAATGAGGTTAAGTAGTATTGTGCAGGGTGATTCCACAAGAACAGAGCGAGTGTAGTAATGAAAGGAACTTATGCAAATATTCCAAGATGATACAAAGCAAAGCCATGTGCTAAAAAAGAAGGCAACTCCTACTGTTCCACATAAGACATTTGTGCTGGATCAAGTCAATGTCCTTGGAATGCCATCAGATGTTTCCAAGCACTCACAAGCAGGCATTCAAGTCATTTCCACCCTTTTGCTTTTCCCATAAAGTCTTTGGAAAATAGTGGTATGAGTAAGAATTTGAAATAATATACCCTAACAGTTTTACTCCAGGTTCTTAGTTAGCAAAGCTGTCAGACGTCTGAAACAATCAGACCTTTTGCCAGTAGGTATGGGCCACATTAAATTAGACTGAGATACGTGGGCCACTGACATTGAGTATCATAGAATGAAAGTGACATACTTTCATATTTTACATTCATAAAAATATAAGATCCAAGAATTTGCTGCCAAGCTATAAGTCATATACAAGGCAACAAATTAGGTTAGAGAAATAGATATTTTTGGTACAAGGCATCATTACAATAAACTTTGAGGTGGATGGGTGTAGTATTTGAGTGTATTTTGGAATGTATTTTAATATTGTTATGTTCATGACACAAACAATTTAATTGGGTTTTTTTTTTAAAAAAACCCACCATATTTTATTGCATTTACCCAGTTTAATTGTTTGGTGTTATTTCTGGTGATAGTCACTTGGAGTCCCTATATCAGGAGAAAGGCAAGGTAAAAATAAAGGAAGTAAACAAACAGACAGACAAATAAACATAATATGAAACTGGAGCCTTTCAGCAATGTTTGGGATTTAGGGAAGGGGCTGGCATTGGGAAATGGAGAAAAAAATAAAATATTTATAGCACAGGTATAGCTGGTTCTGGGTCTTTTTTGCCCAATCAGCTGAATTGAGTGAGTGAGCAAGTTCTAAAGGTATGAAGTGAAAGAAGCCCCTACTCTGTTCGTTGCAAAGCCTTCCATTGTGATCTTTTTAATCCAAGTGTGGCAAAAAAACAGACTGAGAGATTATGACCATTCATCCCTGCTTTGCATAGTTAATACATATAAATGGGATTAGGAAAAAGGTTTATTCAAGACTCTTCCCACTGTGTTAATTTGGAAATGTTCCAAAAATTTGAGATGCTAGTTGGAAGAGAATACTGTTTACTAAAGACAAATCTTATGTCATAGTAAGAACAGTCGTCCCCAGATCAGCTCTGTGACAGCTAGATGTCACATGGAACTGATCTAAGGCAATGTGGGGCAAGGGCCAGAATTAAGACTATTCCCCAACACTGGGCCCATCAGATGGGAACAACGGTTCTTACTGCCATCCCATATTTCCCAGGGTTGAGCAGCCCGGGGACACAGGATGGTAGTTGTTGTTATTATTATTATTATTATTATTATTATTATTAAACTTTATTTGTACCCCGCTAGCATCTCCCGAAGGACTCGATGCGGCTTACAAAGGCCAAGTCCTCAACACACAATATAGCAATACAAAACCTAAGGCAAATTAAAAACAATTCAAGAAATATAAACAATAAGCAATCAACAATACATTAAGACACAATAGAACTGGGCCGGGCCAGAGTAATGGGTACAAGATTAAAAGTGCTGATGTGACAGGTGGTATATAAGGCTTATAGGGCAAGTGCAGAGTGCGATGTGCAACAATCTTGGTTCTAATAAAGTGCTTATGGGACTTGGTATTGGAGATTTCCTAATCTGGGAAGGCACATCGGAACAGCCAGGTCTTCAAGTTCTTTCTGAAGACTGCCAATGTAGGGGCCTGTCTAAGATCTTTGGGGAGGGTGTTCCAGAGTCGGGGGGCCACCACAGAAAAGGCCCTGTCTCGTGTCCCCACCAAACGCGCTTGCGACACAGGCGGGATCACAAGCAGGGCCTCTCCAGATGAACGAAGTGAACGCGTGGGTTTGTAGACGGAGATGCGGTCACGCAGGTAGGCTGGTCCCAAACTGTTCAGGGCTTTGTAGGTAAGCACCTGCACCTTAAATTGGGCTCGAAAAATAAACGGCAGCCAGTGGAGCTCCTTGAACAGGAGGGTTGACCTCTCTCTGTAAGGGGCTCCAGTTAACATCCTGGCTGCCCGTTGAACCAGTTGGAACTTCCGAGCCGTTTTCAAGGGCAGCCCCACGTAGAGCGCATTGCAGTAGTCCAAACTACTAGTTATTGTTCTCTCCTGTCCTCTGTGACATGATGATCTCCAGCAGTGACACAATACCTGTTTGCGGTCTCCGGCAGTGATGTCAGCCAGAGTGATGGCCCAATCAGAGAAGGGAGAGGAGAGGGATTCCTTCTCTCCCCGCTTCCTTGTTGCCCTGTCACCACAGATGACCTTATTGCAGGTGACACCTAACAGGTCCAGCTCTGTTGACTGCTTGAGACTCCCTCCCACCTCTGCTATAGCTAGATTGCCTCCAGATTAGCAGGTCTATAGATGTGCCCTAAGTCTCCATCTACACTGCCATTTCATATGGTGAAGGGAGCACATTACTATGAGGTGTCCAAACACCCATAATAATGCAAATTAACCCAGAATAAGCCTGGAAATCCAGATTTGCTCAGTTCTTTTTTTTAAAAAAAAAACACGTGCAAAGATCTGGACCTTTCAATAAGTGAATATTTGCAGATGTGGGATGCGACCTCATCACATTGAGAGTAGAAAACATGGGTGACTGTCCTTTTAGCATAGAGAACTGCCCCTATTATATTGTCAGGGGTCCCGTTTTGAGTTCTCCCTTCCTATTGTGCTCACTGGTGGAAACTTAAGAGCTGGCAATACATTCATCACAAAGTCCTTGTTTTTTAACCAGGAGAAACAACAATCTCCTGTTCGGTTTTATATTGTTTTAATTTGCTTTATTGTTTTATTTTCTGTTGTAAGTTTTGTTTTTTGCATTTTGTATTTTATTGTGTTGTATTGTATTTTTTGGGCTTGGCCTCATGTTAGCCACCCCGAGTCCCCATTGGGGAGATGGTGGTGGGGTATAAATAAAGATATTATTATTATTATTATTATTATTATTATTATTATTATTATTATTATCCAAAAACCAAGAGATCCCTTGCTCTACCCAAAGCCACTTACATTAAAGTAGACCGACACCAGTTTAAAACCAATTCTTTCCTTGGGATAAAATGGTTCTGCATCAAACCCCATAGCATACAAGAGATAGTGATTCTGGATAGTGATACCATGGGATCATACTGTTCTGTATTGAACCCCATAAGATACAAGAGACTGCTGATGGTTGGGCAATGAAAAAGGATGGGAAATTTTACTGGTTCCCATCCCATCTGCTTTTCAGTTGGAATCGTGGGTGTAAAATACGATAAGAGGTAGGAGCTCTGAACATGATTGCTGGCCCATGTTCAGATCTGCCTTCTTTCAGGACATTTCCGCATCTTTTCAATCCTAAAACATGTGATGAGTACCGTGCCTCTCCATGCTTGAAAAGAGGCTGAAGTGTCCTACGAGGGGGAAATTTCTCAATGTGATGAGATCGATTACCGGAGTTCCCTCTTTTCATGACACTTCTGCCTCTTTTCAACCATGGAGAGCTATGCATGATGGTCAGAAGTAGTTTAACTTATGTGAAGAGCTCAGTGTTTGAAAAGAGGCTGAAGTGTGTTACGACTGAGAAATTTCTCAATATGATATGGTGGTTGGTGACTGCCCCTGAGATTGCCATCCGCAATACTGGAGGCTATCCACACAGCCATTCCACCTATGTGGGCTCAAGCAGTCCACAGAGGAGGGATGGAAAGCCCCCTTTTTGTTTTGGAAAGTATAAAAACAGACTCGTTATCAGGCCTGGGGGATTCTCCTTGTTCCCTGTCTCTTGAAAAGTGATACAATGCAAGCTTTCCATAGGGGAGTAGGGAATTCCCCATTGAAAGCTCCATGCATCCTTTAGAGCAGCGGTTCCCAACCTATGGACCATGGACCACCAGTGGTCCACAAAAATGAAAATATGGTCTGCTTTCTCATCATTAGTACACTGTTGCCTCGAAACTATATGATACACATTGCCCTGTATCCTAGGATGTGATCCCACATTATCAGTTTTGAGCTGGATTATATGAGTCTACATTGCTAAATAATCTGGAATCAAATCCTGGGATATAAGGGACTGTAGCTCCATCCTAAGGCCCCTTCTACACTACCATATAAAATCCAGATTATCTGCTTTGAACTGGATTATATGACAGTGTAGACTCGTATAATCCAGTTCAAAGTAGATAATGTGGGACCACATCCTGGGATATAGGGCAATGTGTATCCAGCCTTAGTTTGCAGGCATATGGGTTATCATGAAGAAAAGTCTTGCTTTCTATAACTAATGGCTATTATGCATGAAGACAGAGTAAAATGTGAATGATATGTAATCATCATTACGTATCATTACAATAGGTGGTGTACATTTAAATAAACTACATTTCAGTGCTATTTTGATAATCTGGATTATATTGCAGTGTAGAAGGGGCCTTAATTTGTAGAGTAGACCATCAGGGCCCTAAAAAATTACCATCCCTTACCATTACTAGGAAAGGAAAGTTATATAAATCAAGGAAATAGATGCAGATCTACTAAAACATTATTATATATCTACTAGCCGTCCCCTGCCATGCGTTGCTGTGTCCCAGTCTGTGTATATGTGTTTTCTGTGTGTGTGTATATGTATTTATATATTTGTGTATCTGTGTGTATTTGTGTGTGCATATGTGTGTGTGAAGATGTGTATATATGTGTGTATATATTTGTGTGTTTATATGTGTATAATATGTATATTGTCTATATGCATATTTGCATTTATATGTGTGTGCAAGTATGCGTGCATGTGTATATTTGTGTGTGCATGTGTATATGTATATATGTGTGTATGTAGATGTATGTGTGTGTGTATATTTGTGTGTACTTGGGTATATATATATATATATATACGCACACGTGTATGTATGTGTGCATGTGTATATGTACATGAGTGTGTGTATGTGTGTGTGTGTGTATCTATCTATATAAAAATGCTCTGTGCATAATGAGTACCTTAAAAACGAAAGAACCAATGAACGAAATCACACCAAATTTGGCAACAAAATGTCTCACAACACAAGGAGTGACCATCACTCAAAAAATTATGATTTTTTCATTTGGGAGTTGTAGTTGCTGGGATTTATCATTGACCTATAATCAAAGAGCATTCTGAACTCGACCAATGATGGAATTGAATCAAATTTGGCACACAGAACTCCCATGACCAACAGAAAATACTGAAAGGGTCTGGTGGGCATTGACCTTGAATTTTGGAATTGCAGTTCACCTCCATCCAGAGAACAGTGTGGACTCTCAAACAATGATGGATCTGGACCAAACTTGAGGGAAATACTCAATATGCCCAAATGTGAACACAGATGGAGTTTGGGGGAAATAGACCTTGGTATTTGGGAGTTGTAGTTACTAGGATGTATAGTTCAAAGAGCATTCTGTACCCCACCAACGATGGAATTGGGCCAAACATCCCACACAGAACCCCCATGACCAACAGAAAATTCTGTGTTTTCTGGTGGTCTTTGGCGACCCTTCTGACAGCCCCCCCGGGGGGTCTTGACTTCTCAGGTTGAGAAATGCTGCCTTAAGGCCATCCAGTCCAACTCCCTTCACCAGAACATGAAAACATAATCAAAGCCCTCCTGACAAAGGGCCATCCAGCCATTCACACACACACATATGTATATGATAGATGCAGTATCAAAAATTTGAAAGGGACTCCTAAAGAAGGACAATTATATGTTGCATGTTCCAGAGTAGGCAAACCAGACAATCTCCACATCAACACTGACAAAGAAACAGTAAGAAATACTGTTTACCCACAAGCATAAAGAAATTACATATATTAGAAACCAACACTTTCTCATTACTTTATTTTCCAGATCACCAGACTGGGCCACAGCAACGCATGGCAGGGAGCAGCTAAAGGCAATCTATGTTGTTGTTGTTCATTCGTTCAGTCGTCTCCGACTCTTCGTGACCTCATGGACCAGCCCACGCCAGAGCTCCCTGTCGGCCGTCACCACCCCCAGCTCCTTCAAGGTCAGTCCAGTCTCTTCAAGGATGCCATCCATCCATCTTGCCCTTGGTCGGCCCCTCTTCCTTTTGCCTTCCACTTTCCCCAGCATAATTGTCTTCTCTAGGCTTTCCTGTCTCCTCATGATGTGGCCAAAGTACTTCAACTTTGTCTCGAGTATCTTTCCCTCCAGTGAGCAGTCGGGCTTTATTTCCTGGAGGATGGACTGGTTGGATCTTCTCGCAGTCCAAGGCACTCTCAGAACTTTCCTCCAACACCACAGCTCAAAAGCATCGATCTTCCTTCGCTCAGCCTTCCCTAAGGTCCAGCTCTCACATCCGTAGGTGACTACAGGGAATACCATGGCTTTGACTAGGCGGATCTTTGTTGCCAGTGTGATGTCTCTACTCTTTACTATTTTATCGAGAATGGACATTGCTCTCCTCCCAAGAAGTAAGCGTCTTCTGATTTCCTGGCCACAGTCTGCATCTGCAGTAATCTTTGCACCTAGAAATACAAAGTCTGTCACGGCCTCCACGGTTTCTCCCTCTATTTTCCAGTTGTCAATCATTCTTGTTGCCATAATCTTGGTTTTTTTGACGTTTAGCCGCAACCCGGCTTTTGCGCTTTCTTCTTTCACCTTGATTAGAAGGCTCCTCAGCTCCTCCTCGCTTTCGGCCATCAGAGTGGTGTCATCTGCATATCTGAGGTTGTTAATGTTTCTTCCAGCAATTTTCACCCTAGCTTTGCATTCATCCAGCCCTGCACATCGCATGATGTGCATGATATATATATTAGCAGTCCCCTGCCCGCGTTGCTGTGGCCCAGTCTGGTGATCTGGAAAATAAAGTAATATATATATGGTGTATTTGGGGGTTTTTAAGTCCCTTCTGCTTGTTGGTTTTTTGTTTCTTTGTTTTTTGTAATTTTAAGGGTGATGAACACTCATTGGTCTGTTAGGGGTGTACTGTCCAAATTTTGTGTCAATTCGTCCAGTGGTTTCTGAGTTATGTTAATCCCACAAACGAACATTACATTTCTATTTATACAGATAGCAGAATTGGGTTGCTGTGAGTTTTCTGGGCTCTCCTCATGAATGCTTCTGGAACATGGCCATACAGCCTGGAAAACTCACAGCAACTCAGTGATTCCAGCCATGAAAGCCTTCGACAACACATATAGCAGAATTGTTGTTCTATAAGTACAGAATTATACAATTTATCGATAAGCCCTGGATATACTGCAGCATGTCCCCATTTTGTCATTTTCCCAATATACTCACAGGCAGTCTATGCAAATTCTCTGAATCCATCTCTGACAATGTAAAAGCGTTTAGGTTCAGGTTCCCAATCTGTCCTTGCAAAATAACAAATACACAGGTACCAATGTTGCCTAGTTTCTAGTCGCTGGTCCAGCCCGGAATCCAGGAAAATATATTAGCTATGAAAATTCTATACAAGAGAATTCCCAATTTTTAGGTGATCATTTGTGTAAGTAAAAAGAAAAAAATAGCACATACACAAACTACAAGAAGCTGAGCACAACAGGTCTGACAAGATGAGATGCTGAGGAAAATAGTATGCTCTTCATCATTTCCAGGCACCTAGGGATCTTGTCCTAGGAGCTTCCACCTGAGAAGTCACTATAGCAACTGGGGAGGGGAGAAGCAGGTATAACTGCAAAGAGAGTTAGCAGCAGCTTACAAAGATGCATGTGTTTGTTGCATAGGAAAGGTAACAAAACAACAGAATTCATTTGATCCTGCATCATAGCAGATAGAGGAGGAAAAAGCAAGTTCTTGCTATTCTTGTATTTATCCAAATAAATATTATAGATTTTTTTCTTCATCAATATTTGTAAGATTGGGCTTCACTGTTGCAGTCCTATCAACAGCCCCATGTATTCCAGCTCCCTCCCTCTCTCTCCTGTCTTTTTCTCTTCCTTCCACATCCTATTATTGATTTATTTCCTATATTTATACCCTGTCCGTCTCACCCCCAAGGGGGCATTCAGGGTGGTCTCACAGCAAGCACCATACAGTGCCATCACCATCATAAAACATTTCAATAAACACATTAGAACATTAAAACAGTTAATTAAAGAAGTTAATTAAAATTAAAACAGTTAATTAAAAATGATTAGACACACCAGTTAAAAACCAAATCCAAGTCTAGGTCAATTCATTGTCCTAGGTTGCCTGAGTCTTCTTTCCACTTGCTGCCAGTCACCAATCGAACGCCTGGTCCCATAGCCATGTCTGAAGTTTCCTTCTGAAAGACATGAGGGAGGTGGCCAGTCTGATGTCCCTGGGGAAGGAGTTCCACAGATGGGGGGCCACTGCTGAGAAGGACCTGTCCCTCATCCCCACCAATCACGTGTGTAATGGTGGTGGGATCGAGAGCAGGGCCTCTCCAGATGATCTTAAACTTCGTGATGGTTCATAACAGGAGATATGTTCGGACAGGTAATCTGGGCCAGAACCGTTTAGAGCAGGGGTCCTCAAACTTTTTAAACAGAGGGCCAGGTCACAGTCCCTCAAACTGTCGGAGGGCCAGATTATAATTTGAAAAAAACATGAATGAATTCCTATGCACACTGCACATATCTTATTTGTAGTGCAAAAGCCACTTTAAAAAATACAATAATTAAAATGAAGAACAATTTTAACAAATATAAATTTATTAGTATTTCAGTGGGAAGTGTGGGTCTGCTTTTGGCTGATGAGATAGGATTGTTGTTGTTGTTGAGTGCTTTTGAATAGTTACAGACTTGGGTTGACCCTGAGCAAGGGCCCGGTAAATGACCTTGGAGGGCCGCATCCGGCCCCTGGGCCTTAGTTTGAGGACCCCTGGTTTAGAGCTTAAAAGGTTAAAACCAGCACTTTGAATTGTGCTTGGAAGCTGATCGGCAGCCAGTAGAGCTAACATAACATAGGAGTTGTATGTTCCCTGTACGCCGCTCCGGTGAGCAACGTGGCTGCCGACAGCCATTGGACTAATTGAAGCTTCCGGGCAGTCTTCAAAGGCAGCCCCACATAGAGTGCACATCTCCCTACTTACTAGTTGGGCTGCTGAGATAGAGGGCCCTTCTACATTGTCATATAACCCAGAATAATGCAGACATTATCTGCTTCGACATGGGGGCCCTTCTACAAAGCTGCATAAAATCCAGATTATCTGCTTTGAACTGGAATATATGATAGTGTGGACTCAGATAACCCAGTACAAAACAGATTGGGATTTTCTGCTTTGATTTTTCTGGGTGGAAGGGCCTTGGATTATCTGAGTCTACACTGCCATACAATCCAGTTCAAAGCAGGGGTTTTTTTTGTCATGTCAGGAGCGACTTGAGAAACTGCAAGTCGCTTCTGGTGTGAGAGAATTGGCCATTTGCAAGGACATTGCCCAGGGGACGCCCAGATGATCTGATGTTTTATCATCCTTGTGGGAGGCTTCTCTCATGTCCCCGCATGAGGAGCTGGAGCTGATAGAGGGAGCTCATCCGCCTCTCCCCGGATTCGAACCTGCGACCTGTCAGTCTTCAGTCCTGCCGGCACAGGAGTTTAACCCACTGCGCCACTGGGGGCTCCCTCAAAGCAGATAATCTGGATTTTATACAACTGCATAGAAGGGGTCAGAATCAATTTGATTTTACTAAAATTCCCTGCACACCTGTGCCAAAGTTTTGCAATTGTTGTTGGTACTATTTTGCAACAAATACCCTGTTCCCCACAAAATACATATACATTGACTTTGGGGTTCCTAGTAAACACTCTCAAACTCAACATTGTTTGATTTGCTCCATTGTTTACAATGTTTCACCACAAAAGCCAATGTTTTGCAATGCCCTTGTAACTAAATAATGTGTGCCTCAAGTCAGAGTTCCCACTAAATCTCCCAAATCCACCATTGTCTAATTTATTCCAAAAATGTGCCAGAATTGTGTAGCTATTTTGCAAAGTTATGACTCAAAACCTCTGTATTTTGCAATGTCCAAAAATTGAGACCCCCTTCTACACTACCATATAAAATCCAGATTATCTGCTTTGAACTACATTATATGTCAGTGTAGACTCATATAATTCAGTTCAAAGCAGATAATGTGGTTTCTTACGTCAAGGAAAAAACCCAACATTTGTCCAGAACTGATGGAGCATGGACAAGTCTTAGCTGAAAAACAAGTTGGCAAACCATAAAGAGAACAACAGCAAAAATGTTACATAAGAAGACCCTTTCTTCTTGGAAAAGCGTGACAGTTTCTGACGATATTGACAAGCTGGAATGTGTCCAGAGGAGGGCGACTAAAATTATCAAGGGTCTGGAGAACAAGCCCTATGAGGAGTGGCTTAAGGAGCTGGGCATGTTTAGCCTGAAGAAGAGAAGGATGAGAGGAGATATGATAGCCATGTATAAATATCTGAGAGGAAGCCACAGGGAGGAGGGAGCAAGCTTGTTTTCTGCTTCCATGGAGATTAGGACAAGGAACAATGGCCTCAAACTACAAGAAAGGAGATTCCATCTGAACATGAGGAAGAAGTTCCTGACTGTGAGAGCCATTCAGCAGTGGAACTCTCTGCCCCAGAGTGTGGTGGAGGCTCCTTCTTTGGAAGCTTTTAAACAGAGGCTGGATGGCCATCTGTCAGGGGTGATTTGAATGCAATATTCCTGCTTTTTGGCAGGGGGTTGGACTGGATGGCCCACGAGGTCTCTTCCAACTCTTTGATTCTATGATTCTATGAGACTTTCCAAGATGGTCTAAATGAAAAAGATGGTGAGTATGGATGAAAGAATGTATGTGGAGTGAATGCTGAGTGGATGTTCCCTTTGTCTGTGTAATCAATATAGCTGTTATAAAACCAGTACTGAGTCTGTGCATCTACTTCTTCTGAAAGTGCCTGATATTTGGCATCTCTCCCACTGAAAATGGATTAAATAACATTTTCACCATTCAAAAAGTATTCATGACATATAGAAATACATTGTTGAAACACAGTAAATAGGTCATGTATTATAAGATAAAGATAAAAGAAATTAAAAGGGGGAAATTGGGAGGGAATATTGAGGTGATGAATTAAATATGAATTTACAAGAATGTGAAGCTTAGTTAAAATGGATAAATGGTTGATATGAACGTTACTGGTGATTATTATTAATGTATTGTCGAAGGCTTTCATGGACTCACAACCTCTGAGGATGCTTGCCATAGATGCAGGCGAAACGTCAGGAGAGAATGCCTCTAGACCATGGCCATATAGCCCGAAAAAACCTACAACAACCCGAATATTATTAATTTTAAATATGTTGGTTTATATTTAGCAGAAGCTGAAATGCAGTTAAGTAGAACAAGAATTATATGCAATCGTTTGATCATTGCTTGAGAAGAGATGAGTCAGTTATGTCTTTTTTTAAAAAAAATTCCATTTTGTATTTTAATTAATTTTTAAAAGAGTGGATAGAGTTTAGTTGTTCTGTTGCTTTATATTTAACAGAAGCCAAAATGCAGTTAATTAGAACAAGAAGTATATGCAATAGTGTGATTGTTGCTTTTGCTTGAAGAGTGGAAAAGTCAGTTGTGTTTTTTGTTCTATTTTGCATTTATTTAAAAGGTTTAAAATGATCAATAAAAATCTATTAAAAAAGAAAGAAACTAATTTTGAAAAGTTGTACTGTAAGCAACAAGCATTTGATCCTATGTAACCACTACGCTTATAGGAGATCTGTATAGGAAGGATAATAATATTGAGGATAGTTTTGACGATGTGGTGAATGAATTAGAACCAGACATCCTGAGGAGTGAGGTGGAATGGGCCTTAAGAAGCATTGCTAACAACAAGGCAGCAGGAGACGACGGGATCCCAGCTGAACTGTTTAAAATCTTAAAAGAGGATGCTGTCAAGGTGATGCATGCCATTTGCCAGCAAATATGGAAAACACAAGAATGGCCATCAGACTGGAAAAAATCAACTTATATCCCCATACCAAAAAAGGGAAATGCGAAAGACTGCTCAAACTTCGTACAGTGGCCCTTATTTCTCATGCCAGTAAGGTAATGCTCAAGATCCTGCAAGGAAGACTCCAGCAATACATGGAGCGAGAGTTGCCAGATGTACAAGCTGGGTTTAGAAAAGGCAGAGGAACCAGAGACCAAATTGCCAATATCCGTTGGGTAATGGAGAAAGGCAGGGAGTTTCGGAAAAACATCTATTTCTGTTTTATTGACTATTCTAAAGCTTAACTGTGTGGGTCATGATAAATTGTGGCAAGTTTTTGTTGGTATGGGGAGACCAAGCCACCTTGTCTGTCTCCAGAGGAATCTGTATAATGACCAAGTAGCAGCAGTAAGAACAGACCAGAGAACACTATGCTGGTTCAAGATTGGGAAAGGAATATGGCAAGGCTGCATACTCTCACCCAACCTTTTTAACTTGTATGCAGAACACATCATGCGATGTGCGGGGCTGGATGAATGCAAAGCTGGGGTGAAAATTGCGGGAAGAAACATTAACAACCGCAGATATGCAGATGACACCACTCTGATGGCCGAAAGCGAGGAGGAGCTGAGGAGCCTTATAATCAAGGTGAAAGAAGAAAGCGCAAAAGCCGGGTTGCAGCTAAACGTCAAAAAAACCAAGATTATGGCAACAAGAATGATTGACAACTGGAAAATAGAGGGAGAAACCGTGGAGGCCGTTGACAGACTTTGTATTTCTAGGTGCAAAGATTACTGCAGATGCAGACTGTAGCCAGGAAATCAGAAGACGCTTACTTCTTGGGAGGAGAGCAATGTCCAGTCTCGATAAATTAGTAAAGAGTAGAGACATCAGACTGGCAACAAAGATCCGCCTAGTCAAAGCCATGGTATTCCCTGTAGTAACCTACGGATGTGAGAGCTGGACCTTAGGGAAGGCTGAGCGAAGGAAGATCGATGCTTTTGAGCTGAGGTGTTGGAGGAAAGTTCTGAGAGTGCCTTGGACTGCGAGAAGATCCAACCAGTCCATCCTCCAGGAAATAAAGCCCGACTGCTCACTGGAGGGAAAGATACTAGAGACAAAGTTGAAGTACTTTGGCCACATCATGAGGAGACAGCAAAGCCTAGAGAAGACAATTATGCTGGGGAAAGTGGAAAGCAAAAGGAAGAGGGGCCGACCAAGGGCAAGATGGATGGATGGCATCCTTGAAGTGACTGGACTGACCTTGAAGGAGCTGGGGGTGGTGACGGCCGACAGGGAGCTCTGGCGTGGGCTGGTCCATGAGGTCACAAAGAGTCGGAGACGACTGAACGAATGAACAACAACAACCACTACGCTTATACCCTAAGAATGATACAAATAAACGAAGTAACTGTTTCACCTTAAAAAAAAAAAGGTGGTGATAAAGTTTAATTATTAGTTTTTGTTGCCAGGAATGTGGGGTAAAGGAGTGGAAATATTTGTATTGGTTGGTTTTCTGTTTCTTATTTTAGTGCCTGCTCTTTTATTTTTAATTTGTCGCCAAAATGTAATCAAACGTAAAGAAAAAAATATGGGATGTTTGTTGCAAAATGTTACAAAAATTATAAACTGTTGGCACAAGTTTGGAGCAAATTGGATAATGTCGGATTTGGGGATTTCCTATGAACTCTGATTGAGACGGCCATTACGACATTTGGGGGGCGCATTGAAAAATGTGAGGTTTGAGTTACACAGAATCAGTTTGCAGAGACCACATCCTGGAATACACAGCCAAAGCACTCCTTAAACATCCTGCCTGTTTAAAGACCCCCAAAGACAGGAAATAAATTCCGCACTCAAACAGCTCTTGTCACTAAACATTCTTCCTATTTAAAGGCAATTATGTTAACTCTCTTCTCCAAGGTAAACATACAGTAATTTTTCATAAGGCTTGGTTTCCAGACCTTTGATAATATCTTTGTTGCCCTTGTTTGAGGTGCCCAGAAATAAATGCAATATTCCAGGCAAGGTGTGAGCAAAGTAGAATAGAATAGAACTAATCTTTTCCTTGATCAACCCAGCCTAGAATTTCATTATCACCTAGAACATTGCCTCCTTTGTGGTCCCTACCAACTCGTTGACTCTGTGCAATATTATTTATTTATTTATTTATTATACTTATGTACTGCCTATCTCAGCCTTGTTTACAACAAGACAGTACACATAACAACAAAATACAAATTGAACAGTATCAAACCACAATAGAAGCAATAAAAACAATAAAAACCAATATAATTATCATCAGTGTCTCCTAGTTAAATAACGTTGCCCAAGTTCAATTGTCGAGTGATTCCATTTCCTATGTTAGTTACTCTGCATTTGTAAATGCTTGCTCATATAACCGTGTCTTAACTTGTCTCCAAAACGTTAAGAGTGAGGGAGCCGATCTAATCTCCTTAGGGAGGGCATTCCATAGCTGAGGGGCCACCACAGAGAAGGCCCTGTGTCTCGTTCCCGCCAAACATACTTATGATGAGGGCGGTATCAGAGTAGGGCCTCCCCAGATGATCTTAAAGTCCTAGATGGTTCATAAGAGGAGATGCATTCAGACAGGTAAATACACACACAAACAGTACCTAACAGCTGGTAAGATGGCTGGGATTTCTGGGAATTGGCGTTCAAAACATCTGGATGGGCAAAATTTGGAACCACTGACCTAGAATATTCTCAGTCCTCTTGTGAGCACCTGGGGGAGGGGGGAGGGGTGTGTGTGAGAATCATAGGCACTGTGTTCTAGTAGTTCTGGTCATATCTCTTAGGCAGGTTCCAGATGGTGGTGCTTGGAGGTAGCTGCTCCTCAAAAAAGGGGCTGTTATGAGGCATTCCACATTCTATCCCCAATGCTTTGTAACATTTAGATTAATCTACTAGGAGAGATCATCCAGAGGCATGGGATGGGGTACTATCAGTCTCAAATATATTCCTCCATGCCTTCAAAAACAGCTTTAGCTAAGGATAGCATGTCTCACCTGAATGAGTGTGTAGAGGAGATAATGGGCTGGATAAAAAAACAAACAAACAAATTGAAACTGAATCTAGATCAGACATAAGTCCTGACTTTGGTAAAATTCTTTTCAATTTCTTGTCTTTCTTTTTAATTTAATCTAGGATCCATGGCATCTTTTTTATCTTTTCCTTTTCAACTCTGTATTTTGTTGTATTAAAAAGGTCTCCCACAAAGGCCTTGCTAGTGTGTCCCTCCATAAAAAGTCTACTCAATTTTTAAGTAGTTGTGGGACATATTTTGAGCTAGTGTTAGAAAAGAAACACCTGCTAAAAAAAACCCTCTATAACATTACTGAAACCAGTCATCTTTCCGGCATATAAGACAACTGGACGTATAAGACGACCTCCAACTTTTCCAGTTGAAATACAGAGTTTGGGATATACTCGCCATATACGACTACCTCTCTTCCAACACATACCAAATAAAAAATTTAAAAGCATCAGATTTGTTTTAAATATGGTAATTTTCCTACTACTGTACCTCCTTCTCTGCCTCTCAGATCTCGCACCTGCACACCTGCACCACTTCACTGCAGTCTTCAGGAGCGAGATCTGAGAGGCAGAGGAGGAGCTATGGTAATAGGATACAAGGGCAGGCCAGACAGGTAAAAGAGGTTTGTTTTTCTGGGCTCAGAGCCACTCTATCTCTTTTTTCCATACCCCAGATGCCCCGGACACCTGCGGGTTGCTCCGCCCTTCATTTACACCTTCCTGGTGAGGTGCCCCTTCACCTCACCATCGGGACCGCATTAAGTCCACGAATCCTGATGAATGGATTTTCTTCTACCATACTTGTACAGTGTCACCCTTAATGCTTTCATACAGTCACTGTTTATATGCAGCAACCACAGATTATCCAATCCGGATTGGAAGTTTCAGCACCCGCTCTATAAGATGACTACCGGCGTATAAGACGACCTCCACGTATAAGACGACCCCCACGTATAAGACTTTTGTGAAGATTTTCTTGGGTTAAAAAGTAGTCTTATACGCTAGAAAATACGGTATCTTAATGACTAGGGTACAATGTGAAATACTGTAGCATTTTTTTATTTTCAAAGTTATTAGGACAATTTTAAAGAGGTGCTTAGAAATGATTATAGAGTTTGTACAAAGGATTCCTGATTATTTAATCATGACATATAAGGGAGATATGAAGATATATGTCTATCCTGGTTTGGAAGAATAGCATTAGTAAAAATGAAAATACTTCCAAAGATAAACTTTATATTTAGGATGCTACCACTTCAAATCACAGAAGAAGAACTAACTAGATGGCAACAAATGATTAATAAGTATTGTAATGGAAGTAAAAGAAATAGATTAAATAAACAGTTATGGTATAGATCGCAAAAAGAGGGCGGACTAGCACTACCTAATATCAAAAAATATTATGAAGCAAGTAGATTAAGTCTGGTTATAGAAGGAATGGTTAAAAAAGAGGGAATAGATTAGCTTAGTAATGATTCAGAAAAAGTGGAAGATGAAATTTGGAATATATTTTTAAACAGTTTACTAGAAAAGAAATGATGGAAATTAGAAACCCAATGTTGAGCAATATATTAGAAGTATGGAACAAATATAGGAGGAAGTTAATAAGGGAGGGGTCAATCATAACCCCAATAGTGATGGAAAAGAAGTTTCCAAATTTTTTTAAAAAAGTAATGGACAAAAAGGTAAGGGAAATTTTTTTAGATAGGATAGGGGACTGGATGAAGGTGGGAATGAAGAAGGAAATTATGTTGGAAGAGTTTAAAGAAATAAAATTGACATAGTTCCATTGTATACAATTAGAACAATGGCTTAAAAATTGGGAAAAAATAATAGAAATGGAAGCCAACTTAATTAATTTGAACAAATTATACAGAAGGGAAGGACTGTAGAAGAACATGAAAATTTGAGAGGTACAATTAGCAAAATTTATAAGATATTAATTGAAATGAAGGAGGGAAAAATAAAAAAGAATACCCTTAAAGAGATTTGGGAAGAAGATTTAGGGATAAAAATAAGTGAAACAGAATGGCAACAATTATGGGGACAAAGACATTTAAAAAATCTATCAATACGGGTTAAAGAAAATTATTACAAGTTAATATTGAAGTGGTATCTGACACCAGTAAGAATAGCATATATGAATAAAAATAATTCAAAAAATTGTTGGAGAGGGTGTCAAGAACCAGGAACATATATACATATGTGGTGGCAATGTAAATATGTAAATAACTTTTGGGAGAAAGTATTTAGAGAAATAGAAGATATAATGAATATGAAAATTGATAAAAGTCCTAGTATAGCTTTATTATCATTATATAATAATAAGCAATTGAAAAAGGAGGATAAAGAAGCGATAACAAACTTATTAACAATAGCAAGATTGCTCATAGCAAGGAATTGGAAAAAAGAAATGAATATACAAATAGAGGAGTGGTATAAGGAAGCATGGAAATTAGCAATAAACGATAAGCTGACATGCATATTAAAGGTTAAAAAAGGTATATGGAAACAAAGCGACTTTGATGCTGTATGGGGAAAATTTGTTGTAAATGGTCTAAAAAACAAGGAAGGAAAATTACCATCACAAGAAGAAATGAGATTTTGGACAGATGATATGTAAAAATTGTGGCTTGAGACAGGTGGAGGGGAGCACTGTGGTGAAAATAAAAAGGGGGAAAATATTTAAGCAAAATAATAAAACAACATGTTAAAGAGTGCGCTGTATAAAATGTAACAGTAACAACAAATGTATAACAAATGTAGCAATTGTGATAAATCAATAAAAATTATTATTAAAAAAATGACACATAAGGGAGAACTATATTTATTTACTGTATTTGTATACTGCCTTTCTCAGTCTGTAGGCGACTCAAGGTGGTCAACAGGGCAAAATTCAGTGCTTACAATGTCATAAATACGATAAAAACATGACATATAATAAAAACTAAACAAATCAATAAAATATAAATTTATAGTGTCTCCTTGCTAAAAACGTTGTCCGGACTCATTGTCTAGTTGTTCCATTTTCCTGTGTCAGTTACTCTGCATTTGCAAACGCTTGTTCAAAAAGCCATGTCTGGAATTTTTTCCGGAATGTTAAAAGGGAGGGGGCCTATCTAATATCTTTAGGGAGGGTGTTCCACAGCCGAGAGGCCACCACCGAGAAGACCCTGTCTCTCGTTTTCGCCAAATGTACTTGTGACAAAGGCAGTAACAAGATCAGGGCCTCCCAAGACAATCTTAAGGTCCTAGATGGCTCGTAACTATAGGGCCCATCCACACTGCCAGATAATGTGGCATTGGAAATTGATTAGTGTGGGGTGTCCAAGTGATGCTCCAGGCTAATCCAGGCATCTTTGCAGGCATAGAGGCAATGGGGCCTGCCTACTGGAATCACCATGTGTGATCCCAGGAGGTCTCTCCCACAGTCATTCCACCTCCCCCAGACTCACCTCCCCCTGCCCATTTAGCTCTAAAAGTAAAGGAAAAGCCTTCGTTTCTTGGCGGCTGTAAATTATGCCACAGAGCTTTGGAGACAGGAAGGGGGCAATTCTCCTTCCAAAGCTCCACAGCAGCATTTTCAAGTGCATTGCAAGCGTATGGCAAGCCTCCTGTCTTCATACAAAGGCTTTCCTTTTATGCTTAAGGGCTAAACAGGGGAAAGGGAGAGGAGGCCAATGATGGCCATGCCCTCACCCATGCTAATCACAGATCAGCCCAGTTGGGTATCTAGCCATTCCCCCAGCCAAAAGGGCAGGATTTTGGACCCCTATCTGACTGTAAAATGCAAAGGGAGTCACATTCCTTTTTCATTTTGACCAGTGAAGAAGAGCCCTCAGTAGATCTAGTTTTTTTCTGGCAGGAAACATTCCTTCTGCTGCATAAAATTCCCTCAAAAAGAAAAGAAGTACCACTCAATGTAAATACTTTTTTCAACAATAAGTGATCACCATCGTCTACTTACAGAATTCTTGTGAGTATTTCTGTAGTCGGATGATTCAGCAGCTCCACTGTCTTGCCTCAAAGCTTTGGAGCGCAGATTTTGAGGAACCGTTAGGTATTTTTTGTTACTTTTTGATGCAGAAGTCCTGCTGTCATTTTTAGGGCATAAGGGAGCTAAAGGCATATCTGAAGAGTAAGAAATAAAGACTCATCAGAACTCTAGAATAGTTTGGATTCATTCGTTTTTGCTTTCACACTCATACTCCACTTTGGGGCTCAGGTCTAGCCTTAGGGGTGGCTGAGAGTGGGGAAGATGTACCAAGCTGAATTGAAGGACTGTGTGCTCTTAAATAAACATACTTTCTTGGAAACCACTTGCACTTTGCACTTCATCTCATTTATTGAATTCTACTGAGTGCTACACTTAAAATCCAGGAAGCCACTCTTGTCATCACATTAGTTTGGCTTGAAGTGTAGGATAGAGTGTTCTTTGTGTATTTTAAGCGTGAAGGCCAGCATTCTTTTAAAATGTTTCATGAGGTGGTGGGGAAGTGGATTTTTTAAAATCATCTGGATGTTTTTTAAAATCATCTGGAGCCCCCGGTGGCGCAGTGGGTTAAACCTCTGTGCCGGCAGGACTGAAGACCGGCAGGTCGCAGGTTCAAATCCGGGGAGAGGCGGATGAGCTCCCTCTATCAGCTCCAGCTCCTCATGCGGGGACATGAGAGAAGCCTCCCACAAGGATGATAAAAACATCAAATCATCCAGGCGTCCCCTGGGCAACGTCCTTGCAGACGGCCAATTCTCTCACACCAGGAGCGACTTGCAGTCACTCCTGACACGACAAAAAAAAATCTGGATGTTTGGCCATTTCTGTAATGTGATGGCATTAGTTGCTCCCAGGTTTACAATGAAACATTTCCCCCATTTGTGGGAGGGGAAATTGTAGGAGGAGCCAAAAGTACCCTTGTTAGGAAAAGCATTACCTTTTGCTCACTGAGTTTATACTTTGCCAAAAGCAGCCTTTCCGGGGCCTTGCCTTTCCTTTTCTTCCCTGCCCTCTGTGATATGTCTGTGCCTTGTGTTGCATGGGAGAGCCAGGAGAAAAGGATTATTATTATTATGTCATGTCTACATGCTGTGCAGTCCTGGGAGTTATAGTTTCCAAGGTCCATACCCTTCTCTTGGTTCATTTACACTATGGAATGAATACTCTTCGACTCTAAATACCAAAGCTCCATATTATGTGATCCTGGGAGCTATCGTTTCCCAAGGTCTATACTCTTCTCTGGATGCATTTGCACTGGAGAATAAATGCAGTCAGGGCCCATTTTAAATGCCATCATCATCATCCCATGTCTCCTTGCTGTGCAGTTGTTGGAGTTACAGTTTTCCAAGTCCATACCCGTCTCTTGGTGCATTTACAGTATGGAATGCCCTTGCAACCCACTTTAAATGCCATGGCTCCATGCCATGGAGTCCTCCTGGAAGTTATCGTTTCCTAAAGTCCATACCCTTCTTTTGATGCATTTACACTATGTAATGAATGCTCTTGGACCCCACATTAAATACCATAGCTCCATACTATGCAGTCCTGGGAGTTATAGCTTTCCAAGGTCCACACCCTCCTCTATGGGGCYTCCAAGGGAGGGAGAGGGAGGGAGGGAGGGAGGGAGCGAGAGATAGCATCACTGCTTCCCTCCTGGTTTTCAACAATGAGCAGATAGAGYGATGGTGGACAAGGCCAAATCTCTGCAGCGTGAAAGAATACTGAAAGGAAACTGAGAGACATTTAACAGTGTGATAGAAGGTAGGGTAAACATCCATTTCATTAAAAAAAACTCAGGAAGACTGTGCTCTTCTTTGCTGTCCTCTGCCACACAGTTCGCTGCCTAATGTAATGAAGTGGTTACTATCTACAATAGTACAAAATAAATGTGGAATTATTAATAGKTGTGAAAGGGAGCTGGGCTTCCTTTACTTTTGCCATTCTAGCAAGTGGAAATTCACACTTTTGTTGTGTGCCTTCAAGTTGTTTCAGAATAATAATAATAATAATAATAATAATAATAATAATAATAATAATCTTTATTTATACCCTGCTACCATCTCCCCAAGGGGATTCGGGGCAGCTAACATGAGGCCAAGCCCAAGAATTGCAATCAAGCAAAATAAAATGCAAACAAGCAAATAAAAACATAAAAGTAAAATATACAATAAAACAAGCGCAGAAAAAAATGGTAGATTGTGCTTTTCCTGCATGGTAGGGCGTTGGACTAGATGGCCCATGGGATCTCTTCCAAATCTATTCTATGATTCTATGACCCTAAAGCTAGCAGAGGTTGCCAAAGCCATAGGACATCATTGCATGCAGCTCATAGTGCAAGTTTGAAGCTCCCCAGCCACAAACGGAAGTGTTTACTACTGCACAACATTATTGTGAAATCACTCCAAACCAGTCATGTTGAAGGCGTCCTTTTTAAAAAAAAAGTGGGATTCAAGGGGCTCTGAAAGCATTTGGAATCTGTGTTCAAAGTGTTTTCAGTAGGTATGATAATCCAATCTTGTGATGAGGTTAAGAACAGTGATGTGTCATTGTGGGCTTGCTTGACTCCCCCATAGCTGAAATACTAATCATTTAACTCTGGCTGCAAAAATAGACCTTTCTCTTGCAGAATACGCTCCTTTTTTCCAAATTACCGTATATACTCAAGTATAAGCCAACCCGAATATAAGCTGAGGCACCTAATTTTACCGCAAAAAGCTGGGGAAATGGATTGACTCAAATATAAGCCGAGGGTGGGAAATGCAGCAGCTACTGGTAAATTTCAAAATAAAAATAGATACCAATAAAATTACAATAACTGAGGCATCAGTTGGTTAAATGTTTTCGAATATTTACATAAAACTGTAATTCAACATAACTGTCCAACTCTGATTCAACCATTATTCTAACCTTCTTCAATGTAAATATGCTTATGTATCCTTCCAATAATAATAAATAGAGTAAAATAATAATAATAATAATAATAATAATAATAGAGTAAAATAATAAATGTAAAAATAACAATAATAAATAGAGTAAAATAATAAATGTAATAACAACAATAATAAAGTAAAACAACCAAAATAATAGTAACAACAAAGTAAAATAATAAATAACCTTGACTCGAGTATAAGTCGGAGGAGACTTTTTCAGCCTAAAAAAGGGACTGAAAAACTAGGCTTATACTCGAGTATATACAGTACATTCTGATTCTTTTTCCTCATTTATATTATTTTCCCCATAAGTGTTTGTATACATGTAAACATTTTAAGATTAGCAATGCAATCTACATCCCCATCGTTTTCCCTTAAATAGATAGACCCCTATCTTCTCTTTAGTGATTCTTAATTCTCTTCCTTCGATGCATTTTGTAAAAAATAGGAAAAAATTTATTTCATGCCCCTCAACTTATCCATGAGACAAAATGAAACCCATAATTTGGCCCCAAAACCTGTCCTTGACTTATATATGAAGTCAATTTATACATAAATAGAAATATACTACTATTTGGGATACCATAATGTACTCAAGCCCTGGCCCTTGAGTGCTCCAGCTGGAGGTCAGCTGTGAACAGCAGTGCTGTAGAATTTGAAGAGGGTGAAAGAGAGAAACGTGCCATGAGGAAGGCGCGTCAAGCCAACCCCAACTGGGACTGCCTTCCACCTGGAAACCAATGTCCTCACTGCAGGAGAAGATGCAGATCAACAATAGGGCTCCAGAGTCACCTACGGACCCACCACCAGTACACTGATCCTGGAAGTCTATCCTACTCAGACAACGAGGGATCGCCTAAGTAAGTAAGGAATGTACTTTGTTATAGTTATTTCCAAATTGGTTGGCTCAGAGGGACTGCTTCTTGCAGCTGAGGCCAACATGTTGGATTTTATGGAGAAAATGAACAGTACAGCAAACAAATTACAGTCCCATCAGAATAATCCAGGTTTGGATCCTAGAGTAACAACCTAAGATATATTTTTTCCTTTGCTTCTATCATTGAGATTGCTACAGAAAACTGCTACAGGAGTTGGGCCTCTCACTCTGCTATGCTTTGCAATCTCTCACAAACTTCTTAATACTATGAAGTTCACAGAGCTGCCGTGGGGAACAACACAAATTGATCTTCCCATATTCCTCACAAGAATGACTGGCATGTGTTTTAATATTTTCACTAAAAAGGGGGGTAATGTTATATTTGAGTGTAAGATGACACTGACTCTCCAAATGTACTTTTGACAACTGGAGTTCTTTCCCACCAGGATGACATAAGCCCTTTTAGAGCAGGATTAGTGCCAACGCAACCAGGAGGAGGGAAAGCTGAGACATGCGACTGTTTGGAGCTGAGAAACTTCTCAGGACATTGCTACAGAGTGAGAGATTGTGTTTTGGGCCCCTTCTAATGCCATGGTTCAAAGTGGTGTAAGTTCAGAAGTATTAAGCAGAGAAGTAAAGCCATCACTCAAAGGAAGGGAAGGGATAGATTACAGTATTCATCAGGTGGAGGTGGTAAATGTTGTGAATTCTATGCATTTGTGAATGTGTGCATGGAAAGTGGAAATAAGTTGTATATCTAGTACAGCATTTCTCAACCTGGGGGTCTGGATCCCTGGAGGGGGGTCATGAAAGGGTTTCAAAGGGGTTGCCAAAGACTATTGTAAAACACGTATTTTTGATGGTCTTAGGAAGCCCTTTGACTGCAGATCTCTCTGCCTGTCCTTCTGTTCCTTTTTGGAAATAGACAGAAAGTCCTCCCACCAAAAGCCCTCCTGCTGCTTTGATTGGCTGGCTTCTCAGCCAAGGTGAAGGCTGTATTTGTGGGGAGGGAAAAGCAGGCGGGTTCTCCTCTATATCACTGTTAATTCCTCCCAGATCCCTCCAGTAATTTCTAGTTATGGGGGTTCTGTGTGGGAAGTTTGGCCCAATTCTATCATTGGTGGAATTCAGATTGCTCTTTGAATGTAAGTGAACTATAAATCCCAGCAACTACAACTCCCAAATGTCAAGGGCTATTTTCCCCAAACTCCACCAGTGTTCACATTTGGGCATATTGAGTACTCGTGCCAAGCTTGGTCCAGATCCATCATTGTTTGAATCCATGGTGCTCTCTGGATGTAGGTGAACTGCACCTCCAAAATGCAAGGTCAATGCCCACCAAACCCTTCCTATATTTTCAGTTGGTCATGGGAGTTCTGTGTACCAAGTTTGGTTCAATTCCATCATTGGTGGAGTTCGGAATGCTCTTTAAATGTAGGTGAACTATAAATTTCAGTAACTACAACTCCCAATTATCAAATCAACCCCCCCCCCCCCCCCCCCCCCCCCCCCCCCCCCGCAGCCACACCAGTATTCAAATGTGGGTGTATTGGGTATTTGTGCCAGATTTGGTCCAGTGAATGAAAATAGATCCTGCATATCAGCTATTTTTACATTATGATTCATAACAGTAGCAAAATGACAGTTATGAAGTAGCAACTAAAATATGTAATTTTATGGTTAGGAGTCACCACAACATGAGGAACTGTTTTAAGGGATCATGGCATTAGGAAGGTTGAGAACCACTGGGCTAGTATTTTATATAGAGAAAGAGATGGGAGTGTGTGAGGGACAAGGTGTTAGTTGTTCCTCAAGTGGGAGAGAAGTAAGCTCCTGTGAGTTCATTGCAACTTGTAAATGTTCACAGGGCTCTAGTGTGAACTTCCTAAAAGGTTGCTGGAAGTGCATTTTTTATGACAGTAATTTTTCAATTGTATGTATTTTCACTAATTGCATTCCATTTATCCTCTGGAGTTGTACGTATAGGATTCTTTTGCCCTTCAGTTTTACTGTAACAACAGTTCTAAAATCAACAAAGCAAAGAGGTGCCTTATGGTAATCACATGTGTTTATGAGGAAACTGGGATTTGAAACTGACAATTCTCTGAATCTATAGAATTCCGGAAATGTAGGATTGTAAGAAATCCCCATGGACCTCCTAATCCAGTCCATGTCAAAAACTATGGTATAAATGATTTAAAGTTCCATTTGGTGACACAAATGCAAATATAATATTGGAGAAATAAGAGCATTGCTTTCAAAAAAACTTGCAGGGTTCTTGTTTTAAAAGGAATTGGCCTTTCAGAACAGACACACTCCTCTTGCTGAAAATACCATCACCCAAAAGTTCTTGAGTTGGCCAACCACCTAGAGTTCCACTTTAGAAGATAGGCAACATAGAAATACAATAAAGATAACAAACAAATGGTGAAATAAAATAAATCCACATTCTGAGAAGCATCCCGAGCTCTGAAGATCACCTGGGAAGGAATCCCACTGGAGCATTGCAGCGCACCCAAATACCTGGGAGTCACTCTGGACCGTGCTCTTACCTACAAGAAGCAAAAGGTGGGTGCTAGAAACAATATCATATGAAAGCTGACTGGCACAACCTGGGGATCACAACCAGACACAGTGAAGACATCTGCCCTTGCGCTATGCTACTCTGCTGCTGAGTAGGCATGCCCAGTGTGGAACACATCTCACCACACTAAAACGGTGGATATGGCTCTTAATGAGACATGCCGCATGATCACGGGGTGTCTGCGCCCTACACCACCGGAGAAATTACACTGTTTAGCCGGTATTGCACCACCTGACATCCGCCGGGAAGTAGCAGCCAATAGTGAAAGGATCAAGGCAGGGACATCTCCAGCTCATCCCCTGTTTGGGTATCAGCCAGCACGTCAACGACTTAAATCAAGAAATAGTTTTCTTAGATTTACAGAGACACTCACTGGAACACCTCAGCAAGCGAGAGTCCAAAAGTGTCAGGCTCAAACCCAGAACCTCAACCAATGGCTGATACCAAATGAGAGACTCCCGCCTGGGCACACAGAGGACTGGGCGACTTGGAAGGCACTGAACAGACTGTGCTCTGGCACCACGAGATGCAGAGCCAACCTTCAGAAATGGGGCCACAAAGTAGAATCCTCGACATGCGAGTGTGGAGAAGAGCAAACCACTGGCCACCTGCTTCAATGCACCCTGAGCCCTGCCACATGCGCAATGGAGGACCTTCTTACAGCAACTCCAGAGGCACTCCAAGTGGCCAGATACTGGTCAAAGGACATTTAATCAACTACCAAACTTCACAAATTTTGTATTTTGTCTGTTTGTTTGCTTTGTTCTGTTAGAAATGTAATATATTTGACTGGTTGTCCTGACACAACAAATAAATAAATCCACATTTTCCTATTTCTTGGCTTTATATAGGTTTTCTTATTTTCATTATAAAGTGTTGGGTGATATGTTCCTTGTCCCATCAAAAGTAACACAACTTGACCACCATTTTTCCCCTTTCCCATTTGGTTTTGGCCATTTTTCTTTTAATAGAGGTGTTCGAAAGTTCACGGGGCTGAACAAGTGACACTCATCTGCTCGAACCTGATTCCAGCTGTGTTTGGGTTAACAATCACCTCAAAATTGGCCCATCCAAAAAAGGTACAGATACTCCCCCCACCCCCACCTTGGCTTAATGCAATGATGGGCAACCTTTTGAGCGTAGTTTGTCAAAATTCGCCAAAAAACTGAGCATAATTCAGGTGGTGTGTCACTTCAAGAAAAAAAAACATAATTTCGCAATATTTAGTTTAAATAACAAAAAATATATAATTGTAATTCCCATTTTCGCTCTTATCATGTTGTTCTACCTCTCTTTATGTAAATAATATCCTTTTTGGAGTGTTTAATAAAAATATATTTTTAAAGACCCAACAAAATATTATTTATTTTTAATTTAATTTAAATGTATTTCTAGCATTTAATATGCTATTTAATGTATTTCTAATAATAATAATAATGCAATAACAATAAAGTAACATTGCAAAATAATATTTTGATATTTAATTTACCATTTCATTTAAGGCATATATATATATATATATATATATATATATATATAAAGGCATATATTAAAAATATTTAAAATGCATTAAATTAAAATGCATTTAATTAAATGTCAAATTAAAATTCAATTTACCATTTCATTTAAGGCATTCTGAAATATTTGAGTAATATAGCAAAATATTATTTATGATTTAATTTAATTTAAATACGTAACTCCTTAATAGGAAACAATGCAAAATAATATTCGTTTACTTAATAATTAAATAAACCAATATTATTTTGCAATGTTACCTAAATATTAATAATATAAAAATATTTTTAAATTTGACATTTAATTTAATGCATTTTAATATTTGAATAATATAGCAGAGTAATAGTATTTATCATTCAGTTTAAATATGAAACTAAACAAATAATATCCGGCAGGCGCGTGTCAGTAGAAATGGCTTCGCGTGTCAGTACTGAGACGCGTGTCATAGGTTCGCCATCACGGGCTTAATGTGTTGGTGTGTGTTAAGTCTAGTAAAGAACAGATTGAATGAATTTTCCTTGCTCTTTTGGGACCTCATCACATTGACCTCATTACCTCCCACAACCAACAGAAAATTCTGGGTTTGGTTCGCATTGACCTTGAGTCTAGGAGGTATAGTTCACATACATCCAGAGAGCACTGTGAACTCAAACAATGATAGATCTGGACCAAACTTGGCACAAATACTCAATATGCCCAAATGTGAACACTGGTGGAGATTGGCGGAAATAGTCCTTGACATTTGAGAGTTATAGTTGCTTGGATTTATAGTTCACCAACAATCAAACAGCATTCTGAAACCCACCAACAATAGAATTGGGTGAAACTTCTCACACAGAACTCCCATGACCAGCAGAAAATACTTTATTTTCTGGTGGTCTTTGGCAACCCTTCTGACACACCCTCGTGAACCCCCCAGGGGTCCCAATCCCCAGGTTGAGAAATGCTACCTTAAGGCCATCCGGTCCAACTCCCTTCACCAGGGCAAGGAAACATAATCAAAGCCCTCCTGACAAAGAGCCAGCCAGCCATAGATATAGATAGATATATATGATTCACACACACACATATGTATATGACAGATATAATATCATAGATTTGAAAGGGACCCCTAAGGAAGGACAATAATATGTTGTATATTCCAGAGTAGGCAAACCAGACAATCTCTACATCAGCACTGACAAAGAAACAACCAGAAATACTGTTTACCCACACAGAGAAAGACATTACATATATATTACATATATATTACATATATTAGAAACCAACACTTTCCAGATCACCAGACTAGGCCACAGCAATGTGTGGCAGGGAGTAGCTAGTGCTAAATATTCATTAATAATGAAACTGCCCCCCATAGCGAACCAGGGCTCTACACTGATATATTATGCTGTTTCAAGTGGCATATATGGCAGTGTAGATGGGGGCATCTCTGTGTTAAGGTGCTTCTTGCCCTGTGTGCTTTTTAGTATCTGTCTTACTGGATATGCAAGAACACCGATTTCTTCTGGTCAAAGGAAATTTAGTATATGCCAAGTTTTAACTCTGTTTGTGGTTTTTCTATACATTATAACTGTGTTCTCAATTCGCTTCTAACACAATAAATAAAATAAATATCAATTTCTTCCATGTGCTTGGAGGGGGGGGGGTGTTATCTAGGTTACTGTCACTCCTTCCAGCTATAACTTTTTGTTTCCTCTCTTTCAGTAGTAATTGAAGTTACTCAACAATACTTCGACCTATAGAAAAATGGCCAATGCATTATATTATATCTTTATATCTATATCTATAAAAATGCTCTGTGCATAATGAGTACCTTAAAAACAAAAGAACCAATAAACGAAATCACACCAAATTTGGCAACAAAACATCTCACAACACAAGGAGTGACCATCACTCAAAAAATTATTATTTTGTCATTTGGGAGTTGTAGTTGCTGGGATTTATAGTTCACCAACAATCAAAGAGCATTCTGAACTCCATCAACAATGGAATTGAATCAAATGTGGCACACAGAACTTGCATGACCAACAGAAAATACTGGAAGGGTTTGGTGGGCATTGACCTTGAGTTTGGGAGTTGTAGTTCACCTACATCCAGAGAGCACTGTGGACTCAAACAATGATGGATCTGGACCAAACTTAACACAAGCACTCAATACGCCCAAATACAAACACAGATGAAGTTTTGGGGAAATAGACCTTGACATTTGGGAGTTGTAATCACTGGGATTCACAGTTCACCTACAATCAAAGAGCATTCTGAACCCCATGAACGACAGAATCGGGGCGAACTTCCCACACAGAACCCCCATGACCAACACTTAAGGCCGTCCAGTCCAACTCCCTTCATCAGGGCAAGAAAACGTAATCAAAGTCCTCCTGACAAAGAGCTATCTAGCCATAGAGATATATAGATAGATAGATAGATAGATAGATAGATAGATAGATAGATAGATAGATAGATATGATTCACACACACATATAGTATCACAGATTTGAAAGGGATCTCTAAAGAAGGACATTTGCATGTTCCAAAGTGGGCAAACCAGACACTCTCCACATCAACATTGACAAAGAAACAGCAAGAAATACTGTTTATCCACAAGCATAAAGAAATTACTTATATTAGAAACCTACACTTTCTCATTACTTTATTTTCCAGATCAACAGATTGGGCCACAGCAACGCATGGGCAGGGGACTAGTGTGTATATATATGTATGTTGTGTGTGTGTGTGTGTGTGTGTGTGTGTGTGCTTTATATATTATATATATATATATATATATATATATAGGCATGTAGGGGGGGCTTGAGGGGCTTCAGCCCCCCCCCCCCGAAATTCTCATGGTGGTTCGCGAAAAGGCCTTACTGGTGCATTATTTAAACTGTTATGTTTATTCATATCATGATCTGATCACCATACTCAATATATCCCATATGCATGGGGGTATTGGGGTAACGATACAAAAGGTTTGCTAGGGTAGACCCTCTTTCACTCAGACTCAGCCCCCCCGAACCAAACTCAGCCCCCCCCCCCGAAACAAAATCCTGGCTACGGGCCTGAGATATATATATATATATATATATATATATATATATATATATATATATCGTTATATAATTGAGCTCATTTAATCTCTGGAACTGAAATTAATCAAAAAATATGTCCTGCAGTGTTGATTATGTGATTGGAGTGGCAGGCAGTCCTTCCAAGCATATACAACTCAAGGGGGTTATAGCCATTTATTTATCTCTCCCTCCCTCCTTCCTTTCTCTCAAAATAAAATTCAATACAGCCATATTGGCTTAATTACTCACATATGTGACTAAAATGTTCTCTCTAGGAATCTCTAGATCAGCGTGACACTGTGGTCAACTTCCTCCAGTCATGTTAGAGGAACTAGAGATTTGTAGAGAGAACAACTCTCTAGGATTCTCTGGGTTTTCCAATGCGATTCTATAATTAGCTTCCAGCTGAAGATGACCATGGAGACATGCCGGAAGGTCTAGAACTTCCTAGAGAAGTGTTCCCTCAAGTTAAAAAAAACAACTTCTTTATTCATCATTGTTTACTTTCAGGGAGTTTCTATGTCCTCAGCCCAGCTAAGGCAGAGGGCTGACTATATGCAGAATTAGATGTTAAAAACCCATTTAACTAATGTAAGTGCATAATTTCTGCATAGGATGTGAACATACTGAGAATCAACATGTACGAAAAATCAAAACAGCAGCATCTATTTCTGATCTGATGTTTTTTAAGGCTTTCTCATATACTTTAGTGCTGGCTAATTTACAATTTCTGTGTAAAACTAGGTACTAATGCTGTTATTCGTGGTGCAAACACATTTACAGAAATAAAGGTATTTCAGTTACTTCCTCACCATGAACCACCTTCTTAAGCAAGACCTCTTAAATGAAAACAACAACAACCAAAGAGTAAACTTACTGTGTGCCCCAGTTTCCATTCTGCAGGCAGGTCGTATAGTTGAAAATTGCAAAGATGTAGAAAGAGGTTGGCTACATTCACTGTCAGCAGTTGGTTTCTGATCTCACACAGGGTTATCATTGCCGAAGAGCCCAGTGCGAATAGGTTATTTCCATCCTAACCCAAGCTTTCGGGGAGAAAACTGCAAATCGGTCAATTAGCCAGAGTGTTTTTCCCCCGAGCAATCATCATTTGACTGGGAAGTGAAAACAGTCCCCCAATAGCTACTGGTGCTCAGAGCATCTTGTAGCTGGGATTTGTAAATCTCTTCCACAAACTCCATAGACAAGCAAAAGGAAGAGCAACAGCAGGGGATAATAAAAAAGAAAAATCCAGGGCAAAGCCGATGTCTTAAGTTAGAATCTGCTGTGCTGAAGAGCCACGAGGAGCAGCTGCTTCTGCGTATGAGGATTAGATGAGGCCTCTTAGCTCATTAGTGCTGCAGTTAGACCCACGGTGCGTGTGAAAGAGTGGACAGTGCTACCTGGCAGGAGGTCAGTGTGGCAGGCCTTATGAGAATATCTCTCAGGTTGCTCATGTTACTGTACCACTTGGATGCTGCCTACTCATTGCAGCATGAAATATTCAAGTGATTATCTTGTAATGAACTGTATAATCAAAGCAAGGCCATCAGGCTGTGCTTGGCCTTTAACCTGGAGGCAGAGGTGCCTCTGTGGCATAGTACTAGTAAAAGGTTTTACTGAGGAACAGCTTAGGGAACTGGTTGGGTTTAGCTTAGAGGGGAAAAAAAGGCTGAGAGTGGACATGGATAATAGGGATGTGCAAATCAGGTAAACCCCATGTCATTTTCGGTGTCAAGTTTTCAGCTGATTCCCAATCCATTTTTTGAGAGCTACCCAAATTTGGGAGGGCAAAATGCCATTTTTCGATCCAGCAGGGGGAAGATCCGTTTTCACTCCGAGATGATCCGGCCCATGGGTGGCAATGGGGGGACTTCTGCACCTCCCCTTTTTGTCATTTTTAGGTCTATCGGGATGAAAATGGCCACACTTGGAGGACACATTTACCTCTGCTAGCCCCTCAAGTTTCAGAACGTTTGGGTCATCCAAACATTCTGAAACTTGACGTTAAGACATTCTTAAACTTTCTAGAAATAAAATCACCTTTTTTTTTTTAAAAAAAAAAAGCCCTTATAGGAGGTATCCTGTGAGAGAATCTTATAGAGCCGTGGTTCTCAGCCTGTAGGTCCCCAGATGTATTGGCCTTCAACTCCCAGAAATCGTAACAGCTGGTAAACTGGCTGGGATTTCTGGGAGTTGTAGGCCAAATCACCTGGGAACCCATAGGTTGAGAACCACTGTTAAAGAGATTGCCTGGCAACTTGGTCCAGCAGCACCCACACCATGGCTACACCGATACACACACACACATATTATTGTGTGTGTTTGTGTATAATATTTGGGAGGGGGGAAATAGGCTCAGGCTTCTTGTGAGAAAGAAGGATTGCATGCATACAGAAGCCACAAGAAAAATACAAGAGAGAGTGAAAGAGCAACAACAAACAATTTACAGGGGCTTTTAAAATATTTTTTAAATTTTTATAAAGAATTGTTTTTGGGGAGGAAGACTGCAGTGCTAGACTAGGGTTAGAGTACACAAACCAGAGGGCACACATGCACACACAAACCAGATGAATTGGGGCAGGAGTACATGAGCCCGAAGGTAGGGCAGGGGAGGGAAATGAGGTGAACGAGAAGAAACGGCTTTTTTTCTGGCAATTTTTAAAAACACATTTGGGGTTAAGGGGAAATAAAGTGCAGGAATGAGTACAGAGAGAAGCAAGAAGATAGGTCTGGGTGAAACTGAGCAATTTAAAGCAACCATGGGTAGTGAGATCTGGGCCAGATACTGGTAGCTAGATTTTGTTCATTTGCATGGTTTCGTCCTTTCTGTTGAAATTGCTATGGAATCATGAATGCTGTAGTTAGGTAAGGAACCAGCACTACTGGGTAAGAACAAAGGTGTACAAGATGGCTGAAATCTGATTAGCAATTCATTTCGGCAATTCAGATGGCCTCCACTTCAATTCATAAAGATTAGGAGGGGTCCCATTCCGATTCATGAGCATAAGCTTCATAATAGCTTCATTAAAATTGGTTTAATTAGCAGCAATCGGGAAAATTTTGAGGCGCATTCTCCATCAGTTTATGGCTATCAGGATGAAACTAGACACACTTGGAGGCAACATTTATAATGTTTAACCTGCCAAGTTTCAGAACATTTGTTTCATCCATAGATTTTTACATTTAAAAAAACTAGAAGTGATATTCCCTTGAATTTCGTCACAATCAGACAACATAAGCAGGGCATCAATCTTGCAAAGTTTCAGAACCATTCATTCATCTACTGATATTTAGGAATATTTTTAAGTTTTTTCAATAAAAAAATTTAAAAACTGCAAGAGGCCTTAAATCAGGGGTCCTCAAACTAAGGCCTGGGGGCCAGATACAGCCCTCCAAGGTAATTTACCCAGCCCTTGCTCAGCATCAACCTAAATCTGAAACAACTTGAAAGCACACAACAACAGCAATCATATCTCAACAGCCAAAAGCAGTCCCACACTTCCCATTGAAATACTAATAAATTTATATTTGTTAAAATTGTTCTTCATTTTAATTATTCTATTGTTTTTTAAGTGTTTTTTGCACTACAAATAAGATATGTGCAGTGTGCATAGGAATTCATGGTTTGTTTTTTAAATTATAATCTGGCCCTCCAACAGTTTGAAGGAGTGTGACCTGGCCCCCAGGTTGTGCTAGTCAGCTTTCGTATGATATTGTTTCTAGCACCCCCTTTTTGTTTGATGTTCAGGCAGTGCTTCTTGTAGGTCAGAGAACGGTCCAGAGTGACTCCCAGGGATTTGGGTGCGCTGCAATGCTCCAGTGGGATTCCTTCCCAGGTGATCCTCAGAGCTCGGGATGCTTGTCTGTTCTTAAGGTAAAAGGCACATGTCTGTGTTTTAGATGGATTGGGGATCAGCTGGTTTTCCCTGTAATAGGCAGTAAGAGCACCTAGAGCTTCAGAGAGCTTCTGTTCTACCATCTCAAAGCTCCCTGCTTGAGCAGTAATGGCACGATCATCAGCATAGATGAAACTCTCTGTCCCTTCTGGCAGTGGCTGGTCATTTGTGTAGATGTTGAACATGGATGGAGCAAGCACGCTTTCCTGAGGCAGGCCGCATAGATGAAACTCTCTGTCCTTTCTGGCAGTGGCTGGTCATTTGTGTAGATGTTGAACATGGATGGAGCAAGCACGCTCCCCTGAGGCAGGCTGTTCTTCTGTTTCTGCCATCTGCTTCTCTGGCCCTGGAACTCAACATGAGTTGAGTTCCATGAAAAATAATAAAAGTAGCTATGTCTACTATATCTTTCCTGGACAATGGCAAGATGCCTCTTCACTCTAGAGAAGACAAAAGGAGAAGAAGGCAGGCCAATATGGAGAACTCTGACCATAGAACCACCTCTACCAGAGTCTTTGCAGTTGTATTGTTATGAAGACTTAAAGATAGAATTGCAAATACTTTGTCACAAGCCAGTAAAGGGGGTCCCAGTAGTGATCGGCACACTGGGTGTAGTGCCCAGAGACCTTGGCCTGCACTTAAAAACAATTGGCACTCACAAAATTGTCATCTGTCAGCTGCAAAAAGCCACCCTACTGAGATCTGCAAATATTATTCACCGATACATCACACAGTCCTAGACACTTGGGAGGTGTCTGGCATGTGATCAAATAGAAAAGCCAGCATAGTGATCTTGTTTGCTGTGTACTAATCTTGTTATGTATCCAATAATAATACTCAGGGGACTCAGGGCAGTTTACACACAAAGAAGTCAAACATTCAATGCCCTACACAAATACAAATATTTTAAAAATAATAATAAATAATAAAAATATAACAATAAAGATATATTAGCATATAAAAGAGAAATTAGCATCAAAATGAAAAACAAACGATGAATAATCAAATAAACATAATTATACTGATAACTTATTTTACCTGGTTCTGTAATAAAGCTTGTGGTTGTCGAAATTGAAGGATTCTCTGATGGACCAAACTTATTAGATGTTACATGGGGATCATAGTTTCAGAAGCAGGAGTGATATAAAATTCTTGCTTCCCAATAATATGGCTGTCTGGCTATAATTTACATTTAATTCATATAATTGTTTGATTTTAAATGTATCTGGTTTGTACTCAATTTTATTTTATTAAGCTATGTTTATAATGTCTTTCCATGCTTTCAATTATATCCTTTTGTACCATCCCAGCATTGCTTGTTTATGTTTCCCAGTATAGTGTCTACACTTATGTAAGATATATATAACCACTAGCTGTACCCTGCCACACGTTGCTGTGGCCTATAGTAAATCTTTTCAAAGTAGAGGTAGATATCTGGAGTATTATGAAAGAGAGGTACTACCTATTCCTTCCCCCCTTTTCTCCCCCTTCCTCTCCTTTCTTCCTTCTCTTCCTCTTTCTTTCTTTCTTTCTTTCTTTCTTTCTTTCTTTCTTTCTTTCTTTCTCCCTTTCTTCCTTTGCCTCCTTTCTTCCCTCCATGTTTCCTTCCTTCTTTCATTTTTTATTTTCCTTTCTCCTTCCTTCTTTACCTTTTTCCTGTCTTTCCTTCCTTTTATTTTTCTTTCCTTTGCTGTGGCCAACCTTCCCTCTTTCTCTCCTTTTTCCCTCTCCTTCCTTCCTTCCTTCCTTCCTTCCTTCCTTCCTTCCTTCCTTCCTTCCCTTCCCCCTTTCCTTCTCCTCTTCCTTCTCTATCTCTTTCCTTCCTTCCCCCTTTTTCTTTCTCTTCTGCTCTCTTTTCTTCCTTCTCTCTTTCCTTCTTTCCTTCCCTCCCTCTTTCTCTACATCTTCCCCCTTCCTTCACTCCCTCTTTCCTTCCTTCATTCCCTTTTTTCTTTCCTTCTCTCCTTCCTTCCTTCCCCCTTTTTCTTTCCCTCCCTCTTTCTCTCATTTCTTCCTTCTCTACCTCTTTCCTTCCTTCCCCCTTTTTCTTTCTCTTCTGCTGTCTCTCTTATCTTTCCTTCCATCTTTCCTTTTCTTTCCTTTTCTTCTTCCTTCTTTCTCTTACTTTCCTTCCTTCCCCCTTTTTCTTTACCTCCCTTTCTCTTTCTTCCTTCTTTCCTTCCTTCCCGTCTTTCCTTCTCTTCTTCCTGCATCTATGATGGCCTGTGGAAATGGTCCCCTGGGTAGTCCCAGGACTACTTGGGAGTGAGTCCCCACAGGGCCCATACTCCATTAGACCTGGGCCTTTCAGGAAGGGGAGGAGGGATGGTTTTGACAGGTTAGAAGGGGGCGGGGCTTGGAGGTGGCGTGGGCGGGGTTAGATGGAGGAGGGGGAGAGAGGGATGGTTTTGACAGGGAAGGAGCGTAGGGTTTAGAAGGGGGTGGGAGGAGGGATGGGTTTGACAGGGGGGAAGGGGGTGGGCGGGGTTAGAAGGGTCAGGGCTTGGAGGCGGCGTGGGCGGCGTTTGATGGAGTAGGGGAGGAAGGATGGTTTTGACAGGGGGGAAGGGGGTGGGTGGGGTTAGAAGGGGGCGGGGCTTGGAGGCAGTGTGGGCAAGGCTTGGAGTGGGCGGGGTGGGGCTTGGAGGCGGCGTGAGCAGGGTAAGACGAAGGAGGAGATGGTTTTGACAGGGCGGGAAGCGGCGCGGCTGGAGGATGGGGATGTGGCTTGCGCGGAGGGAGCGTTGGCCGGCAGGCCATGTGCGCGCGCCAGGGAACTTGCGGCTGGGTGCCATTGCGCATGCTCTGTTGTTTTGTCCTTTTGTGAGTGTGTTGTTGTGTTGTTTTTCATTTTGATTCAGTTTGTTTGTACCTTGTGGGTTGAGGTATGTACATGGGAATTTTGGTTAATTTCCGTTGGGGGGTTTTTGAGTTTTGCTGTTCCGTTTAACACCCCTTACAAATTTATATATATAGATTGCATTGCCATATGGTTTGTTGATTGTAATAAAGACATCAATTGATTAATTGATTGAATGCTTTTAAGACGGCCATGGGTGTTTTTTTTTGTCGTGTCAGGAGTGACTTGAGAAATTGCAAGTCGCTTCTGGTGTGAGAGAATTGGCCGTCTGCAAGGACGTTGCCCAGGGGACGCCCAGATGATTTGATGTTTTTATCATCCTTATGGGAGGCTTCTCTCATGTCCCCGCATGAGGAGCTGGAGCTGATAGAGGGAGCTCATCTGCCTCTCCCCGGATTTGAACCTGCGACCTGAAAGTTGGGAAGATTTTCCGCAAACAATCCCTGTATTTTTTAGTGTAGTCAGAAGTATGTGTATCATGTAATTTATGAATGTGGACTAAGTGTCAGTTTTATAGAGAATCACATGGCTAAGTTAATTGAAATCAATCCTTTCATTTGATACTTAGGAAACTGCAAATTTGTGAATAACTGGCTTTCAGCCCTGCATATAATGATTTTCAACAGCCCCTATTCTTATTTTGAATATTTGGTAACACTATGGGTAAGTGAAAAAAATGTTTTCAAAAATTCATGTAGCTTTTCCCTGGCAAAACCAGGAATGGCAAGAGAAGTAAAATGGTGGTAAGGCTTTTAGTTTTGTAATCGAACATCATCACCATATTTAAAATTAATTTTTGAAAATGTGTAGCATTTTTGAGCTTATTAATGAAGAACTTAATGTGTTGATCGTTTTGCTCCAACCTGCTGCTTACTTGTTTCTTACTATAAATTCTTGTGCCTCTGATGGTCTGAGTAATAGTAGCTTGTACTTGGTCAATATAGGATCTGGGGGAGGAAATGGTGATGATGATTTGTTACCTGCTTCTCCTCACTGCTCGAGGTGGGGTATAACACAGGACTTCATCCCACAAGAGTAGGAAAGTGGAGGGGATTGTAGTTTTGCCGTTGTGCTTTGAGAAACCCCGTTGTGAATTTTTTTTGTCGTGTCAGGAGCGACTTGAGAAACTGCAAGTCGCTTCTGGTGTGAGAGAGTTGGCCGTCTGCAAGGACGTTGCCAAGATTATGGCAACCAGACTGATTGATAGAGGGAGAAAACGTGGAGGCAGTGACAGACTCTGTATTTCTAGGCAGGAAGACTACTGCAGACACAGACTGCAGCCAGGAAATCAGAAGACAAGTACTTCTTGGGAGGAGAGCAATAACCACTCTTGATAAAATAGTGAAAAGTAGAGACATCATGCTGGCAACGAAGATCCACATAGTTAAAGCAATTGTATTACCCGTAGTAACCTACGGGTGTGAGTGCTGGACCATAAGGAAGGCTGAGCGAAGGAAGATAGATGCTTTTGAACTGTGGTGGTGGTGGAATTTTTGAGAGTGCCTTGGGCTGCTAAAAGATCCAACCAGCCCATACTTCAGGAAATAAAGCCCAACTGCTCATTGGAGGGAAGGATATTAGAGGCAAAGATGAAGTACTTTGGCCACATCATGAGAAGACAGGAAAGCTTGGAGAAGACGATTACGCTGGGGAAAATGGAAGAAAAAAGAAAGAGGGGCAGACCAAGGACAAGATGGATGGATGGATGGCATCCTTGACGTGATCGGCTTGACCTTGAAGGAGCTAGGGGTGGCCATGGCCAACAGGGAGCTCTGGCGTGGGTCACAAAGAGTCAGAAATGACTGAACGAATAAACAACAACAAATTTAATCCTACCCCCATCACATGTTTTCCGCTGTTCTGCTTTCTTTAGAAATTGTTTGTTGTACCATCACATGGGTGAGATATCTTTCCTCTCACTGTCCCCTCGCTTGTCAAAATTGTGAAGTAACTTGTTCTTTAATGATTTTGCAGCATATTTTCAACCCCATCTATTATATATAAAAATAGTGAAGTTTGAATAGACTAAAGGAAACACTGGTAAACTTTCTATATTTAAAATAGTTGAATGTCAAAAATGCAAATAATTTCTTTCACTTTTGGAACACAAGCTACATTGGGATACTGGGCTGTTGTGTGTTTTCTGGACTGTATGGTTGTATGCTAGCACCATTTTCTCTTGACATAGCTGACATCTTCAGAGGAAGATAGAATCATAGAATCAAAGAGTTGGAAGAGACCTCATGGGCCATCCAGTCCAACCCCCTGCCAAGAAGCAGGAATATTGCATTCAAAGCACCCCTGACAGATGGCCATACAGCCTCTGTTTAAAAGCTTCTTAAGAAGGAGCCTCCACCACATTCTGGGGCAGAGAGTTCCACTGCTGAACAGCTCTCACAGTCAGGAAGTTCTTTCTCGTGTTCAGATGGAATCTCCTTTCTTGTAATTGTTCCTCGTCCTAGTCTCCAGGGTGGCAGAAAACAAGCTTGCTCCCTCCTCCCTGTGGCTTCCTCTCACATATTTATACATGGCTATCATATCTCTTCTCAGCCTTCTCTTCTTCAGGCTAAACATGCCCAGATCCTTAAGCCGCTCCTCATAGGGCTTGTTCTCCAGACCCTTGATCATTTTAGTTGCCCTCCTCTGGACACATTCCAGCTTGTCAATATCTCTCTTGAATTGTGGTGCCTAGAATTGGACACAATATTCCAGGTGTGGTCTAACCAAAGCAGAATAGAGGGGTAGATGCTTTCTTCCATCATGATTCATACTTATGCTTCAATGTGTATTGCTAGTGCATCAATTTAAAAGAATCATATATTATCCACCAGAGTTTATGGTATGGAGTAGAGCACGAGCCCTCAAACTAAGGCCCGAGAGCCGGATACGGCCCTCCAAGGTCATTTATCCGGCCCTTGCTCAGTGTTAACCTAAGTCTGAAACAACTTGAAACCACACAACAACCCTATCTCATCAGCCAAAACCGGCCCACACTTCCCATTGAAATACTAATAAGTTTATATTTGTTAAAATTGTTCTTCATTTTAATTATTGTATTGTTTTTAAGTGTTTTAGTATTACAGATAAGATATGTGCAGTGTTCATAGGAATTCATTCATTTTGTTTCAAATTATAATCTGGCCCTCCAACAGTTTGAAGGATTGTGACCTGGCCCTCTGCTTAAAAAGTTTGAGGACCCCTGGAGTAGAGTAATGCTCCAATGAGATAAATAACCTATTTAGTATAAAATTTGGTTGAGCTAAATAATAAGACATCACTGTATTCATGATAGGTCATTGTTTTCTTCCGAAGGCCATGAAAGTAGCGTTAGTTGATAATGCAGAGTTCTGATAAACAATGCCATTATGCTAGATCATGTTTCACCATCGCAGAGGCATAGCGCTTGCAAGTCTGTAAAGCTGATTGAGAGATTACACATAATTAATAATTGAGGAGTTATACAAAACTTCTCCTTAAATCTATTTAATGTTCCTGTAATCCATCCCCCCACCTTCCCAGTAAGCCTCAGTTCTTCCCTTGGCCGAAATTGTTAGGGCATGTTAAAATATACTGTCAGTGAAAGTATTGTGTTATTCAAATCTGGAATGAGTTACTGGTTGGGTTCTCTATGCTTCTTCATCACGTAATGACTGCAGCGTCAAGCAATGATACGCATATCTGAATAAAATGAAATAGATCAAAAAAAGCACAAGAGAGCATTCATTATCATTGTTAAAAACAATGGCTTCTCGGAGAATTAAGTTCACACTTTCAGCAACAAGTTAATCAATATTTAACAATTGAAAATTAAACGATGCATGTGAACTGGCAAACGTAACAAAGGAAAGCTTTAGATTTGTCTTTAATTACTCTGCTATCTGGAAAATGGTTCACAAATGGCCTGATAAAAGAGATACGGGCAAGGTGGAATATACCCAGAGAGAGGATACTAAAAATAGATAGGGGCCTGGATATCAGGTCAAATAAGGATAGGATGAATGTGTTGTATTGGCTTAACCTGGAAAAGGATAATTAAGAATGTATAATATGTTGGGTAAGTGAGCCAACGTATCCACGGGGTAATGATTTGAGTGTTCAAATAGGACTCTGGGATCACCTCTTGCCCATGGAAATCTGGTGCAAAGCATACTCTATCAGCATTATTATTATTATTATTATTATTATTATTATTATTATTATTAAACTTTATTTGTACCCCGCTAGCATCTCCCGAAGGACTCGATGCGGCTTACAAAGGCCAAGGCCTCAATACACAACATAACAATACAAAACCTAAAGCAAATTAAAAACAATTAAAGCAATATTAAACAACAAACAACAAGCAATAAACAATACACCAAGACACAATAAAACTGGGCCGGGCCAGAGTAATGGGTACAGAATTAAAAGTGCTGATGTGACAGGTGATATGTAAGGATTATAGGGTAAGTGCAGTGTGCAGTGTGCAGCAATCTTAATTCTAATAAAGTGCTTCTGGGACTTGGTATTGGAGTTTTCCTATTCTGGAAAGGCACATCGGAACAGCCAGGTCTTCAAGTTCTTTCTAAAGACTGCCAGTGTAGGGGCCTGCCTGATGTCCTTAGGGAGTGAGTTCCAGAGTCGAGGGGCCACCACTGAGAAGGCCCTCTCTCTCATCCCCACCAAACACACTTGCGATGGAGGTGGGAGCGTGAGTAGGGCCTCTCCAGATGATCGAAGAGATCGTGTGGGTTCTTACACAGAAATGCGGTCACTCAGGTAGGCGGGTCCCAAACCGTTCAGGGCTTTGTAGGTCAGAACCTGCACCTTGAATTGGGTCCGGAAAATTAACGGCAGCCAGTGGAGCTCCTTAAACAGGAGGGTTGACCTCTCTCTGTAAGGGGCCCCAGTTAACATCCTGGCCACCGCCCGTTGGACCAGTTGAAATTTCCGAGCCGTTTTCAAGGGCAGCCCCACGTAGAGTGCATTACAGTAATCCAATCTAGAGGTGACCAAGGCATGGACCACCCCGGCCAGATCAGCCTTCACGAGGTACGGTCGCAGTTGGAGCACAAGTCATCAGAGGAAGGCAATGGCAACCCCTCTTTGAACCAATCTTGCCATGCAAAGCTCATGATAGGTGGTTCACCTTGCAGTTGCAAAACTCAGAAATGACTTGAAGGTATACAACAAACAATATTTTAGGTTTGGTTTCATTTGTTCACATGATGCAACTATGCCTGCAAATTTCTTGAAGTTGCCAGCAGTTAAAGTACAACTTTGATCAAGTTAAATCAAGAAAGCCAAAATTAATGGCTTGAATTTATTTATTTATTTATCGAGTCATCAGCAACCAGTCAATTATATTACATTTCTAACAGAACAAAGCAAACAAACAGACAAAATACAGAATACAAAATTTGTGAGTTTGGTAGTTGATTAAATGTCCTTTGACCAGTATCTGGCCACTTGGAGTGCTTCTGGTGTTGCTGCAAGAAGGTCCTCCCTTGTGCATGTGGCAGGGCTCAGGTTGCATTGCAGCAGGTGGTCAGTGGTTTGCTCTTCTCCACACTCGCATGTCGAGGATTCCACTTTGTAGCCCCATTTCTGAAGGTTGGCTCTGCATCTCGTGGTGCCAGAGCGCAGTCTGTTCAGCGCCTTCCAAGTTCCCCCAGTTCTCTGTGTGCCCAGGGGGGAGTCTCTCATTTGGTATCAGCCATTGGTTGAAGTTCTGGGTTTGAGCCTGCCACTTTTGGACTCTCACTTGCTGAGGTGTTCCAGCAAGTGTCTCTGTAGATCTTAGAAAACTATTTCTTGATTTAAGTCGTTGACGTGCTGGCTGATACCCAAACAGGGGATGAGCTGGAGATGTCACTGCCTTGGTCCTTTCACTATTGGCTGCTACTTCCCGGCGGATGTCAGGTGGTGCAATACCGGCTAAGCAGTGTAATTTCTCCAGTGGTGTAGGGCGCAGACACCCCGGGATAATGCGGCATGTCTCATTAAGAGCCACATCCACTGTTTTAGTGTGGTGAGATGTGTTCCACACTGGGCATGCATACTCAGCAGCAGAGTAGCATAGCGCAAGGGCAGATGTCTTCACTGTATCTGGTTGTGATCCCCAGGTTTGCCAGTCAGCTTTCGTATGATATTGTTTCTAGCACTGACTCTTACTATAGACTTTATCACTATTGTCTTGGAGTAAATGCTTTATTAAGCAAATGGTTAGACAAACCAGAGTAAAGACTGTAAGTTGCAAAGGAAAGTGGCAGAATAATTTCTATCTCAAGTCAGCTGTTTGATTTGTGTTTAAAGAAAGAAGGTTAGGGTATGAGGACATTTTGGAGATTTTCCAAGAGGAATATAAAATTAATTTTAGACAGTAGTTGATAATAGAGGGATATAATTTTAATTTTTTTTGTTATAATTACTGGAAAGATTTTTAAAAGATGTATGAGTTTGAGTAAAATAATTCAGAATTGGAGTAACTGTGTACAGAAGATGTTGTATGAAGGAAATTGATGAAATGTATACATTTTCATTGAAGATCACCTGGGAAGGTCTCCCACTGGAGCATTGCAGCGCACCCAAATACCTGGGAGTCACTCTGGACCATGCTCTTACCTACAAGAAGCACTGCCTGAACATCAAGCAAAAAGTGGGTGCTAGAAACAATATCATACGAAAGCTGACTGGCACAACCTGGGGATCACAACCAGATACAGTGAAGACATCTGCCCTTGCACTGTGCTACTCCGCTGCTGAGTATGCATGCCCAGTGTGGAACACATCTCACCACACTAAAACAGTGGATGTGGCTCTTAATGAGACATGCCGCATTATCACGGGGTGTCTGCGCCCTACACCACTGGAGAAATTACACTGTCTAGCCGGTATTGCACCACCTGACATCCGCCGGGAAGTTGCAGCCAATAGTGAAAGGACCAAGGCAGAGACATCTCCAGCTCATCCCTTTTTGGGTATCAGCCAGCACGTCAACGACTTAAATCTAGAAATAGTTTTCTAAGATCTACAGACACACTTGCCGGAACACCTCAGCAAGCAAGAGTCCAAAAGTGGCAGGCTCAAACCCAGAACTTCAACCAATGGCTGATACCAAATAAGAGACTCCCCCCTGGGCACACAGAGGATTGGGCGACTTGGAAGGCGCTGAACAGACTGCGCTCTGGCACCACAAGATGCAGAGCCAACCTTCAGAAATGGGGCTACAAAGTGGAATCCTCGACATGCGAGTGCGGAGAGGAGCAAACCACTGACCACCTGCTGCAATGCAACCTGAGCCCTGCCACATGCACAGTGGAGGACCTTCTTGCAGCAACACCAGAAGCACTCCAAGTGGCCAGATACTGGTCAAAGGACATTTAATCAACTACCAAACGCACACATTTTGCATTTTCTCTGTTTGTTTGCTTTGTTCTGTTAGAAATGTAATATAATTGACTGGCTGCCGTGACACGAGAAATAAATAAATAAATAAATAAATAAATAAATAAATAAATAAATAAATTGAAATGGAAGAACAAAAAGTTTAGAAAAATGCATGATTTAAGGGAATATCACCTTTCACAGAGGAACGGCTGTTTGGAGTTGATAAATATTAGTAGAAGTTGACAAATTGGGAAGAGCCGTGATTTATTGTGATATTTAATTTGTTCTAGTTTAGTGATATTTCTTAAAGACTGGAAATCTATTTTATATATATATATATATATATATATATATATATATATATATATATAATATATTTATTAAAGACTGGAAATCTATTATTGAAATCTCACCTCTGAGGATGCTTGCCATAGATGCAGGCGAAACGTCAGGAGAAATTCCTCTAGAACATGGCCATATAGCCCTAAAAAACCCACAAGAACTTAGTGATTCCAGCCATGAAAGCCTTCGACAATACATTAAATCTATTATAGAGCTTTTGCAAAAAAAAAAAACCAAAAAAGATTTAGTAACCTTTGGTTTTGAATGGAAGACCTCTATTTGTTTATCTGATTACTCGCTCCCTTATTCGGGGTTGGAGTGGGTGGGAGGCAGGATGGTTTCACTTCACATGTTCTGTCAAACCCAGATAAAACCCCCACTCCCCTGCTGTGACACACGTAGTCTTCTTGTGGGTGACTCAGCCTGCCTTTCTCACTATCATAAGCTGGTGTCTGATTCAATTATCTGATCCGATAGCGCTTTTTATAGCCATTTAACAGTGGGTTGTAATCATACTTTGAGGGGTGTGTGTGATTGTGATTGAACACAGAAAGAAAAGGCAGGGCTGTAGCCGAGCGTGGGGGGCGGGTTAGGGGTTCAACCTCCCCACCCCCAATTCTTTTCAGGTTAAAAAAATACCTGGTTTACTCATGAATTTTAACTGGTTAACCAAACCCCCATGCTAAGTCTTTGAGGGAAAAAAAATCAAACAAGTTGCTCCAGAACTGCAAGCACTATTATAACCACATTTTGGCAATTTATTCACACTGGCATTACTTGCAGCAATAGCTGATATAGTGGAAGCAACCAKGTTAGCCCACCCATACCTGGCAGGCAAAGCCTAAGGCATGGGGGATTTGAAGACCCTCACCAGACTTGGTGGGAGCGGTTGACCGGTGCAGAGTTGCTGGCTATTTAAGGCTGCTCTGCCCCCCCCCCCCCAACTGTGCTCTTTGCTTCAGCATAAGATAGGAGGCAGGTTCCTAATGGGGCATTAGGCCTTTTCCTCCTTGCTCCCTCCCCTCCCCTTTTCCAGATACTATTATTTATTTATTTATTTCCGGTATTTCTACCCCGTCTCTTCTCTACCACAGTTCAAAAGCATCTATCTTCGTTCACTCAGCCTTCCCTATGGTCCAGCTCTCACATCCGTAGGTGATTATGGGGAATACCATTGCTTTGACTATGCGGATCTTTGTTTCCAGTGTGATGTCTCTACTCTTCACTTTTTTATTGAGATTGGTCATTGCTCTCCTCCCAAGAAGTAAGCGTCTCCTGATTTCCTGGCTGCAGTCTGCATCTCTAGTAATCTTTGCACCTAGAAATACAAAGTCTGTCACTGCCTCCACGTTTTCTCCCTCTATTTGCCAGTTATCAATAGGTCTGGTTGCCATGAACTTGGGTTTTTTTATGTTTAACCGCAACCTAACTTTTTCACTTTCTTTTTTCACCTTGATTAGAAGGCTCCTCAGCTCCTTCTCACTTTTGGGCATCAAAGTGGTATCATCTGCATATCTAGGGTTAATGTTTCTTCCAGAAATTTTTACCCCAGCCTTGCATTCATCAAGCCCTGCACATTGCATGATGTGTTCTGCATACAAGTTGAATGGGTTGGGTGAGAGTATACAACCCTGCCATATGCCTTTCCCAATCTTGAACCAGTCTGTTGTTCCATGGCCAGTTTTTACTGTGGCTACTTGGTCCTTATACAGATTCCTCGGGAGAGAGATTGAAAAGGTTTGGGCGTGGATTTAGTTTCTAATTGATAGCTATAATTTTTATTCTTACTCACCAGCAAATTCTGGTTGTGGTGTTTATAGGGAGAAAATGGATGTGTTCATTAAAGTTATACTTCTTTTTTCTTCTGGTCTTCTTCATGCTTTGCTTAGGGCAGTGGTTCTCAACCTTCCTAATGCCACAACACCTTAATACGCTTCCTCATGTTATGGTGACCCCCAACCATAAAATTAGTTTTGTTGCTACTTCCTAACTGCCATTTTGCTGCTGTTATGAATAGTAATGTAAATATCTGATATACAGGATGTGTTTTCATACACTGGACCAAATTTGGCACAAATGCCCAATACACCCAAATTTGAATACTGGTGGGATTGGGGGAGGGTATTGATTTTGCCCTGTAAGAGTTGTAGTTGCTGGGATTTATAGTTCACCTACAATCAATGAGCATTCTGAACTCCACCAATGATTGAATTGAATCAAACTTGGCACATAACTCCCATGACCAAGAGAAAATACTGGAAGGGTTTGATGGACATTGACCTTGAGTTTTGGGAGTTGTAGTTCACCTACATCCAGCGAGCACTGTGGACTCAAACAATGATGGATCTGGACCAAACTTGGCACAAATTCTCAATATGCCCAAATGCGAACACTGATGGAGTTTGGGGAAAACTAGACCTTGACATTTGGGAGTTGTAGTTGCTGGGATTTATAATTCGCCTACAATCAAAGAGCATTCTGAACCCTACCAACGATTGAATTGGGCCAAACTTCCCACACAGAACCTCCATGACCAACAGAAAATATTGTGTTTTCTGGTGGTCTTTGGTGACCCCTCTGACACCCCCTCACGACCCCTCTAGGGGTCCCGACCCCCAGATTGAGAAACACTGGCTTAGGGTAAGATGTAATAGTAGTAACTAGCCAGGAATCATATGTTTGAGTAATTTGTTGGGAGTTGATTTACTTATAATTATGGGGGATTCACACATTGATCTTTTAATCATTTATTCTTCCAGTTTTCCACAAAGATTTCCCTCTTTGTACTATATTAAATTGCATTGATAATTTCACCCCCTCCCCATTTTTGGGAAGGTTTCTTTGGGAAGAGGGTTGCTTTTTCAACATAGCTTCTACTTTGCAGCCCAAGTGAAACCAAACTACAATTCCCTTCGGTCAATAAGAGAATAAACATGTGGTGTGCACAATTATCAATACAGACAACAACACTGTGAGTTGGGGAAGACTCATGGAAAACAGACTTAATTGACTTTTTCTGAAACATTATAAAAATTGAGATGGTTATAGTTGTTCGTTGTGTAAGCCAAAATAATCAACTTCAGGCTGAGAATGTGACACAGCAAGCTGAAATTCATGGCATATTTTTTTGGAAAAGAAAGAAAGAAAGAAAGAAATTGCACCCTCTTTTTAATTGTCAACAACAGTTTACCACAGGACTTTTAATATATAACCATCTCACCATTCCCTCTAATGCAAAAGAAAGGAAATGCTGGCAGTGGGTCCAGGAGGAGCTCAATGATCTTTTCCACCCAAAATTAAACAGAAACGCGCTCTCACTGCAAAACATCAGGGAGGCATTGTATTAACCAGGCTTATTTTTGTTTTCAATTAATTTTTAATTATGTTTATTAGATTTTCTAAAATATAACTTAAATCCGACATATTAAAAAATGAAAGACACTAAAATAAAAAGCAAACCAGAAGAATCAAATATAAAAATAACAATTTAATCTGTATTCCCACCCAATTACTTCCACTACATTCCTATCAATTAAAAGTATCAAATAAATACTAATCCCCCCTTTTAAAAATTAATAAAATAGAATAATAAATCAAAGAACATTAATATAAACATGACTGGCTTCTCCCTTCCTCAAGCAAAGGCAACGATCAAAACATTATGTTATAAATCTTGTTTTTATTTAATTGCATTTCAGCTTCTGTTAAAAATAGACAAACATGTTTAAAATTAATGCATAACCTAACCCGGTGGCGCAGTGGGTTAAACCCCTGTGCCGGCAGGACTGAAGACTGACAGGTCGCAGGTTCGAATCCGGGGAGAGGCGGATGAGCTCCCTCTACCAGCTCCAGCTCCTCATGCGGGGACATGAGAGAAGCCTCCTGTAATGAACTCATACCTTTTCCTTGTAGGCCGCAGCCTGGAAGTCAGTGAGCTGGCCTCCATGTTGGAAAGGCAGCTCAGGATGGCAGACATGATGGTATAGGCAGAGAGGCAAGGGGAGGAGTCAGCTAACTCCTGATTGGTTCAGACCCCAAGGGGAGGAGTTGAAGGAGAGTGTAAATAGGCTGTCATTTCTGACAGAGAGAGAGAGAAGGATTTGATCTAGCAGAGAAAAGATTAGGATTTCAGACAGGGAGAAGAGAGTGAGCTAGGAATTAGACTGTTAGGGGATAATTAAGAGCAAGTGCTTCTGTATAGTTTGACTAGGGCAGTCAAAGTGAAGGCTTGTTTACTTGTATTAGGACAGAATACAAGTGGGTTTATTTCCCTAAAGTTCAGAGTAGTCCAGGGGAAACCTAGATACTCTGGAAGGCAGCCAGGGGCGGCTGGTCAAAGAAACGCACTGTTACATATTACAGGATAGTATGAGGAAAGTAGCTCATGTTAAGGAAAAGTTACTCCTTCTAAAGAAACCATTTGCTTAATAAGTCTGTGCTTCAGAAACAAATTATGCTTATGTACCTCTCAGTAGTCAGTTGTTTGCTTCAAATACTTCAATAAACCTGTTCTCTAGTTTACTGTTAATCTGCCTCAGCCTTGTTTCATCATATAAGGTTAGATCCAGTAAGCCTCCACATCTCTACAGTTCAGTCACCAGAAAGGGAGCCAAAAGGAAGAGCCGGTGTATAGGGACATTTTACCTCAAGTACAACAACAAGACAATTTCTCAAACTGTAATTTGGGGTGGTGGCAGCAAACCTACCATTACACACACACCGTTCTCTCTCATCACCTGTAATTCCCTCGTATATTGCGTTACATTGGTGGCAGCGGTGGGATTGGAAAGAAAGGTTCCCCCCTGTCACGTGCAATAAAAGACCCCTTATATTCCTTTACACCTCCCACAAGGACGATAAAACAACAAATCATCCAGGCGTCCCCTGGGCAACGTCCTTGCAGACGGCCAATTCTCTCACACCAGAAGTGACTTGCAGATTCTCAAGTCTCTCCTGACACGACAAAAAAACCCCCAATGAATTATAATATAAACAATTTTAACTATTTTGACTAAAGTTCAAGGTTTTATATTTTCATCTTTTATCTGTTGTCTTAATATTCTTGCCCAATTTCCCCCCTTTAGTTTAAATTAATCTAATTTTATGTCATGTTGCTGATTACTCTATTTCAGCACCTAACTTCATTTGTTTCTCTGCAGTATCTTATTATCTCCCCTTCATTCTTAATGCTATTTTACCAAACCTTCCCTCTACATAAAACCTCTTCATTTTTATTTTTAATTCTGCCAAAACTCTGTTTATTCATCCCAGGCTGCTGTTGATGTTCTTCTTGTACACCAGGTCCTTACCTAAATACATAACAGTCTATGTAGATTTAACATTCTTCTTCTATATTTTCTTTGGGAAAAAATGTGAGTATTGAAACATCTTTTATCCTGTTTTCTTTTGTTTTTCCTCAATCTGAAGAGTTTATCCATTCCCCTGGTTGAGCCACATCTGTGTCGACACTTAATTGTTGATGTTTCAAACTGTTTGTGGAGATCCACTTGTTTTTGTTGCTCTAGTTCTGTCATTCTCATTCTTGCTTTGATATCAGTTGTTTTCCTTGCTCAATCTGTTTTGTGACTCTTAAGATTTGCATGGATTCTATTATTAATTGCTTAAAGTCCTGCTTAATTCCGGTTGTACTTTGAGCCAGTTTTTCCTTCAGTAACAATAATAATGACCTAATCTGAAGTTTTGACATCTTTCAACATTTTTCAGCCTTTCAAATATTTAAACGTGGCTCTCATGACCCCTCTCAGACTTCTTTTCTCCAAGCTAAACATACCCAGCTCTTTAAGCCATTCCTCATAGTGTTTGGCCTCCATAGGTTTGTTTTAGTTGTCATTCTCTGGACACGTTCCAGCTTGTCAATATCCTTCTTGAATTGTGGTGCCCAGAACAGGACACAGTAATCCAGGTGAGGTCTGTCAACAGTGAAATAGAATGGGACTGTGACTTTCCTCGGTCTAGACACTATATTCCTGTTGGTGTATTCTAGAAGCTTATTGGCTTTTTCAGCTGCCACATCTCTCTATTGACTCATGTTTGACTCCTACATCCCATTCCCATGGGCTGGTTTCAAGCTGGGTATCAACCATCCTTTACTAGTGCATTTCATTTTTTCCTACCTAAGTGTAGGAGAAGAAAATGGTTTCAAACTACAAGAAAGGATATTCCATCTGAACATGAGGAAGAACTTCCTGACTGTGAGAGCTGTTCAGCAGTGGAACTCTCTGCCCCAGAGTGTGGTGGAGGCTCCTTCTTTGGAAGCTTTTAAACAGAGGCTGGATGGCCATCAGGGGTGATTTGAGTGCAATATTCCTGCTTCTTGGCAGAGGGTTGGACTGGATGGCCCATAATGTCTCTTCCAACTCTTTGATTCTATGATTCTATGAAAGGAAAGCTTAGAGAAGATAATTATACTGGGGAAAATGGAAGGAAAAGAGAAGAGGGGCTGACCAAGGGCAAGATGGATGGATGGGATCCTTGAAGTGACTGGATTGCCCTTGAAGGAGCTGGGGGTGGTGATGGCCGACAGGGAGCTCTGGCATGGGCTGGTTCATGAGGTCACAAAGAGTCGGAAACGACTGAACGAATGAACAAGTGTAGTACCATATGTTTCTCACTGCTGAAAATAATTTTGTTAGTTTTGGCCCAGTCCTTTAATCTGTATCACCATTTTGTGTTCTGATCCTGTCCTTTGATTTATTAGCTTTTTCTCCCAATTGGTTGTCTGTCATAGATTAGTCCTTCCCCATTGTAAGTGGAGACACCAAATCTACAAAAAAATGTAACAAGTGATCTCATCACATGATAGCATCTATCAACTTTAAATCATGTTGCTACCACCACAGAATTCTGTTGTTTGTAGTTTAGTAAGGCCCAGGACCCCTCTGAGAAGTTTAAAGACTCATCCATAAACTACAAACCCCAGGATTTAAAGTTGACAGATGCTCTAGTGCAGTGGTTCCCAACCTTTAAGAGACAGTGGACCAAAAACTCCCAGAAATCCCAACCGGTTTAACAGCTGTTAGGATTTCTGGGACTTGAAGGCCAAAACATCTGGGGACACATAGATTGAGAACCACTGCATTACTTCATGGATTTTGGCTCTAAGGAGATAGCACATCTCTTGAGTCATCCTGTCAAGCCTGAGAACCACTTTCTCTCCACCCACCGGCAGAGCAACAGAGGTCAAGAGAACTATGCATTTTTGGTTATGCACAGCAAAACTAAAACCAAGAAATGTTGGGACGACTATGTGGGGAACATGGAGAAATACTAATAGGGGGCAGAGAAAAGATAGAGCTACTCAACACCTTTGTTGCCTCAGTATTGTCCCAAAAGGGCAATAGTGTTCAACTTGGGAAAAATGTAGCAGGTTATTTTTTCATATCAAAAGCATTGCATAAATTAATATAAAACTGATAAAAATAGAAGGAGTGCAGGTGGCTAAATATCTTTTGACCAAAAATGGGCAACAGCAATGGCATTGTCTGTAGCCCCCAACAATTCTTCCTCTGTACATGAGGCAGGGCATATTGGACAAGCATACAGATGCGGAGTTGTCTGTTCTGCTCCACAGTCACACAAAGTGTGGGATTCTTTTAGATAGTGCCATTTTGCCAGGTTGTCTTTTGATCTGCCCACTCCGCTTCTGAGTCTGTTCAGGGACTTCCAAGGTGCCCATTCTTGGTTTGCCCCTGGAGAAAGACCCTCGTGGGGGGCCATCCAGTTGGGATTTCCTGGTTTAGCTGCCCAGAGGGATACCCTTGCTGTTGCTGGGGAGACGCCAAGAGGAGTGGTAGTTCTCATAAAGCTTTTCCTTGATTTGAGTCTATTGGGAAGAGGCTGGTAGCCATGTAGTGGGTGGCTTTCAGTGTTCAACCTTATTTCTCTCACATTTAGCAGCAACTTCTTGTTTGGGGGGGGGGGGGTCAATGCCAGCTAGCTTGTAGAATCTATCAACAGGTGTAGGTTTAAGACATCCTGTGATTATTCTGCATGTTTCATTCAATGCTATGTTCACCTGCTTTGCATGGGCAGACCTATGCCAAACAAGGCAGGCATACTCGGCAGTTGAGTAATACAAGGCTGAGGCTGATGCACTTACTAATTTTGGGTCTGCACCCCATGTGCTGCCAGTAAGTTTCCGCAGGATGTTATTGCGTACAGCTACTTTGCGCTTGGTGTTCAAGCTGTGTTTCCTATATGCTAGTGTAGCAGATAATGAAGTATGAAAAAAGAGATAGTACAGGAATGCCTACTTTAAATTAATGAAAGTCTTCTAGTCCACCGGAAGTCAATCAAGAACTGTCAGATATAATGTCAGAACCATCTTTGAAAATTCCTGGAGAAGTCCCAGCAGACTGGAGAGGTGTAAACGTTATCTCCATCTTCCAAAATTGAAAAAGGAGGGCCAAAACCATGGCCGCCAGTCATCTGACATCAATACCAAGAAAGATAGAGCAGGAATGTACAACCTGTGGTCTTCCAGGTGTTTGGAATTCCAACTCTAGAAGCCCTAGCCAGCATCTCCAATGGTCAGTCAAGTCCAAAATACTCAGATGGCCACAGGTTGTGCAGGCCTGTTCTAGAGCAACTCATTAAACAGACAGCAGTAAACACACAATATGCTTTATCCAGTCCTCACAAACATTTGGGTGGTAATAGAAGCTTGAGTAGAGAAATCTTGATGGGACATAAATGTATTAAACTTCTCAAAGCGGCTTCATGAATTGCCGGATTCCAGTGTTGGAAGTTATGCTTTTTCAAGAAAAAAATTAAATACAAAAATAAAATATCCAACTATGCAGCTAAATCAGTTTATTGCAGTTAAATGAGTTTATTTTTGAAGTTTATTGCTTGGTTTTGTTAAACTGAACGTTTTGGTTAGAAGAACAGTATCAAATGCCAAAAAGAAACCACCCAAAGAAAATTAGAATCAGATTGCAAGTTCCTTGGCAGCTGGATAAAAGAAATGTCATGCATTAGCTCTTAAGTATATTCAAGGCATGCATTTCCGTGAGAGACATTCACACTGTCTGGCATTGAACACTTTGTGCTGTACTATGGAACCATTGGCACAGCGGAGGGGCACCAGCATCAAATCTGTCGCTGTCGCAGAACAACAGGTGCATTGATCTTCAATGTGATTCACTGTAATGTTATAAATGGCTTTGCTTGCACATTTCCCCTGAAAATGAAATAAGGAACAGTTGGTATTTGTGACACTGCAGATTAAAATGTTGTTTCTATCACAAATAATCATATAAAATATGGATGAGGAATCTAGCTTTCAGGTATTTCGGACCCAGAAGTCTGTGATAGCAGGGCCAATATTAATAGTGATAATAAGGGATTATGGAAATGGTAATCTTGGATAGTCAAAAACTCCTCACACTCAGTGTTATAGTCATAACGCTAGTCTTCCACAAATAAATCATGTTTTGGAATCTGGAAGCTAGTTTCAGGCTGTACACACCTTCCTCTTCCTATAATCTATACAGATAAAAATGTAATGTTCGTTTGTGGGATTAACATAACTCAAAAACCACTGCATGAATTGACACCAAATTTGGACACAATTCACCTATCAGGCCAAGGAGTGACCATCACTCAAAAATTGATTTTGTCATTTGGGAGTTATAGTTGCTGGGATTTAAAGTTCACCTACATTCAATGAGCATTCTGCACTTCACTAATGATGGAATTGAACCAAACTTGGCACACAGGACTTCCAAGACCAACAGAACACAGTAGAATAGTTTGGTGGGCATTGACCTTGAGTTTTGGTGTTATAGTTTACCTGCACCCAGAGAGCACTGTGGACTCAAACAATGATGGATCTGCACCAAACTTGGCATGAATATTCCATATGCCCAAATATGAAAACAGATGGAGTTTGGGGGGGGAATAGACCTTGAAATTTGGAGTTGTAGTTGCTGGGATTTATAGTTCACCTACAATCAAAGAGCATTCTAAACCCCACCAATGATAGAATTGGGCCAATCTTTCCATACAGATCCCCCATGACCAACAAAAAATACTGTTTTTTCTGATGGTCTTTGGCGATCCCTCTAACACTCCTTTATGACCTCCACAGGGGTCCTGACCCCCAGGTTGAGAAATGGTGCCTTAAGGTCATCCAGTCCAACTCCCTTCACCAGGGCAAGAAAACATAACCAAAGCCCTCCTGACAAAGAGCCATCCAGCCATAGGTATAGATAGATAGATAGATAGATAGATAGATAGATAGATAGATAGATAGATAGATGATAGATAGATAGATATATAGATAGATAGATGATAGATAGACAGACAGATAGATAGATAGATAGATAGATAGATAGATAGATGATAGATGATTCACACAGACACATATATACGTATATGACAGATATAGTATCATAGATTTGAAAGGGACCCCTAAAGAAGGACAATGATATGTTGCATCTTCCAGAGTAGGCAAACCAGACAAATCTCCACATCAACACTGACAAAGAAACAAGAAAAAAATACTGTTTACTCACAAGTACAAAGAAATTACATATATTACAAACTAACAAGTTCTCATTACTTTATTTTCCAGATCACCAGACTGGGCCACAGCAATGCATGGCAAGGGACGGCTAGTTGCCAATAATTATTTTCTGCCTTGGATTCTTAGCTTTAACTATTGTTTAGCATTGTATAATATGCATCAATACTAATACTGGTTTATCTGTACCCAGAACAGCATTACGCCTTTATTTCAGTCCAAGTTAACAATGTGAAAAGCTACATTTGTATTAACTGTAAAAAGTACAGCTTGTCCCTTGTTAGTTCTCCCTTGCTAGATATTGGCAATACAGGTAGTCCCCAAATTACAAACACCCGACTTACAAATGACTCATACTTAAGAATGGAGGTGAGACAACAGGAAGGGGAATTCACTCCTGAAAGAGTTATCATGGGGGAAAGGTGTCTCAACTGAATTAAATTTTGAAAAAATTGGCTTGTTGTGGAAATAAGGATTGGTGATAGACTTAGCAGGGGGTTTGGTTAACCAGTTAAAATTCATGAGTAAACCAGGTTTTTTTAACCTGAAAATTTGGGGGGGGGGTTGAACCCCTAACCCCCCCCCCCCCCGGCTACAGGCCTGAGCATATCTATGACCGCATGCTAATAAATAGCCTAAAATGTTATCAAAGAGCCTGCTCATCTTTTCATATAAATATCCTGAGATTTCAATAGTTAAGAATGCTTATGTGAAATAGCGGTTTTTACAACTATCACAAATTTGACATCTAAGTGTCTAAAGTTGATAACAAGGCTTTAAGACAGAATCCAGACAAACCAAAGCACTCTCAATCCCACGGCCTGAAGAAATAGAAGGGGAAACAATTAGTGTTTCTCCAGGTACATCCAGAAAACATGCAAATGACTGAAGCAAAAAATCCTTATTTAGGATACATTTGTGGATAGACTGGAAGGATTAGGGGAGAAGGAAACTGCTCTTCTGAAAAAAGACATGTAGGCTTATAGAGGCCTCTTCTTCTTGAAAGAGCATGTTATTGTCCACAGAAAGTATCTCACACTTTGCTTTCAGATATAGATTCATAAAACAAGGGAATGTTACCTCACAATAATGGATATTCAGCTGGTTTTCATTCACACAATCGTCCACTTTCACATATTTCAGCCTCCCTGTGACTTCTTTACACTCCGGCTCTACACCTAGGAGAACAAGAAGGAAGGCACAGACCAGTAAGTGTATATGGAGAGATATCTAAGTCATTCCACACTGCATATCACAGCCATCACCTGGTTTTATTTCACATATGTAATGTAATATGTATACAATTTATTGGAACTCTGTTTAGCCTAATCAATTTCTCTGTATTAATTATTTCACAAATCTTCATCAACCTTTATAATAGATTGTAGACATTTCCATTCCGTTTTACATTCAGAAATAGTTCACACAGGAGATCCTTCTCTTCTTCTTCACTTCCCTTTTGTCGTATATTGATGTTCCTGTGACAATGATTTCTTAACATTGCCCAATCGCGAATCTGCCATTTTTTGAGGTTAGCCACTGCTTCTATATTCAGATTTTTTGTTAGCTTTATGCCAGACCTATTGATGAATCTTATCAATCTCTTTGCCGAAGCCTTTATGTATAGCTTCCAGGGTAATTTCATTCAATTCTACTGTCTGTTACTGGATTTAGGATTCCAATTTACTGAATTCTGGCTTGTCTAAATTGGTTACCCAGTCAACCTTGCCAAATAATTATATATTTCTTTCAATTCCACTGTTACTTCTTTTTTTACCATTCTCAGTTCTATCATAATTTGATTAAATTCAACTGGCTTCACATAATCAACCAAGCCATTATGGGACCAGGCCTTTGGGTAATCTGGCAGATAGACAAAGGACAATGACGATTAAAGTTGGATAGGTTTATGACAATGCGGAATGAACTTACGGATTTTGAACTTGGTGAACGATGAACACTAGATTGGCTTTTATTAGTTGTTATTGGAAAACTGGATTGTTTTTAACGTTTATAATTGTTGCTGCTATGTATTTTATCTTACTATGTGTATTGCTGGCATCGAATTGTGCCTTTTGTAAGCTGCCCTGAGTCCCCCCTCGGGGGTTGAGAAGGACGGGGAGGAAATGCTTGAAATAAATAAATAATAATAAATAAATTGATATGGCAGTAAAATACACTTTCTTCCTTTCTTCACTTGTTGTTGTTGTTGTTGTTGTTGTTGTTGTTGTTGTTGTTGATGATGATGATGATGCTGCTGCTACTAGGCAAACAGGAACCAGATATTTGCTTCCTGTATCTTCATCCTGGGAAAATTAATCTGTTATGGCTTTGAGGAAAAGCAAAACTTTTACTCTTTGATGGATGTGAATAATGTGCCAAAGACAATCCTTGTTCCACGAGTTAATTACTTTAACTATAAGGGGACCCCTTAGTTTTCAAGGTCATTTCTGATGGTTTCAACACGGTACTTTAATGCAGTAGTTCTCAACCTGTGAGTCCCCATATATTTTGGCCTACAACTCCCAGAAATCCCAGCCAGTTTATCAGCTGTTAGGATTTCTGGGAGGTGAAGGCCAAAACATCTGGGGACCCACAGGTTGAGAACCAGCACTTTAATGGAAAAGATGAGTAATAAAGTTTTACATCTGGAATAGCTAAGCCATTTGATGTATTAGCACACCTAGTTGTTCTGACGAAACAGAAGTAATTATTTTTCAAGAAAAAACATTTATTTATTTATTTACCACACTTTTATCCCGCCCCTTTCAGCCCGAAGACAACTCAGGGCGGTGTACAGACTGGCAACAATTAGATGCCGAACACACATAAATATATCGTTTAAAACAGATTAAATCACATAATAAAATTCATATAAAAACTATAGAAATCAATGACATTGTTAAGCTGTCCCATATTCGTTCACAATACTGAGTTTATCTGCTTACAATGAGGTTCCAAAAGCTTGCTTGAAGAGCCAGGTTTTTACTCTTTTCCTAAAGGTCAGGAGGGAGGGGCTGATCGAATATCTCCAGGAAGAGAGTTCCACAGCCGAGGAGCCACCACTGAGAAGGCCCTGTCCCTCGTCCCTGCCAAGCGTGTCTGTGAGGCAGGCGGGATCGAGAGCAGGGTCTCCCCAGATGATCATAAATTCCTGGAAGGTGCATACACGATCAGATAGGTAAGTTGGGCCGGAACCATTTAGCTGCTACTTTGGGGCATTCAACAGTACATACAAATAACCAGATATCACCATCTCTTACCTGTTCCTGTCTGAGCGATATTTGATTCAACAGAACTGTGTTTTCAGTATACAAGATCTGGCCAGGGTGGTCCATGCCCTAGTCAACTCCAGATTGGACTACTGTGACGCACTCTACGTGGGGCTGCCCTTGAAAATGGCCTGGAAATTTCAATTGGTTCAATGGGCGGCTGCCAGGTTGTTAACTGGTGCTCCTTACAGCACCAGGGAGCAGTCAACCCTCCTGTTTAAGGAGCTCGACTAGCTGCCGTTCATTTTCCGGTCCCAATTCAAGGTGCAGGTTCTTACCTACAAAGCCCTGAAGGTTTGGGACCTGCCTACCTGCGTGACCGCATTTCTGTATACGAACCCACACGATCTCTTCGATCATCTGGAGAGGCCCTGCTCGCGCACCCACCTCCATCGCAGGCACGATTGGTGGGGACGAGGGAGAGGGCCTTCTCAGTGGTGGCCCCTCAACTCTGGAACTCACTCCCCAAGGACATCAGGCATGCCCCAACTCTGGCAGTCTTTAGGAGGAGCCTGAAAACATGGTTGTTCCAGTGTATATATCCTAGTTATTAGGGCTGGGCAACCACGGAAAAATTTGTTTCTAAACTCGATTCGTTTTTAGGGGGTTTTTGCGTTTCGTTTTTTAAAAGAATTCCGAAATTTTTCTTTTAAAAAAGTTCGATATTTACGAAATTTCGGAAATTACGAAACAATTTCGAAACAATAACGAATCGATTCGTTAATGGCGGACGCGATTGCACAATACGCTAAAAAACCCTCCAAATGGGACAGGGGGAACTTCTGAAGCTTCCCTCTCCCTCTGTTGTTGACTGTTGGTGTGATAATTTATTTTTTATCACTGATAAAACAAACAACAACTATAAAACTTGCACCAGACATACGGAAATAATAAGAAACAATTTCGAAACGATTTCGAAACAATTTCGAAACAATTACGAAATGAATTGAAAAATTCGTTTCGATTTTTAGTTGCTCCTGAATGGTTCAATATCGGATCGTAAGCTACTTTAAATACGAATTATTAACGAATTACGAAATTAACGAATGAAACCGCCCAGCCCTACTAGTTATATATTTCACCTGGTCATGCTCAGCATTATTTTTTTTTTAATTTTAATTATTAGATTTGGCCCAGCCATAGGTTTTTAAGCGTTGTTGTGCTATTGTTAATGTTTACTGCTTGTTTTTTGTTTATGAATTTCATTTTATTGTTTTGTATTGCTGTTGTTGTTTTTGCTGATGTATTGTGGGCTCGGCCTCATGTAAGCCACACCGAGTCCCTTGGGGAGATGTTAGAGGGGTACAAATAAAGATTATTATTATTATTATTATTATTATTCAAAGTATTAAGTGATTTTTCCATTTTTGTAGTAGCATGAACCAATTTTAAGCAATTGGTCAATGGTAAATCAACTTTTATGTTAATGTCATTCATTTAGTGGGATCAGCAGTTTAATTTATGTCATTATGTGAATTTTTGTAAAGAAATGTATTAAAATCAAAGGGGAAGAAGGAGCATTAAAATGAATAATTCTCTTGCTTCCAGAAGTGAGCAAAGTTGTTGCAATGGCTCTAAAAAAAAAAAAGCTGATGTATCAGTAGCACACAAAATACTTTTTTGTTATATTGCTTTGTTATATTTAATGGCATCAAATTGTGTCAAATGTAAGCCGTCCTGAGTCCCCCTTCGGGGGTTGAAAAGGACGGGGTAGAAATGCTGGAAATAAATAAATAAATAAATTGAAGATGCATGTGTGACCAAATTCAATCGTTAATGGCTAGGATCCAGAGAGGCTGGGAATATGCCAAGTTCCCAGCTCTTTTTGTGAAAGGCCAGATACCTGAACTTTCATCTTTATACAGATGAGAAAGTGTCAAGGGTTGGAGGGTCATCTTTTAGCATCTCCTGAACTTTAGAAGGCTGCAATTAATGTTTTTGGCAACTCATCCTTTGTTCCTTTCAAAGTCTATTTTAATAATAAATTTCCAGGTAGAAGTGGAGAAAACAATGTATACAGGGCAACATGTGCCTCCTACAGTCTAGTTTTGCTGGGAAAGGAAAATAACATTTTGGTTTACTTATTTTCTCACCAAAAGTCTCTTTTAAAGTTTTAAACATTGTGTCTTTTTAGTATTTCAATTTTCAATAATAGCATCACATCCTGCTAATACAGATAAAGTCTTCTTAATTAAATTAACCTATGAACGCTGATAGTTTGTTATCCCAAGAGCTCCACTGACTTTTATATGCTAAAACTGGAACTTGCTGATACACATATAAGGGACAAGAAATTATCTTGAAGTGACTTCCCCCAAATTGGGATTTTGTTACAACAATTATCCGTGACTACGTATGAATGTCCTGCTATGCATGCCATCTTTTATTTATTGGCAAATGATCAGAACAAAAAGAAAGAGGAGAGAGGAAGAGAAAATGGAGGGTGAAGCGGTGCTGACATTTTGACCTTCAAATGAGGGATAGTTTTCACTGCTAAACAAATTCTTTAATTATATATCATATAGTTTGTCACCTTAGCCTTCATTCAGGGTCATGTTGGAAATTAGCTTGGAGATTGATTTTAAAATGAGCATAAGAATAATGGGGAGAAATACGTGAAGAAAGATGTGCCGTTTCCAAAACTTCTGAAGCACAGTGTTACACTACATGTGGAGGTGTGCTTTATTCTTATACTCAAAAGCTGTATTTGTAGAGAGTGGAAACTGGGATAATTAAACTATGGGACAGTCTGAACAAGTTGGTCTTAACCAATTTCTGGTTCCATCAATCATGAAGATTAAAAAAAACGAATCTATCAGAGAGAACATCAATTTCATAAACAAGGTATCATTAGAGACTTCATTTAAAAATCAGTTGTAGACTTTTCTTCATTCGGATTTTCACAGTTGCAAACAAGTCAGTCCATGGAAGCAAAGTGTTCCTTATGAATATGGTCATTTTTTACAGGATCAAGCTAGACATAGTATTTATCAAACTGTTTGTTGTTGTGTATCTGTTTCTATAAGCCCAAATAACTGATATGAAAAAGCAAACTTGTCTGGGACCATGGCTTTGGGGTTTGTAAGCCTTTGTACCGTCCACAGTTCTGACTGGAATCACCTAAGCTTGTTTCTTTTAAACAGAAGAGATGCCCACAGCAGCATCATTGCACATAGCAGGCATGTGAGGGGGATATTCTGCTTAGAATCTTAGTAAAGCAGTGGTTCTCAACTTGGGGGTTGCGACCCCTAGAGGGGTCAGTTGGCAATCTTAGAGGGGTCACGGCGGAGCCTCCTTAGGCCCCACCCCTTCCTGCAGGCCCCATGCGGCATCTACAGGGCACAAAAAAGGCCCCAAGAGGCCTAGGCCTTCTCCTGGTGTTGGCAAGAGTGCAGGGAGTGCACGCCCAGGGGCCGGTGTAGGGAGCATGCTTACTGCACCGGTCCACTTCCCCTGCGCTAATGCCAACGCTGAGAGAGATGCTTTTTGGCATTGGCAAGCACACAGGGAAGAGGGGTGGTGCAAGAATTGCGCACTCCCCACCAGCCCCTGGGCACCCGCTCCCTGCACCTGCCCTCTTCCTCCACACTCTTGCCAGCGCTGGAGAGTGTCCCTCTCCTGGCATTGGCAAGTGCGCGGGGGAAGAGGGCTGGTGAAGGAAGCACATTCCCAAGGCCTGTACAGGGAGCATGAGCCCTGCACCTGCCCTCTTCCCCCACGCACTTGCCAACACCGGAGGAGAAGGACCACTGCAAGTGCGTAGGGGAAGAGCCCACCATCAAGGTGCTCCTTGCCTTGAGGGACAGCCTGGGGGCTCTGGTGCCATAGCTGCACCAGGCAATGGTGTGCCCCTCCTGGAGGCTGTGCCTACACCCCTCTAGGGGCTGGCAAGGAGGCCTCTCCCAGCCATTGTGCCTCTGAGCAGTGGGAGAGAGCCCAGTGGTTTTGATGTCAGAGCAGAAGCAATTGAAGGTACTGCAAATCCCATCATCTGTTTAACATCCTCTCCCAAACTTCTTCATTATTTTTTCTTGGTCATGGGAGTTCTGTATGCCAAATTTGGTTCAATTAGATTGTTGGTGGAGCTCAGACTGCTCTTTGATGACAAGTGAACTATAAATCCACACAACTGCAGTTCCCAAATGCCATGGTCTATTTCCCCCAAACTCTACCAGTGTTCAAATTTGGGCATATTGAGTATTTGTGCCAAGTTTGGTCCAGATCCATAGTTGCTTGGGTTCACAGTGCTCTCTGGATGTAGTTGAACTACATTACGCGTAAATCACTGTCAGCTCTTCCCAACCCCCTCCAGTATTTTCTGTTGGTCATGGGGGTTCTGTGTGCCAAGTTTGGTCCAGGTCTGTATTTTGTGGGGGTCTCAGTGGTCTGTGGAAGTCAGAGCTGAATCAGTTGAAGGTACTGCCCTGAGTCCCCCTTGTGGGGAGAAGGGCGGGATAGAAGCGTATGAAATAAATACTGAAAATCCCATCATCCGTTGTCCATACTCCCCCAAACATATTGTTCTTGTGATTAACCACTATGCTTTAATTATGTTCAATTTGTAACAATGAAAATACATCCTGCATATCAGATATCTCCATTACGATTAATAACAGTAGCAGTGACGAAGTAGCAACGAAAATGTGGTTGGGGGTCATCACAACTTGAGGAACTATATTTAGGGATCACGGCATTAGAAAGTTTGAGAACCACTGTAGTAGAGGCAAAAAAGGCTCCAATTTTGATCTGCACTTCCAGAAGTTATGTATCAATGGTTTGTACTTGACACCATCAAGTACACAAACAAACTGTGTGGCCATCATCCATCAGACTTAATTTTAATTCATTCAAGTCTTGTAAAGGAATAGTGACTACTTACATGTCTTACAGCAGGTGTTCTCAATTTTTGCAATTTTACCCTAAAAAGAGGAGACATATTTTAATACAAACACAGCTCTCTCATGCTCTTTCTTTCTCACACACTCATTTACAAAGTTCATTTTTCAAACTGCAACGTACTGCCTTAATAGGAGAGGATTGTAGAAGTTGTTAAATTAAATTTAAAATCTTTCAAAAATGAAATTGTGTTTTCCGACCACATGTCTAGTTTAGCTAGAAACAGAGGACTGCTCTCAGAACTGTCAAGCAAGCAAGCAACAAGCAAGTTTTTACTCTTGTGATGGTGGCTTACAATCAAAATGCCTTGTAAATAATAGATTCAATCTGATTGGGGGGTGGGGGGGGAGGTCTTCTTCTGCCGCACCCAGATAATATGTACATTGAGTAAAATCTGCACATTAAAATAATCACTACATGTTCCATGGAACAAAAAGAGATGCCATTTGGAAAATATGTGTATATTTCAATATACTTTAAAGCAGGCATGGGCAAACTTGCCTCCCCCACCCAGATGTTTTGGGCTTCAACTGCCACCAGAAGGCTGTTAGGAATTGTGGGAATTGAAGTCCAGAACACCTGGGGGGAGGGAAGTTTGCCCATGGCAGCTTTAAAGGGTGGATGCATACAAATAACATTTTGAAAAATGTGTGCATTCTAAAACATCTTAAAAATGAACTGAGCTGCTGAACTTGTTGACAGAAAAGTCACAGGTTCAAATCCGCGGAGCGGCATGAGCACCCACTTTTAGCCCCAGCTTAGCCCCCTTGAGCCCCCGGTGGTGCAGTGGGATAAAGCACTGAGCTGCTGAGCTTGTTGACTGAAAGGTCGCAGGTTCGAATCCGGGGAGCAGCATGAGCTTTCGCTGTCAGCCCCAGCTTCTGCCAACCTAGCAGTTCGAAATCATGCAAATGTGAGTAGATCAATAGGTACCGCTCCGACAGGAAGGTAACGGCACTCCTTGCAGTCATGCCAGCAACATGACCTAGGAGGTGTCTACGGACAATGCTGGCTCTTCGGCTTAGAAATGGAGATGAGCACCACGCCCCAGAGTCGGACACGACTGGACTTATTGTCAGGGGAAAACCTTTACCTTTACCTATGTCTATAGCAAAAGGATGAATGGGAAAGAGATGGCCACTGTTTGGAGAAGATGATGAATTACTCTCAAGCAATTTGGGTCTCCAGAACAAGATTAATAATATCCAGGGTAGAAAAAGGTCTTGCAGAAGTAATCTCAAAACCACTGGCAATAATTTTTGAGAATTTCTGGAGAAAAAGAGAATTCCTAGCAGATTGGAGGAGACAAATGTTTCCTCCATTTCCCAAAAAGAAAAAAAGTGGATTGAAACACCAGTATTCTAAAGTAGATCATTAAAAGACAGATTTTTAAACACTTAGGCAGAAAAAATGAAATGCGTAGGTATAGGATGGGTGAAACATGACTTGACAACAGTGCATGTAAAAGCATCTAGGAATTTTAGTAAATCACAAGGTGAACATGAGTTAATAGTGTGATGCAACAGCTAAAAAAGTACATGTGATTCTAGGCTGCATCAATAAGAGTATAGTGTCAAGAAAAGTAATAGTGCCATACTATTCTATTTGATCAGACTTCACCTGGAATATTTTATCCAGTTCTGGGCATCATAATTCAAGCAGGATATTGGCGAACTGGAATATGTACAGAGAAGGACAAGAAATGGCAGAAGCTCTGGAAACTATGCTCTATCAGGAGAAGTTTAAGGAGCTGGGTATGTTTAGTCTGGAGAAGGGAAAGTTAAGGAACCTGATAACAAGAGCAGTTCAAGAGCGGAATATGCTCCTTCAGAGTGTGGTGGAGTCTCCTTCTCTGGAGGTTTTAAAGCAGAGATTGGATGGCCATCTGTCAGGAGAGGTTTGACTTATGTTCAAACTACAAGAAAGGAGATTCCATCTGAACATCAGGAAGAACTTCCTGACTGTGAGAGCTGTTCAGCAGTGGAACTCTCTGTTCCGGAGTGTGGTGGAGGCTCCTTCTTTGGAAGCTTTTAAACAGAGGCTGGATGGCCATCTGTCAGGGGTGCTTTGGAGTCCCCAGTGGCACAGTGGGTTAAACCCCTGTGCCAGCAGGACTGAAGACCAACAGATTGCAGGTTCGAATCCGGGGAGAGTGCAGATGAGCTCCCTCTATCAGCTCCAGCTCCTCATGCGGGGACATGAGAGAAGCCTCCCACAAGGATGATAAAACATCAGAAACATCTGGGCGTCCCCTGGGCAACATCCTTGCAGGTGGCCAATTCTCTCACACCAGAAGCGACTTGCAGTTTCTCAAGTCACTCCTGACACGACAAAAAAAAGGAGGGGGTGCTTTGAATACAATATTCCTGCTTCTTGGCAGGGGGTTGGACTGGATGGCCCATGAGATCTCTTCCAACTCTATGATTCTATGACAATGGGTATGATTCTATGATGATTCAAACAATATATTCTCTCTCTTCCACTACTCATTTAGTTTGCTGTTCCACCCTGTCCTCCATCTTACAAAATCTGTTGACACATGGCCTCCTCTGATGCCATTTTCTAATCTGTAGTCTCTAAAAGTCTATAACAACTTCCTCATCACTCAATCACTCCCTTGCAATACCACAAAATTGTTTTTGTAGCATTGCGTGGTGTTTGTGCACTTTTTCTAACCTACATTTAAAATAGTGATCCTTTGTTCAGTCTGCTTAAATTTAACATGCGTGACTCCCCGGAAAGGAAATAAATATAGGAAGATGTCATGCCATTTGGATTTCATATAAAAGCAGAGAAAACTGGTTAACCTCCCCACAAAAATAACAAAAACCTTATACAGTATATTTCTTTTCTAGCTGCCTTCAAATACAGTGTCCTTCTTCAATATGCCAATAGTTTGGAAAGTATGATGATATAGTGAAAATTCATTTTGCTTGGGTAAAAAAAGCACACCAAGGTTGCAGGCAATAATGTGATTGCTGTCTATTCAAATTAATAAAAAAACTAAATATAATAATAGGTTGAAATGTAACAAAGATTTCAATTTTAACAAGAGCCCACACACAGTCAACATTCAAATTAGGTTAGAATCGCAATCTGTACTGAATGAAGTGTTGGCCCTTGGTTTTCCTTGGTGCTGTAAGTATATAACAATGGTAGTATTAATAATGATAATGTACACAACAAAGTACTTGAATCACTACTTACTCCTTCAGCCAAGCATCTATTTGAGTCAAATGGGGGGCAGCCAGTTATCCTCCTTTCCCAGATAAAGTCTCCTTTCAAGTTGACTTTGCACGAATGGCTGTCACAATCATCCTGGATCACCTCATTTGGCTTGAAAGATTCATAATCTTTAGTTATAAAAGAATTTAATTTCAAGAAGACACAGAGTTTTTTAAAATGCTATCAAACAGTTTTGTACAGTGTGGAACAATATACATCTTTATTACTAGAATGCTAGTATGGGCAATGCTGGTGGGTAACTATGGAACAGTTTACTCTGGGAAGGAACACGGACTGTCACAAAACAACCTTGCCCACCGTTAAGCTATGTGGAGGTGTTATCTTTTGAAGATTAAACAGTGTAGGGAACTGGACATGCTTTCATTTTTACTCATATCTAAGATAGCTAAATAAATCACCCCTGCTGGTGAAATCATTTCAGTTTGCTTTTTTTATATTAGGATTTATTAGAGAATTTTTGTATGTGTAAAAAAAGTTTGTGTTTGTATGAAAAAAAATGCAGATTTTTTAAAAAACAAAAAATGTTTTCTGTACAAATAATTTTTTCACTCAAAAAACCCTGATCAAAAAGAAACAACCCTGGCAGCAGGGTAGATCGTCAAGGTATGGAATTTTAAAATATACTAACCTATTTTGAAGATAAAATGTTGGGTTACTCAAAGTTTATGCAAGGATTGCTCAAACTATAGACCAGGGGTCCTCAAACTAAGGCCCGCGGGCCAGATACGGCCCTCCAAGGTAATTTACCCGGCCCTTGCTCAGGGTCAACTTAAGTCTGAAATGACTTGAAAGCACACAACAACAACAATTCTATCTCATCAGCCAAAAGCAGGCCCACACTTCCCACTGAAATACTAATAAGTTTATATTTGTTAAAATTGTACTTCATTTTAAGTGTTTTTTTGCATTACAAATAAAATATGTGCAGTGTGCACAGGAATTCATTCATGTTTTTTTTCAAATTATAATCCGGCCCTCCAACAGTATGAGGGACTGTGACGTGGCCCTCTGTTTAAAAAGTTTGTGGATCCCCGCTATAGACAGTACTTTAATATTGCTTGGAGGTTTTAAGCTGAGAAACTGTGCTTCAGGTTGAAGAAATACCTGACACCTTCCACATGGGGAACAACACAATGGCCAAATATTCTGTATATCCCAATACATGACTGGAGGAATTAATTATTAAAATTAATCATTCTCATCCACAATTTGCATTAATAGAAGGGACTACTGCATTGACCTTTGCACATAAATACAGAGAGACAGTTTGGGGGCGATAGGTGATACAGTCTTCCCCTGTCTTCTGGGATAGCTGGCAATCCCACATCGTTTCCCATCATTTCTTGTGGTTTCCTTTTCTGGAGTTAGGAATCAGGAAACATCCAACTCCCGAAAACAGAGTCTTCTCCCTTTTTCAACAGCCTGGCAACATGAATTCCCATAGGCAGCCACTGGAGGTGGCCATGGAATGGCCTCCATGGGACTCCATTTTGCCAGTGCCTGAAAATGGAGAGAAGATGCAGAGAAGACTGCGTTCGATTAGGTCCTAAAGCAGATTAAAACGTTGCATTTACATAACCCTATGTTGGGAACTGTTGGGAAAAGGGGAGTGAAAGGGAAAATGAAAAGGACAGCCAGACATACTGTACAACTAAAATCAATTGACCTTTAGGTACAAGACGGTTCTGTTCCTCAGCTGTATGGTACACATAGTTGGTAAACATTTCCCACAACAAGAGTCAGGTACTTTTTCCTCTCTGTAATTCTGCAGTGAAAGAAAGGTAATTATTTTTCTGAACTTCAGGTTCAATACAGACATTGAATTATTCCATTAAAGTGCAATTGCATTAGCTCGATATATAACTTATTACAAAAATGTGGCACTCGCTGAAAAACATTACTATATGGTGGAGATCAAGAAAAAAATCAAAGCCATATCTTTTTTTAAAAAATGTTTTGATTAAATGTTCACAATCAATTAAAAGTAAAACAACAACAAAATCGAATACAAAATCTAAAACAAGAATCCCATAATATTCCACCCCATCACTACCAGCATAGACTAACAACTAATTTCTACCCCATTAAAATAAATAAAACAGTGAAATAATAAAATATAAATAAGAAAAATACATAACTGATTTTTTCCTTAAGCAAAGACAACTATCAAATTATTAGATATACTTCTTGTTTAAGTTAATTGCATTTTATATTCTAGTAAATATAAACAATATATTTAAAATTAACACATAATCATAAGTAATACTAATATCAGCAATTTATCCATTTTGACAAGAGTTCCTATTCTTATACATTTTTGTAAGTTCTTCTTTAGATTATTTCCTAAATATCTCCCAATTTTTCTAATATAAATCAACCATATTTTAAATTATCCCCCTATTTTTCTTTTAATCTAGATTAATTTTATTCTAACATTCTAAAATATAATATCTTATTATATTTTCTCCTTCATTTTAAATGAAGTGATATTAATATATGCAGGTTAAACATTATGCCGGCTTAACAGCTTTGTCTGTCTCTTCGCAAAACCTGAAAAATGTAAACATTCAACCTTCTTGTAATTTCATCTTTATATTTCTTTTTCCTTTTTCTCAGGATTAGTCATGCTGTATTTCAACAGTTCCTATATATTGCCTTATTACATGTTCCCTTCATTCTCACTGTTATTTCATCTGTCCACCCCCTTCCATAAAAACAATTCTCCATTCATTTATCCCACTTTCAGTCTCAATGTTTTTCTTGTCAAGACATCCTTAAAGCAACAATATGTCAGTTTAATTTTAACCTGTTTTCTCAATCAAAATGGGCTCTCAAAAGGCCCATGCAGGCTTTCTCTGTGCAGATTATACTTGTTATACCAGCTTTGTCTATCTTCCTAAAAACTGAAAACTTGAACATCTTCTTCTCTGGGATTCGTTTTTTTTAAATTTTTAAGATACATTTGTATCCGGGTGGATTGTAGTTGATTTATACTGCTGTTGGAAGGACATTTTATCTTGGACTTCTTCAGCTCTACAGCTGAGGCGATTTTCACAGATGAACTAAGATGGCAACTGGAGCCTTCTTCTCAAGCAGCAATTAGAAAAGCCAATGCTATTGTAGGCTGCATGGATAGAAGTAGTGTCAATCTAGACTCTAGATTGAAAGAAATAATAATCCCATTCTATTCTGCTTTAGTCAAACCTCACCTGGGAGACTGTGTTGGGTACCACAATTCAAGAAGGATGTTGACAAGCTACAATGTGTCCAGAGAAGGACGGCCAAAATTATCAAAGCCTAATGAGGGATGGCTTCGGGAACTGTGTATCTTTACCTTGGAGAAAAGAAGGCTGAGGGGACATGATAGCCACATTTAGATATTTGAAAGGATATTGCATTGAGGAGGGGGAAAACTTGTTTTTTGTTGCTCTAGAGCAGTGGTTCTCAATCTGTGGGTCCCCAGATGTTTTTGGCCTTCAACTCCCACAAATCCCAGGAAATTAATATTCATTAATATTAATAGGAAAGATTACCAGGCCAAGTAGATTTGATGTGGATGACTAGGATGGTTTTAAATTGTGTATTTTAATATTTTGATAAATGTTTTTAATGTTTATGTATGTATATAAGAATTTGTGTCCTGGCATTGAATGTTTGCCGTATATATGCTATGCTCCGCCCTGAGTCCCCTTCAGGGTGAGAAGGGCGGAATATAAATATTTTAAATAAATAAATATTTCCAAATTATATGCAGGGGAACCCTCTTACCCCAAAATGTTGTTAGGATCTATACAGACTAACCATTTCATTCCAAAGTTTCCCTGCTTTTCAGATAGTACTTTACTGGTTAGCAAACAGCAAGAGCAAACTCATGACATTCAATGTCAGGACTGAACTACTGACGTACAAGAGTTATAAAATGTCTTGCATACAAACTGCTGATGAAAAATAAATCAGCTTGTTCATAGGTTAATTAATCATGCATCCCAGTTCTTTGTTCTCACAGCTATCTATCATAAAAGGGTTGGTTTCCGAGAGCTCATCAGTCATAGGTATAAATAGACTTTTATGGCTTGTTTGGTTCTTTTATTCCCCAGACAAATGTTTGGACAAATGGTCTACTTCAAAACACTGTATGTTATCCTGTAGCCCAGGCATGGGAAAACTTCGATTCTCCATGTGTTTTGAATGTCAATAACCAAAATTCCCAGATAGCTTACTGGAGGGCCGAAGTTTGGCCTGCTATAGCCCATAGCACAATAGTTGTATGTCCCATGTTGATATTTATGGCATGGCTTATAAGGGATAATGACAGTTCTAATAAATGTTAATATACATACATACCTTATATATGCATATATAATCTAGAAAACAATTTTGCAATGATGGAGGGCAACACAGGAAACTTCAGTTAGAATGGTATGCAAGAAGGAGAGCTCGGAAAGTTATTTTTAAATAGAATAAATATAATGAGATACTGAAGCTTTTTATAACACAGCAGTGATAATGTGATGCTCAGTGCTATAGAAAATAATTTTACCAGTGTTTTGTTATGGTTTCATAATACGGGGTGAGGCAGCATAACTTCCTTTTTTAAAATGCGCGCCATTCAGTCGGTTGAAGACGCAGTGGAGTGCTAGTGGTCTCGTTCGAGTGGCGGGAGTATAAAGTTTTGTCCTGACACAGTTCAGTCGCCATCATGTGTTGGAACAGTGAGAAGCGTGCTTTTGCCATTGAGGCCTACTTTTTGAACAGATGTTCTGTGATCGCAACCCAGCGGCCTTTTGGAATTGCGTTAATTTAGCCCCATTGGCCCCTGTCCCAGACTGGAAATCAATTGTGATGTGGGTCACTACATTCAGACAAACTGCAAGTGCAACAAGATGAATAACTAGAGTCCCTCGGCCCATTAGATCACCTGAGAACATTGAGGCAGTGAGAGCTTCAGTGTTGTGATCAGCACGGCGTTCTGCGCACAAACATGCGTCTACCCTTGGACTTTCCCATCGTTCTGTAAGGAGAATTTTTCACGATAATCTTCATTCCCATCCTTACAAGATGGCGATTGTGCAGGAACTTTCTGAACGTGACTTCAATTCTCGGAGGAACGCGTGTGAGGTTCTTCTTGAAGTCTTTCCTGAGGACACTATTGGTTTTTTTTTTTAGTGATGAAGCCCATTTTCATTTGTGTGGATTCGTCAACAAACAAAACATGCGCTACTGGGCTGATAACAATCCTCGAGAATTTGCATTCACCTAAAATCACAGTGTGGTGTGCAATTTCCTCAGCTGGAATTATTGGCCCCTGGTTCTTTGAGGAAAATTAAGTTGCAGTGACAGTGAATTCGGACCGATATGTAAACATGTTACAGGATTTTTTTCCTCATGGCTAGATGGGTTGGACTTAGGGGACATTTGGTTCCAACAAGACGGTGCAACTGCACAGACTTCAAGAGCATCAATGGCTGTTTTGAGGGAACACATCCCAGAGCACCTCATCTCAATTAGGGGGGATTTGGAGTGGCCAGCCCGCTCTCCAGATTTGGCCCCTTGTGATTTTTTTTCTATGGGGTTTTTTGAAATCCCGTGTTTATGTGAACCATCCAAGGACCCTACAAGATTTGAAGACATAACATCCAGGAAGAAATTGCCAACATAACGCTTGCTATGCTGGCAAGAGTCATGACAAACACCAGAAATAGGTTTACTCAGTGTATGGAGAATGGGGGACGCCACCTACCTAATTTGATCTTCAAAACTACGTAAAACGAAACTTTAGATATGCACATTATATAAAAAAATTCTGATTCATACAATGGGTTTGATTAAGTTTTGAAAAAAGGAAATTATGCTGCTGCAGCCTGTATCATTCCATGATATATAATTAATTTGTACGATTCTGCTGATTTTTATTGTCTTAAATAATATGCTATGTAGTTCCATAAATATTAGCAGAGTTCATGAAGGTGTGCTTTAATAGAGGTGTGACTAAAAAGTACACATACTATAGTCTGGAACAGATTTGAAATGTTCAGAAATTAACCGAGGTCTCTTACCTTGGGGCAAGGTTCACAGTGTTTTTTCCCACAAGTCAATTTGTATTTCAGAGTTAATCCACCCTGTAGGCTGCACTGGCAGCTGGTGCATTCATCCACTAACACTTGCTTCCCTGCCTGAAAGAACAAATTTCAAAGTCTTGAGCTATGTTTCTACCATATTAGAAACATAAAAATGGAACATTTCTAACCACATAAAAAACAATCAAGTCATACATTATTCAAAGAAAGCACTTTGTTTAGAACACTCCCATTTTGTATGTTATGACATTCCCTTCTATCCCCGATACTTCAAACAAAACTAATGTTATGCATGGCATGAAAACTAATCTAAATATGCTGAACTTATTGGACTGATAAAACTGTTACCCATTTGTTTCCATGATTATGTCCTATCCTCATCCATAGCAGTACAAGTTTTCAGCTATTCAATACATGTTACTCTCCATTCTATGGTGAAAGATACAGTAATACAGTCTTGGTGTAAAAGCGCTCTCTGTTTACTGGAATTTTAAGTATACTTTATGATAGATTAGTAGCCTCCAACTCTTCTAAACTCTGGATGAACTGTTAATGCTAACATGAAACATGGGATCCTTTCGAGATTTAATAGGACTTTAGTGGCTAAATTAAAAGTGTTCCATAGCATAAATCAGATTACTGTTTTTTGAGATCTGTCTTTTATTTACTGTATTTGCTTTTATATGTTTTTTAACCATATGCCTGCATGTAGAATAAGTCCTAGATATAATAAAAGGGATAAAAATGTTTGTTTTGGGTTCCTTCTTGGTTCATTAGCTATCATTTCTTCTTTCTCCAATGACTCAGGCACCAAACTATACTTTGAGATCAGGCAATCTCAGGCCTCCATGTAACTTGACAACTTGCAATATCTTGAATCTTACCTTTGATTTGTTCGCTTGCCAGATGAATTTGGGAATGTCTTTTTGTCATTCTTTAAATGGTTTCTCATTTGTCAAGACTGGTACAGTTTTGGATAAAAATAGCATTTTTGGTAGTATATTCATCTTGATCACTGAAACCTATCTAACGCATTTTTTATTCATAGGTTATCAATGTCATTTTTCTAATTGGTTCTATCATAAAAACATGGAAAAAGTCTATTAAACTGCAAAACTTTGTTTTTGTGGGACATTCTGTAGCACATTTTGCTTTTCCATGAATATCTCATAGAGTTTCAACCAATTCAACACAAAAATGAAGTTTCTGGAATATACGAGGGTTGAATGAAAAATAATGCCTCCACCTTCGTTACTTGGGTTTGAATGGGAATATTTTAATAAATCAAACGCAGAAATAATCCTTAGAATGTGCTCTTTTAACTACCACTATTCACTTTTTCACATAATCACCAGACAATTGGATACATTTCTGCCAATGATGAACAAGTTTTCTAAATCCGTCACAGAAGAAGTCGACACTGTTTCCGCAACCATCATGCACAGATCTTCCAATAGCCAAGCAAAGCAATAATGTGACCCACACGTTCTTGTGAAATGCTGATTATGCTTGAAATTTCTCTCTGAGTGATATGACGATTGTCCTGAATCAAACTGCCAACCTTTTGCTTGTGAAACTCGGTGGTTGCTCTCACAGGACGCCCAACTCTTTGTTTGTCACGCAAGTCAGATGTTCCCACTTCAACATCTTTAAACTTACTCGCTCATCAACGCACAGTACTCACATCAACACAATCACCATAAACAGTTTGCATTCTCTGATGAATCTCCTTTGGGGTGACACCTTCTGCTGTCAAGAATTCAATAACTGCACGTTGCTTAAGTCGCATTGACCGACCATCTGCGTAGGGTTCCATACTTTGCACTTTAACAACACAACCATTCATTGCTAATGCTTCCCGCCAAAATGGAACTGTAGAGGAGAGTCTACTGAACAAGCCAGTACCTGTCGCATACCAGTACTGCCATCTCTTGAGGGGTTACGAAGGTGGAGGCATTACTTTTCATTCAACCCTCGTAACAACTAGTTTCGCTACTATTCTATTATCTGGGGGGAGGCCAAAAGGGGACCTAGACAGAGAAGGATAGTCCATTTTATGGGGGAAAGGAGGGTTGAAGTCGTAAAACTATTTCCCGCTGTCTTCCTGTTATTCTTCACACGTTGCCTTTGCCGAAATAACAACTGTTAATGACATGGGAAGGGAGGGGGGATAACCAGCTAAGACAGGGGAAATGGTTTTCCTTCTTCAACCCCTGCCCCCCAATGGACTATCCTTCTCTGTCTAGGCTCCGTTTTAGAGTCTGCCTGGATAATAATACCATACTTTCAAAGTAAGTACCGCACAATTAAACAGGAAACAACACTTTCAAACCAGGAACAGGTTTTTTTCCCAAATTTTGTTACATAGTGTACTCAAAGATAACTTACTCCATCTGACTGAGGGCCCTTCTACGCAGGCACATAATGTGGCTCAGAACTGACCTGAAAAATACAGATTCCAAACCACAATGGAGCCACACAAAAGTGTCCTAAGCCACCTTGGCAGTGGGATGCCAGCTTGATAGCCCAACAGTGTCAAAGCCAGTTCAGCAGGACTGGGCATGGGCTCAGTTTCCATCCTCCCTGCACCCTAATCTTTCCCCACAGAAGAAAGAAAAAGCAGGAGCTCCTCTCCACTCTCCCCTGGTTCCTTTGTCAGTTACATAACTTGGAAGCAGGAAAGGATGCTGCTACCATGTGGTAGGTGCTTTTTGCTTTCTTCTTCGGGAGAAAATTAAGGACGCAGAAGGCAGAGGGACTGCCCTCCCATCTCCCCAAACCATCTGAGCCCTGGAAGTGAATGGTGGCTGCGGGGAATTCCTTATAGCTATATTCAAAACTTCTAGAGTCAATATAAATAATAGAGGTGACAACAGGCAACCCTATCTAGTTCCTTTCTTAATACCATAAACTTTGTACTATCTCCATTCATCAGTATCTGGACCCTCTGCAATGTATACATTCAAGCAATCTATGTTATAAAGTTTTCTCCAAAATCCATTTTTTTCAAGGACTTCCATCATGAAACCTTAAAAAACATTATCAAATTATTTTTCTGCATAAGAAGAGATATATCTTTCTAATTCTGGCTATCGAAATATTCCATTATGTATATAACACATACTGAATTTTCTGTTATCAATCTTTTAACTAAAAATCTACTCTGATTTTATGCAGCTAACCTTGCAGTATTTCCTCCCATTTTAACTGGTATTGAGATAAATAGTCACTGTTTAATAAAGAAATTTGTACTTAAAAGTTTGGATCCATTAAGTTTCTCTCTCCTTTGAAGATAGTTATACTGACCTTACCCCACATTTTTTGGAATTTCTTTAGATTACAAAATTGCATTCATAATTTGTTGTGGCAAAAGTAATTCATCGTCCAATGCTTTATAATATATGTCTGTAAAGCCATCCAGTCCTGGAGTCTAGTATTTCTGCAATTGATATTGGAGAATTTGATATCCTCCTTTGGTTGTCTGTGATCTTTCATAGAGTCGGTGCCTCTAAATATTTCCTTATTTTATCCAATAGTATTTGTCCCAATCTATATACATTTGAAAATAATGTTTTAAACCTTCTATCTTTTATTTTTAAAATTAGTTTTTTTCTGAATCAACCAGTAAGCCAGGATATTAGTCATCATATAAGGTTAAAAAAAGAAAAATATGCTACTTTCGTTTTTATCATTTTTATAATGGATTCCTCCCATATTGAATATAATTTTTGCCTGTTCATTTATTTATATATTTACTTTATATTTTTATCCTGCCTTTCTCCCAAGATAGGGACTCAAAGTGGCTAACACAACACAATACAATACAAATTAAAGCAAAGTAAACATGACAACAAAAATTTAAAAACAATTAAACTTTTGTGTAATGAAATATAAATTTTTTAATACAAAATTTCAATTAAAAACTGCACAACCTCTCAAAGGGTGCCTAGGGTGAGAGTCCAATATGTCTTGCTAGGAATGATTGTGCTAAAGGTAAGCACAGGACTTCATTTTATAAAGTTCAACTAAAGGCCTCATCATACGTGTCACTGGAATCACCACAGATTATGGTGAATCCGGAGGTGCCCGGCAGGGGCAGTGAAAACCTGTCACCCCACTCCCCGCATCACCTGGCTTCCCTCAATCTCATCCCACGGGGGAAGGGTCCGCCGCTTGGTTCCTTCTTATTGATCCCAATGCGACACAGGAACCCTCCTGTGTTGCCGCTACTGCAGCATATGCCATTTCCTCTACAATTTGGCAACAGAGCCCGCTAAAAGTAGTTCTATGTCATGGGATGCAAGTCGGCAGGCTCAGTTACAAAACTGCAGAGGAACTGTCTGATGAGGTCATACGTTTTATTATTTAAGTGGATTTTTTTTGTTTTTTACTCCCACACAGAAAAAGTGTACGATTCATTTATCCTTCAAATGTGAAAGGTTAACAAGTGCTTATGTTATAGTTTAGTAAGGAATGTCTTAATGGCAAATCTACACTGATCACTTAATTCAGCGTAGATGAGGGCTGCTCTGGGATAACATGGGGCAAAACCATATTAACACAACCTTGCTCCATGTTTAACCAAAGTCTTACAGCCTGTAGGGACAGTTTGGCCAAAATAATGTTTTCTTTCTTTTTAATCAGAGTCCATGAGCAGGATGTGCTTTGGTAAAAAACTGGCTGGAAGGGGGGGGGGTGGCTTTAACTTTCATCATGTTTTGGTCTCAGTCCATCTTGGAGCTAATGCATGTTTACTTTGATAGAAAAGGCAAATCCCATGTTGAGGAGTATTGGGAAAGGAATAAAATAACTAATATTTTACCTCCAGTACAGATCATGCTTTTCAAAACTACTTGCTGGGATACATGAGGGAGAGAGTATTACTCAACACATGTTTGACTTTCCATAGACACATGATTGCCTATGGGTCAAGAGAACTCTATTATTATGTTTATTTATACCCCACTTTTTCTCTCCGCAAGGGAACTCTAAGCCTTTGATCTGGTCCAGAATAGTTCTGGGTTTTTTTTTAATCTCTCAGCAAAACATCCAGTTAAATTACTTTAAAACATTTGCAATGGATCTAGTTTGGATAGAAGTAACAACCCCCAGGAAACGTTAATTCTTTCCTTGTATTGTTTATTTATCTAAACCAGGGGTTCTCAAACTAAGGCCCGCGGGCCAGATGCAGCCCTGCAAGGTCATTTACTCGGCCCCTGGTCTACACTTTAGACTTAGGATCACCCAACAACTTCAAGTCACACAACAACAACAACAACAACAACAATCTGATCAGCCAAAAGCAGACCCACTGAAATAGGGGTAACTTTATGTTGGTTAAAATTGTTCATCATTTTAAATACTGTATTGTTCTTTCATGTTTTTTGCAGTACAAATAATATATCTGCAGTGTGCATAGGAATGTATCCATGTTTTTCCCAAAATATGGAGCCCCTGGTGGAGCAGTGGGTTAAAGCACTGAGCTGTGAAACTTGTTGATTGAAAGGTTGCAGGCTCAAATCAGGGAAGCGGCGTGAGCTCCTGCTGTCAGCCCCAGCTTCTGTCAACCTAGCAGTTCGAAAACATGTAAATGTGAGTAGATCAATAGGTACCACTCTGACGGGAAGGTAACGGCACTCCATGCAGTCATGCCAGCAACATGACTTTGGAAGTGTCTACGGGCAATGCTGGCTCTTCAGCTTAGAAATGGAAATGAGCACCAATCCCTAGAGTCAGACACAACTGGACTTAATGTCAGGGGAAAACTTTTATCTTTACCCTTTCTCAAAATATAGTCCAGCTCCCCAACAATCTGAGGGACAGTAAACTGGCCTCTGCTTTAAAAGTTTGAGGACCCCTGAACTAAATCATTCCCATCTTTAAACCATTATTATATCTGCAGTGCAGGTCTTTTTTCCTTTGCAAGGAAATATCATTTGAGGGGATCTAGAAGGGGAAGGGAAGCATGTGAGGAAAAATCCCACCTCAAACTTCCACTATGAACCAATGTTGTACCACTCCACCAGCTTGGTTTTATACAAGAGGCAAGAGATATAATCAGATTCGTCATGTAGCACACAGTTGGTCTTGTGTCTGTTTTCCTCCCTTCTCATTTATTCTGCATACTTTTCCCCTCCATTGCTCTCTTTTCCTCCTATCTTTCCTCCACCCATCTTTTTTTCCTGCACTCCAGTTTCCCATTTTCCAGTTGCATGTTACAAGCCACCAGTTGGAGATGAATGTAATACTAGAACTACACTCACAGAAAAGACATGCCAATTACTGCGGCACAAATCTTTCTAGGCTCCTGGGATCCTGATCCCCTTCACATGTGTGCAAAGCCCTATGTTTAAAAGGGGATCACATATATGGGATATATTGATTTCTACAGGAAATGAAGTATTATAATATTTTTGTGTTACGGCATTCTCTTTCCAATGGTCCAGGTTTTTACAGAAAACCTCAAATTCCCAAATCATAGCTTACTAGGAATTATAGTTACTATACTGAATCCAATAGCTCATAGTTCTTTTATGTTGAAGCCATGCTTTTTTGGGGCGGGGGGGGGGGGYTAGATTTTACTGGGTGTATGAGCAGCAAATCACATATCAAAATAGCAGTAATACTATGGGGTTGTTGGTAAATATTTAATGAACATAACATTATATATATATTAAAAGTTTGCTAAATAGATGAAATAGTGAATGAGAACCTCACAAGGTCTTGTCGACATCTGCTCATGCACTGAAACCCATAAAAGTACATATCAAGGCAAAGATTGTCCGTGTCTTCCTTAATCACTCTGTTCAATAAAAGCCTGGGAAACCAGATGACTGTTGCAAGATGATTCCATTTGGTAAGTCAAGCCATCTGGTTGGACATTTAAAGTGCTGTGAAATGAATGCAGTTAAACCAAACTATGGGAGGATAAAGCTGGTAACTGGATACAAGCTGGAAATGTAAAGGGATTAAGGAAAAAAACAAATGGCTCCAGTAATACAATTGCAACAGAAATGTCTGAATATGGAATTTTTCATGGATAAGTTAATGGGAGTTAGGAAACAAAAGAGAGGAAAGAAGAGCATGGGTTTCCCTTTGAGTGAAAATTGAATACACACTTCAAGGTACTTAAAATGTATTTTTCAAATTTGGGAAGTTTGAAGGTAGATATCAAGATTGCTTCCTTGTGAATGAGAGCATTGATAGGACTAGGATCCAGTTTGAAGAGAATGCCTAAATATTGGCATTTACAAAATTATGCATTTGGAGGTTTTATTTTTCACATATATAAAATAGGTTCTTCTAAATAAAGAATATCAATTGCAATATACTGAACAGAAAGACTGAAAGAGACTATTGGCAAAACTATTGAATTAAGATGAGAATATTTTTTAAAGCACCAAGGCACAGCACCCTATTAAAGCATGGATGAGCAACAGCTTCCATCATCCCCTCTTTTAGCTATACTGACTACATCTGAAGCTATGCCCCCCCCCCCCCAAGGCATATTGTCCACTTATTTTTTAATTGTGGGTTTTTAAAAAAACTGATGTCTATACTTTACAACTTTGTCAGATGGGGGAAGAATCGGTGGCATGCTCCACTTCGCTGCCCCTTTAAGGACACTTATAAAACAATAGCCCACTGTTTCTCATTACACATGGACTATTACTTCCAGCAGGGCTCTTTGGTTAAAGAGGCGGTAAAGTAGAGCATGTAAAACATTACAGTGGTTCTCAACCTGGGGTCCCCAGATGTTTTTGGCCTTCAACTCCCAGAAATCCTAACAGCTGGTAAACTGGCTGAGATTTCTAGGAGTTGTAGGCCAAAAACATCAGGGGACCCCAGGTTGAGAACCACTGCATTAGTAGAATCTACACTTTCTGAGGTTCAGTCCCTTTCTTGTTCAGATAACATAGGGAATTCGATTTCCCTCCAACTAGAATAATAGTGACCTATTTAAATGCTAACTGATGATATGCAAAGTTAATGACAATCCTGACTTCCATCAGAGGAAGACCAGTGTGTGTTTAGTCCAGTGGTCCTCAACCTGTGGGTCCCAGAAATCCTAACAGCTGGTAAACTGGCTAGGATTTGTAAGAGTTGTAGGCAAAAACCCCTGGGGACCCAGAGGTTGAGGACCACTGGTTTAGTCCAAGCATAACATGCCAAGATTATGGGTTGAAGGGGTGGGGCTTCTGATCCCATTTTAGACAGCTCCGCCCCTCCTCCAACCTCTTTGGGTCTTATCATCCCACCTTCACGTTTTCTTTCACATTGAAGATTTTCAGGTTGTGTGAGAACTAGGTAGATTTTTCTTCTCCCCCCCCCCCTTAAATAGGTTGTCTCTGAT
>NW_026847549.1:100409324-100474777 GCF_025583915.1 Anolis sagrei ordinatus
GGATATACTCACCGTTTAAGACTACCCCTCTTCCAACACCATGTCACCGCAGCCCCAGCCACTCTCCTTTCAAGAACCTCCTCCGCCCTTGCCACTCACCTCCTACAAAGACCACTGGGCTTGCCCAGGCCCCAGGAAGCACCTCTGGATGACTTCCAGCAGCCCCAGGTGGCGTGCCTTGATGTGCTCGCTGATACATTCTGGGAGTCGCAGGAGTCAAGGAACTACTGCTTCCAGAATGCCTCAGCGAGCACATCCAAGGCACGCTGCCGCCCAGGGCTACTGGGAATCATCCAGAGGCACTTCCTTGCACCTCCAGATGATGGCTCCCAGCAGCCCTGGATGGTAGCATGTCTTGGATGTGCTCGCTGAGGCATTTTGGGAACAGTGGGAGTCAGGGAACTATGGCTCCCAGCGAACATATCCAAGGCACACTGCTGCTCAGAGCTGCTGGAAATCATCGTCCGGAGGCACTTCCTTGGGCTCAGGCAAGCCCAGTGGCCTTCAGAGGAAGTGAGCAGTGAGGGCAGAGGAGGTCCTTGAAAGGAGAGTGGAGAGAGCGGAGGGGGCAGAAGGGAAAGCCCAGAGGGCCATCACCCCCAGCCAGTCTCCGTGGCAATGTGGCCTCCCACTCCTCCCCATGCCCTCCCTCCATCCGCCCTCCTCCTCCTTCCCTCCTTAGGCCACAACACTAAGGGAGATTTTATTCTTTTCTTTTAATTATTATTATTTTAATTTATACCCAGCGTACTAGATGACCCCCAACTTTTCATAAGATTTTCCAGCCCTAAAAAGTGATCTAGTACACCAGAAAATAAAGTAGGTAACAATGAATAAACATGCTCTTATTAGCCCATATTTCTGTCTGGTCTCTTTATTCCTATGCTAGAACAGAAAAGTTTCTCATCAAAGACCTCCCAAGAACAACTGCTATTTCATGCACATATTGAGATAAGTGGATCAATTCAGACAGTTTCCTAAGTTCCTAACTTCAACTGAAGCAAATATGCAAACATTTCAGACATATATACCATAAATAATTCCAATGTTAAAGACAACACTATGTAACAAAATTTCAAGAATTTCCTCTTCCTGGTGTGAAAGTGTTGTTATACTTCAGGAGCTTCATATCTGTGGCCGCCACAAACTATGTTGAATTGGTTGAGACTCTATGAGATATTCATTGAAAAACTATAGCAAAGTGTGCTGTAGGATGTCCCGCAAAAAAATTTTTTTTGCAGTCTAATAAACTTTTTTCATGTTACTATGATAGAACCAATTAGGAAATGACATTTGCAACCCAGAAACAAAAAAAAAAGTGTTACATGGTGTAATTAAAGCAGTTTCGGAGTATCAACTTACCTCAATAATAGTTCCATTGAAAACACAGCCATTCACAGGTTCTGCAAGAAAGGTTGTACTTATTAGTACTAACTTCAACACAACTATGGCAATTTTAATAAAATATAATTTAAATTTTATTCTAGAACCACTCCTGTGATTTTTATTGCAATATACGTATCATAGCTGCTATGCATGACAGACATTTCTTCCGTCCCTGCTTGCAGCCCCTCATTCAGAAAAGTACCATTCAAATGTATTTGTAATTTGAGGCATCCTAGGCCCTTAAGTTACAGAGCCAGCATTAAAGGACAGCTCTTGCTGATGTTTTCCCTGGAGATCGCCTGGAGAACGCATTAAACATGATGAATTAAGAATCAACCGCAGTTACTCAGAAATAACAAATGAGAGACTATTTCTGTGGTTAGAAATGAGCTTTTCTAGAGTTTGCATTAAAGAGAGAAGGAAAAACTTGCCCAGCATGGCTTTTAACTTGAGTTGTAGTAGTACCAAAGAAAGTTCTTTAAATTTTGCTTCGAAAGAAAAATATGCACAATTTTCCGAGCTGTTTAAATGCCTTTGCAAGCATTGCTTTTAATAAAACATGGTCATCTTCCGAACTCTACTTCTAATAGGCTGCTCCTATCAACCAATAACCCTAACTGGCTGACACTAATCCTGCTCCCAATCCTTGTTCTTTTACAACTGGAGTGTGGCATTCTTCCTTACCTCCTTCCTGCACCTTTTAATCATGATGGTCCTTACAATCTCTTTCTCTCCCAGCAAGCCTACCCAGATTGATTTTTAAATAAGCATTTTAAAACTATGTTTCATTGTTTACAATATAAATTCGATGCCCTTTTAACTGGCATTATCTGCCGAATCTATTATGGAGCTGATTAAATAGAGGATGGATGGCCATACGTCAAGAGTGCTTTGATTGTGTGTTCCTGTATGGCAGGGCGTTTGACTGGATGGCCCCTATGATTCTATAACTTTAAGATACGGAAATGTATTTGCTTTGATTTATGGAAGGATCATTCCTTACCACAATGGCATGTGGGACAGCAACCAGTCATTTGGTCACAGTGCGGCTCTGTTCCAAATGGGCAACTAAGAGACTCCATCTGTGCACATGTGACATTCTTTGTTTGAATAAAGACTTCCTCATTCACTCGGACACATTCTTTGATGATACATGGGTTTGAAGGGGACTGCCACTCAGAACCAACCTATGAGTGAAAGATATCAAAAAGATTAAATTATATTGGAAGATGACATTATTTTGATACAGAAAACCACACCTTATTTTCTTATCTGCTTACTGCAGAGCTGTTTTGCTCGCTATATGAAGACAACTAGATGAAATATTATTTATTGATTGATTTATTTAAACCATTTTTACCCCACTCTTCTCACCCCCGAGGGGGGACTCAGGGCGGCTAACACAGGCAGCAATTCGATGCCACAGTATCAGTAACATAATATAAAATCATCATACATAGCAAAGTTAAAAACAGTAACATTAATTAAAATCACATAATCACAAATCACAAAGTCACATAGCCGTTTCCAATTGTCGTAACACTCCTATGGTCCGAGTTCAGTGTCTAAAGTGCTGCTGTGCCCACTAGCCTGGGTCCAAAACCACGATTTTAGTTTTTTCCTAAAAGAAAGGAGGGAGGATGCCGATCTGATCTTGCTGGGGAGCAAATTCCATAAATGGGGGCCCACCACTGAGAAGGCCCCATCCCTCGTCCCCACCAGATGCGTTTGCGCAGCTGGTGGGGCTGAGAACAGGGCCTCCCCAGTAGATCTTAAATTACGAGGCGAAACGTAGAGGGAGATACGTTTGGACAAGTAAGCTGGGCCGGAGCAGTATAGGGTTTTATAGGTCAAGACCAGCACTTTGAATTGTGCTCGGAGCTGACATAACAGAGGGGTAGGACTGGGACTGGGATTTCTCAGTGACTGATTCCAGGCTGTGAAACTCCTTCACATAGAAAGGAAAGGCAGAGCTTTTGCACAATTAAAACTTGTGTGCCAGCTGCGCCCGTCTGACTTGGCCACAGAGGTCCACGCTCTGGTTACATCCCGAATAGACTACTGCAATAGACTCTATGTGGGGTTGCCTCTGAAGACTGCCTGGAAGCTTCCGCTAGTCCAATCTCGGCAGCCAGGTTGCTCATGAGAGCGGGGTACAGGGAGCACACAACTCCCTTGCTACACCTGCTCCACTGGCTGCCGATTAGCTTCTGAGCACAATTCAAAATGCTGGTTTTGACCTATAAAGCCCCAAACGGCTCTGGCCCAGCTTATCTGTCCAAACATATCCCCCTTATGAACCATCAAGGACCTTAAGATCATCTGGGGAGACCCTGTTCTCAATCCTGCCACCATAGCAGGCACATTTGGTGGGAATGAGAGATAGGGCCTTCTCTGTGGTGGCCCCCCGTCTGTGGAACTCCCTCCCTAAGGAGGTTAGATCTGCCCCCTCCCTCCTGACTTTTCGCAAGAAGCTTAAATCTTGGCTGTGGGGCCAAGCGTTTATAGAATAGACTGATTTTATTGGTGAAGTTGAGATTTTGTGGACCGTAATTTGGACTGATTTGTAGGATGTTTAAACCCGGTGAACTGTTTTTAATGTATATTTATAATCATTTTATGTAATTGTGTGTTTTATTGCTGTTTTTATATTGTATTGGCATTGAATTCTTGCCTACTATTCTCAACCTCTTCGGAGGTTGAGAATAGGACAGGATATAAATGTTCTAAATAAATAAAACAAAGGCCCCATCTACACTGACCATGTCGTCATCTCTACAGCGAAAACACTTCCTAAAATACCAGTTCGAAACTACGTTAAGTGGTCAGTGTAGATGGGGTCTAGAGTGATCTCCACCCTGCTATCCTTCTGACAGCAACTGAAAAATAAGGATTAACTGCCTGTGTAGGGGTTGTTGTTTTTTTAAAGTGGATGTGTGTGATGCATTTTTATCTTTATCAGTACTGCGATTTTTTAAATGATCCTATACTGTATTAAATTATTGCTGTTTTAATTTGACTTAATTTTAGTTCTATCCTGTTTTAATCTTGAAATTCACTGGGGCCTCATGTTCGGATATAATTCAAACAAATAAATAATTGTGGAGTGGAGTGGAAGATGTTGGATCAGACAATATCATCATGCTTCTTAGTACATGTTTTTTTTAAAAAATCTTTTATAACTAAAACATTTCTTTAAGCAATGTGGTAGTATTTTATACTAGACTTTGAAAACAATACAAATTGGATGGGCTTGCACTGAAATCACTTTGTGGACTTTTGAACTGTGGCTTGTTGTGACATTCAAAACCATAGTGTGATAAGCAACCTAAACATTTATTAGAACCATTGTTGTTTATATAAGAACCCTGGATGGTTTCAACCATGGCTTGTAAAGTTGTATGAAGCCATACATGTGGCTTGTCCCTACCTTCATTTCCCAGCAGATACGTAATATGCAGCCAGAAACATCTGGCTGCCAGATATAATCACAGCTGTTGACAATGGTACAAAACGTTGTAATTAATGGCCTAATATTTCTTTTTTTCATCCACCCACTAAAGAAAAAGAAACATTTTGTATAATTTAAAATCATGACTTACTTCGTGCCAATGGACATCTTCATTTGCATCTCCTCGAGGCGAGTGTAAGATTTCATCACACATGATCTTGAAACATTTCCCACAGCAGGATCCTTCTTTGTTGAAGTATTTATACCCCTGAAAAAAATTAAAAGGATATCAGGCTGTACAATTTCCTAATGGTGGCAGGTAAGAAAAATGATCAGTGCACTCTCTATAAGAGATGATGACTTTGAACACCAGCACTAAGATACTTTGTAAGAGACAATAATCAAGCAGTAGAGTAAATAACACAAAATAACATCTGATGTTTTTCTCCACTTCTCCAAATCTGGCACTTAATTGGCATTCCTGCTGCTTCTCTTCTGTCTTCAGCAAAGCAATTGCGGCTGTTATTGTGTGCCTTCAAGTCATTTCCGATTTAGAGTGACCAAGAGTTTAGCTAAAAGGGAAGTCCAATGAGGGAATTTTGTGTGGATGTGGCAGAAGAGACAGTGTAAGGTGAGCTTGTGATGTTGGGGTAAGCATACCTAGCCCCAGAGAGTCCTTCCATAGATTTTGTTAGGTTAAGACTGTTTCCTCTTGTGAGTTGAGAAGAAGTTTGCTTGCTTGTGCACTCAGAAGTGTTGACTGTTCTATTGTGTTTTAAGGAGCTTATGTCTGCTAGGTTAAGGCTGATTGCTGGTATGAGCTGAGTGGAGGTATTTTTTAAATTTATTCTGTGTTTCTGTTGTTTGTAATCCTAAATCCTCTACTTGGGCACTTGGTCTCAGGGGCAGCTTTGTATGAAGCTGCCTGAGAGTCAAGATATCGTTGCATCATAATCAAAGATGGCAAGGGGAAAGACTGGAGAGCAGACGCACATTTGAGTAAGACAATCTGAATATCTGCCTGTCCATAGAGCCTCCACTCTCTGTTCCAGCCGTTTCTCTTGCCAAGAAATTCCTTCTGATCTGGGCATCCCACCCACTCAGTGTTGTGACTCCCTCATTGTCCACAATAAGGCCATCACATAAGTGAGTTAATTTATATCTCAAGGTCACAAATGTTGCATTTTTTTTTAATAATCTCCGAGATCCATGAAGCCCTACCCTTTGTAAGGGATCGATGTAATTATGATTTTAACTATGTTTTTAACCTTGACATTGTATTGTTTTATCTGTTGTAATCCGCCTTGAGTCTGCTTGGCAGAGAAAGGAGGGGTAAATGTATCTTAAATAAATAAATAACCACTACTCTAAGGGTGTGGATATGCTTGCTGAGATCTGCTTGCTTCGGCTTATAGAATCATAGAATCAAAGAGTTGGAAGAGACCTCATGGGTCATCCAGTCCAACCCCCTGCCAAGAAGCAGGAATATTGCATTCAAATCGCCCCTGACAGATGGCCATCCAGCCTCTGTTTAAAAGCTTCCAAAGAAGCTGACCCGCGCAGACTGTTGTGAGATGTTTCCTTAAACTGTGGGTTCATCTTAAGCAATGTCTGAGCTAGGCATGACAGACTGATAGGAGTTGCTTGTCTCAGAGGAAGACCCTCAAGCCACCTTAAGCGCCTTGGCAGAAGTGTATGAAAAGCTTGGCCTCTCACTGGATATTGAGAAAACAAAAATGCTCTACCAGCAGGCACCAATCAATCCCTTTGCAATGCCAGAAATAAAGCTTAATGATGTAATGCTAAAAAATGTTGACAATTTCTGCTACTTAGACAGCCACCTTTCCACAAAAGGTGACATTGACTCTGAAATACAACACTGTGTGAGTTCTGCAAGCACATTTTTTCCGAGAATGAAGCAGAGAGTGTTTGAGGATCGGGACATACAAGAATAACATGTAGGGATAACAAGAAACTATTGTTCTTCCAACTCTATTGTGTACACCTCTGAAACATCAATCGTATACAAACATTGCTCTCAATTTCTGGAAAAATTCTATTAGCATTGCCTTTGAAAAATCCTACAAATCTCTTGGGAAGACAGATGGACAAATGTCAATGTTCTGGAAGAAGCAAAGACCACCAGCATTGAAGCAATGATTCTCCAGAATCAACTTCACTTAACTGGACACGTTGTCCAAGTGTTCGATCACCATCTTCCAAAGCAGCTACTTTATTCTCAGCTCAAGGACAGAAAATGGAAGGTTGGTGGAAAGCAAAAGAGATTTAAAGATGGGCTTAAATGTGGAGTAAACATTAAGAACTAGGAAGCCCTGGGACTCAAGTTTTGTAACTGGAGGTTAGCTGTTGCCAATGATACTCTAGATTTTGAAGAGTCACAAGCGAGAAACATGCCAAGAGGAAGGCACATCAAGCAAACTCTTATAATGACCATCTTCCATCTGTCCCCCTCCTGAAAGACAATGTGGATCCAAAATAGGTTTCCATAGTCACTTATGAACCCACTGTAAAAGAGTCTACCTTTGGAAGACAGTCATACTTGGCCACGAATAATCACCTACAGTAACAGTAGTAGTTACTTTATTAGGGATCTTGTAAGAGCTTGTAAGAACCTTAAAATGATTAATATTTGCCAGCTTGAAAACTATTAAAAAATCAGCAGTGATTCCCAGATCCTAATCCATTCAGATATGAGTCACCTTTGGCTGAGAAAGGTGGTATAAAATGCAATAAATAAATAAATAAATAAGGTGTTTGTCAATGCAGACAAAAGGATGCCAAAAGAGAGACAAGCATTAAAATAGAGGGCATTATTAATGAACAGCTTTAAAAGAATTGCATCTGATATAATGAAGACGAGTGTTTACACACTTATCGCAATTAGGTTTATAGTGAGCATCGAAAGTCCCCAAGTTACAAACATCTGACTTAAGAAAGGGGTGAGACAACAGGAAGTGAGAGAAATCTACCCCTTGGAAGGGAAATTCACCCCTGAAAGAGTTATCATGGAGAAAAGGTGTTTCCACTGAAGCTTTATCACCCATCCCTGTTTCTATAACAAGTCTTTTTTTTTTCAAAATCCAATTAGCACAGGGACAGAAAGTGAGGGGAAATCTTCTGAACATGGGGACAGACAGCAAAAGAAGCCCCACAGGAGTGTTCACCCAAAGGTTATATATAAGTTACACTTAAAACTCTACCTGTTCCAACTTACAAACAAGTTCAACTTAAGAACAAACCAACAATCTATCTTGTTAGTAACTTGGGGACTGCCTGTTATTAGTCCAGCACTCATCCAACACAGATATTTTCATATCCTGAATATATTTTCTTTTATTGTTTACTGGGGAGGCCATAAAGACAACACAAATATCACTATCTGCAGGGTTTGGGGAAGAAGCAAAAAACGTACTTGTCCCAGGAGGTAATAGTTTATGTAATGTCCTGTATTTGAGCAGGTGATATGGGAGTAATAACAAACAGCAGCTGTGGGGAGACTTGCTCATATTGTCTTACACTAAGTCTTTTGGCCTGCATTGTCTGACAAAAACAACAAGCATTCAAAAATAAGAGGATTCCTCCACATTTACTTTTTTATATTAGTGCAGGAAATTCCACTCTATGTTCTTTCTGCCGAGGAAGTCACAAGTGCTAGAACATCAGGTGAGGTCTTTTTGATAGCAGTCTGAGGATGCCTGCCATAGATGTGGGTGAAACATCAGGAGATAATGTTTTTGGAATTCCATTTTGGTCATTTCTCATTTTCTCTATTTCTTGTACAAGCCCCTTTTAAATTTTAGTTCAGTTGAAAGTCCTTTGTTATCCATCCAAGTTTCTTTAGATATCTTCCATTTTTATTCTTCAGTGGAATTTTTGAAATGTTGGTTTCAATATCTCACGTTTAAGAAACTCCAATTAATCATGCACTCCTATTTCCTTTAATATTCCTAACCATGGATCATATGTGGTATATCCATAGGTATAAAATCATATTTCTTTAAATATAGAATCAAATGGGTGATGCTGAGAAACAAAAAGTACTACAATCAGAAGGGCATCACCTGAGGATTCTGTGGCTTAGATATTTACAGTAAGATAAAATGAATGCAGGGTTTAATAACCCTTTTGAGAGACATGTTGTACTAAGAGGATGGAATATATATCCAGATTGTGCCCAAAAATATATTTATGGATCTCAGTACTGTAATAAGAAATTAAATGTGCAGATTTGATAAATGTGGATTTAATATGATGTGTTGTTGGGCTTGGCCTCATGTAAGCCACCCTGAGTCCACTTGGGTGGTGGAGTATAAATAAAGTATTATTATTATTATTATTATTATTATTATTATTATTATTATTATTATGTGTGGAAATGAATGGAAAAATGGAAGGATGTATGGAGCTAATAATTTTGGAAACACCAGTAAAAGATCCAGGCATGCAATGACTAACTACCTGCTTGCTGGACTGTAATTAAAAGTTGTTAACTGAAAAGTAAACTCTGCTAAGAATTGGGACAGTGATAAGATAAATGTTTACAATGTTAAGAAGGAAGTCAACATAAGATCAACACCAATCAAGAAGAGTCAACATCTGGCCAGGAAACTGAGATGGAGCCAGGATGGAAGATGTCTATCATTCATTTAAAACTTTGGGACTACATCAACAGAATATTCCTATAAAAGACGCAATCTAATAATGCTCAAAGTGTGCCAGACTTGAGGAATCTGTTCCATCCGTTATGCTCTGCTCCATGGGAAGGAGAGAGATAGTGTACCTATGGAGAGTGGCAGATTTGCACAGGAGCGGTCTGGTCACTTTGGCCTTCTTTCTCAAGGGAAGAGGAAGAAGAGCGCTTTTGGAGTCTTAGATTTTGTGCAGGGAGTCAGGTTCTGCTGCATGGAAAACAGAGATCTGGTCTTTGCATTGTTCTTAGGGAAAGAAGTTTTGGCATTTTGGCATTTTGAAGTTTTGGCATTATAGAACTATGCATTGGCAGGCTGCAGGAAAGCGGGGTCTGGCCTAACAGGTGCTTCTCCAAGGAGGGAGAAAATGATACGGTAATATTTGAATATGTGTACATGTGGTGTGAATGTTGAGTGAAAATGTAATTCCCCTTTGTTTGTTTGTTAGCCATGTAATTGTAAATCCAATGTAATTATACAGAATCTGTATATCTGTATGTCCAGTGTCATTCTTTGTCTAAATGCTTTCTGTAATCTGATATACCCTCTCACACTGGAAATTGCAATAAAAGGAACCTATGCTGACAGTACAAGATGTGCATTACATTCATGACAGTACAAGAAGTGCATTACAGAAGAAAAACAACAAGCAAAGAAAGATGGTTAACATACCATTACCTTTCAAAGAACTACCAAATTAAATGGAATGAGTATTTATTTGAAGATAGATATAGTTTCCAATGGCTGTGAAAAAATAAGTTAGTTTCAATTGAAGTTGTGTACAAGATCTAGTGTGATGTAGTGGTTTGAACATTTGACTGCAACTCTGGAGACCAGGGTTCAAATCCCTGTTTGGTCATGAAATCCACTGATGATCTTGGAAAAGTCATTAACTCCCCCTGTCGTGGAGGAAGGAATTGGCAAACCCTTCTGAACAAATCTTGCCCAGTTAACCCTGTGATAGGTTTGCCTTGGGTTCAGTGTATATGATGAATATATAATTGGTGAAGTGTGTAAACTATTGCTGAAATCCGACATGGAAGGGGAACAAATAAAACACTGCATGATAAAATGGACTGAATTTTGGATATATAGAACAATGAGGAAAGATGGGATCAAAGAGGTTGAAATTTACATTATTCAATCAACTTAAATTTAATGTTTATACAATTATGTATTATTTGTATGTGACACCAGTAATTTATCAAAATACAGAAGGATGTCTCTAACATTTGTTGGAAAAATAAACAACATGAAAGGTCATTTTATGGTATGTGGGAATATGTCAAAAGGTTTTAAAGTTCTGTGTTCAAATTCATACTTTGATGCAGAGGATCTTAGAGGCAAACATTCAATAAAAAAACAAAACCCACACTCTATTTATTTTCCTACTTTCCTTTTATCCCGATTGTTCTCCCTCTCTCAGTGTTAAAGGAAAAATCACAATAAAGATCATTTATATATATATAAAAACCTTTTCTTTTGAAACTTATGGATGAACATTTGGAAAGAGTTATGGAAGATTGCTTCAGAATATGACCACGGCGGTAAGACTGGTGTATGCATAAAGATGGAAAGATTCAATATTACCTACTATGGAAGAATGATGGTTGAAATGGATTGCTTTAGCAGAAATAGCTAAACTATCTAATTTAAATGCTAAAAAGGCATTATTGACATTTTTTGCAGATAGAAGGAGAGGGCAAAAATAACTTTAAAATCAGTTTTGATCTTAGAATTAACTTTAACACAACAGACTTAATTTTAAAATCAACCTTTACTTCAGTCTCTAAGTAAAACATCTCAGTACAAACTATCCACAGATAATCTAGTTTTAGAGTAAAGTATGGAGGGTGTTTAGACTTGGAAAAGCATCCCTCCTATAACACTAGGTTTTTTTTTTTATAATGTCCCTTGGAGTTTCCAGCTGAAAGTTACAGATAATGTCCATGATCCAAAAGAACACATGAACACACCATCTGTGAACACACCTGTGTTGGGGAGACATTTCTTCTCTCTCAGAATTTCCTCCACAGAACTTCTCATGCTGCTATTTAACCACCCTAGAGTTTAAAATTTTATCTGGGGGCTTGGAATGAAACGGTTTTAAAATAGAGACAAGGAAGTTCACAAACACATGTGTCAATTTTTATTTAAAACTCCCTTGCAACCCACACCGTGCCTTTTAAACGCAATAAAGCTTTAAAATGCAGTCAGTGGTTACTTAAGAGAAGATTTTAAAAATCCAGCAAACACATTCTGTTGGCAAATAGGTTGCATTAAAATTTGCCTCCAAAGGAGTTCTCACTACCTGTTAGAACACACACAGCGTCAGGGATTATGGTGTGTGAAATCGGCTGTAACTGGCCTTGCTTGGCTTTAAAAACAACAACAGAAGCCAGAATAAAGATGAGTTTCTTAATATTAGTCCAGCAATGCATGTCAAGTTTTATAATTGGCTGGTAGCCTCCAGAACAACTCTGATCTGTGATGTTATAATAAATTATTTTTTATTATACAACAGAGAAAAATGTGCAGGCCTAGTTCTTCTTCCATATTTAGGGTCTGATGGGGAATGAAACCATGGGAAAAATATTTAAGCTAAGAGGAGACTGGAGAAAATTTTCTCACACTCAAAAAGCCAGACCTAGTGTCTCCACATGCACAGGAGGCAGGTTTTACAAAATGGGAACCACAGACTAGGCACTGAGAAAAGTAGAAACCTAGAGTTGGAAGGGGCAACAATGGGCATCTGGTCTAGCCTCCTGCCACTCAAAATACACAACTGAAGCACTACTGAAAGGTGGTCATTTTCAGACAGGCCTACCCTGAAGGGTTTTTTTTTGTCATGTCAGGAGCGACTTGAGAAACTGCATGTCGATTCTGGTGTGAGAGAATTGGCCATCTGCAAGGACGTTGCCCAGGGGATGCCCGGATGATTTGATAGTTTTTTTAATCATCCTTGTGGGAGGCTTCTCTCACGTCCTCGCATGAAGAGCTGGAGTTGATAGAGGGAGCTCATCCGCCTCTCCCCCGATTCGAACCTGCGAACCTTCAGTCCTGCCAGCATAGTGGTGCACCACCCTGAAGGGTTGAAGGGTTGGTGTGATAAGGGTTGCTGTATAGGTTGGTGTGATAAGGGTTGCTGTGTTGGTGCACCACCCTGAAGGGTTGGTGTGATAAGGGTTGCTGTATAGAAGGGTTAGTTTTAAAGGCAGAAGTCAGGCCCCAGCTTGCTGGAGCTAAGTAGGAGTTGGGGGGGGGGAGCAATCAGGCAGTCTTTAAGGTGAGGTACAGCCTGATTGGCTGTTAAAATTGGAGGGGAAAACTCAGTAGATGGAGGTGGGTGGAGCCAGAGCTCGAGCAAGACAGCAGCCATTTTAAGAGGAGTCAAGAAGTGGGACATGAAGAAGAATGTGGAGAAGGGAAGGAAGTGAAGGAAGGAAGGAAGGAAGGAAGGGAGAGCAGTGGGAACCATTTGTGGTTTAAAAGTTACCTCTTTGAGGATTAACTGTTTATAGGCCTCTAAAGAGCTTAGAGTGCTCTGAAGAAAGGAAGGGAGTTGCCAAAAAGTTTTTAAAAAGATTCTGGTTTGAATCTTTTATATGTGGAACCTGTTCTAAAGAAACCTAAGTTTACTATACCATCCTCTGTAACCAGATACGCCTGATAAGATAACTGCAACCATTATGCTTATTGTTTGTTCATAAATAAATTGCAATTTCCTGTTTGTTCCAACTGAAGTCTCTGTGTGGCTTGTACACATTTTAATAAAGGAGGTGGCCTACGAAGATCATTGGTGGCAGAATTTAGTATTTCAGTAGTTGGATCAGTTCTCTGTATTTATATTCTTTTTAGTTAATAATACTTTAGTTTTTTTGTTATTCTGATTCCTGAATATTTTGAAGACAGACTATAGTTAGAACAATAATAACTGAATTTAATGGAACTATTTTCTTACCAAAGAAAATGTAAGGAAGAACAATAGAGTTTATAAGCAATATAAAATCTGTCAACTATTTTCTTCAGACTGGAAAGAGGCCTTATTGTTTATAGTATGCTACTAAAGTTTATTACCTTAAATGAGGACAGCAGAAGGTAGGAAGAAATGCAGACGGTATTAGAATGATTGGGTTGTGAAGGGACAAGTGCCTTCAGTGCTTTGTTACTGATTATGCAAGTCACATAATATTGATATAGGAGTTAAAATCTCAATCGGCAGAATTAACATTTTGATGTTTTACATACCAGCGGACAAGTATTTGTGCACTTTTTCTCAAGACATTCTGCAATTCGAAGTCCCGTAACAGCATCTTCCATATCTGTACAGGAACATTCTGTACACCCTTCTTCCCAGGTTTTTCCAACAGGATACACAATGTTTTTATGTACACAAACCTGCCAATAATTAAAACATGGCATTTATTATACAGAAGCATACATTCATTTGTAATTGCAAGTTTTTCTAGCTTTCTGAGAAGAACTAGAAAAATCATTTTAAAGAAAAATAAATACAATGAAATGTTGAAGCCATTCATAAATGAACAGTGATTGCAATGCCTGTCCTTCTACTCTAGGTCCTTCTAGTCATGGTGAAAATTATGACTCACAGAGTGAAATCTAGTAACTAACAAATATATTTCATCTTTGGGTCAGATTGCTGAGTAGGATGGCTGCTTAGGGCTGAGGTCTGGAAGAGTATCATTCAAGAACAGAAAAGCAACCTACAAGAAACCTGCAACATGAATAATCTTTTAAAATCAGTGCACAGAATAATGAGCTGGGGAGCAAGTTTTGCCAAAGGAAAAAAATGTGCAATGTCTGAGATCCTTCCTGCAGGAAGCAAGCCCCAAATGAAAGTGATAAACCAAAAAAAAAACCCCAAAAAAAACAGTTGGATAAAATGAGTCATGATCTTAGTCTCTTTATATTATTGTACAGAGCATGGGAAATAAACAAGATGAACTTGAAGTCTTAACACAGGAAGAAAATAGTCATGACTGAAACCTGATGGGATGGGTTTTATTGTTTATTTATTTATTTATTTATTTATTATATTTATATCCTACTCTTCTCACCCTGAAAGGGGTCCAGAACAGCTTACATGGCTAAAATGTTATAGATTATTCCAAAGAAATTGATCAAACAGGAAACAAGTGCCAGCATTCTATGATAAGCATTTGTATACTGTAAGCTGACCATGACTAAAATATTGAGAACAAGTAAAAACTACATGGTAAAGGAATAATTCACCACATCATTGAAAATTACTATAACCCACTCAGCCAGACTGCAGATTTGGATGATACTTTCCTGTTAGTACCTGCACTTAACAATATCGATATAGATATTGTATCAGCCCAAAGTAGCATATAGCAATGAAACATCAGGTCGGTCTGAATGAAGTGTACAGGGTCTGAAGACAGTGAAACTAGTGAGCAATATTCCAGCCCCAAGTTACACAACTGCTATATCACTCCTGTCTTAGCCCTGGAGATCACAAATGTGGGCAGTATAAATAGTCTACTCTGAATGTACTCTTTCATAATAAAGTCAAATTCTCAGGACAGTGCTACTCAAAGTTATTGTTTCTGGATAGGTGCAAGTCCCTAAGCCACTGGAAAACAATAATTGACAGAGAATTACATCGGATAGTCTGAGAAACAGTGCTTTAGAACAGGGCTTCTTAACCCCCCCCCCCCCTTTCTGCCCAATAAATTTTTATGTAACTTGAGGTATATCAGTATATGAAGCATAAAAATAAAAAAAATATTGAAAATAAATTGGCATTTGCAAGTCTTGCTAAACAAGATGTTTTTCCTTTTTTGTGAAGTACATCTGAAGCATCTTCTGAAGCGTTCATTATAAATACTGCACAATGTCGCTAACAGGTTTGCATACATGGGTGGCATTCAGAACCTTTTACTGTTGCCATTTTTTTCCATTTGGGTTTGGGACCCATAGTTTTAGAAGTATTGCTCTAGAGTAAAGAGGGATAGCTAAAGGCCTTTTTACCTTGTCTGGAATACAAGTGGTAGATGTACAGTCACAGTCATTAGTGACAGATGTTGACAAATACCCAGCAGGGCAGGTCACAGTTGAATTGACACAATTACAAGCACACTGATATTCATCACAGCACTGAGTCTTTATCACAGTAGGTTTCCGGTGGGGTGGACATGCAAAAACAGATGGCAGACTGCATGCCTCTTTTTTGCACACTGTAAAAATAAATTAACAAAGATGGCATATATCAAACAGTTCTTGGATTTTCCTGGAAAACAATTACCATATTTACTTGAGTTAATGCACCATCAAACATAATGCACACCTCAATTTTGATGGTGTGCATTACCAAAAAAAAAAAGGGTTTGTTGTCAAATGTGATGCAGGGCAGTAGTGGCTGCAAAAAGGCTGGTGGGAAGCCATGTCCCTCCATCAGACAATGTAGAAAGCTGGTAATGGTCATGAAAAGACTGGTGGAAATCCATGCCCCTCTGGCTGGCACTTCCCACCAACCTTCTCACAGCCACCACTGCCTCTCCCGCCACTGTTCCCAGCTGGGATCTTTGGCCCAACAGCGCAAGCGTGCGATTCTAATGTGCCATCAAATCTAATGCACACCTCAATTTTAGCAAATTTGGCCAAAAAAGATGAGCATTCGACTACAGTAAATACAGTATATAACATTTCTTTTTTAAATTTTTATTTTATTTAAGAAAATTTGGGGGGGGGAATTGTTTTACACAACAGTGGTAGCTCGAATAATATATGCTAGATATTGGAAAATCCAAGATATACCTCCTTTAGAAGAATGGGAAAAATATGTTATAGATATGCTGATAATGGACAAAATAACTGTATTATTAAGAGGAGAACTATTAGATAACTTTGTTAATGAATGGTACCCAATAATTCAACACCTTAATGTAAAATTAAATTTAAAATATACATAGAGGATCCTATAAGACTGTAGACAAGGAGGAAGCGGATGTAAAGTAAGAGTCGATGATATTTTTATATGTATTATTTAAATAGTAGACTGTGACCCCTTAACAGAAATATATTATCAGATAAATGATTATGGAACATTAATAGATAGAAAGTATTGCACTGTATGCAACCAACACTTGCAAATGTATGTCTACTTAAATAAAATAAAATTCAATACAGTATATAACATTTCTAATGTTTTTGACTGAGTGAATATGCGCACCCAGAAACAATGTAAATAAGGATAGATTGCTACAAGGGAATCTTACCACAAGCATAATCTGGTCTACATTTTCCCAAATTTGTCTGCACAAGCTGAAGACCATCTTTACAATGAAGTACAGGAGGAGGTTCACACGTGTTGAGATCACAGACTAAAAACAGAAAACAAGAAAAGTGTTTTTATATTTTGTAACAAAAGTTGCACTGTGGCTGCTGCTGTTCAAGATGACAAACATGTCATACCAGGAAAGTCCATTCCATTTCTTCAATTCAAATCTAGCCACTGTATACATCAGGATAGGAAAAGTACAAGGTGCGGGACAAACCCACTACTTTCGGTATTTTGACTTAATTAGCCTGGAAAACTGTGGGAATACCGCCCCCCCCCCATAAGCCCCCAAAACAGAGTAAAAAAAAGAAAAAGAAAAGAACTTACCTGGGCTCCACGGGGTGGCTGCCGAAGTTCTCCTGGCGTGTACAAATGATGCGCCAGGACAAGGAAAGGAGGAGGAAAATTGCTCCTGCCCCCCCCCTTCTCCTGGTGCATCATTTGTATGCGCCAGGAGAACTCTAGCAGCCATCCCATGGGGCCTAGGTGAGTTCTTTTCTTTGTTTACTCTTTTTAAGGGGGATTCCGGGGGGGAGGGATTACAGTATCCTGGTGTTCTACTGGGAAATCCCAGTAGAACATCTGGACACCCAGCCCAGAAGGCGTGCGCTTTCTGGGGTGTGTGTAGATGGGCCCCCAGGAAGATCAGCATTTTTAAAATGCAGATTTTCCTGGAATAAAGGCCTGTCTGGAAGCACCCCTGGATGTAGCCTTTGAAGCTATTTTTGCAGGCTGAATGTTTTCTCTACCTAAGTCTTTTTCTTTTTTTCGGGGGGGGGGTGGGGGTGGGATCTTAAGAAAATGCCCAATAATGTGTCCTCAATAATTACTCACTACTGAATATAAGGGGCAATTTTCCCATTAGAAAGTAATCAAAATGGTAACTTTCATATTAATTCTTATTTGGAAAAACGACCTCTGTTGGGCCTCAAATGCCCTAGAAAGGGTGACAAACATGGCAAAATTGCCATCAAGTTTCCCTAGGGAAACTTGAGTCTCCCCATTCAGCATTTAAGGGCACTAAACCCTTCCCTCACTTACTAGAAAAATATCCTTTTGTTTTTAGTTCCTACATTTGCAGCCATATAGTATAGAATTCTCAGAATGCCAAATACTTCATGTACACAATGGAAAGAAACCCATTCATTTTACCTCCTTCTGAAACCTACCACATTTGTAGACTGGGCAGCATTGATCAGAATCTGTCCATAACTTTGGAACTTCACAGAGACCACAAGTAACAGCTATCATTAGAAAAAAGAAAGATGTGACATGTTTTAATATTCCAATCAGAATTGTTCAGTATTCTCAGGCTCACTCTGTTCAGCCTAGACTATCCTGTAGACCTTTCCTGACATTCCAAGCTACCTATTTCTTTAAAAGGTAGTAGTATATCTATAAAGGACAAGAGTCGTGAAGTTTTTAACTCAACGGAGAGGAAGGGAAAATGTGCTTCTAGGGAAAAAACTGTTCAGTGGCAATCTGGCTATGATCCTCTTGCACTTTGCCTTGGACCTAGGATGGTTCCATATCCCACACTTTCTGCTTTTAATTTCTGGTTTTAATGTTAATGATTTTTTTTTAAAAAAACTCTGATTTTAATATTTTATTTATTATTATTTATTTATTTACAGTATTTATATTTCGCCCTCCTCACCCCCCAGGGGACTCAGGGCAGATTACAATGTACATATACATGGCAAACATTCAATGCCATATACACACAACATATACAGACAGACACACAGAGGCTATTTAACATTCCAGCTTTTGATAAGGGTATTCTGGCCACCAGGGGAGCTGTCCCTTCACCGTCCATTTGTGACACCGATGGAGTACTTCCTCATTCATTCGCACACTGCTGGAGAGTTTTATGGTGTTTTAAATTAGTTAAATTACCCTCCCCGCATACGCAGTACCTAAATTTCCTACTTGACAGATGCAACTGTCTTTCGGGCTGCAAAGGTCAACAGCAAGCTACACAAATTGGTCGGAAGCTCACTCCGACCCAGGCTGGCTACGAGCTCATGACCGATCAGTAGTGATCTTAATGCAGCTGACTCCCAGCCAGTTGTGCCACAATCTGAGACTGTAATAATAAAATTCATTCATTCATAGCCTTGAACCTTACAGAATGTGTGTGAGATACTGCATCAATAATACCAATACATATTAGAAGAACTTACAGTGACTCACTGCTTTGCAGAAGGAAGTGGGAGGAACATTTCCAGGGACATGATAATAGGGTGTATGGACAAGTACCATAGATCGCCAGGTCTGAGCTATGCCTTAATTTATGAAACAAGAAAGAAAGACTACCCTGCCCCTCCCATACTTGACTTACATTTGGTAGGTGGACAGGTCTGAAGTGTGCAGTTTATAATTTTATTGTCCAGGCATACGCAGATTTTGCAGGGTTCTTCAGAAGGAATCCAGGTTTCCAAGTGCTATACAAGAAGAGCATATTTCTTCAAGCAGAGAAATCTGACAGCTTAGTCTATAAACTGGATAGGACTTTAAAAGAAGAGTGAGAACAAAATACAGAAAACAAGACAAAAAGGTACATACATAATTTTATATATTATAATTACTGTATGAAACCAGAGATGCAACAGGCAAAGAATGCTTCTGAACCCTATTCTATTTGTCAGAATTTACAAGCCTAATTATAAAATCCAAGGCACTACAGAATGCCAATAGTTGAAGAAACCATATAAAAGTGACTCAATTATATACTTATTATTCAGTTATGCATTTTAGAACAAAGTCAGATGAGGCTAAGGATATAATGAATCTATATCATATTATTTTAAAATATTAACTTATTCTTCAGATCGATACATACTTAGCCTGATGCTTGTTCTTCAACTGATAAAAACCGAGAGTGACAAAAATGATGATTTGTCCACTTTATTTAATATCACTATGAACTGTTGAAGAGTACTTTTTTAGTTTTCAAAACCATTCCTAAATCTGATTTTACTCCCAAGTGAAATTTTTCATCACAAACTATGAGAAAATTTCCCCACCTCATCATACTTACTATTTTATGCAGTGATCAATAATTTGGCTTTTGTGATCATTGCAACTTCACTTGCATCTGCTGTGTTTGTAAGCAGCCTGACTCTCCAACACAACAACTGGCAAGGTATAGTAGCAATTCCCATTTAATGCATTTTATTTAAGGGCCAAAAATGTGCGAATTGGCTAACAACAACTCTGTTTTCTCAATATGGTATAACTCTAAATTTGTCTATCAAAGAGCTGTTTACTTGGCTAGAGTTTACATTTTCAAAACTTGGGCAGGCTTTTACAGCCCTTCAGTTTCAAGTTGTGCCTATACCGATGATTGATGACAAATATCAAATGCACCCTTGGCTAGTCATTTGTGATACTCTAGAACAGTGGTTCTCAACCTGTGGGTCCCCAGATGTTGTGGTCTTCAACTCACAGAAATCCTAACCACTGGTAAACTGGCTGGGATTTCTGGGAGTTGTAGGCCAAAATACCCATGGACCCACAGTTTGAGAACAACTGCTCTAGAAGTTGAAGAACCAAAAACTAAATTTGGGGGAATTTATTCTGCCTCACCTACACTCTAATAGTCTTCCAGAAATATTTATTATTTCTTTAAAACATTTATATTCCGCCCTTCTCACCCCGAAGGGGACTCAGGGCGGAGCACAGCATATACATGGCAAACATTCAATGCCAGGACACAAATTCACATACACATGCATAAACATTAAAAAAAAAAACATTTATCAAAGTATTAAAATACACCATTTAAAACCGTCCTAGCCATCCTCGTCAAATCTAATTGGCCTGGTCATCTTTCCTATTGCCGCTTTATTGCCCTGTCTCGAAAGCTTGGTCCCACAGCCATGTTTTTACCATCCTTCTAAAGGACAGGAGGGTGGGGGCCGACCTGATCTCACCAGGAAGGGAGTTCCATAGCCGGGAGCAATCACCGAGAAGGCCCTGTCTCTCGTTCCCACCAATCGCGCCTGTGACAATGGCGGGACGGAAAGCAGGGCCTCCCCGGAGGATCTTAATCTGCATGATGGTACATAGGGGGAGATTCGGACAGGTAAATTGGGTTGGGGCTGCTTAGGGCTTTATAGGCCAAAGCCAGTACTTTGAATTGTGCCCGGTAGCAAACTGGCAGCTAGTGGAGCTGGCATAACATGAGAGTTGTATGCTCCCTGTATGCCGCCCCAGTTATTAATCTGGCTGCCTCTCATTGGTCTTCCATGTGGGTTTTGTTATTGGGTTTACATGGCACCCTATTCCATCCAGTAGACAATTGCTAACTGTGAAGCCAATGGACATCTACCTTGTGATGACTTCCATCTTCACTGACACACTGAGTGCAGGTCTCTTCATGAACACAACTGCCATTTAAGCTAATTTGTCCATCTGGACAGAAGCAACCTTCCATGGGATAATCCATGCAGACTTCAGTGGTGGTACCATTCTCACAATGCTTTGTGCAGTCTTTTTGACAGTGGTCATATATCAACGAGGGCGGACATTTCACAGCTGTTAAAAACATAGAGCACAATAAGAAAGCAAAAGTGTGAGTAAATAAAAATCATAAATATTTTGTTTAGAAAGTGGTCACGAGAAGATTAGGGCGATAGCTGACATTCTTGATTGCATTTATAGACTCATAACCTAGAATTATAGAGCTGTATGCTCCATATTCAGTAACACTATGTAGATACTGCTTCTCATTGTCACAGCCTTGCTTGTCAGCTCAATAAATCCCCTGCTTGATGCAGCTGCAGTTAATAATGGATCTCTGGTGAGGGTCAGGCTAAGAGATGTTGCTTATTTAGGCATTCATAACTAAGTAGGCATTGTAGGATATCAATGGACAAAGATATCCTTGGATATCCATAGACTATGGCAAGAAAAAACAAAGGAAGTTAAATATATTTCTTAGCAAATAGCATTACAGGTGTTGATAGCTTGAGCCAATACTGGGTATCCTGAAAGTTAATACACAACAAGATTGTATTGTAAGCATATTTATTATTATTACTTTTGGTATCACAAAAATGTTGTCAACATTGCATGAGGTCGCCCAATCTTGCCCTGAAATATTTTGTACTTACACAGAACTTGGTCCTAGGGTTGTCAAAGACTCTGAGGAGGTTCATTTATTTATTTACTTACTTTATTTATATACTGCCTTTCTCCCAATATAGAGTCTCAAGGCAACTAACAGCAAACATGGCACAATTCAAATTAAAAATAGTGCAAATGCATGAAAATATGAATATAGACATTTTAAAATATTTCTGTATTTTATGTCATGAAGCATAGAAGTTAAGATACAATTAAAATACAATTAAAATGATATAGCCCCACAAAACTCCACTCACACCATGCCCAGCACACTGCCTCTCATCATTCCCTGAGTACCTGATGGAAGAGGTAAATGTTCATTTACTTATGAAAGGCAAGCAGGGAAGTGGCCATCCTGGTCCTTCTAGGGAGGGAGTTCCAGACTGGGTATAGTCACCAAAAAGTACCTCTCCTTTCCCCCCCACTAAATACTCTTGAGAGGGTGGTGAGACAGAAAGAAGGCCTTCTCCGGGTGATCATAAAATTCTGACAAGCTCATACAGAAAAATACAGTCCTTCAAATAAGTAGTAGTCAGTAGACCTGTTGCAACAGGGGAATTGTGTGCGCCCTATAGCAAGTCCCAGTTAACAACCTGGCTGTCATTCTTTCAATCAACTGAAGTATCTGAGCACTTTTCAAAGGCAGCCCCACATGAAGCATATTAAAATAATCTAAACAGAATTTCACCAAGACATGTACCACTGTGGCCCTGTCCATCTTCTCCAGGAACATGAAGAGTTGATATATTAGCTTTAACTGCTGAAAACTGCTGAAATCTGGGCCTCCAGATTCATCTCTGAATCCAGAAATACCCCCAAGCTGTTATATAAAACAAGTGGCTGCTAGTCGGGTATTCAGCAGAAGCACCCACTTCTCTTAGATCACATGCTCAGGGGCAACACATGCCCAAAACAAACAAAAGTCCCAGACAAACCTTTTAAAAAAGTTAGAACATCAAGGAAGTAAATGTCTTCTGGGTTGAAGTTGTGCCATGCTGCATTGTCCTCCACTAAGGGGGCAAGTGCTGGAGGAGGCGATTTCTGACCAAGGTGGTACCTGAATAGCAAGAATCCCTAAGACAAAAGTCTGGAGATTGCCAACAAAAATCAGGAACCCATTCCTGGCAACCTAGAGACATGTAAATTGTGCTGCATGGCTACAGATGGAACAGAAGGGATTAGAGAAGAGACTTAATACCACTGCATCCTAACCAACCAGTGACTGTGTTTAATATTGCATGTTTAAAGTTATTTGCTTCTCTAAAAACTTTGTGAGATTTGAGGAAGCTTCCCAACTTATGGGCACACTTCCAACCTGATCGTAATAGTAATTTTCACTTGCCTACATCTAAAAGCAGCCCTCATTCATAAACACACACATCACCACTAACCTTGAGGACCTACAATTCAGCGATGTTCCATATCAGGATCTCTAGGACAGAAGATAATTGGGAGCTAACCAGTTAAGATCAAATGGCCAAGGTCTTAATATCTATATCAAGAGTCCACAAACTTTTTAAACAGAGGGCCAGGTCACAATCCCTCAAACTGTTGGAGGGCCGGATTATAATTTATAAAAAGAAATGAATGAATTCCTATGCATAGTGCATGTATCTTATTTGTAGTGCAAAAAACACGTTAGAACAATACAATAATTAAAATGAAGAACAATTTTAACAAATATAAACTTATTAGTATTTCATTGGGAAGTGTGGGCCTGCTTTTGGGTGATGAGATAGGATTGTTGTTGTTGTTGTTGTTGTTGTTGTTGTTGTTGTGTGTTTTCGAGTTGTTTCAGACTTAGGTTGACCCTGAGCGAAGGCCGGGTAAATGACCTTGGAGGACCGTATTCGACTCCCGGGCTGTAGTTTAAGGACATCTATATCAAGCATCCATGATATTGACCAGAAGTCAATGTTGCATGCTCCTATTTCATTCTGTTTCACTGCCCTAAGTCCCTGATTCAGTCCTTGAGCCTTTTAGCTCAGGTTCTCTAATATCAGGATACCCAGAGAAATGTTTCCTACCATTGTTTGACAGCACAACTATTTAAATAAAGACTTCTTTTCACTTTTCATTGCTTCCCATATTATTACATAACATGGGAAGCAATGGCAGCATTACTTTTTCTTAGTATGGCTTTGAGCTCTATGACGAATTCAGGGATGAACTAATTTTTAAAATGAAGCCTAGATTCTTCAAATCTGTACATAGATTTTATTAGTATGGTTACAGTGATTAAATAATGCTGTCTATGGAGTCATAAATGCATTCTGCACAATGTCGAACAATGCTATTTCTGGCCACTATAAGACATGCACCTGCTCACAAGAAAAAGGGAAAGAAGATGCCATGTTAATACACCAAGGGCTACTTTATGTTGTTAAATCGGGGAGTTATTTGGATGCTCAAGGGCGTTATGTCAGAAGTTGGGAATCTGAAGAATTCAGAGACATTATTAAAATGCTGTGGATGCTCTTGGATGCTGTAACAGGAAAGCTGGATCTCTCACTAAATCCAGTAAATGGCAGGCAGGCTGCTCTTGCTCACTCTTTTCTCAGATTATTCCTCACGGAGCATTTTCAGTGTGCAGTTTCTTACAACAATGGTTTGTAATAACATCATTTTCTCCAGTGTCTTGAACAGCCCTCCAAAAACTATTTTATTTTGGCAAACACTGGGAGGAACCAGCAAATCTAAATTACATTTATTAATTAATTAATTTACCACACTTTCATCCTGCCCTTTTCAGCCTGAAGGCGACTCAGGGCGACGTACAGACTAGCAACAATTAGATGCCGAACACACATAAATATATTGTTTAAAACAGATTAAATCACATAATAAAATTCATATAAAAAGAATTTAAAAGAAAAATCAATAACTTCCAGGTTTAAATCCATGTCCATTTGCATTGTTAAGCCGTCCCATATTTGTTCACAATACTAAATTTATCTGGTTACAATGAGGTTCCAAAAGCTTGCTCAAAGAGCCATGTTTTTACTCTTTTCCTAAAGCTCAGGAGGGAGAGGGCCAATCTAATATCCCCAGGAAGGGAGCTCCACTGAGAAGGCCCTGTGCCTCGTCTCCCAAGCATGCCTGTGAGGCAGGAGGGATTGAGAGCACGCCCTCCCCAGATAATCTTAAATTCCTGGAAGGTTCGTAAGGGTAGACACATTCGGATAGGTAAGTTGGGCCGGACAATTTACAATGAAGATTTGCACTGGCAGCAGATAATATTAAGCATGACAAAAATCAATGAAAAGAGAAAATGCTTCCCATGAGGTACGTGCTAGGGATGTATTAATCTGCTCTTGTTCATGCATTTCTATAATCTGTCAACTGAAAGAAAAACTATTCAAATATATCTTCTGAATTGAACTTGATTTGCCGATGTATACATTCATAGAATCATAGAGTTGGAAGAGACCTTGTGGGCCATCCAGTCCAACCCCCTGCCAAGAAGCAGGAAAATCGCATTCAAAGCACCCCTGACAGATGACCATCCAGCCCCTGATTAAAAGCTTCCAAAGGAGGAGCCTCCACCACACTCTTGAGCAGAGAGTTCCATTGCTAAACAGTTCTTACAGTCAGGAAGTTCTTCCTAATGTTTCCTGTAGTTTGAAACCATTTTTCCACTTCCTACTCCAGGGCAGCAGAAAACAAGGTTGCTCCCTATGACTTCCCCTCACATATTTATACTTGGCCATCATGTCTCCTCTCAGTATTCACTTCTTCAGGCTAAACATGCCTTCCTCATAGACAGCTTAGACAGCATTTTGAATGGGGTAGCATGGCTGTTAAACAATAGATTTACAGATAACTATTAGGTAAAGTATTAAAAATAACCTCCACATCCAGAAGAGCATTGCTCTGAATATCAGATACCATGTGCAAATGACAGGGAAGTGCAATACTGCAATCTTCTTTATTTGCTTATGACCTTGCAGAAGCATTTACATGGTTACTATTAGAATTACTGTTCTGAACTATTAACTGTATTTTCATCAAGTAAAGTCCAACTCTTAAGCCAGACAACCTAATAAATGTCAGCTGCTAGTCTCACTGATTAAAAAAATATTAATTTTAAAATGCAACATTTAGAGTAAAAATGTCTGTATTAGTCACAATCTTTAGAGTATAATGTACACATGTAGGTAGCTTGCATTGTTAGTACAAAACAACAACACAAAACCCTGGCCACCCAGTCTTTCCTCCAGGATTTAAATATTGCATAAGGAAACCTGAGCTAGAACAGGGAATTAGATTACCAAAGATTGTATTCCTGCAAAAAGCAGTGAAAGCCTTACCACAGAACTCTGAAGATCTCCAGTCCAAACAGATTCCTTGTGTTCTGCAGAGGTGGGCATAGGATGATATAATCTCACAGACTTCATCTCCATAGCAGTTGTTTTCTTCACATGCAGTATAGAACATGTTTGGAGGAATAATTTGGTGGCATTCATAAAACTGAGCAGACAACAAAATGCTGCATTTGGATGTGGCATGCTCGACACATGTGCCAGGTCTGTTCACTTCGCAGAATTTCCCTGGTTGCTTAATGGCCCATTCTTGGATGAAGGTGCTGCTGTCAGATGTAATTGAGCCATCCTTTAATATCATATCATTTTCAATGTTCTGATCACAAACTCCTGCAGAGAGAATCAGAAGACAAATAAAAAATTATGTATATCAAATTGAGCTTAGAGCTGCAGAAAAGTTTTTAAACCTCCCCTGAAAATATTTGCTAATCCTACCCAAAACTTTCATATTTAAGGTGCAGGTGCTTACCTACAAAGCCCTGAACGGTTTGGGACCAGCCTACCTGCGTGACTGCATCTCCGTCTACGAACCCACACGTTCACTATGCTCATCTGGAGAGGCCCTGCTCATGATCCCGCCTGCGTCGCAAGCACGTTTGGTGGGGACACGAGACAGGGCCTTTTCCGTGGTGGCCCCCCGTCTCTGGAACACTCTCCCCAAAGATCTTAGACAGGCCCCTACATTGGCAGTCTTCAGAAAGAACTTGAAGACCTGGCTGTTCCGATGTGCCTTTCCCGATTAGGAAATCTCCAATACCAAGTCCCTGAAGCACTTTATTAGAATTAAGATTGCCACACACTGCACACTGCACTTACCCTAAAATCCTTATATACCACCTGTCACATCAGCACTTTTTAATCCTGTACCCTTTACTCTGGCCCAGTCTAGTTTTATCCTGTTTGATGTATTGTTTATTGCTTGTGGTTTTATTTATTTATTTATTTATTATTTACTTCATTTGTTGACCGCCGCTCTCAGCCCTGGGGCGACTCGCGGCGGTGTACAACATGTAAAAACAGTCTACAAAAACATACAATATATCAACAATCAAATTACACATTAATCTAAATTACACTAATAGATCCGCGCCATCACAACATAGAGTCATAGCCAGTCTCATAATCCATAGTCCGTTCCAATTTCACAACCAAATTCGTGTGGGTCTCAATTAAATGCCTTCTCGAATAGCCAGGTCTTTAGGCTCCTACGAAAAGCCATAAGGGAGGGCGCCTGTCTGATGTCAACAGGGAGGGTGTTCCACAGCCGGGTTTTTTAATAGTTTTGAATTTGCTTTAGGTTTGTATTGTTATGTTGTGTTTGAGGCCTTGGCCTTGTAAGCCGCATCGAGTCCTTCGGGAGATGCTAGCGGGGTACAAATAGATAAATAATAATAATAATAATAATAATAGTTGGCAATTCTAATCAGGACAGAAAACCTGGGTAGATTAATGGCATACACAAATAATAATAATAATAATAATAATAATAATAATAATAATAATAATAATATAATCTCCCACCTTTCTCCGGGCATAGGATACAAGATATTGTATGAAGGTCAGTCTATCACCCTGTCTCTCTACTAGTTCTCACTCACAAATAATTCTGCTCCTTTATCTCACCCTGAGTTTTTAAATCATTTTATGTACATGCGGCCCCCTCACTGTCATTATGTTTTTTAATTTTGTTTATTGTAATCATATGTTCTGTATTTTTCTGCAATGTTGTTTATTTTATTGTAACTTGTATCTTATTTTATTGTAATTTGTTGTATGGGCTTGGCCTTATATAAGCCGCCCCGAGTCCCCGTAGGAGAGATGGTGACGGGGTATAAATAAAGATTATTATTATTATTATTATTATTATTATTATTATTATTATTATTATATCATACAATATCTCTTGTCCTTTAATAAAGATTACCTACACAAAAGGAATCAAGACCTGCAGTCTGCATAGTCTTGCCCTTTTATCTTCATACCGACACCTCCTATTCTGCATTGCTTTGAAACAGGAAGTGCTATATAATTTCTAACATTCAGAATTATTTTCTACATCCTATTTATCTTCAATAATAGATACTTGGAAAAGGTAAATACAAATCCCTATATAAAGAGTATGAGTTGGCTACATACTGTAGCTCTTGTGCACTAGCTCTAATTCTACATTCTTGGCTGTCAAAAATCCTATCTGACATTTGGCAACAAAGCTCTCCTTCATTTAACACTCATTAATTTACCATATAAAAAGGATTAAACTATAAGAAACCTAAGCAATTAATTTAGCATTTCCAGGTTGTAATAATTTAACATACCACAAAGACCATACATTTTTGAGGCAAAACTTTTCGGACTTAATTGGAGTGTAAACTCATTGTTGCTTGGAGTGAAAGAGATTATATGTCCCAGATGAGAGAACCGTATTTCATGCATTATTGCCCCATAGATATTTGCTTCAATATCACCATTGGCATAAGGAACAGTAACAATTTTGCCATTCACAGTAACCTGTTTGGGAAAAAATGAGAACATCTTAATAATCCACTGGTCAGCAGACATATAAACAGCAGCAGCTGTGCTTGCAAACATAGTCACAGCAGTAATCTGAAGGCCATCTCCTTCTTGTATGACTTCCCAGTGTCTGAGCAGTGGTTGTTGGAAACATAATGCTGAACAAGATGTATTGTTGGTTTGATTCAACAGATCTGCCCTTATGACTTTAAGACTGTATGTATAGCCCATCTTCATACTCTTAGGCCAAGAGACTAAGATATTACCAATAATAATAATAATAATCATCATCATCATCATCATCTACAAGGAAGCAGATGAAACAATAGATCACATCCTCAGCTGCTGCAAGAAGATCATGCAGACAGACTACAAGCAGAGGCATAACACCATTGCTCAGATGATTTATTGGAACTTGTGCCACAAATACCATCTGCCTGCGACAAAGAACTGGTGGGATCACAAGCCTGAAAAAGTTACAGAAAATGAGCATATCAAAGTACTCTGGGACTTCCAAATTCAGACTGACAAGAGTTTTGGAGCACAATACCCCTGATCTCACAATCGTGTTAAAAAACAAAGTATGGATTCTTGATACTGCAATCCCAGGCGACAGCAGGATTGAAGAGAAACAACTGGAAAAGCTGACATGATTTGAGGATTTAAAGATCGAAGTGCAAAGACACTGGCACAAGCCTGTAAAGCTGGTCCCAGTGGTGATCGGCACACTGGGTGCAGTGCCTAAAGACCTTGGTCTGCACTTAAACACAATCAATGCTGATAAAATTACCATCTGTCAGCTGCAAAAGGCCACCTTCCCATCTGCATGCATTATTCGCCAATACATCACACAGTCCTAGACACTTGGGAAGTGTCCAATGTGTGATCCAATACAATAGCCAGCAGAGTGATCTTGTTTGCTGTGGACTCATCTTGTTGTGTTTCAAATAATAATAATAAGAATAATTGTATTTCTTACCTGTCCCTAGGGCTCGAGGAGGGTTACAACATCACTGTATGTATAATAATCTAAATAATCTAATAATCTAAAACATTCTACCAAAAACACATACTAAAAGTATTGCTACAAAATACATATTAAAATACACAGAACAAAGATTAAACATAAGATGCAAGTTTAGAATTCATGATTAGGCCTGCTGAAAGAGATAGGTCTTTAGATTTATTTATTTTTTAGATGGCTACTACTATATTAGTTTCATTACAATGGCTTACGGTCATGTCGCTGGACAGTTCCACTGTTGAATCCTTGTGCATGACTTCAATGGTATTCATGCAGTTGAGTTTTGGAGCTGAGGTGCAGAGTCCATTATGAAGGATCATTTGAATATCATGTTCTTTGTCTTCATATAACATATAGGAACAATTGCCTGCGAGTCTAAAGTCCAGTCCATCAAAGGTGACAATATTTCTACTTGGGCTTCCCATGCATGAGCCTGTAGAGTGATTGTACAAAAAAAGATCACTACCAGAGGGCTTAAGTATTTTATTAAGCATACCTTCTATTTTTTAAACAGTTACCAAGTGAGATGGGAACCAGTGCAATGGAACTGAGCTAGGGCATGTGTAGGATGTAGGGGTCCTTAGGCCCACCAAAGGGATGAAAAGTACATGGCTTAATTGTAGTAAAGGTGAAAAGGAACTTGGGATTATTACTGATCATAAGTTGAACATGGCCCAGTAGCGTGGTGCCACGGGAAATAATATAAATAATATTGTCTTCCCTAGGGAGATTAGGCTGCCACCCACACTGTCCTCCTTCCAGAAGGAATTGAAGACTTGCATGTTTGGACAAGTCTTTGAGAATGACTAGTCCCAATGGTCTGCAATTTAATGCCACAGCACTGCACTTTCATCCCATGTCCTAGTTCATTAGCTAAAATTTGCACTATCCTATTCCCTGCTCCTGTTTACAGTTGATTATGTCTTACAACAATTCTCATCATAGGTTATGGGGTGCTGTTTTGACCTTAAACTTTGTTTTATGTGCCTTTGGTTTTATGTTGTATTGTATTGTGTGTTTATTTTTATGCGTTGTTTTAGGCACACTGTGCCATATGTAAGTCGCCCAAGTACCTTTGGTGAGATGGAAGCGGGGTACAAAAATAAAGTTGTTATTATTATTATTATTATTATTATTATTATTATTATTATTATTTGTATTAATGTAACTTTTTGAATAATTTACCCCATTTTCTTCTCTTAATAAAACATGATGTGCACCTCATTAATTTAGACTATTTTCCTATTAGGACCTCAATGTAGAAAATGTTACAATTGGAAAAAGTCATCAACAACAAAAATAATTAATGATAAGAACAGAAGAATAGTAATTTACAATACAGACTGAAAACTACTTATTATCCCTTTTGGAATGAGGTACATACATTTTAATAGTGTTCTGATGAATGTAAAATGTTGCTGGACTCCAAATATTAAGTTCAAATTGTCTGCAACCAGAAATTTTAAAAATAAAATCTTAAACTAAGCAGTTCCACTAATACTCCAAGAACACAGTGGCCACATTAATTACAATTATTCATTATTATTTTTTGCCTTTTGAAGGAGAAATCACGTGCTGGCTTGTGATATGACACTCTCCACTAGTCCACCTCATTATTTCCTCAACATCCACAACAGGTCACAAGCACATAGCATAAGCCAGCACTTGAACCATGAGATATTTCTTCTTCACTAGTAAGGCCACCCTCTCCCACAACTGTAGAAGTAGGAAAAACATTTACAGCAATAATAGTGACAAATCGGTTTTAATGTAACGTATTAATATCTTCAGCACTGGGGAAGAAACTGATAACTACTTATTTGTGATTAGTTATTTCTGAGTCTTCTTGTTATGAAAATTACTTTAATTACTCTACAAATCATGATTTTTTCACCTGAATTTATAAATTACACCTCAAAGCAAATTCTATCCAATATTTATTTGTTATTATTTCTTAAAAATATTTTTAAATCAGGCAAAATACTCACATGGACACATCCAACGGCAACCGCACGTTTCCTCTATCTTAACAGCAGGAAGTCCATTTTGACATGTTGGTCTAGCAATCCTCTCACAATTAATTCGGTGGCTCTCCAGAGCTGTATGGCCACCTGGTAAGCACGTCACAGTGTGACATTGATCCACCAAAGTCCATTTGTCACCAGGCTGTGCAAAATGACACAATATATTAAAATAAGTGTCAATGTAAATGAAATCTGTCTGCCTAAGAATGTTGTTGGTTGTTCTTGTTCAGTAGCTATCAGGCTTTGATCTGCAGTTTCAGATAAGCAAGTAAAGTTATACAGCCCTTGGTCAATTAAAATAATCTTGAACAATCAAACAACTAAAAGCAAGATGTTATGACCATGAAAATAATGGTGGTGTAGAGCTGGGTAGCAACATGCAGCACACAAACTCACCTGCATAAGGTTTTGAGTCTTCTGTCACCATTGAAGCAAAAAAGAACTGGTAAGAGAACTGCAATATACCATGCATGTATAGCATGACTTGTCATTTAATTAAAATAATGCATATATACAGCTCTACACATTTGGGGGGATATTTTTTCAAAATTGTGAACACTGGAGAACTGTATAACAGAAATAAAGCATATTAGAAAAACATAATTGAAAGAATATCTCAGGTGGGTCAAAGTTTCTGGTATACTAGGAAATCAAATAGCATTCAAAGTAGAAAACAAACAAAACAAAAAACCTTTCATAAAGAAGATAAAGAGAGAGGGTAGAAGCCCATATAATATAGTCCATATGAAATGGTCACTTCCGCATTCCAAAAAAACAGCACAACATGAGTTGAAACTATTGGGGACTTCAGGCTTAAAACAAAGTGCCGGAAGTCCCTTCAGAATGCAAAAATATGTGATTTTATTCCAAATTACACCACATCTGAGCAAACATATCCAACTCTAATATATAGACTTTTTTTAGGCATACAAAGCCAATAACAAAGAAGCTCCAACCTTGACAGTAACGAATGAATGAGCAAAATGAGAGTGAATTTAAGTTGGAGAGAGTATTTTACCATTGCCCCACATTTTGTCTATATGAGCATGTCATACAAATAAAGCATAAAATATGGGAATGTTGAGAGAAAAAATTAAAATGTATGACCAACCAATGAGTTCAGGTCTTCTGAAAACACTCAATTTTGTGAGATTATATTGTTAGGAAGCTACCATCACCTCCCCTCTCTTCCAGGCCCCCGTCAGATGGCCTAGATTTCTTCCCCACTGACGCCCAACCTAAGGCTGGCCAGCCCTCCGTCCCACTCCCCCTACTGTTGCTGCAGTGGACTCAGCCTCCTCTTCCCCCTTTCCAGGGGCCCTTCTGCTTCTGCCTCCCGGGGCCCACCATGGCACTGCTGCTGGAGGACCAATGGTCGGTCATACACTGGACCAATATTGAGTGGCCTGAGCCATGCGCCACTTCTCCAACATGAATGAAAAATGGAGCAAGAGTCAGATCAGGCTGCAGGTGCCCTCAGCACCATGGACCCCAGTTGGCTAATTGATCAACTGCCTGCTCCCTCCCTCACACCTTGCCTCATCTGCCCAGCCCAACCTGGCCTAGTGTTGCCCTTTGGCTCAGGGCGCTTGTAGGCGGAGGACCCACGAAGGCAGGGACCGGGTTACAGCAGCCTATGGGCCACTGGGCAAATGGAGTAGTAGCAGATCTTACTTCCTTCCTTCCATGCCTCTCTGGTGATGGTAATGGAAAAAAAGCAATTGATAGCTTCTGCCACCTCATACTCCTGGCACCCAGGGCTTCCTCCTATCTCTCAATCTTGATGGAGAACATGGGAATCTGGACTCTTTGTCCAATCTTTGTCCAATCTACAACTAAGCTTCCTTAGAGATGCTGAAGTAGGCATCATCAGTTCCAAAGCCTTTCTTGTGCAACCTGTCATGGTGTTTTGTAACCATGTTGATATCAATTGCCTGGTTAGAGCCTGGCTTAGCATGTTCTCATTAGCTAAGAAAGCTTATCTTTATTTTAGCAAAATATATGGCTCTGCTATTCAGCTTCAAGATTTTCTCATGGGAAGCCTGGTACAAGGGTGAGAAAGAACTAGTGTGGTTAATAGGTCAATGGGGAAAAAGACCACAAGAGAAGTAGCGTATGCTGAATCCTGCATGTCTTACCATGCTGATGTCAATTGCTTGAATACTGCATGTTCTCATTAATTAAGAATGCTTGTCTTTATTTTGGTAGATGTTTGGGCCTGTTATGGGAGCATAGCAACTTCAAAGTTGTTCTTGTGGGAAGAGGTGTTTGGGTTAATAGGCCAATGGGGAAAAAGATAGCAAAAGAAGTAACATATCCTGGCTCCTGACAAATTGGGTAAAAGCTAGCAATATCATTTGAATTGTGCTACCTATAGATGTATGATGCTTATAATATTCATTAGTCTTTCCATCAGCCGTGATACAGTTCTCTCCCCTTGATTGCTTTAAATAAATCATTACTACTTCAAGTGAGCTTATTGATGATCAACCATGAAATAATGAGAATTGTCAACATGATTTTGCCAGATGTCTAAGGCATCTCACATCCAGAGTGGATGCCCGAACAATCCCCACTACTGATAAATTTGGCAGAGGCCAATGGCACTTCCCTAAATATAGCACATGGTGGATGCCGAAGCATTCCCCACATTGTATCAGATTTGGATGAGGTCCTATGGCATTTTCCAAAACACTGCAGATCTCCTGGCACTTTCCATATTCTATCTGGATTGGCAGAGTGCCCACAAAGGAAATATCAAAGCACTCCCCATGTTCTCTCTGGTTTGGCGAAGTCTCACAACAATTACCTTGAGGCAGAAAGTAAAGCACTCTCCAGATTATCTCTGGTTTGGCAGAGGCTCCCAGGAATACATAAAATGGTATGAACTCTGCATTCTCTCTAGTTTGGCAGCCTACCACAAATGCCTGCAATAGAAAGCAAACCACTCCCAATAGTATCTCTGGGTTAGTGGAGGCCAGTCTCATTGCCTGCAGCTGAAAGCAAAGCATTCCCCAGTTTCCTTCTGGCTTGGCAGAGGCTCCCAAGGATTGTCAGAGTCAGGTGGTAAGGCACTCCACCTGTTCTTTATGGTTTGGCAGAGGCTCACCAATCGCCTGATACAGAAGGCAAAGAATACTACAATTTTCTTTGGTTTGGCAGAGGCCCCAAGGATTGCCTGAGTCAGATGGCAAAGGACTCTCCACTTTCCCTATGGCTTGGCAGAGCCCTACAACAAACACCCTAGGTAGATAGCCCAGCAATATCTGTTTGTTATCTGGGTTGACAGAGGTCATGCCTGATGGCAAAGCACTCTGCACCTTCATCTGCCCATGGTAGGTGGCAACACTACCATTATGATTCTGCAACCTGTGGGCTGATGAGAAACAAAAACATACAGACAGTAGATATGCAATTACACCATCAAGCATTGTGTGAACCAAAACTGCTAAGTAAATAAAGTTGTGTAGCGGGTTAATTGTTGCACTCCAGGGCAGGAAAAGCCCTCTGACTTTAAACACCACACGTTGCATAGGAAAACAATCCTTTTATTGAAGATAATTAAAAAAACAATCCTTTTATTGAAGATAATTTAAAAAGCAGCAAGTAAAAAGCACTTTAAAGAACTAGGTAAATCCAATTAGGTAAGAAGATAAGCAGGAACAAAACAGTCCAGGGTAAAGTTCAGCAAAGTCCATGAAAACAAAGTCTACACTTCTCTAATATAATCCAGAAAACCAGAAAACATTGATCCAAGGCATGAGTATGTAGTCATAGTCATCTTCCAAGCTAGGCTGAATCTTCCAAGCTAGGCTTCCATGAACAAGGACGAGAACTTAACTTGATCCTAAACAATGCTTCATCTGACTATATTTCTCATACTTGGAACTTTTAACCCCTTGTTAAGCTATCCCAAGCACTCAGAAATTGGTTTTGCTTTAGTTGAGACTTCCTTATCTTTTTCTGTTGGATTCTGGCAGACTGCCGAAGGCACTGTTCAGCTTGCCTGTTTTGACTAATCTCCTGCTGTCTATCTCATTAACTTCTGCAGGTGCAGAGTTGTTTTCAAGCCCCAAATCCTGGGAACTCTCTGGTAACAATTCGGGGAGTACACCATCATTCCCACACCCCTCAGGGACATTCTCATGGGAAACTACACTTTGAACAGGGATCTCCTGGTCATTCTCTGCATTAATATCCTTGACCCAACCATTGCCATCTTGAAACTCATTGCCATCACTCCCCACATCTAAAGCACCCTGATCCTGAAACACAATCACAGACTGAGCTCCAACATTGATGACTTAAGAGTAGCCCCACAAATTCAAAGTTATTTTCTACTATGCTGTCTTACTACAGTAGTTTTTAAAAAGTAATATTATCATTATGTGTGTAGGGAGCTGTTGTGGTGCAATGAGTTAAACCTTTGTGCCAGAGAATTCACGAGATGGGGTGAGCTCCCATCAGTCAGCTCCAGCTCCCTATGTAGGGACATGAGAGAAGCCTCCCATGGGATGGTAACACATCTGGGCATCCCCTGGACAATGTATCTGAAGACAGCCATTCTCTCACACCAGAAGTGAATTGCAATTTCTCAAGTCGCTTCTGACACAATAAAAAAATCATTATGTGTATTTAGACCCTGCCTTTTTCTCTCCACAAGGAGACTCAAAGTACTCCTTGTGCAAGTAAAAAGGTACTCATTTGGAAACCAGTCTTCATAATGCTCTATAACAGGGGTCCTGAAACGAAGGCCTGGGGCCGAATGTGGCCCTCCAAGGTCATTTGCTCGGCCCTCGTTTAGGGTCAACCTAAGTCTGTAACAACTTGAAAGCACACAACAACAATCCTATCTCATCAGCCAAAAGCAGGCCCACAATTCCCACTGAAATACTAATAAATTTATATTTGTTAAAATTGTTCTTCATTTTAATTATTGTATTGTTTTTAAGTGGGGTTTGCACTACAAATAAGATATGTGTGGTGTGCATAGGAATTCATTAATGTTTTTTTTTTTCAAATTATAATCCGGCCCTCCAACAGTTTGAGGACTGTAACCTGGCCCTCTGTTTAAAAAGTTTGAGGACCCCTGCTCTATAAATTCGACTAAGTATCCAGGGATTTTTGCCCTTAACTTGACTTTCCATTGCACTAAGCAAAGTCAGGGGATACTCCACACATTGCAGAAGACATTGCAATATACTCAGGTTTGCAGTCATCTGGACAGCAGAATTAGATCCATTTTGACCTGATCTATTGTCCATACTCACACTGCCACCATCAGCTTTACTGCACTGACCATGAACCACCAGTTGGCCATGTAGCTCTTCTAATCTATTAACCAAAAGCAAGACAACATTTGAGCAATATGTACTTACTGCCTTTATATTGCCATCTTCATCTACGCACTCTTGGAGAGTTTCTAAAAACATAAGCACAAGTATTAGTCTTCTAGAACATGAACAGCCAATAGTTTACTAGATAAAATCAAAGGCCAGCATTTTGTCCACATAGTGGCTGATTGGATGTTTATGGAAAGCTCACAAATGGGTCCTGTGTACAACAGACCCTTTTCACTCCATTAGTCTTTTGTGCATCCCACAAATGTGTTCCAGATGATAGAGAAATCTCCTAAAAAGTGCGCTAGGTGTTAAGAGGCAGACTACCCCAGATAGTAGGCTTTGATCACCCATCAAAACCTGTCTGGCATGGGACACTCTACCAACAGCAATACTACCAACACCATGGCCTCTTTCGTCACAAGAGTATGTAATCTCTTGGGGATTACATATCCCCATTTTACATATGAGTGAAAGGGGACTATTGCACTCATACCCATTTGTGGACTTTCCATAGGCACATCTAGTATCTGAGAAAGTCTGCCATAGAAATATAGTGCTAAGAAATATAGTGCAATGGGATGCATTGACAATAGCAGGAATAACCTTTGTGCCATAGGAATTGTGGACACTTAACTTAGCAGACATAAACCGCCTTGAGTCACCTTCAGGCTGAGAAAGGTGGTATATAAATACGGTAAATAAATAAATAATTTAACATGCTTAGGGTACTACCATCACCTCTCAATATGACATTAGTATAAAATGATGAAAATAATGAAAAACACATACATAGTCCCACATAGGATTATGTTCACTTAACATTCCCCCCCCCCCCTTTAGACGTTACTGATGCTTCATTTCCTTTATGTGGATGAAAGGTTACGTGACCCTTTGGGGTATTTAGAAATATCAACTTTACCTACAGGAGTAGAATTATGAACCATCTAGGAATTTAAGATCTTCTGGGGAGGTCCTGCTCTCGGTCCCGTCTTCTTCAGAGGTTCGGTTGGCGGGGACAAGAGATAGGACCTACACAACTCCTGGAAAGTCACTATGCTGCTTGGAAGCTTGGTTTTGTTAAGACACTCTTTCTTTTAATTTGCAAATGTAACTTCTGGATAACCAGACACCCCTGGGTGTAGGAACATTGCCCTACTTTTGGGTAGACCTTTGTTTCCAAACTGAGGGATGGTGGTAATGGTTCTGCTAACTATTTTGAATGTTCCGTCTTAAATGTTGCGATTTTATATCGTTGATGTATTATTTATAATGTACTGTTTTCTATTTTTTTATTTTATTTTATTGCTGTGTTCTGTTGTATATTGATGTATTGTATTGTGGGCTTGGCCTTGTGTAAGCTGCCCCAAGTCCCCTTGGGGAGATAGTGATGCGGTATAAATAAAGTTATTATTATTATTATTATTATTATTATTATTATTATTATTATTAAGAGATACCATAATTAGCCATATCAGCAGATCACAAGGATGGTAGTGCATGTGCTGGTAATCTCAAGGTTAGGCTTCTGCAATGCACTTTACACTGAGCTACCTCTATACCAAGTTTGGAAACTCCAATTAGTTCAAAACATGGCAGCCAGATTAGTTACAGGAACATCTAGGATTGAGCATATCACTTCTATATTGAAGTTACTCCACTGATTGCCAATTAGTTTCTGAGCAAAGTACAAAGTGCTAGTTTTGACCTTTAAAGTCTTCCATGGTTTGGGTCCAGGTTACCTACAGGATCACCTTCTCCTGAACAATCCGGCTCCTGCACTGAGATTATTTATAGGGCGGCAACTCTGACCAGCCAGAACCCAATTGGTGACCATCACCCAAATTACCTTTTCCTTGGCTGCCCCAAGACTGTGGAATTGCCTGCCAGAAGTGCTCTGACAGCTATATGACCTGTTAGAATTTAAGACCCAACTGAAAACTCATTTCTTCCAGTAGGCCTATCCAATCAATTTTAAGTTGTGAATTTTGGTCTGCTTTTTGTCAGTGATTTTTAACCTGAGTATCTCTTTATATGTATTTTAATAGTGTTTGATTCCTTTAACAATGTTACACTCCTCCCCGAGCCACAAAGAGAGATGTGTAATAAGTTGTTGTTAGGTTTGAGATATTTTTAAGCTTTCTTCTTGAGCAATTGTTTTCCTGAGGTCCAAAACATGCAAGCTCCTCTTTATGGACCTGTTACTTCTTAACGGACTTGCTCTTACCAAAACCTTTTTATTTATGAAGCATTTCTCAAGTACATAATGTAACTGTTCTCTAGGAGAAGAAAATGGAACTATAGTTTCTGAAGTTAACTTGAGCAATGGGAAAATGTAAAGATGGAGAGGGGGGTGCCTTTATTATTTTGATGAGTTTTTCATTTTCTAGATACATATGAAGCTTACCTGTGCAAAGTTTCTTCACAAATTCACCCAAGATAACTGTGGTGAGAAGGTCATCATACTGTTGCAGCTGAATTATCCTGTCAGATGCAGATGGCCCAGCTAAAGTACGTAGTTGTTCCACATCGTATCTGTCTCCGATTCCAATGGGAAACAATGATATCCCTAAGAAAAAGGGAAGCAATGGGAAGCAATGATATCCCTATGTTCATATACTTCTTACTTTCAATGTGCATTGTTGTACATGTTGTACAAAAATGATCTAATTAAAGATTTCACCAGCTAATGATAATTATTTCCTTGCCTAATTTCAATAGATTTCTTTCTGCAAATATGTTGCACAGCTAGCAAACAATACTTTAGATCAGATATTTTACTGTAAGAACGTTAGAAAAATACAGGGCAGAACCAACAGACTTCACTGGGGGACACTTCAGTGAGGGGGAAGTTACCCCTCTCCATGTAGTCTTTTGTGCATCCCACAAATGTGTTCCAGATGAAAGACAAATCATTCTGACCTACTTCTGGGGTGCTGCAAAAAGCTGCAGGATGAAGTGCTAGAAATAACTTGACATTTGATTTAGGGCATAAGTAATGAAATGCTCACAAAATTTCAAAATTATAAAAAACTAAACAATGTTAATAAATGTAGTCTAGACACAAGGCTACCAGCTGTTGATCGCCATTTAATCAGTCAGGAGCAAGACATGGTATGACAAACTGCCTCAGCTTCATCTACTCCAGTGGAAAGTATAAGAGCCACAAGTAGGTCTAACAAGAAACCACATCTAACCCAAGATCTGACACCACTAATTAGTCCTAATGATTGTTAATGTTGCTGCCAGTGAAACAGTCATATTTATGCTCAACAAGAGCAAACTGGGTCTTTTAACATAGAGGTCTTCCAGCCAATTCCCAATTGTTGTGCCATGATTAAGCAACTGGCAGGTTGACATCTATACCACCACCCAAACTCAATACCTCTACCTTTTAATCACACATAATCTTTTCAACAAATAATAAATATGCAAATACCGTATGGTCCTGATTCATTAGTGCAAAAGTAAAATATGAAGGAATCTCAATAGCATAACAGACTTTCACTCATTTTAATTGTAATAACCTTCCTCTGAGGATGGCTTGATAAGAATTAAAAAGTCAATAAATTGCTAGGCATAGCTAGCAAACTATATAAATAAAAATGTAAGGTTTGTTTGTGGGATTAACATAACTCAAAAACCACTGGACAAATTGACAACAAATTTGGACACAATACACCTAACAGGCCAACAAGTGACCATCACTCATAAAAACACTGGAAAACACAGCGGAAGAGACTTAAAAAGCCAAAAAAAATAAAAAAATACATTACAACACATGCGCAAAACCACATATACACAAATATGCACACACACATATATACATATATACACAAACAAAACACATATACACAGACTATGCCACAGCAAAGCATGGCAGGGGACGGCTAATAAAAAATGTAATGTTTGTTTGTAGGATTAACATAACTCAAAAACCACTGGACCAAATGACACCATATTTGGACACAATACATCTATCAGGCCAACAAGTGACCATCACTCATAAAAACAATGAAAAACACAGCAGAAAAGACTTAAAAAGCCAAAAATAAAAATAAAAAATACATTACAACACATGTGCAAAACCACATATACACAAATATATAAATACATATATATACATACAAAACACATATACACAGACTGGGCCACAGCAAAGCATGGCGGGGGTGGCTAGTGCTTTATATAACTCAATAATAAACTACACAAACGGGATTTTGCATGAAGAATCCATATGCAATGCAAGAACTAGAAGATTCCCAGAATACCTCATAAGAACTTGAGATGGAATGAAGGGAGACTTTATTACATCTCAAGATCTTATGGGATATGCTGGGAACTAACAACAAATTATTGCTGTATGTGTCAAAGTGGTAAGAAAGCATTTCCCACTACATATGGTGGAATTTTATTTCCAAAGACCGGTCAAAAACTGGGAATTGTAGCCCAACACACCAGGGAGGCAATGATTTCCTCATCCCTTCTCTATCTCAAACATTAGAGTTACTCCCAAAATGCAATCAGAAAATGTAAATAAAAATAAATTAACAGGATTTACTATTCACTCTTGCAGAGTATGCAGCAGTGTTGATAGAGTCTTGAGATGTATCTGATATGAAAATCACTATTGCTTTGGAAGCATTGGGCCGTCCTCCATTGATTTCAGAAATGGCATGCTGCACTGTGAAGTCTATCACTTTCCCTGAAAAGAAAAGGAAAAAAAATACTTTAAATTATAGAGTTGGACCACTGAGTCCAAACACCTACTCAGAGTAGTATCTCCACAAGTGAGGAAATCCACAAGCAGATTAATAACAGTGTATAGGAAATTGGCTTAAAACTGGGAAAGAATGAGAAGAACTATCTAAAGATAGATTTAAAGAACATTAAGTAGAGCCAACTACTTTAATGCAACTATAGTGACATCCAGTGGGAAGAAACAATCAAAAACATTATCACCAAACAGACATTATTAGGACAATGTGCTACACTTAGCAAACTATTCCTTATTTAATCCCCATTCAGGGAGATTAAAAAACTTGACATCATCTGTCTAAATCTGTCTGACTCAGAGAGAATTCAAAGAAATTCAAGGGATAAAAATGTCTCTTGAGTTTTAGTGTATATTTCATAAAACCCAAACAAATTATGCCAGAACATATGTTTATCTAAAGAGGAAAGTTTGTTTGGAGTAGCTGTCAAACCGTCTTGTTTGCAAAAATTATAGTGAACACAATTTCAGTGTCTTAAAAATGCTGTTTTTGAATACATTTGCTATTTTTTAAAATCCTCCCTGCCTGGTATGACTCCGCAGGAGGCACTGAATTTCCCCCCCTCTGAACTGGTCTTTCATAACAGAATAGTCCATGCATTACGACTGTGGATAGAGTGATTTTTAATAGTGATTTGCAATGCTTTATATGTTTTAATGTGCATTTAATTTTAATTTTAAAACATTTGTTTTAATGTGTTCTAATTTAATTTTAATTGCACTGAATAGTTGCCATATGTAAAGCTGCCTTGAGCCCCTTTTGGGGAAGAGAAAGGCAGGATACGAATGGAGTAAGTAAATACATAAATATATTGTCGAAGGCTTTCATGGCTGGAATCACTAGGTTCTTGTGGGTTTTTTCGGGCTATAGAGCCATGTTCTAGAGGCATTTCTCCTGACGTTTCGCCTGCATCTTGGCAAGCATCCTCAGAGGTAGTGAGGTCTGTTGGAATTAGGACAATGGGTTTATATATCTGTGGAATGGCTGGGGTGGGGCAAGGAGCTCTCCCTGCTGCAGTTAGGTGTGAATGTTTAGCTGATCACCTTCATTAGCATTTGAAGGCCTGCCTGAGCCTGGGAAAATCTGTTGCTGGGAGGTGTTAATCTGTGCCTGGTTATTTCCTCTCTGTTGTTTTGCTGTTATAATTTTAGAGTTTTTTAATACTGGTAGCCAGATTTTGTTCATTTTCATGGTCTCTTCCTTTCTGTTGAAATTGTCCACATGCTTGTGGATTTCAATGGTTTCTCTGTGTAGTCTGACATGGTGGTTGTTGGTGTGGTCCAGCATTTCTGTGTTCTCAAATAATATGCTGTGTCCAGGCTGGTTCATCAGGTGCTCTGCTATGGCTGACTTCTCTGGTTGAAGTAGTCTGCAGTGCCTTTCATGTTCCTTGATGCGTGTCTGGGCGCTGCGTTTGGTGGTCCCTATGTAGACTTGTCCACAGCTGCATGGTATACGGTAGACTCCTGCAGAGGTGAGAGGATCCCTCTTGTCCTTTGCTGAACGTAGCATTTGTTGGATTTTCTTGGTGGGTTTGTAGATTGTTTGTCTGTTGTGTTTCCTCATCAGCTTCCCTATGCGGTCAGTGGTTCCCTTGATGTATGGCAGGAACACTTTTCCTCTGGGTGGATCTTCATCTTTACTCTCGTGGCTGATGTCTGAGGTGGAATATCCATTGGCCTGGAGAGCCCAGTTGAGGTGGTTCAGTTCATCTTGGAGGAGGTGGGGTTCGCAGATTCTTTTTGCACGGTCTGCCAAGGCTTTAATGGTGCTTCTTTTTTTACTTGGGTGATGGTTGGAGTTTTTATGTAGATATCTATCTGTGTGTGTGGGTTTTCTGTAGACGGTGTGACCCAATTGTTGATCTGGTTTGCGGATGACTAGGACATCTAGAAAAGGCAGTCTTCCTTCATTTTCTTTTTCCATGGTGAACTGGATGTTTGGGTGGATGCTGTTAAGATGGTCCAGGAACCTGTTGAGTTCTTCTTCTCCATGGCTCCAAATGGTGAAGGTGTCATCCACATATCTGAACCATATCGTGGGCTTTTTGGTTGCTGTCTCCAGGGCTTGTTTTCAAAGTGTTCCATGTAGAAGTTAGCTATGACCGGGCTGAGAGGGCTCCCCATAGCTACTCCATCTTTCTGTTCGTAGAATTCATTGTCCCACTGAAAGTAACTGGTGGTGAGGCAATGGTGAAACAGAGCTGTGATGTCTTCTGGGAACCTCTGGTTGATGAGTGCCATGGTGTCTGCTACCGGGATCATGGTAAATAGAGATACCACATCGAAGCTGATCAGTTTGTCGTTTGTATTTAGCTTGAGATTGCTGATTTTTTCTATGAAGTGGGCTGAGTCCTTGATGTAGTGTGTAGTGAGCCCAATATGGCTTTGTAACTGTGCAGCAAGAAATTTTGCTAGGTCGTATGTGGGGGATCCAATGGCACTCAGCAAAGGACAAGAGGGATCCTCTCACCTCTGCAGGAGTCTACCGTATACCATGCAGCTGTGGACAAGTCTACATAGGGACCACCAAACGCAGCATTGCCCAGACACGCATCAAGGAACATGAAAGGCACTGCAGACTACTTCAACCAGAGAAGTCAGCCATAGCAGAGCACCTGATGAACCAGCCTGGACACAGCAGATTATTGAGAACACAGAAATGCTGGACCACACCAAAACCACCATGTCAGACTACACAGAGAAGCCATTGAAATCCACAAGCATGTGGACAATTTCAACAGAAAGGAAGAGACCATGAAAATGAACAAAATCTGGCTACCAGTATTAAAAAACTCTAAAATTATAACAGCAAAACAACAGAGAGGAAATAACCAGGCACAGATTAACACCTCCCAGCAACAGATTTTCCCAGGCTCAGGCAGGCCTTCAAATGCTAATGAAGGTGATCAGCTAAACATTCACACCTAACTGCAGCAGGGAAGAGCTCCTTGCCCCACCCCAGCCATTCCACAGTATATAAACCCATTGTCCTAATTCCAACAGACCTCACTACCTCTGAGGATGCTTGCCATAGATGCAGGCGAAACGTCAGGAGAAATGCCTCTAGAACATGGCTCTATAGCCCGAAAAAACCCACAAGAACCTAGTAATACATAAATAAATAGTCAAAATGTCTAGTGAATTCATGGCTTGGGCTGGATGGGAGGTGAAAGCTTAGGATGAAAGTTGCTCTGAGCACTTTTTCAGTGATAATAATAATAATAATAATAATAATAATAATAATAATAATAATGTTATTTTTATACCCCACCAACCATCTCCCCAGGGATACTCGGGCCGGCTTACAAGGGACAAGCCCAACAACTACAGATAAAACATGATCAAATTAAAAACATCAGATAAAATATAAAAACAATCACAATTGTAAACAACAACAAAATAATATGACTGAGAAAGAACATAGCTGCGGTTCAGGCTCCATAAATGGAGTACAACCTACAGGGAGCGCAGGAAAGTGCAGCAATCAAATAGACAGGGCTGGGAATAATGTCATCAAAAGTGTTGAGGTGGGCACTAAAAGAGCCAGCATAAAGTGCTGAAACTTAAGGTAGGGACAGGGGAAAAATTACTGGTGGACTGCTTAATCAAAAGCACACCGGAACATCCAGGTTTTTAGTTGTGACCAAAAAGAGGACAAAGTAGACAGGTATCTAGACAGGTGTCCGATCTCCCTAGGGAGGGAGTTTCAGAGCCGGGGGGCCACCACCGAGAAGGCCCTCTCCCTCGTCCCCAAAAACTGTGTTTGAGATGGTGGAGGGAGAAAGAGCAGTGCCTCCCCAGTCCTCAAGGTCCGCGCTGGTTCATAGGGGAAGCTGCAATCGCGGAGATAAGCAGGTCCCAAACTGTTTAGGGCTTTATAGGTAATAATCTGCACCTTGAATTGGGACCAGAAACTTATTGGAAGCCAGTGGAGCTGTTTAAATAGGGGGGTGGAATGCTCCCTGTAACCAGCTCCTGTAAGTAGTCTGGCCACAGATCTGTGGAGCAACTGTAGTTTCCAGGCCATCTTCAAGGGCAACCCCACGTGAAGCGCATTGCAGTAATCCAATCTAGAGGTGACTAGGGCATGGATCACCATGGCCAAATCAGATTTCACGAGGTACGGGCGCAGCAGGCGCACAAGCTTTAACTGTGCAAAGGCCCTCCCAGCAACTGCCAACACCTGAGCATCAAGTGTCAAAGCAGAGTCCAGAAGGACCCCCAAGCTGCGCACCTGTATCCTCAGAGGGAGTGGGACCCCATCGAGCACAGGTAGCCACCCTATACCCTGATCAGTCCTGTGACAATTGTAAGTCATTCTTTAGATCTTTAGGTTCACTTTCTCATGCTATTTTAGAATATACACTGTTTGCTCCATAAAGGTGCACATTGTCCATTCTAGACAGGTGCACAGCTACCAGGAGGATCTGCTTTTGGGCAAACCAATTCCACAGAGCCCTCACAAGCTTAAGAGAGGTAGATGGGTGAGTGCCTCTTTGTGGGTTGATATAACAGATTACCATAATATTGTCAGATGCCATTTGAACGTGAAAACTCCATGGCTTAATCCAGATACACAATGATAATGAATCTGGCATGATGTTATGTCAAGTGTTGTAATAGAGGTAAAGCCTGAGTGACCAGAATGGAATCAGGTCACACAGATGGAAAATTGACTGAAGTGTTGGCAATACCAAGAAGTGAAAAACATGATTTGAAGTTGATGGTCAGGAGCAACTTGAAAAACTGCAAGTTGCTTTTGGTGTGAGAGAATTGGTGGTCTGCAGGGATGTTGCCCAGGGGACGGCCGGATGTTTTGATGTTTTACCATCCTTGTGGGAGGTTTCTCTCATGTCCCCACATGGGGAACCAGAGCTAACAGAGGGAGCTCCTCCACGCTGTCCCCGGATTCGAACTGTCGGTCTTCAGTCCTTCCGGCACAAGGGTTTAACCCATTGCGTTGATGATGATGATGGAATGTTGGAAAAATGGCAAACCAAATTCCCTATATATAAAGATCCATTATGCCTAGGCTATAAAAATGGAGGGGGACTGTTTATTTTAAAGTCAGTCCAATAATCCATTTTAGGAGTGAACGGGATTATCATCCCTTAAAACCAAACTCAGTAATCACTTACCTAGTCTGCCAGGGCCTTGCTCTCTCTGATGAATTGCACTCACTATAGACAATAGATTCACCTTCTCTTGGGGTACTTTCCATGACATTTCCAAAGTATTGACATTTCCATACTGAAGAACAGCCACCTGAATTGCCGTAGGGCCTGGAGAATTATAAAAGATGAATGCAATGGAACTCAAGAGTGCTTGAATTTTACAAGTAATACTGCCAAAACTGTTTCTTAAGTCAAATCTAGCCTACAACAACTATCATTACCGAGAGGCTTTCTCAGATTCAACATATGGTTCTATGTCCATCTATTGCTGTAAATGGAATGTTATAACAGACAATCAGAGACATATTACTTTCTTCAACTTATTTCGAGATGTTCTAATGGACCCCAATGAATATTTGCCCAACCATGGAGCTAGGAAAATTCCCATCCAACTGATGATACAGTTATTCTTTCTCATTCTATACCTGGGCTAAACTATCTACTACATTACTAGATGTTGAGTATTCCTTATCCAAAATGCTTGGGGCCATTTTTATTATTTTGGAATGTTGTATACACATACATAATGACATGACTTAGAGATAGGACCCAAGTACACACATGAGGCTCATTGTGTTTCATATATACCTTACACATGTAGTCTAAAAGTAAATTTATACAATATTTTAAAATAATTTTGTGCATGTGTGTACATTGAACCATTGCAAAGCAAAGGCATCAATATCTCTACCACCAATTGGGACAATTCTGAATTTGGGAGTATTTGAAATTTCAGAATTCCAGATAAGGGATTTTTTGTGGTAATTGGGGTGTTGGGTGCAGGAAGGTATTGCCATCTCACCCCTCAAGGCTGTCTGAATTTGAGGAGTGCAGGATGGCCAGGGGACAAGATCCTGGGGCATGTATGGCGATCAAGATAGTATTCCCCAGCACCAAAGCACCGGGAAAGGTCCAGATCTTCCACGATTACTTCGACCTTTCCTGGGTTGTTTAAACCTGGGGATCAATCTGGATTATTTGGTTTCACCTGGTCAAATCCTATCAGTCTGTGTGCATTTCCAACACTGAATTAAATGGCAGTGTAGATACGGTCTTAAAACTGATGGCATCTTACACTCAATTAAACAGAGTGGTTCAGTCAAAGAGGCTGTAGTGAAGGTGGTGGTGGTGGTGCACAAATGTCCTTCTTTAAAATGTGGTGCAAAAAGTGTATCTGAACATTACTCAGCTCTAAAGTGGGTGTGTGCTTTGCTTTATGGTGTTTTTCCACTGTTACAACAGAAAAAGCTAAATGTTAAACTGCAACATAGATTGCATCCACATTGTAGAATTTGACATCACTTTAACTGTAATGGAATTGAAGTTTTATGAAGTCTTTAGCCTCCTCTGCCAAAGAGTTCTGGTGCCTCACCAAATTCCGAATTCCATGTCATTGGGCTGTGGCAATTAAAGTGATGGCAAATTCATTAATTCTTCAGTGTTGATGTACCCATCAGAATGGTGTGAAATGCTTGGAGTACAACATTTGAGGGCCTCCTACAGTGTTACAACCTTGTGAAACAAAATAACTACATGAATTGGATTAACTCAGAATTTCACATCTGAATTTCTAATGTCCCCTCCTCCCCAATTTTCTCCATGCCTAGGAGAAGCAAAACATGTTACATAAAACAATTAAAGTAAATTTACTCAGATTGAATAGTAGTGGTAAATTCCAGCTTTTCTTTATACACAATTTGGATTTTCCAATTCCTGGTATATAATTTTGATTATTAGTTTGGAAAATCATTTTTAAAAGTGCTTTCAGAGTACCACATATGAACACCCTTCACACCCTCCCCTAAAGAAACTGAACACCGACTTTAAATCTATAAAACAATGCAGTGAATATGTAGGGCTCACCAATATCAGTGTGTTCAATAAATGCTTTCACAAAACGTTTCATTTTCTCAAACTGTGATTCATCAACATTGGAGCTTCCGTCCAGTAGAAATATCACATCAATTGGTTTATTGCAGGTTCCTAAGATAACAAATACATATATATTTTGTTTACTGATCAACTAACAGACAAAGTTGAATCTTCATAAAGAAACACAATTTGTTGAAATAACCTCCCCACCCCCAAAGAAACAACAGAATAACACTTTTATTTATTTTCAAATGTAAGAAATTGTTGCTATGTAACCCTGACTGGTAAAGACTCTGTGCCCATTTTCCAAAGTAGTGCGGAGCAATGTATTACTCCTAGAATACAACTGATCACAGGTCTACAATCTTTTCAGACTTTGGACCTTATTATGGGCTTTTATCTGCACAGAGCATGTCTTCTTTTCTCTATAGCAGATAAGATTTCTGCTACTACTAATCATTTCGCCAGATTATTTCCTGATAACATTTTTTATTTGTGTTGCTTATTTTGTGTTCCTGCGTGGTAGGGGGTTGGATTGGATAGCCCATATGTTCTCTATCAACTCTATAATTCTACCATACCACAAATATCAAAATACAGTGTAAAACCTGTGCTGGATGGGGTTACACCTCCCCCCCCCCCCCCCCCCCCCCCGAAGATGCCAGTTCACAGCTTGGGTGTGATCCTGGACTCATTGCTCAGCCTGGAATCTCAGGTTTCAGTGGTGACTAGGAGAGCATTCGCACAATTAAAACTTGTGCACCAGCTGCGCCCGTACCTTGGGAAGTCTGACTTGGTCATGGTAGTCCATGCTCTGGTATAGACTACTGCAACACTTTCTACGTGGGATTGCCTTTGAAGACTGTTTGGAAGCTTTAAATGGTCCAACGGGCGGCAGACAGGTTATTAACAGGAGCAATGCTCAGGGAGCACACGACTCCTCTGTTGCACCAGCTCCACTGGCTGCCAGTCTGCTAGCGAGCACAATTCAAAGTGCTGGCTTTAGCCTATAAACCCTAAACGGTTCTGGCCCAGCTTATCTTTTTTTAAAAAAATTATTCTTTATTGGTTTTAAAAATAGAAATACAAATACAAAAAACAGATACGAATTTGAAACACTCAGGGGCGGTGGGGTTGGGAAATAAAAGGATGGGGAGACTGGGAAGAGGGGGGGGACAGGGGTGGGAGAGGGGGAGGGGGGTGAGGAGGGAAAAAAGAAGGGTAGGGAATATAAGACGACAGGCAAACACAACACATTATAAAACACAGAACCACTATCCATCCCCTTTTAGATGAGGATGGAGGGTAGTGACTTCCATCTAGTTTCCATCCAGAGTATCCTCTGCAATTCTCAGGGGATTCACTATAGATCTCCTGACTTATCCTGCACCTTACTGTTTAAGCGACTAATTATCCATGTCTCTTCTATTTGACTCCTGGCCCTTTTAAGATTCATATTTCTTTTTTTCATATTCATCAAAGCTAGACCAGTGACATTAGATCGACCCCCACCCTCTTAACATTTCACAAAAAAGTTAAAACCTTGCTTTTTGAGCAAGCTTTTTCAAATGCAGTGTAGTAGACAAACTCTGATCTTCGGAACGACTGGACAATACGACTGGATAATGATTTTGGTAATGAGACGCAGAGGATCTATGTTTTTATCAGTTTTATTATTTACTGTATTTTATTTACATTAAATGTTTTGACTGTTTTTATGTTATTGTGGGCATCAAATTGTACCATTTGTAAACCGCCCTGAGTCGCCTTCGGGCTAAGAATGGCAGTGTATAAATACAGTAAATAAACAAACAAATAAATAAATAAATCATGGTTATAATGTTTTTAAAACATCGCATTTAGAATAATTAAACTACCCTATTTGAAACAGCTGTTTCAAAATATTCCAAGAGTATTTAAGGACCTCATCACATGAGATCCTTGATGCAGGGGACAGTGGGGAATCTATAGTGGCAGTGGGGTGAATCCTTTTGTGAAAGAGTTCTTAAGCACTGAAGCAGCCTCCCATAAGGCCCTATGACAGTAATGGTATCAGGAGAAAGCCCTTTTCAAGAATATTAAACTTTGACTTGTCATATTTATCTGAGAAATCTCACAGTTACCAAGACTTTAACAAGGATTGTTTTTATTCTCATCTATACGACCATATAATGAAGTTTCAAATTATACTATATGGTCAGTGTGAACTTATTGTCTCTGCGTGTTTCCTGTATACATAGGATGTTACATGAAATGGTCTGACATTTTGGCCAGTAGTTCTTCCTTAGCAAGTGACAAACCTTCTATATTAATAGACACAATAGTTAGAAATGGTCTTGATAAAGATCTTTGGTGCTCATCCATATGTGAAGGGAAAAAAGACACACCTCCCATTCAAAATGTTTCAAATGTTTAAAAGCAATGCTTTTGGGTTTGGAAAGATTAGCCATTTACAAGAAACATTGCCTGGGGGACACCCGACTGTATATACTCAGTCTTCGAGGAGGCTCTTTCCATGTCCCTTTTGGCGTCCCCCCAGCAACAGCAAGGGTATTCCTCTGGGAAGATAAACCAGGAAATCCCAACTGAATGGCCTCCCACGAGGGTCTTCCTCCAGGGGCAAACCAAGAATGGGCAACTTGGAAGTCCCTGAACAGACTCAGAAGTGGAGTGGGCATATCAAAAGACAACCTGGCAAAATGGCACTACCTAAAAGAATCCCACACCTTGTTTGACTGTGGAGCAGAACAGACAACTCCGCATCTGTATGCTTGTCCATTGTGCCCTGCCTCATGTATAGAGGAAGAGTTGCTCGAGGCTACAGTTGCCCTTTTTGATTAAAGGATATTTAGCTGCCTGCGCTCCTTCTATTTTTATCTGTTTTATACTAATTTATGCAATGCTTTTGATATGAAATAAATAAAAAGTGTGAACATAACATGAGTCTACACCGCAATATATAGTAGTGCAGATAGGAACTCAGGGCCTTTCTACACTGGCCCAAATTTGCATGAACTTTGTATTTTAAAAAGCCATTGGTCCCATCTTCCCTCATCACCTTTTAAGGCTTTAAAATAGTAAACATATGCTCTTTGCTCTGATGCACCTCCTTGCTCTGATGCACCTCCAAATGATGGAGTAGAGCTTTGAGGGGGCATTTTCCCCGCCCATCTTGCAAGCTCCATTGTATCATTTAGAGGGACAATGGATCAAGGAGGAGCCACCAGGCTCAGTAAAGAGCCTATTTTTACTATTTTAAAGCCTAAAAAGAAGATGGGGGATGACACCATCATCCCTCCTCCATTGACTGCTTGAGCCCACAGAGGCAGAATGGCAGTCTAGGCTTTAAAATAGTAAAAATAAGCAATCTCAAGGGCTGTCTCAACACCTGGGTTAATGTGCATTTGGATGCCTGGGTTAATGTGCATTTGATAATGTGCCCCCTACACCACATTATAGTTCAGTGTAGATGTGGTCTCAGAGATACAATTTTGAGAATTTCCCATATCCTGATATGACCTTGAGTCAAAATAGTTTTTGAGTTTGAAAGCATTACAAAATTCAGCAAAATATACCTGTTTTCCTAGCTAGAATACCAGACAAAATAATATTATGGCAACACAAATATTAACATGTCACCAGTCAATCCATAGTTCTAGCCCAAATGTCTAGACATTTAAAACTGTAGCAGAAAGGACTATGTTAACATTTCTCAAGACAATTACCATATAATTCTTCAAGATATTCACAAAACTAATTCATATTCTTATCACTAGATGAAAAGAAAGCTATTACCTTCTCCTGAGCAGCAAGTTCTTAATACCAAGTCAGGCCCTTCTTGCACGAGTTTATTATATCCGTCAAGGATTATTGGTTTCTGTGGCTGACTTAACTGTTGCAGTTCGTGAACATTCACATTAGGAGCTATACCAATCGGAATGAGGTTGATATCACGAGGTAGGCGAGAGACGGTATCTGTGGCAGGGTTTGAAGTCACCATGTAAACAAACTCTGGTGCTTGCCGTTTTCCTCTACGGCTTGTAGTCATGGTTTGTTCGGTGATAAAATTTAAAGCCTTTCCAGTGTTGGTAGCATTCCCTCCACGATATCTGATTTCCCTCACTTTTTTAATCAGGTCTTCCTTTGACTGCAATTCATTGAAGGAATACTCGACCGTGATTGTGAATGAGTACTGTAGTATCATGATGTAAATGGTTTCCTGTTGCATATTCATTTCTTTGATTGTGCGAATAATAAATTCTTTAACCAAATTGAAATTCTCCCTACCAACTTTGTCAGAACCTTCAATTAAAAAAACAATGTTGATTGTTTTGTGAATATAACTAAATGCTGTTGGGATTGCTTCTGGTACTCCAGGTACTGTTACTGTAGGGCGAGTTGTAGCAGGGTTGGGTGTAGTAAATACAGAACTTATTTCGGGCACAAGACCACAAAAGTAGTCAATTATTTCATCCCTGTGTTCCCTTAACTCATCTACGCTGTTCATTATAAAGGCCTTGTTCTCAGATGACTGACTTTCAATGTGTCGAATTTGCTCAATGCTTATGTGTGGTCCAAGTCCAACTGGTATTACAATGATCTTTTTCTTTTTCAGAAGTGGGAAGATAGTCTGAATTCTCTTTGGATCTTTGCTAGCTGTAAATAACACAGCCATTCTAGCAGCATTTGTCCTGGGAGCCTTCCCAAACACATGGAATACTACATATTTAAGTACTTCCGTTGCAGAGGCAACATCTCCACCAGTATATTTTATATTTTGGACAATTCTTCTCATTTGAGATGGTTTTTTGACATCTTTTAACCCAAGGTAAATATGTGAACCAGTACGATATTCCAAGATTGACAGGCGAATTCTTTTTTGAGAGATGTGAAGTTTTTCCATGGTGCTAATTATGAAAGCTTTGAGCTGTTCAAAATCACTCTCAGAAATCTTACTGGAGCCATCAATTAAGAAGGCAAGGTCCATCATTTTGCTGCACGAGTATTCATATATCATCTCATCTTCTGGGGCAATTGTGGTGGTGAGAAGGATTTCGGTACTTTCTTTTGGCTCACATGCCTGACACGTCAAGTTACGTCCCACACAATGACTAGAAAAAAATATCAAAAGCTACAGTTAAAAACAACCAACTTTAATATCAGTATATCACTTGGAAACTACTACAGTTCATACTATCTGTTTGCTACATATGCTGTTCTTTCATACACAGTAATCTTCACGAAAAATCAACTTCAGCTTATGTGTCGACTGTAATTTACCGGTAGTCAGGCAGCGCTCAGAGGGGAATATCATGCTGCAATTCTCTTTGGGGCATGTGAGGAGCACCACATAGCCCAAAAAGCAGGCGACTAAATAGTATCTGTTCACACTTTCTTTCGTTTTGAAGTTATTTTCGTAACAGAAAGTGGGGGGGGGGGCGTTTTGTGTCTCCAAATGAAACAAATGAAACAGGACAAATTGGTACCATGCAGAGATCTAATTCCATAACATTGTGCCCTGGCAAAAAGGTTTGATCTTGGTTTAAAGATACCCTTTCTAGGCAAAAGAACCAAATGTGATTATTTGTAACATTTGGAATCTAGCAAATATCCAGTGAAAATAAATTCTGCTTCTTTATTCAGTAACTAACAGAAATTACTTCTTTCAATTCATCATACCTGTAACTGACTGTGATCAATTAATTATAAGTATCACTGCAATCGGACCAGCCGATTCATCTTTTTTTTTTTTTTTGCATTTTTTCTCTCCCCCCCCCCCCCCCCCTCTCTTTTTTATTCATTACACAGCCCAACAAAGAAAAATGGTGTCTTGGATTTTAGGCCTGTTCTTGGGGTTATTTGCATTGGATAGACTTCATTACTTCTAGTTTTGGCACAGCTGGCTGGGAGTCAGTTGCATTAAGATCACTGCTGACTGAAAGGCCACGAGTTCGAAACCAGCCCGGGTCGGAGTGAGCTCCCAAAATTGTGCAGCTTGTTGTCGACCTTTGCAACCCAAAAGACAGTTGCATCTGTCAAGTAGGAAAATTAGGTACCACTTATGTGGGGAGGCTAACTTAACTGATTTATGAGGCCATAAAAATCTCCAGGAAGTATGCAAAGAATGAGGAAGTATTTCATCAGTGTCACAAACGGACGGTGAAGTGACAGCTCCCCTGGTGGCCAGAAGCTGGAATGTTAAATAGCCTCTAAGTGTCTGTCTATATATGTTGTGTGTCTATGGCGTTGAATGTTTGCCATGTATATGTACATTGTAATCTGCCCTGAGTCTGCTGCGGGATGAGAAGGGCGGAATATAAATATTGTAAATAAATAAATAAATATTTTTGGAGATACAAAACATATGCCATATATCAATCACCATCTGCTTGCCCACAGAAAACCATGAAAAACATATATAAGAAACTACAGCTGATGCCGCCTATCCATATAAGAAACTAGAGCCGAATGGGGGAAACTGGTGATATTATTGGCATCGGCAGGCCAAATATACTCAGAAATGCGACTTACATTTGAGGCACCAAAATGTGTATTGGACAATATTATGGACACTTCGTTTAGCTCATTACTTTGTTTTTATGAGAACAAAGCTAGATTAAATCATAGTGAACATATCAAGAATGGAAAGAAGAGAAGGCAAAATTGCCCTTTGTTTAAGTCTCTTTTCTCTCATGCTTAATGACCACAACTGTCTCGGGTATTGGTCAAAAGAGAAAAGTTTTGTTATTGAAAACATTTCTTCTACAGGTACAAAAAATTGAAAGCGCATTTTAAAATGCATTTAGCATTGATAACAGATGCAAGGAATGGTTGTAAGAACAAAAATATTCTTCTAGAACCCAATTTTCAAACTCAAGCAGGCACTGGGTCCTAAACTTTTTAAAATATATCATTATTATAACCCAAACCAATAATATGAAGAGTCACCTTGTATATCATCAGCTGGATCAGCCATACCAGAAAGAAATCTATTTAACTACAATAAGCCACAACTAGTAAGAAATATCCCAGACCACCATAAAGATTTCTGAATGAGGCTAGTCTCAGCATGCACGAGGCCCTCTTAGGACTAGCTGAGATCTTTGTTTTGTTCTCTCTATGTTTTAACCTTAGCAAAACAGCAGCTGGGGCTGACAATGACTGGGCTTAGGTTAAGGAAATTCTGAAAAAACCACAGCACGCAATCATAGAACAGAACATGACATAATGTTACTATGGATAAGAATTTTGGGAATTAACGTGGAGTTCTAAGGCTATTATAATTCATTATTTTAATCTTGATGTAATGTTTGGTGGATGATATCCTTTTAGCTTCCAATTTCTTTGGATATTAGCAATACACATACTTTTTTCTGTTGTTTGTACAGATGGTGCAGCCATGTAAATTAGGTGACAACTACATGCAATAATGTATCCCTGGTGAGGCAGAGATTCATAAATGTTTGCAACATTCCAGAGTTTCATGGGAACAGAAGTGGCCTATTGGCACATACAATAAATTATTAGCAGGCATTTCAAGAACTTTGCTATTGGTTGAACATTTCTCTCTTCAACCTCATACAGTAGACTCTCGGTTAACACAGACCCAAGTGACCAGAGCTCTCAAGCAACTGGCTAAAAAATCAAAGAAATAATATGTTAAACAAAAAGCTGTTTTTAATACAGCAAAACAGTAAAACAGGCCTTGTATACACTACCATATAATGCAGTTTGATACTCCTTTATATGGTCAGTGTAGAATCATATAGGTCCCATCTACATTATCATTGATGAGTCAGTGTAGGCTCATATAAAGCAGCTAAATGATAAATAATAATAATAATAATAATAATAATAATAATAATAATTCATAATAATAATAAATTCCCTCACCTAGCCCACCCACCTATGATTAAAAAGTTCTCTCATTTACCAGGATTTGCAGAGATGTGTATCTTCAGAGTTCAAAATGATCCTCTTTCCATGGGGAACCCTATGGCCTTCCATTTCACACACAGGACATTCTTCAAGGGGAACACAGCTGTTGGAAAGTTCATCAAGTATTTTTCCTGTTTCACAATTGCAAAAATACAGCTTTTCAAAACAGAAGCAATATTAACAACAAATTTCAAACATATGAGCCTTTTTTTTTAAAGCCTGGAGGAGCTACACCGTCCTACACTGCCAGCGGCACCACCAATCTCTCGACCCATTTCCCAAACAAGCAAGGAAGCAGCAGCGGCATATACTGTATATACTCGACTATAACCCTAGTTTTTCAGCCCTTTTTTAAGGCTGAAGAAGCCCCCTCTTGGCTTGTACTCAAGTCAAGGTTGTTTATTCTATTACTCTGTTGTTGTTGTTGTTGTTGTTGTTGTTATATTTATTATTTTACTCTATTTATTATTAAATTTAATATTTTACTCTATTATTACTATTATTAAAATTCCATTATTTTATTCTGTTATTATTATTACTATTATATTACATTTAATATGTTATTGTCTTTATTATTATTGGGAGGATACCCAAGCATATTTACATTGAAGAAGGTTAGAATGATGATTTAATCAGAGTTGGACAGTCTGATCTTAAATTACAGTTTTATGTAAATATTCAAAAACATTTAATCTACTGATGCTTCAATTGATGTAATTTTATTGGTATCTATTTTTAATTTGAAATTTACCAGTAGCTGCTGCATTTCCTACCCTTGGTTTATACTTGAGTCAATACGTTTTCCCAAATTTTTTTGTGGTAAGATTAGGTGCCTCGGTTTATATTCCAGTTGGATTATACTCAAGTATATACTGTATGTAATAAATAATACACTACTCCTTATTCAATGCAATACTACACTAATTCAAAGACATTCAAAGGGCACCATTTTTTTTCTGATGGTGCCAGGGAACCGAACGTGCTTTCAAGTTGCTTTCCAATTATTTGGGGGGTTCTATGTGCATGTCTGTGTGCTATGTGTGAAGGAAACGGCTTTTGGGAACATAACTGCATCACACATACATGGAAGTTATTTTTTTATTTTAAAAATATACAAATGTTGTTAGTCAAAATTTATTTAGGGGAGATCTGAGGAGGTCACATGATGCAGTTCCCAAGGGATAATGTGACCTATGAGTTGTTACTGCCCTCAAGCTGTAGGGATCTTGGCCTCTTCCAAGATCCCTACTGGAAAAACATAAGGCAAGGAAGTGCAAAAGTTAAGTTACTATTAAATGAGTTATCACAGAGCTGTCATTTTGGGAGCTTATGTGTGGGTGGCTTACAAAGGGACAAGCCCAGAGAGCACAAAGTTAAAAACATAACACAATAAGATAGCATCAGAACAAAACCAAATAAAAACATATTGCAATAAAACTTAACATCATAAAAACAGTACCATACCGAAGGATAAAAGTGCTGAGTTCAGAGGGCTCTGGGTTTGTGCAAATTCCTAGATAGAACTAAGGGAAAATGCAAAATTCAGAAAGGTGGGGCTGGGAGGATAATGTTCATGGGCATTAAAATGTCAGGATTGTAGAGGGGAGGGCCATGCTAAAGTGATGGAACTTAGGTAACATTGGGCTAATTCTTTGGAACTGCCTAGTCAAAGGCACAGCAGAACATCCATGTTTTTAGGTTTTTGCAGAAGGACGGCAGGGTGGGTGCCAGTCCGATCTCCCTAGGAAGAGAGTTCCAGAGCTGAGGGGCCACCACTGAGAAGGCCCTCTCCCTCGTCCCCATCAACCACACTTGAGAGAGGTGGAAGCGAAAGAAGGGCTTCCCCGGATGATCTTAGGGCTCATGTTGGCTTGTAGGGGAAGATGCGTTTGCGAAGATAGGCAGGTCCTAAACTGTTTAGGGCAGGGGTCCAAAAACTAAGGTCTGAGAGCCAGATACGGCCCTCCAAGGTCATTTACCCGGCCCTCACTCAGGGTCAACCTAAGTCGGAAATGACTTGAAAGCACACAACAACAACAACAACCCTATTTCATCATCCAAAAGCGGGCCCACACTTCCCATTGAAATACTACTAAGTTTATATTTGTTAAAATTGTTCTTCATTTTAATTATTGTATGGGTTTTTAAGTGGTTTTTTTTAACTACAAATAAGATATGTGCAGTGTGCATAGGAATTCATTCATGTTTTTTCAAATTATAGTCAGGCCCTCCAACAGTTTGAGGGTCTGTGACCTGGCCCTCTGTTCAAAAAGTTTGAGGACCCCTGGTTTAGGGCTTTGTAGGTAATCATCTGCATCTTGAATTGGGACCGGAAACTCATTGGCAGCCAGTGGAGCTGTTTGAACAGGGGGGTTGACCTCCAACTAGTAATCTGGCCACTGATCTTTGCACAAATTGCAATTTCTGGGCCATCTTCAAGGGCAGCCCCATGTAGAGTGCATTGCAATAATCCAATCTGAAGATTGAAGGTAATGGGAACATTCCGTATCTTAAAATAGTTGCAACAAAAGCAAATGTTTTTATGATGAACGTTAGGAATTCCTAATAATTCTGCATCAAAAAGAACATGCTTGCCTGCAGGACACTGTGCGTGGCATCCTTCAACACATTTCACTGGGCATGCCAATGAATCAAAGTGCTGGCATGTCTTTGGACAGGCAGGACCACAGTTGTTGTATCTCCATTCACACTGGTATCCGTCTTCTTGCCTGTTCATATCTTCACAACTTTGTGCTAAAAAAGGTACAGAAATAAAGAAATAAATGTTTTTCCCATGGAATCATAAAAACAACAGTACTAATTACTACACTAAAACTGTTGATGTTATAACATAGCTATTATGTTGGTGTCTAAAGAAACAAGAATAGGTGCCTAAAAAACTTTCAAGCGAATTAAGATTTAAAGCGTGTGTGTCCAAGAAATAGAAAAAGGAAGAAACCAACAAAAGGAAGAAACCATTAGTTCAACATATGTTCAAATATAATATAGAAATAACTAGCTGCCCCCCTGCCACGCGTTGCTGTGGCCCAGTCTGGTGATCTGTAATATAAAGTAATGAGAAAATGTTGGTTTCTAATATATGTAATTTCTTTATGTTTGTTGGGTAAACAGTATTTCTTGCTGTTTCTTTGTCAGTGTTGATGTGGAGATTGTCTGGTTTGCCTACTCTGGAACATGCAACATTTCTGAGACATAAAGTGAATCTATTGACCGATCTTATCTATAGTATTCTGAATGTGAAAATTTTCACTTTTTCTTCGTGGTCTCTGCGAATGCACACTTGTGGAGAGAGTCTGCGCCTGCGCGGGCTCCAACGGAAAACTTCTACTTTTGAAACTTTTAAGTTTTGGCGGTAACCCCGCCCAGCCCCGGCAGGGGATAAAAGGGCGCCCCGCGCACACCGATCCAATTCCTTTTTTTCCGCCGCACGGCTCGCTTCGGTACTTCTAGTTAGAGTTTGGATAGAGTTTCTCTTGTAGAGATTTCCTCGAGTTGTTCGACAGTATTATGTCAACAACTCGCTTCAAAAGATGCGCGAATTGTCCGAGGAAGATCCCTGATTCGGACAAGCACGCTCTTTGCCTTTTGTGTCTCGGAGAGGCACACATTACTTCCTCGTGTTGTCATTGTCAATCGTTGACGGCACAGTCCCATAAGAACCGGGTCCATCGGCTTCGATATCTCCTGTACCAGCAGACGTTGGCTCCGGTACCTTCAACATCGACATCGGCGTCGACGTCAGCTGCGGTATCCAGGCCTTCGACATCAGCTTCGACGTCGAAAGCATCGACATCAAAATCTGTCGATCCCTCGACGGAGGCCGAGCCTCCCCAGACAAGGGCGAAGAAGGCTGCGCAGAAAAGGCCGAGAACAGCCATGTCGACAGCTTCTAAGGCCTCGGTGTCGACAGCTTCCAAGGCTACAAAGCCTACGAAGCAAAGCTCCATGCACGGTCACTACCGAGACCGTACGCATCCGACACTCGTCGACCAGCTCGGTGGCGTCGGTGAGATCGATCAGGTCCACGAGGTCGACATCGGCGACTCCGCCATCTTCCACGGCGGTTCGCATTGCCTTTCGCCGGTCTCAAGAAGAGTCTCGGCGTGCTTCCACCTCATCCTCCGTCCCGCCCACCCCGGGCAAGTCTGTGTCGAAGACAGCTCAGCCGCCGGCAAAGAAGAAGAAGACGATGCCGCCTCCATCCTCGTCTTCTTCTTCTTCCTGAAAACAAACCACCGCCTCCTCGGCCACCTCGTCGGCGAGGTCATCGCCGTTGCAGTCTGCTCAACCCCAGCTGGCCACACAGCCTGCTCAGGAGCCACAACCTCTGCCGGAACTGCCTTTGGAACAACCCGAGTCCCCGGTGATCTCGGTGGACACGGTGATCGAGGCACCAGCTCGACATGTGACAGCCAGACAGGAGCTTTTCCCGTCGGTCACGACCTTGACAACTGTGACGGCAAGACAGGAGACTTCTCCAGTGTTGGAGACTCCAGAAAGGGGCAGGCAGACTATGAGACTGGCCCGTGCCATTCAGGCTTCGGCCTCAAAAGCCCCCCCAGTGGCTCCACCGCAGCGCCCGAGTCGGGATGTCTCCTCATCCCCTCATCCCCAATCCGTGGCTGCCGATGACGAAGAGGAAGATGGCGAGTTACCGGGATCGGTACACTCGGGGTCTGTGTTATCTCTCGGGATCGAGAGATCACCCACTCACGACGCCTATGAGGCTGATCCTCCATCTCCCACGGACAATGTCCGAGCCTTTGCGGATCAAATGGCTCGCATGGCTGATGCCCTTGGCCTAGAGGTCAAGCAGACTTCCAAAGCAGTGCAAGACCCGGTGTTTAAAAGGGTGCAGTCGGAATCTCCACCCGCTCCTCTTCTACCCTTCCTTCCTTATCTCCTTGAAGTGATCCAGGGCTCCTGGAAGACCCCTTCCTCCATCCCTCCAACCTCAAAAAAGATTGAATCATGGTACAGAACGGACGATGAGGGCTTGGAGTGGCTGAAACACCATCCAGGGACGATGAGGGCTTGGAGTGGCTGAAACACCATCCCGACCCTAACTCGGTGGTCGTGAAGGCGGCTCAGGGGTTCGGAAGGCAATCGTCGGCGCCGTCCGACCGTGAAGGGAAGAGATTTGACGCAGTGGGCAGGAAGCTGTACTCCGGTGCCCTCTTGCTGGCCCGCATGGCCAATTATGGTGCTTGTATGGGCGCATACCAACAAATTCTCTGGGAAAAAGCAGCTCCATTTTTCCAGAGAATGTCTGATGAGGATCGCACTGCCCTGTCCACCCTGGCTCAAGAGGCGAACTCTCTGGCGCATCATCAGATGCAGATGGCCAAACACACGGGAGACACTGCGGGCAAGATGATTGCTCACGCCGTGGCAATCAGGAGGCATGCCTGGCTCAGATCCTCTGGCCTCTCTACATCATCGAGGCAGGTGATCGAAGACCTTCCATTCGATGCCCTGGGGCTCTTCAACGCCGGAACGGACGACAAGCTGAAATCAAATCACGACTTCAAGACTTTGGCTTCTAAGTGCGGGTTCGAAAATCAGAACCAGGCACAGAGAACCAGATGGTTCCAGTACAAATGCCGGCACATGGTCCCGTACCGCACCATACAGTACCGTCAACCAGCCCGCCCCCTGCATACCTCCCAACAAACCCACCCTCAACAACCCCAGCAGCAAAGGAGGCAGCACCAGCAGCAGTGTTCGCGATCCCGCCAAGCTTCTGGAGGCAATCAGGCCAGGTGCCGCATTTGACGCCCTAATGGACGATACCGTTTGCTCTTTCATTACAGATGTTGTTCCCATGTCCCTCCCAATGGTACCCGCCCTCATCCTTCCATCCGGCTCGACACCGTTCGGGGATCGCCTAACAAACTTTCTCCCTGCATGGGAAAATATCACCTCAGATGCATGGGTTTAAAGATTGTCGACGAAGGCTTTATGCATTGGAGTCTCGAGGAGCTCGCCTCCAGGCGCAACTCAGGGGTCAATTGTCGATACCAAGCCTTCCTCGGCGATCCTGACAGAGGTCGATACCTTGCTTCTGAAAGGGGCAATTTCCCCCCTCCCGGACTCTCAAAACCATCGAGCCTTCTTCTCCAGATACTTTACTGTCCCAAAGCCGGATGGCTCCCTTCGCCCATCCTCGATCTCAGAGACTTAAATTCCCATCGAACCCCAAAAGTTTCGGATGGTGACGGTATCGTCCATTCTCCCTCTCCTCAGATACGGAGACTTCTTCGCATCCGTCGATCTCCGGGACGCTTACTTCCATCTCTCAGTCAGAAAACATCACAGACGCTTCCTGGCCTTCAGGGTAGCGGGGCAGACGTATGCCTTCAACGTGCTCCCATTCGGGCTCGTGATGGCACCGAGAACTTTTACCAAAATGCATGTCGGTGGTCGCAGCAGCCCTCAGAAGGGAAAAAATCCGCATTTTCCCATACCTAGACGACTGGTTGTTGGCAGCATGCTCCCCGGACCTCCTGCGAACTCAGGTGGCAAGGACGCTTTCCCTCCTCGAAGACCTGGGTCTCCAGCTAAACGAGGAGAAATCTCATCTCGAGCCCACCACTTGCATAAAGTTCATCGGCGCCATGTTCGATTCTCTCTCCCAGTCAGTTTTCCTTCCAGAAGAGAGATTCAGGGCCCTTCGAGCCGAAGCGCTCAAAGTGCGTCGAGCCCGAGTGGTCCCGGCGAAGCAGATACAGGTCCTCCTCGGGCATATGGCCTCCACGGTGATGGTGACACCATTGGCGAGACTCCGCTTCCGTCCCCTCCAGAGATGGTTTCTGGACCACTTCAACCCCATGCGGGACAGTGCTGCAAAGCGCTTGCTGATACCGAAGGCGGTAAAGGACTCCCTAAACTGGTGGATGAATCGCCAGCATGTCTGCAGGGGCGTTCCATTCCACCCAGAACCTCCGACCGTCACGATCACGACGGACGCCTCGATGTTCGCATGGGGATGCCATACAGGAGAACTCTCAGTCCACGACCTCTGGTCTCCACAGGAAAGACAGTGCCATATAAATTACTTGGAATTGCTGGCAATCTTCAAAGCCCTGAGGGCATTTGCCCTCCTGGTCACGGGGAAGTCTGTCCAGATCCTCACGGACAACATGGTGGCAATGTTCTATGTGAACAAGCAAGGAGGAACGGGCTCGAGAAAACTTCTCAAGCTGTCAATGGAACTTTGGGACTGGTGTGTAGCCAGGTCAGTGTCGATAACAGCTTTACACCTCCCGGGCGAGATCAACGTCGAGGCGGACGCACTCAGCAGAACCAGGGCAACCTCTCACGAATGGAGGTTGAACCCCGATGAACTGGCCAAGATCTTCAGGGATTGGGGCCTCCCAGCCGCAGACCTCTTCGCGTCACCGCAAAATGCTCAGCTCCCTCAGTTCGGTGCTCGGCTTGCTCCGAACACGGTACCAGGGTGTCTCGGAGACGCGTTCCTGTTGGACTGGTCGAGGCATCTGCTCTACCTCTTCCCTCCCTTCCCGCTCATCCCGAGGGTGATTGAGAGGATCCAGTCGGCGCAAACGAACTGCATCTTGATAGCGCCGGAGTGGCCACGACAACCGTGGTTCTCGGTCCTTCTCCAGTTATCCGAGGGACGGATGAGGCGCCTTCCACTTCGGCAGGATCTACTTTCCCGGGAAGATGATCAGCTTCTCCACCCCGACCTCGCTTCTCTGCATCTTTCGGCGTGGAGGATCCGGTCCTGAGGTCCCTGTGTCCAGGAGTTCTTCCGATCCTGGAGGCAGCTCACAAGCCAGCGACCAAAAAGTGCTACTCAGCGTGCCTCGCCCGCTTCCAGGCCTTCCTCTCCGAGAAGGGCCTAGACGACCATCGACCGTCGGTACCGTCAATTCTCTCGTTCTTGCTGCACCTTACTGAACGAGGCTTGTCGCTATCGTCACTCAAGTGTCACCTGGCTGCCATATCTTGGCAACTTCAGCGGACAGGTGAAGCTTCCTTATTTAAGGAGAGCTCCGTGAGGTCTTTCCTGCGAGGTTTCAACAACCTGCACCCCCCGGTCCGTTCTCCGACTCCGGGTTGGGACCTCGACCTCGTGCTGGCTCGGCTCGCGCAACCGCCTTTCGAGCCATTGGCGTCGATTGAACTTAGGCTCTTGTCATGGAAGGTGGCCTTCCTAGTCGCTATCACCTCAGCCCGTAGGCAGTCGGAACTTGCGGCATTACGGGTGGACGAACCGTATTTTGTTGTCCACGAGGACAGGGCAGTTCTCCGCACAGACGTGACTTTCCTCCCTAAAGTCATGTCCCCCTTCCATGTTAACGAAGACATTGTCCTTCCCTCGTTGTGTCAGTCTCCCTCTACCCCGAGGGAAAAAAAGACTTCATATGCTCGATGTGCGGAGAGCATTACTGTGTTATAGGGACAGGACTGCTCAGTCTCGGA
>NW_026847549.1:100485244-100504035 GCF_025583915.1 Anolis sagrei ordinatus
AGTAGATATGTTTGTACCTTGTGGGTTGTGCTATGGGCATGGCAATTTTGGTGCCGTTTCGCTGGGGGGTTGTGGAGTTTTGCTAAGCCGTTGAACCAACCTAACAGATTTATATATATAGATTATTTTGCTTTTGTCTTAACACACGTCTTAGAGCAGTGGTTCTCAAGCTATGGGTCCCCAGATGTTTTGGCCTTTAACTCCCAGAAATCCTAACAGATGGTAAACTGGCTGGGAATTCTGGGAGTTGTAGGCCAAAACACCTGGAGATCAACAGGGTGAGAACCAGAGTCTTCAAATTGCTTCACCATACTTGCTGCTGTTCAATGCCCTTCCTGCTCATCTTGAACCCCAGCCTCCCTGGGACTTGTTATTATATTTTATTGAATATGTAAAGATCTGTGGTCCTTGGCAATAAAGTTTAGACTGACATCCTCATGGTTCAAAATTAGCTGTGTGAAGTCCTTTTTTATCCTCTGAACCTATTGCTGAACCTCCACAGAGAGACATGGATTTTGAGTTAGGAAAACACATCCATAGATTGACAATAAACCTGCATCATGTTCCTTCTTAAATTTTATACTTTACATGTCTATTGAATCTATTTTTTCATATTTATAATGATTTTTGGTTTTACTGATGGGTCTATGGACCGTAATAAAATTGTTGTTGTTGCCGTTGTTGTTATTTTTTCATATGCAAAAGAGAAGAATCTAGGATGGACAGCTCACACCATCAGTTCCTGGAGAACTGATTGGACCAAAAGTTTCAGAAAATTCAGTCACAACAAATACTAATGTGTACTCAGAGAAAAGAGAAAGAAAGAAAAAACCCTGACTTGGCAAATACTAAATTGACTCCTAACTTTTGTGGTTTTATAATTTAGCTAATTTTCATATTATTTCATTTGTATTTGTATTGATTTGAGCTCTTTTAAAAGCAGCATCTACAAGTCTCCAAATAATAACACAAAACTGAAGAAGAATGGCTTTTTGGACATCTTAAAAATACCATTTTCAATGGAAATGGTTGGATTAACATTCTATATATTTAAGTCCAAAGCAAAGCAGCATTCTGTGGCTTCATGTTTCACTTCAAACCTGTTTGCAAAGCTCCAGTGTTCCAGGGACAATAGAGCACTTTTGGATGTTTAGGTAATGGTAATTCTATATCACTCTGGAGGTCTGTGAAGAATGAATGCAGGGACATTCCTGGCTGTTACAATGCTCAAGGCAAACAGCTGAACTCTGCCCTCTAGAAAGGGGGAAAGGGTTCTTTCTAGCTGTCGGCAGAAAGTGGGAGGTGGAGGTGGATCCTCTGATTTACTCTGCACAACATGTGGCTGGAGGGAGGACGGGGTAATGGGGCCATCTAGCGACTCTTTCCTCAATCTGAGAATTTTTTTTTTTTTGTTATAAATAAATCTTTGTTGATACATTAACAACAACAAAAGATGAAGAAAATGAGAGAGCAAAAAACACACAATACAAACAAATCACATCAACACATCCAGGCATGTAGCCGGGGAGGGGGGGGGGGGCTTGAGGGGCTTCAGCCCCCCCCCCAAATTCTCATGGTGGTTCACGAAAAGGCCTTACTGGTGCATTATTTAAACTGTTATGTTTATTCATATCATGATCTGATCACCATACTCAATATATCCCATATGCATGGGGGTATTGGGGTAACGATACAAAAGGTTTGCTAGGGTAGACCCTCTTTCACTCAGACTCAGCCCCCCCCCCCCCCGAAACAAACTCAGCCCCCCCCCCCAAATCGAAATCCTGGCTACGGGCCTGAACACATCTATATAAATAAAAATGTAATGTTCATTTGTGGGATTAACATAACTCAAAAACCATTGGGCGAATTGACACCAAATTTGGACATAATACACCTACTACCCCAGGGAAGGACCATCACTAACAAAAAGGATTTTGTCAGTTGCTGGGATTTACAGTTCACCTACAATCAAAGAGCATTCTGAGCCCTGCCAACAATAGAATTGAACCAAACTTGGCACATAGGACTCCCAAAACCAACAGAAAATTCTGGAAGGGTTTGGTGGGCATTGACCTTGAGTTTGGCAGTTGCAGTTCACCTACATCCAGAGAGCACTGTGGACTCAAACAATGATGAATCTGGACCAAACGTGGCACGAATACTCCATATGCCCAAATGTGAACACAGATGGAGTTTGGGGAAAAGAGACCTTGACATTTGGGAGTTATAGTTACTGGGATTTATAGCTCACCAACCATCAAAGAGCATTCTGAACCCCACCAACAACAGAATTGAGCTAAATCACCTACACAGAAAATACTGAGTTTTCTGGTGGTCTTTGGCGACCCTCCTGACACCCCCTCACAACCATGCCCCAGGGGTCATGACCCACAGGTTGAGAAATGCTGCCTGAAAGCCCAGTCCAACTCCCTTCACCAGCGCAAGAAAACATAATCAAAGCCCTCCTGACCAAAAGCCATCCAGCCATAGATATAGATACACACACAACCATATGTATATCACAGAGATAATAGCATACATTTCAAAGGGACCCCTAAAGAAGGACAATAATATGTTCCATGTTCCAGAGTAGGCAAACCAGACAATCTCTATATCAACACTTACAAAGAAACACTTTTCTTTTGCTTCCTCTTGCCTCACATAAGACATATGAAACATTCTCAATCTGAAAATAGTTGTTAATGAAGAAACAAATATTTGAAAATTATACAGGTCCTTCAACAGACCTCATTATTTGCATATTATTTCTAAATAGTTTGCAAGCTATGCCTAGCTCTTCATCGAATCTTTCTGGGCATCTAGCAATTGCCTATTCAAAGGTGCCTTAAGACTTGTTGTGAGACTCTGAGCTACTCCTTCAGCTTGAAGCAACTGATAATAATGCTCTTTCTAAGCAAGCTCGGTAGCCAGTAACTCCTCCAATTTCATAGCATGGAAGGAACAGTCAGTTCATGATCTTTTGTGATGATGCATGGTATCTTCTATTCTGCCTGTCATCATGCAATCTGGCCTCAGTCCTGAACATTATCAGATACCCTTGTGAAAGGTGATCTCATGGAGCACAGTGGCCAGATTTTCCCCAACAGGGGACAATGATCACAACAGGGGGCCATGGTCATGGCAGTCTGGAGCAATGAGATACTGCAGCCAGGGGGGTGGTTCAATCTGCAGGTGGCTAGGCTTTAGAGCAACTGAGCAAAAGAACCTGTCCATCTGCATTCTAGAAGGAGGATAAAGGAGTTGAAATGGTACAGTTAAAGGGGAAAAGCTGAAAATAAATATAGTTTTCAGCTTCAATCCAGGTTTTTTTGTTTTTACACAAACTGTCAAAAGAAAAGCAAATGGGATCTTGTGTGGTTTCTGAGCTGTATGGCCAAGTTATAGCAGAATATTCTCCTGAATGTTTTGCCTGCATCTGTGGCTGGCATCTTCAGGGGATCTGATGGTAGGAAAGCACGTGGTGTGTGTGTGTGGATGTGGGGAGGCTAATTTAACTGATTTACGAGGCCATAAAAATCTCCAGGAAGTATGCAAAGAATGAGGAAGTATTTTATCAGTGTCACAAACAGACGGTGTAGTGACAGCTCCCCTGGTGGTCAAAAGCTGGAATGTTAACTAGCCTCTGAGTGTATGTCTATATATGTTGTGTGTCTATGGAATTGAATGTTTGCCATGTATATGTACATTGTAATCTGCCCTGAGTCCGCTGCGGGATGAGAAGGGCGGAATATAAATAACTGTAAATAAATAAATAAAATAAATGTGTGTATGTGTGTGTGTCTATCTGTCTATCTGTCTATCTGTCTATCTGTCTATCTGTCTATCTGTCTATCTGTCTATCTGTCTATCTGTCTATCTATCTATCTATCTATCTATCTATCTATCTATCTATCTATCTGTGGAGTGTCCAAGGTGGGAGAAAGAACCAATGTCTGTTAACCAAGTGTGAAGGGTGCAATTAGCAAGCCTGATTTGCAAGTGTTTGAGTAGGATCCCTCCATTAGCATAGGAGTGACTAAGGGTGCTTCCAGACAGTGCCAAAATCCGTGCCAAAGTAGGGGAGCTTGGGAGAGGGGATGGGTTTTGGGGGGCTTGGGGGAGGAGATGGGTGCCATCCCACATCTTTGGGCTCCAGGAGCACAAAAGGTGCGAGATGGCTGAGGGGACTCACCCCGGTTGGTCCTGGAACTACCCGAGGGTGAGTCCCCACAGGCCCAATACCCCATTAGACCTGGGCCTTTCAGGAGGGTCTGGATCTAATGGGGTCTCTGATTAATTCGGTTTTACTGAAAGTGTCATTTGGACACCTCTGGTAAAATCGAGACAGATTTCCCATATCAAATCCTGGGAACAATGTTGTACCGTGATTATGATTATTCTTGTTGGGTTTTTCTGAAATTCCAAAGCTAAACCATAAGGTTCTTGATTGCATTAACAAAGTGTCTGGCAGTTTGTGTGTCTTTCTCTTTGTTTGTTTGTTTTATTTTGTTTTGTTCTTTCTTTTTCTTTCTTTCTGTAGGTACTTTCAGAATTCCTACTGACCATGTATGAACAAAAAAGAAAAGAAGAGAAATAGCTTTCTCCTCATCAGCTTCCTCCAGAATGTTTAAAAAAGCAAGCCACAGATCTATAAGGTATAAGTTTGGCCACGAAAAATAAACATTGTAAGAGAGGTGAGGTTAGACAAAGAAAAAATTATCCCTGGATACAGGCCCGTAGCCAGGATTTCGATTCGGGGGGGGGGGGGCTGAGTCTGAGTGAAAGAGGGTCTACCTTAGCAAACCTTTTGTATCGTTATCCCAATACCCCCATGCACATGATATATATTGAGCATGGTGATCAGATCATGATATGAATAAACATAACAGTTTAAATAATGCACCAGTAAGGCCTTTTCGCGAACCCCCCGGCTACATGCCTGCCTGGATACATTTTGGAAGAAGTCTTCAGGTACCCTCTAGATTAGGCTCAAAATGTTTTAGATTTCTTATGAAAGATTCATCTGACTTGTTTAATTTCAGATAGGAATCTCGATAGTCTGCTGAAATGTTACAAGAAACACATCTGCATATCTTTCCTGGCCTTTGCTGAAGTTGCCGTTAAAAGAATAAAAGCTGGATTGGGTGGGGATGGGAGCTTTTGCACCAGCAGCATGTGTCACGTGCAATTATTTTACAAAGAGTTACTTTGGTCTATAACGGAGGAAAAGTTAACTGCATGCAAGTTGCTTTTCTTGTTGGAAAATCTTTCTGACTGCACTTGCCACACTTCAGCACTTGGCTCTCATTGGAGAGAAGGTCTGCACACTTCAACAATGCATTGACTCCTTTCATTCTGTCAGAGAACATGAGGACGTCCTTGATAGAACAGAGGGAAAATTGATTTTCCAGAACCAACAGGAAGAAACACTCAAGGAAAATGATACCTCAAACATCTGTCCGAAAGCAAGCTCTAACCTTAAGAATGTGAATTATAGAGGGGAAAAAACTAAGGGGGAAAATCAGAGCCATGGTAAAATTTGCAGTGAAATAAAAGATATGAACAAACAAGACCATACGCCAATGGAGAGAGTTTGGGACACAAATATGCACCTGTGTCACTGAGGCTCTCAACAGAGTGGCACTTCTGATCTGAAGAACTTCATTTATTATATAGTTGGCCCTCCAGTTTCACAGGGGTTGAGATGCAAGAGCCCCATGAAAATGGAAAAAACATATCTTAAGCCCACCTCTTCCAACAATATTCAGCACGGTTGATGGCTCTAGAAGCCCAGAGCAAAAAAAGCCAATGGGATTTTGGCCTGCATCAATAGGAGTATATAGTGTCTAGATCCAGGAAGTCATGCTACCCCTCTATTCTGCCTTGGTTGGACAACACATGGAATATTGTGTCCAGTTCTGGGCACCACAATTGAAGGGAAATGTTGACAAGCTGGAATGTGTTCAGAGGAGGGCGAGTAAAATGATCAAGGGTCTGGAGAACAAGCCCTATGAGGAGCGGTTTAAGGAGCTGGGCATGTTTAGACTGAAGAAGAGAAGGCTGAGAGGAGACATGATAGCCACGTATAAATATGTGAGGGGAAGTCGTAGGGAGGAGGGAGCAAGCTTGTTTTCTGCTGCCCTGGAGATTAGGATGCAGAACAATGGCTTCAAACTACAAAAAGATGCCATCTGAATATTAGAAAGAACTTCCTAACTGTGAGAGCTGTTCAGCAGTGGAACTCTCTTCAGTGGAGGCTCCTTCTTTGGAGACTTTTAAACAGATGCTGGATGGCCATCTGTTGGGGTGCTTTGAACGCAATTTTCCTGCTTCTTTGCAGGGGGTTGGACTGGATGGCCCATGAGGTCTCTTCCAACTCTATGATTCTATGACCTTCTTGAAGATGGGAAGAACATTTGCCTACTTCCAGTCAGCTTGGACCAATCCTACTCTGAAAACAATTTTCAGTTATTCCTGACAGTGGCTCTAAAATTATTTCTGCAAGTTTCTTAAATACTCTTGGATGCAAGACCTTTTGTACTGGAAACTTGAATCCATTTGGTTTCAAGTTATTTATTTATTTAGAACATTTATACTCCATCCTTCTCAACCTCCACAGAGGGACTCAGGACTAAGTAGTTAGGTATTACTTTGCTGCCACTTTACCTACTCTGGGCTTTAGTCCCCTTAATGTATTCTGTTTTTTTACTTGATGGATTATTGTTTCTCTTTTGGAAAAAGACTGGAACATTGTACAGTTTGTCCTTCTGTTTGTCCCCTTACTTGCCGATAACAAAGATAGTGAAATGCAGTGTGTCTAGATAATGTTCTTCCTTTTCAAGAAACAAGGTTTCATCGTCATGATCATCATTTATTTATTCAACATCATCAATGTTCATGGCCAAAGAACAACAGAGCAGGCTCCTGCCCTAAAGCTTAAATAAAGATCTGAGACAAAAGGCAACAGGGGATGGCAGTATGTGCGTGTGTTTGGGAAGGGGGGGGGGGAAGAGGGAGATTATGTCCATCAAATACTGCCTCTTCTTTTTCTTCTTCTAGATTAAGATTGTGGATGGCATGGTTTTTAACAGTGAAAGTAATGTTTTTAAATGTTTTCATTTGCATTAATTTTAATTCTTAATTTAAATGTTTAATTCTATGTGTTTTAAGGCATCGAATTGTTGCCTACTTGTAAGCCGCTCTGAGTCCCCTTCGGGGTGAGAAGGTGGGATATAAATATAAAAAGACATACAAATAAAAAGACACACAAATACAAACATATATATTAAAACAAAAAATTAAAAAATATCTAAACATTAAAACCAATAATTAAAACTTCACAATTCAAAATCATAGTCCGGTTTATTTTACCTGATTGGTTTATTTATTTTATTGTGATGTTATTTTGTTGTTTATATTTTATTTTGCTGTAATGTATCACTGGGCTTGGCCTCATGTAAGCAGCTCCGAGTCCCCTTTGGGGAGATGGTGGCGGGGTATAAATAAAGTTTATTATTATTTAATATTATTATTCCAGTCGTAATTGCACTTTTTCTGTATCTAGACTCTGTAACTCTAGACATAACATTCTCTGGTTTTTTATTTTACGTAAGTTTTCATGGATATAAATCCACTTCATTAGATGCAGTACAGAGTGATGATAAATGCTCAGGTATAAATCAAATTTTCACAGTTCTGTTTTATATCTGGGCATATCATCCAGTACTGCATCCGTGTAAAAATAAAAACCAGCAAGTCTGAAAGGTGATGCTACATTTCTTTTCTCCCCTCCCCTTTCCTTCTTAAGCAAAGGTCTAACACAACTACTCCTTTAAAACCAATCACAGAATAGTTTCACCATCCGTCAAAGTCCTCAGAAATGTCTATCTCACTGCAGAGCTAGCAACAATGAATGTTTCTCCCATTTGATGTGGGAAATGCCATTTTCAAATATTAGAAAATCATTGAAAATCTGTTCTTACACAATGGCACTTATGTAAAGATGGAGAAAGAGGGGCATACTTACATTTCCATTGTAGAGTTCAATCTCTCCACTGTCAATCAGAATAGTAATCCTTTTAGTGCACTTCTCTCCAGTGAAGCCACATCCCTCATTAGCCACAAGTATTCTAAAGGTTCCAGAAGCAACATCATTGTCATCACAATGATCCTTTACAAATGGAGATATAGAGAGCCAACGTTAGAACATATACAGATACCCATTTTGAATATCCTCAAGACTAAAATTTGCAAATGTCTGAGAAGAATAATCTCTGAAAAATATTTGTATTTGCACTCTAAACTCTATGGGTAAGTATCAGTTCTGGAACCATGCTTATGAATATACAAGCAGTCCCCGAGTTACAAACATCTGACTTACAAACAACTCATAGTTACAAACAGGGGTGAGACAACAGGAAGTGAGAGAAATCTACCCTCGGAAGGGAAATTCACTCTTTAAAGAGTTACTATGGGGGAAAGGGGTTTCCAGTGAGGCTTTACTGCCAATCCTTGTTTCCATAATAATCAAAATTTCTCAAAATCCAATTATCACAGGCAGGGTCATAGCCAGAGCGAGCTTCTACCTCCCCCCAAAAGTGTTCTGATCCCCCCAAACCTGGTTTACTCAAGAATTTTAACTAGTTAACCAAGTTATGAGTAAACCAGGTTACTTTTTTTAACTTGACACATTTCAGGGCAGGGTTGAACTTTTAACCCACCCACCCCTCGGCTATGGCCCTGATCACAGGGACAGAAAATGAGGTGAAATCTTCTGAACAGGGGCACAGACAGTAAAACAAACACCTCAGGGGTATTAACCTTTCCCTATGCCAGGGGTCCTCAAACTAAGGCCCGGGGGCCGGATGTGGCCCTCCAAGGTCATCTATCCGGCCCTTGCTCAGGCTCAGCCTAAGTCTGAAACAACTTGAAACCACACAACAACGACAACAACAACAATCCTATCTCATCAGCCAAAAGCAGCCCCACACTTCCTATTGAAATACTAATAAGTTTATATGTGTTAAAATTGTTCTTCATTTTAATTATTGTATTGTTTTAAGTGTTTTTTCACTACAAATAAGATATGTTTTTAAAAATTATAATCCAGCCCAATAACAGTTTGAGGAACTGGGACCTGGCCCTCTGTTTAAAATATTTGAGGACCCTGCCCTATGCTATCTGAAGAGTGAATATTTCATATTATATAATATAATATTATATATAATATAATATAATATAATATAATATAATATAATATATATAAAGTGTAACTCCACACACACACACACACACACATATATACGGAAGGAAAAAGGAAGAGGGGCTGACCAAGGGCAAGATGGATGGATGGTAGGTGGGGGTGGTAGGTGGGGGTGGTGACGACCGACAGGAAGCTCTGGCGTGGACTGGTCCATGAAGTCATGAAGAGTCGGAAACAACTGAACGAATGAACAACCATATGGAGTTACACTTAAAATATGTACCTGTTCTGACTTACAAACAAATTCAGCTTAAGAACAAACCTACAGAACCTAACCTATCTTGTTCATAACTTGGGGACTGCCTGTACACATTTTCATTAGGTTTGCTAGCTTATTCAAATTTATAAGCAACACAGTTTGCTCCTTACCAAATCCACAGGAGGCAAGCATTTCCCACCCCTGATATATCTACTGAGTTTCAGCACTATGCAGGCAACAAAACAGTGACGAATTTCCAATGTATCTTTGAACTCCAGAACGATATCATTAAAAGCCGCCACCTTTCTATAGCCTTGAGAGAAACACATCACTGGCATTACTCGAGGCTTCAAAAGTGTGTTAAAGCAGTACTTTCTAACTGCTTTCTGAGTTCCTCTAAAGCACTGCATGAAATCTGAGAGAAGCCCCCACCCATCTCTCACCAGATCAAAAGGTACATTCACCAGATGGCAAGCATATTGGTTGATCCCTTGATCTGCTTCACACGTCATTGAATACTCTGTGAAACTTTTTACTTCACTTGTCTCACTAGCCCGTTTTCACCAGCTTTGGGGCCAAGGAGCTCTCGCCATTGCCTCTAGGATCCACACCTTGACCTGTATGGAATTGCTTTCCAGCTCCCTCCTACATCCTTCCTTATCGAGGGCACAGAGCATGATGTTGCACATATAATTTAAAGATGTCACAAACAAAAAAACTGAAACAAAATTTTGAGTGATTTTTTTGTGTTCCCCCCTAGTTCTTTCTCTTCTGGAAAATTTTGAGAAGGAAAATGATTTCAGTAAGCAACCAGAGTAGTGAGATAGATAGATAGATAGATAGATAGATAGATAGATAGATAGATATAGCCCCCTGGAGCCCCCGGTGGTGCAGTGGGTTAAAGCGCTGAGCTGCTGAGCTTGTTGACTGAAAGGTCGTAGGTTCGAATCCGGGGAGCAGCATGAGCTTTCACTGTCAGCCCCAGCTTCTGCCAACCTAGCAGTTTGAAAATATGCAAATGTGAGTAGATCAATAGGTACTGCTCAGGCGGGAAGGTAACGGTGCTCCATGCAGTCATGCCAGCCACATGACCTTGGAGGTATCTACGGACAACCTCGGCTCTTCGGCTTAGAAATGGAGATGAGCACCACACCCCAGAGTCAGACACGACTGGACTTCACATCAGGGGAAAACCTTTACCTTTTATATATTACCCTCAGCATGCTATTGACTACCACCACCTCACCTGAACTAGTACATACTGACAGTTCCCTGGAAATTTGTATTTCAATCCATCAAAGGTCAAGTAATGAGCGGTACCAATGACTGAGCAGGTTCCGTCACAGATGTTTTCTGTACATTCCCATTTTCGACCACGGCAAACACTGTAGTGGGCGGAAAAGCAGTTGAAAAACTTAGTAAAGGTTTAATTTGGAATTTGATATGATGTTGAAAGCAAAGTCTGTCTCTTGGAGAAAGCAAGGACAAACCTGTTAAAGACTGACTAAAGGATGAAACAATGCAGTTTCGAGGCAGATATAACACATTTTTTAAAAAATTGAATTAGATGAGTGGGTTCTTTTTCAGTCTGGAAGACTGAAAATGGCAAACAGAGGAATTGATCAGCAACTTAACGTACTAGACCGGTTTTGGGGAGAATTCACCATGATTTACAGGAGTTGTAGGTACTGGGATGCATGGTTCACCTGCAATCAAAGAGAACTCTGAGCAACACCAACGATGGACCTAGAACTAATTTGGCACACAGAACCCCCATAACCATCAAAAATACTGGAGGTATACGGAGGGATTTATAGGAGTTATAGTTCATCTACATCCAAAGCACATTAGGAACCCAAACAATGATGGATCTGGACACACTTGGCATGCATACCCAATGGGTCCAAATTTGAATACTGGTGGGTTTTAAGGGAAAATGGCCTGGACATTTTGGAGTTGTAGGTACTGGGATTTATAGTTCACCTGCAATCAAAGAGCACTCTGAACTCCACCAAAGATGGAATCGGACCTAACTTGGCACACAGAGCCCCCGTGACCAGCAAACAATACTGGAGGTTATTGGAGAAAAGTCACATTGATTTGGGAGAGTTGTAGTTCACCTACATCCAGAGAACACTGTAAACACAACCAACCGATGGATCTGGACCAAACTTGGCACACAGACCTGATATGCCAAACTTTAATTACTGGAGAGGTTTGGGGGAACTGATATTCCTTTCTGGGAGTTGTAGTTCACCCACAACCAGAGAAACAGTGACCTCCACCGATGAAGGACCTGAACCAAATTGGCACACAGACCTCCCATGACTAACTCAATCTACTGGAGGGGTTTGAGGCGATTGACTCACCATAGTTGGAATTATAGTTTACCCTACAGCTAGAGAGCACACTGAACCCCACTGATGATGCCTCTAGAGAAAACTTGCCCAACATAAAAAACTTTAAGTATTGGTGGAGGTTTTCAGGGTTAACTTGGCAAGGTGTCAATTGTAGTTCACCCACAACCTTATGCATTTTGTACAATTAAAAAAATGACTTTTTCAAATAACTCCGTGTATCCAAGCTAGTAACAAACAAATAAAACAATACTTGATGCTAGAAATAAGGGGGGGGGGGGAGGGAAGATTTAACTAAAATTTATTGTCTTACAAAACATTTACTAACTTGCCAATAACTTTATTCACTGCATTTAGAAACTGGGAAATGCAATATTTATAGACAATATCCATAAAGGCATTTTTGTTGATACAATGGATATCAATTAAAAAACAAGCCAGATTCTCACCACGTATTGCAGTCTTGCGTAACAGTCTGTCCTGGAGAATACTCTTGCCCATTGTAAAAACAGGGGCATTTTTCAGGCACAATGCATTTGTTTCCATGCCGCACCTAGAATAGACAGAGATGTTATTAAAGTTTTTACAACTAATGGAATAAGTCTGACAGGACACAACAGAACACATGAAACACACACACACACACACACATGAGCATCAACCAGACATCCAGGCTACATGAGGGGTTTCGTGACTGTAGAGAGGGGATGAGAACATTGCCAATTTAATGGTAGGTTACATACCTGTGACCATCTTTCTTCGAGTGGTGCTCTGCGAATTCACACTTGTGGAGAGTCTGCGCCTGCGCGGGCTCCAACGGAAAACTTCTACTTTTGAAACTTTTAAAGTTTTGGCGGTAACCCCGCCCAGCCCCGGCAGGGGATAAAAGGGCGCCCCGCGGCGCCGCTCCAATTCCTACGCCGCCACGGTAGCGAGAAATTGGAGGTTTGCCTGAGGGGAGGCCGGGCGGGTTAGTGTGAATTCGCAGAGCACCACTCGAAGAAAGATGGTCACAGGTATGTAACCTACCATTTTTCTTCGTGGTCTCTGCGAATGCACACTTGTGGAGACTAGCAAGCTCAGGTCCCGGAGGCGGGAAGGAAGCAAACCGACCATTGAAGTCAAGGGCCAAACAATTTTATTAAGTGCAAAAACAGTTATCAACAAGAGATTGTAATCACTTCCGAAGAAGGGCATGGTGCATAACAAGAGGTTGCAATCACTTCCAAAGAAGGGCACAGTGCATAAAACTTATGGGAGTACGTGATCCTCCCGGTCACTCAAAGGTGACCAACAATCGAGTAAACTTATGACCCTTGAAAATAAAGCACATGGTGATTGCTGAAGGCACTCATACTAATGAGGGTACATTCTTTGGCAATTGAGCCACAATTATTGCAAGAAGAAAATACACAATAGTAAGGCACATAACATCGATGATGGCCCAGAGTACCCGTAATGGGCCCATTAAGACCATAGCGGAATAGCTACCTGTTAACAGGTAGCAAGGCATTGACAATAAAGGTGCAGCTTTATTTCCAGTAACGCGGAAAAAGGGGCAATTTTCAAGTAATAACACGCCAACAAGACATTCAATGATGCACGGTATCGAGTAAACAAGACATTCTGTCGATACGGATCTCAAAGTCCATCCCCGTATCTAAAGCGGATCTGAGCCCAGAACCGCTCTCCCAAAGGCCATGTCAGGTGTAAACCTAGTGTTCAACCTGTAATGGGTGACAAATGTCTGGGGATTCTTCCAAATGGCCGCTTTGCAAATAGCGTCCAAGGGAATCCCCTTCAGAAAAGCAGTCGAAGCTGCCATAGCTCTGGTCGACCGAGCCCGGACGACCGAGGGCGGTTGCTGTCGAGCTAGTTGGTAGCATAGCTCGATGACCGAGGTAATCCAGTGGGACAAGCGTTGCGCCGAGATCGGCAGGCCCACCTTGTCTGGAGCATATGCTACAAAGAGTCTCTGTGACCGTCGAGATAGGGCAGTCCTGTCCCTATAACAGAGTAACGCTCTCCGCACATCAAGCATATGGAGTTCTTTTTCCCTCGGGGTCGAGGGGGATTGACACAGGGAGGGGAGAACAATGTCTTCATTGACATGGAAAGGGGACACGACCTTGGGGAGAAATGTCACATCCGTGCGGAGAACTATTCTGTCCTCGTGGGCAACAAAATAGGGTTCGTCCACCCGCAGGGCCGCCAACTCCGACGGCCGACGGGCCGAAGTGATGGCAACCAGAAAAGCCACCTTCCATGACAACAACCGCAGGTCCGCCGAGATCAGGGGCTCGAAAGGCGGTTGCCCGAGTTTAGTCAGTACAAGGTCAAGGTCCCACCCTGGTGTCGGAGACCGGACCGGGGGATACAAGTTGTTGAAACCCTTCAAAAAGGATTTCACAGAACTGTTCTTGAACAGGGAAGCCTCCCCCGTTCTCTGGAGCTGCCACGATATGGCGGCCAAATGCGACTTGAGTGAAGACAACGATAGTCCCCGCTCCGTGAGGTGCAGCAGGAAAGACAGGATCGTCGGTATCGACGGTCGATGGTCGACCAGGCCCTTTTCCAAGAGAAAGACCTGGAAACGGTTAAGGCAAGCAGAGTAGCATTTCTTGGTGGCCGGTCTCTGTGCAACGTGCCTGCAAGATTGGGAGGACGTCCCCGGGCACAGGCGACTCAGCAACCGGCAGATACCTTCCACATCCTGAAAGTATTGTAGAGAGCCAGGTAGCGATATTATCGGGTCCGAGGGTGGAGAGTTCGACTCATCCTCTCGAGATGTAGCAGGTCCTGCCGACAGATGAGGCCGGAATGGCGCACATCTATCCGTCTCCTCACTGCTACGAGTCGTACAGTTTGGAGCCAGGACTCTGGGATACCTACGGTTGTCTGACGTTCCGCCGCACATGTATCTGGAGCACCGAACACAGACAGATACAGGTACGCGCTCTGTGCCCGACTCGGATTTCAGCACCATCGATACCTCCATCGGGAGGAGCGGAACGTGGGAAGAGGTAGAAGCTTAGGACTAGCGCATCGGACCACGTTCCAAGAGGAACGCAATCTTGACCGAGGCACCCCCCAATCGACTACGCCATCTTTTACGGTACCGTGTTACGGCATAGCCGATGAGCAAGCACGACTGAGGAGTGAGCTGAGCGTTTTGCGGCGAGCCCGAAGAGATCGGCGGACTGTGAAGGCCACCATTCCTCGAAGGACTCCGGCTTCAGAGCCTCGGAGTTCTTCAACCTCCCACTGGAGATGCACGCCCTCGGTTCTGCTCGAGTGTGTCGCCCCTCGCTTTTGTTGTATCAAGAAGTTAGTCGAGTTCGGCCCCCCCCACCTAGAGAGGTGTAGTACGGCCGATCGCATCGCACACACGACCTGGCCACACACCATTCCCAAAGTTCCATCGATAGCGCGAGGAGTTTCCTCGAGCCCGTCCCGCCCTGCTTGTTCACGTAGAACATAGCGACCGTGTTGTCCGTCAGGATCTGGACCGATTTCCCGGCAACCAGGAGGGCAAAGGACTTCAGGGCCTTGAATATTGCCAATAGTTCTAGGTAGTTGATGTGGCATTGTCTTTCTTGCGGAGACCAAAGATCGTGAACTGAGAGGTCTCCTGTATGGCATCCCCATGCGAACATCGATGCATCCGTCGTGATTGTGACGGTCGGGGGATCTGGATGAAAAGGAAGGAAGGCCTTTGCAGACACGATCGCGTCTCGTCCACCAGGCCAAAGAGTCCTTTACCGACTTCGGTACCAAGAGACGCTTCGCGGCACTGTCCCGCATGGGGTTGAAGTGGTCCAAGAACCACCTCTGTAAGGGACGGAAGCGTAGCCTTGCAATCGGCGTCACCATCACCGTGGAGGCCATGTGCCCGAGGAGGACTTGCACCTGCTTCGCCGAGACCACTCGGGAACGACGCACCTTCAGTGTCTCGGTCCGTAGCGCTCTGAATCTCTCCTCCGGAAGAGAAACCGTCTGGGAGAGAGAATCGAACATGGCGCCGATGAACTTTATGCAAGTGGTGGGCTGGAGTTGGGATTTTTCTTCGTTGAGCTGTAGGCCCAGGTCTTCGAGGAGGGAGAGTGTCCTTGCCACCTGGACTCGCAGCAGGTCCGGCGAACGTGCCGCCAACAACCAGTCGTCTAAATAAGGGAAAATTCGGATCTTTAAACTTTCGATGCTCGATGAAGGAGTTTAAGTCTCTGAGATCGAGGATGGGGCGAAGGGAGCCGTCCGGCTTTGGGACAGTGAAATATCTGGAGAAGAAGGCTCGGTGGTTTTGGGAGTCCGGTAGAGGGGAAATCGCCCCCTTCAGCAGCAAAGTGTTGACCTCCGCCAGGATCGCCGAGGATGGCTCGGTCTCGACAATCTGCCCCGTTGGAGGGAGCTCTTCGAACTCCAATGCATAGCCTTCGTCGACAATCTTTAAAACCCATGCATCTGAGGTGATATTTTCCCATGCAGGGAGAAAGTCTGTCAGACGATCCCCGAAAGGTGTCAAGCCGGATGGAAGGATGAGGGCGGGTTCCATTGGGAGGGACATGGGAACAGCATCTGTAACGGAAAAATAAACGGTACCGTCCGCCAGCCCGTCAAATTCGACGTCTGGCCTGGTTGCCTCCTGAGGTCTGCCTGGAGCGTGAGCGCTGCTGTTGCTGCTGACGCCTCTGTTGCTGCGGCTGCTGTGGCTGGGTCTGCAGAGGAGACTGTGCGGGACGGGTTGGGTGCCGGTACTGGATGGTGCGGTACGGCACCGTGTGTCTGCGCTTGTGTTGGTACCACCTGGTACGTTGCGCCTGACCCTGGTTTTCGAAGCCACACTTTGAGGCAAGGGTTTTAAATTCATGGTTGGACTTCAATTTATCGTCCGTGCCCGCATTAAAGAGTCCTAGGGCATCGAACGGCAGATCTTCAATCACTTGTCTTGACGAAGTGGAGAGGCCTGAAGATCGTAGCCAGGCATGTCGTCTGATTGCCACGGCATGGGCAATCATCTTTCCGGCGGTGTCCCCAGTATGCTTGGCCATCTGCATCTGGTGATGCGCCAGCGAGTGGGCCTCCTGAGCGAGAGTTGACATGGCGGCACGATCCTCTGCCGGCATTCTCTGGAAGAGCGGCTCGGCCTTTTCCCATAGAATCTGTTGGTAGGCCCCCATGCACGCTCCGTAGTTGGCCATACGGGCCAGCAGCAAGGCACCCGAGTAGAGCTTCCTGCCCACGGCATCGAACCTCTTCCCCTCGCGGTCGGAGGGCGTAGAGGATTGGCGGCCGAAACCCTGAGCAGCCTTCACGACCACCGAATTCGGGTCGGGATGATGCTTCAGCCACTCCAGCCCCTCATCATCGGTCCTGTACCAGGCCTCAATCTTCCTCGACGTCGGTGGGATGGACGACGGGGTCTTCCAGGAGCCCTGGATCACCTCCAGCAGGTAGGGGAGGAAGGGTAATAGAGTGGCTGGCGGAGCTTCCCTCTGCACCCTCTTGAAGACCGGGTCGGTCACTGCCTTGGAGGACTGCTTGACCTCCAGGCCCAGAGTCTCGGCCATACGAGCCATTTGGTCGGCGAAGGCTCGGACATTGTCGGTCGGGGAAGGCGGATCCACCTCATAGGCATCATGGGTGGGAGACTTTTCGATTCCAAGGGACAGCACCGACCCCGAACGCACCGATCCCGGCAGTTCGCCCTCTTCCTCCTCGTCATCAGGAGGCAGGGAACGTGGGGGTGGAGATGAAGAGGCATCCCGGCTCTGCAACTGAAGAGGCGGCGGTGGAGGGGCCTTCGAAGTTGAAGCCCGAATTGCGCTGGCTAGCCTCATGGTCTGCCTACCCCTTTCCGGGGTCTGAAGTACCGACTGGGTCTCCTGTATGGATGTCACAGTTGTCAAAGAGGCCACCGTCGGGAAAAGTTCCTGTCTCGCCGTCAGAAGCCGAGAAGAAGCTTCGATGACCGTGTCTACCGAAATCTCAGGGGACACGGGCTGCTCAGCAGGCAAAGGAGGAGGAGAGACAGGCTGCGGCTCTTGAGCAGGCTGTGGAGCCGGTTGCGATACGGTAGGCCGTACCGGTGACGATCTCGCCGAGGAGGAGACCGAGGAGGCAGTGCGCCGGTGAGAAGATGAAGAAGGTGATGGTGGAGGAGGCATCGTCCTCTTCCGCTTGGCGGGAGGCTGTGCTGTTTTAGCAAGAGACTTGCCCGGGGTGGGCGGTACGGGAGATGGGGAGGATGCACGTCGCGCCTCTTCCTGAGACCGACGGAAGGCGATTCGCACCGCCGTAGAAGATGGCGGCGTCGATGTCGACCTCGTGGAGACAGCCGACCTCACAGATGCCACAGAGCTTGTGGAAGAGTGTCGTATGCGCACGGTCTCGGTAGTGACCGATCGCGGAGGTGGCTGCTTCGCGGGCTTCGCAGGCCGAGGCGCCTTAGAAGCCATCGACGTCGAGGTCTTTGAGGCCGTCGACATTACAGCTCTTGGCCTCTTTTGGGCCACCTTCTTCCGACGGGTCGCGGCCGGTGCCGAGGAATCAACAGCAGCCGCTGTCGAGGTCGAGGGCCGGGACACCGTGGCCGATGTCGATGTCGACGCTGATGTCGAAGGTGCCGGAGCCAAAGCCTGTTGATACAAGAGGTACCGAAGACGATGCTCCCGGTTCTTTCTGGACTGTGCCGTCAAGGCCTGGCAATGACGACACGTCGATGTGATGTGCGCCTCGCCGAGGCACAGAAGGCAGAGTGAATGACTGTCCGAGTCAGGGATCTTCTTCGGACATCTCGAACACTTTTTGAAGCGAGTTGTTGACATAATCCGGTCAACAACTCGATATCGAAGAGAAGAAACGCTATCCAACACTATCCAACAATATCACTAACTATCCAAACCAACACAAGAAGCACCGAAGTGAGCCGTGCGGCGGAAAGAAAGGAATTGGAGCGGCGCCGCGGGGCGCC
>NW_026847549.1:100514817-100590199 GCF_025583915.1 Anolis sagrei ordinatus
TCCTGATCAAAGAGATAAGTGTGTTTATAGAATCACAGAGTTGTCTAGCTAAACATGGCCTGAGAACAGTATACAGGAAATAAGAACTTCATTCTTTTATATGATTTCTGTTGTTATGAAATTAGAATCTTCATATTTTAATTCTATTCCACTTGCAAACAACAAAAATCTGGGTGTTTTTAAAATAGGCATAAATATAAATAATGCAAACTCAATGACCCAGATTATTAAATGTGCATTGCTTGTGAAAGCATTCTTAAAAGTCACACTATGTTTTGTTTTTGTTTTTTACAAAACAATCCCATTATTTATCAACTCTATAAGAGGTTCATTTGAAACTGGGATCTTTCACAAGTACATGTACTATCTATCAGTGCCCTCTGACAGAGGCCCCTCCTATGCCGCCATATAATCTATGTTATCAAAGCAGATTATCCACATTATCTGCTTTGAACTGGATTATATGAGTCTACTGTGCCATATAATCCAGTTCAAACCAGATAACCTGGATTTTACATGACAATGTAAAAGGGGCCAGAGGCTTCAGCTATACTAGCATTATAATCAGGAGTCCTCAAATTTTTAAAACAGAGGGGCAGGTCCCAGTCCCTCAAACTGTTGGAGGGCCGGATTATAATTTGAAGAAAAAAAAAGAATTAATTCCTATGAACACTGCACATATCTTATTTGTAGTGCAAAAACACTTTAAAACAATACAATGATTAAAATGAAGAACAATTTTAACAAATATAAGCTTATTAGTATTTCAGTAGGAAGTGTGGGCCTGCTTTTGGCTGATGAGATAGGATTGTTGTTGTTGTGTGCTTTCAAGTCATTTCAGACTTAGGTTGACCCTGAGCGAGGCCGGGTAAATGTCCTTGGAGGGGCATATCCGGCCCTCGGGCCATAGTTCGAGGACCCCTGATTATAATGCAAATTGAACTGCATTGCATGGTCATATAATCCAGTTCGATGCCATTAAACTGCATTATATGAGTCTACACTGACCATATAGTGCAGCTCAATCTTCATTATAGTGGCAGTGTAGATTAGCTCAAGGATAGTTTAGAAGGGGTTGAAATCACATTATGCCTCAGCAGCACTTAAATTTTAACCAATTAGTTCACATTCTGAGCAAATGATTAAATATTATGAGATAACAGCAAAGGTAAAAACTTCCTAGTTTAAAAAGGATAACTGTCAAAATAATATGTATCATAATTACTGTAGGTTCTTGGTGTCCACTGGAGCTTGGTTCCAGTACTGTCCTTGTTGTTGTTGTTCATTCGTTCAGTCGTCTCCGACTCTTCGTGACCTCATGGACCAGCCCACGCCAGAGCTCCCTGTCGGCCGTTACCACCCCCAGCTCCCTCAAGGTCAGTCCAGTCACTTCAAGGATGCCATCCATCCATCTTTCCCTTGGTCGGCCCCTCTTCCTTTTGCCTTCCACTTTCCCCAGCATAATTGTCTTCTCTAGGCTTTCCTGTCTCCTCATGATGTGGCCAAAGTACTTCAACTTTGTCTCTAGTATCTTTCCATCCAGTGAGCAGTCGGGCTTTATTTCCTGGAGGATGGACTGGTTGGATCTTCTCGCAGTCCAAGGCACTCTCAGAACTTTCCTCCAACACCACAGCTCAAAAGCATCGATCTTCCTTCGCTCAGCCTTCCCTAAGGTCCAGCTCTCACATCCGTAGGTTACTGCAGGGAATACCATGGCTTTGACTAGGCGGATCTTTGTTGCCAGTCTGATGTCTCTACTCTTTACTATTTTATCGAGATTGGACATTGCTCTCCTCCCAAGAAGTAAGCGTCTTCTGATTTCCTGACAGTCTGCATCTGCAGTAATCTTTGCACCTAGAAATACAAAGTCTGTCACGGCCTCCACGGTTTCTCCCTCTATTTTCCAGTTGTCAATCATTCTTGTTGCCATAATCTTGGTTTTTTTGACGTTTAGCTGCAACCCGGCTTTTTCGCTTTCTTCTTTCACCTTGATTAGAAGGCTCCTCAGCTCCTCCTCGCTTTCGGCCATCAGAGTGGTGTCATCTGAATATCTGAGGTTGTTAATGTTTCTTCCAGCAATTTTCACCCCAGCTTTGCATTCATCCAGCCCCGCACATCGCATGATGTGTTCTGCATACAAGTTAAAAAGGTTGGGTGAGAGGATGCAGCCTTGCCGTACGCCTTTCCCAATCTTGAACCAGTCTGTTGTTCCATGGTCAGTTCTGACTGTTGCTACTTGGTCCTTGTACAGATTCCTCAGGAGAGAGACAAGGTGGCTTGGGATGCCCATCCCACTAAGAACTTGCCACAATTTATTATGATCCACACAGTCAAAGGCTTTAGAATAGTCAATGAAGCAGAAGTAGATGTTTTTCTGAAACTCCCTGCCTTTCTCCATTATCCAGCGGATATTGGCAATTTGGTCTCTCGTTCCTCTGCCTTTTCTAAACCCAGCTTGAACATCTGGCAACTCTCGCTCCATGTATTGCTGGAGTCTTTCTTGCAGGATCTTGAGCATTACCTTACTGGCATGAGAAATAAGGGCCACTGTACGGAAGTTTGAGCAGTCTTTCGCATTTCCCTTTTTTGGTATGGGGATATAAGTTGATTTTTTCAGTCTGATGGCCATTCTTGTGTTTTCCATATTTTCTGGCAAATGGCATGCATCACCTTGACAGCATCATTACTAAAATCCATAGATGGCAAAGTCCCATCACATACAATGGCATAGAAAAATGATATCTCTCATATAAAATGGCAAAATCAAGATTCACTTTTGGGAGATGTGGTATCTTCACATCCTGTATGGCAGGCCCATAGCCAGGATTTTGATTCAGGGGGAGCTGAGTTTGATTCCGGGGGGGGGGGGGGGGTTGAGTCTGAGTGAAAGAGGGTCTACCCTAGCAAACCTTTTGTATCATTACCCCAATACCCCATGCTTATGGGATATGTTGAGCATGGTGATCAGATCATGATATGAATAAACATAGCAGTTTAAATAATGTACCAGTAAGGCCTTCTCACGAACGACCATGAGTATTTCGGGGGGAGTGAAGCCCCTCAGGCCCCTCCCCCCCCTCCCCCCGGGCTACATGCCTGCTGTATGGTTTAATCTGTGGATGTGGAATCCCTGGATACAGAGGACCAACTGCATAATACTTCTGTTGTCTCACTGTTAAGACACTAAATCCCCAAATTCTTTTTTAGTTACCAACAATCTTTTGGAACTTTCAAATGGATTTGTCAGTATAATCACCAGACCATTCACAAAAAAACTAAATGGTGGAGTCTAGTTCTTTGGAGGCTGTTAAGCAGAGGCTGGATGGCCATCTGTCGGGGGTACTTTGAATGCGATTTTTCTGCTTCTTGGTAGAATGGGGTTAGACTGGATGGCCCACAATGTCTCTTTCAACTCTACTATTCTATTATTCTAAATCTGTATAATTACTTTTTAACCTGTAATCTTTTCATCCTGCCTAATATCTCTCTTCAGAATCTCCAATACTAAAATAAACAACAATGGTAACAACAGACATCTTTGTTTACTCCCCTTTTGTATCTGATATAGGTTAGACAACTCTCTATTAATTAATTATTAGTCCCACAAAAGTTTTTAAAAATATGATCTCAGCTGCAGACTAAGAGTCTCTGGGTTCAAGCTCCAGAATTTATAATGGTAGAGTTAAAACATAGAAAATATTTGTATTTAAAATTCTGCAATAGTAAAGTAACATGTGAATTTCTAGAAAAGAAGAAGCCCTGTGTTGTACTTGGAAGGCAGACCACAAAATATAGCCAGAATTTTTGCATGCCACAGTCACATTTTCTTATGGAAAAAAAATCTATACAATGTGGGCAAGAGGGTAGCCAAAATAAAATCATACCTTCATTATAAGAGTTCCATGACCATCCCAATCAATCTGCATGTTCTCTCCATAGCTGAGACGAACTGCAGACATGACAGTGTGCCAGATATGGAGAGCTCCTAAAGCCAGCAAAGGGAGGGGGAAATCAGATATGGGGATGAGATACTGACAGTAACACAAGAAATGCAATCTACATTGGTACTGTATCCACAATGTATCACAAAATCTGGGTTAATTCTATTACCTTTATTTATTTATTTATTTATTTTAAAAGATCTTTAAATACTTATTACACTTGTGCTATTATTAATTGCTTGTCATACAATTCAGAATCAATCTAAATTAGATTTCATACATGTTGCCTTTATACTGTTGTATTGTAATAATAATAATAAACTTTCTGCACGCATTATTTGCAGATACATCACACAGTCCTAGACACTTGGGAAGTGTCCGACGTAGGATCGAATACAACAGCCAGCAGAGTGATCTTATCTGCTGTAGACTCATCTTGTTGTGTTAATAATAATAATAATAATAATAATAATAATAATAATAATAATAAATTTAAAAAGATCAAACTACAAAGACTCTGGCACAAGCCAGTCAAGATGGTCCCAGGGCACCTTGCATGGGTGTCTTTTACCTCCCCACCAAAGAGGGACCTATTAATCTACTCACATTATTGTTTTGGACTACTAGGTAGACAGAAGCTAGGGCTGACAGCAGGAGCTCACCCTGACCCACGGCTTTCAGCTGCCAACCTTCCAGTTGGCAAGATTTCCTGCAGCTGGCGGTTTAACCCACTGTGCTACCGCGGCCCCTAAGATGATAATATGTTAGTAAACTAATATGACAGACTTTTTCAAAGCTTTGCACTGATCCTTTGGGCCCAGTATGGTGAATTCCAATGCAAGGGCTTCACAGGCATTTCCCATTTTTTATCTAAGATTCTTTAAAGGTATCAGGAACTGGATGTGGGAGTTTTCCCTGTTTTACCACTGATATAGGAGTCTGGCTATCTGGTAATGTAAAAAAAAAAAAGCACCCTCTGGCCTAATATGAAGTATTAGTAGAAACATGACTCACCTTGCAAGAAAGGAAGTTGTATGTCCTGCCCATTCAAAGAGATGCCGCCACCATGTTTCAGTTTAATAGTGTAGTTCTCATCCTGAAGTTGAACAAAGACTGAATGGGTGCATACTGCATCGGGATCGTCTGCACACTAAAGAAAAATCAAGGTGTGAAAAAAGTGTTACCCTTTCAATTTTGCTGTCCTATGATGGATCTGACCACAACAAACAATTAGTGAGAAATTGATAAATCTGGCTATATGCACCTAACATGATCAAACAACAGCACAGCCGACAACAGAACACAATTTCCCATGAGACAATGGCCACATGTGCACTGCCATTTGATGCAGTTTGAAATTACATTGTGTGGTAGTGTAGTTACGATCAATGTGGGGTTAACTACACATATTTAAATTGGTTTAACAGACATTCCTTTTTTCCCCAAGGAAATGGGGGAGGGGGTGAGGAGCTAAGAATATATCAAAGATAAATTATCAGCGACATTAGCAAATTTCAGCAATTAGGACTTGGCAAGGAAATGGGATGCCAAGACATAACACCATACTGTGATAAAATTGATATACATCTGTTTTATAATTATGCTTAGAATGTATTGTCGAAGGCTTTCATGGCCGGAATCACTGGGTTGTTGTAGGTTTTTCCGGGCTATATGGCGATATTCTAGAGGCATTCTCTCCTGACGTTTCGCCTGCATCTATGGCAAGCATCCTCAGAGGTAGTGAAGTCTGTTGGAACTAGGAAAAAGGGTTTATATATCTGTGGAATGACCAGGGTGGGGCAAAGGACTCTTGTCTGCTGGAGCTAGGTGTGAATGTTTCAACTGACCAAACCATTCTCTCCTTATGAACCATCTAGGACTTTAAGATTGTCCGGGGAGGCCCTGCTCTCGAGCCCGCCTTTTTCGCAGATGTGTTTGGCGGAGACGAGAGACAGGGCCTTCTCAGTGATGGCCCCTCGGCTATGGAACACCCTCCCCAGTGATATAAGATCGACTCCCTCCCTTCTAACATTCTGCAAAATGGTTAAGACCTGGCTCTTTGAGCAAGCTTTTTCTACTGGTGTATAATTAGATGTAAATGAATATATGGAATGGCTGACGATGCAACTGGACAATGATTTTAGTAAGAAGGTGCCGAGGATCTTGTTTTTACAGATATATTTGCTTTTTATATTACATTTTAAATGTTGAATTGTTTTTATAATTGTTTTAACTGTATTTTAATATTTGTTATGGCATCAAATGGCTGACTGTGAAATGCCTTGAGTCGCCTCTGGCTGAGAAAGGCGGTATACAAATGTGGCAAATAAATAAATAAATAAATAAATTTGTAGCATCTAATTGGCCCACAGCTGAGTACAGGCAATCCCCGAGTTATGAACAAGATAGGTTCTGTAGGTTTGCTCTGAAGTTGAATTTGTATGTAAGTTGGAACAGGGACATTTTTTCAGTGTAACTCCAGCTATATATATATAGGATAGCATAGCAAAAGGTTAATACCCATGTGATGTTTCACTTTCTGTCCCACTGAGAATCAGATTTTGAAAATTTGACTTGTAGTGAAAACACGGATTGGTAAAAAGCTTCAATTGAAACACTTTTCCCCCATAATAATTCTTCCAGGAATGAATTTCCCTTCCAATGGGTAGGTTTCTCTCAGTTCCTATTGTCTCACACCCGTTTTTAACTCTAAGTCATTTATAAGTCAGATGTTTGTAACTCAGGGACTGCCTGTACTCTAAGACATGGGGAAGGACTGTCTTAATTACCAAAAGTTATTATTACCTGAACTGTCTCTATAAAGACGGAAAATTTGTTCTCCTCACAATCTCTAGCAAATAAATAATGGCAGATGCCACTGAATGTGAAATGCTTGTTGTCAAAGCTTTTGAAATGGGATTGGCCTGTGACAAAGCATTCACCTATGGAGGAAAAGAGGAAAAATTATTTTAAATTAAGTCAAACCAAATCATCAGTTTAAAGCAGAATTATCTTGCTCTTATTAAGGCAAAACAGGAACAAAAGTAGATATAAATGCATTGTGTTGATGTTGTTCTGTGCCTTCCAAGTCAGTTTGAGTCTCAGTCAGGTTTTCTTGGGTTGAGATTTTTTCACTGCAGAGGCTCAGTGGGTTAAACCCTTGCGCCGGCAGGACTAAAGACTGACAGGTCGCAGGTTCGAATCCGGGGAGATTGTGGATGAGCTCCCTCTGTCAGCTCCAGCTCCCCATGCAGGGACATGGGAGAGGCCTCCCACAAGGATGATAAAAAATCAAAACATCCGGGCGTGCCCTAGGCAACGTCCTTGCAGACGGCCAATTCTCTCACACCAGAAGCAACTTGCCATTTTTCAAGTCGCTCCTGACATGAAAAAAAAAATTAATAGAATAATGGGGTTGGAAGAGACTACATGAGCCATCTAGTTTAACCCCTTTTGATTTACCCAAGATTCTCATGGCTGAGTATGAATCGAGGCTTGTCACTAAAGTTTTGGTTTTTTTATGTCAGGAGCGACTTAAGAATCTGTAAGTCGCTTTTGGTGTGAGAGAATCGTTGAGCTGTTTATTTATGTTGTTTTTTGTACTTTATATTATTTTATTTTCCTATTTTCTGTTGTGTTCTTGTGTTACATTGTTTTACTGTATCGATGGGCGTGGCCTCATGTAAGCCGCCCCAAGTCCCCTTGGGGAGATGGTGGTGGAGTATAAATAAAGTTTTATTATTATTATTATTATTATTATTATTATTATTATTATTATTAATTGGCCGTCTGCAAGGACGTTGCCCAGGCGACACCCAGATGTTTTACCATACTGTGGGAGGCTTCTCTCATGTTGCCATATGGGAAGCTGGAGCTGACAGACAGGAACTCACCCTGCTATCCGGATTCGAACGCTGACTTTCAGCCAGCAGTCCTACCAGAACAAAGATTTAACCCATTGCGCCACCGGTCACTAGAGTCATAGTACAACACTTAGGCCACTACTACTAAAGACTGAGGGAAAACATACTGTATGTTGGGCACTGTCTCCCTTTGGCCCTTTAAAGTTCCCTTTAGAATAATAATAGTTCACCTTACCTAGAAATTCTTATAAAAATACTGAAGTATAATGATATTACATACAAGTAATAGACTGAATAACTAATAGATGCAAGGTCAGTTGTTTAAAAAGATGGGCAGAAGACCAGTTTCTTCACTGAGCAAAACAGTTAAAATGCACTCGCCGCTCTTTCTTAATCCCAATATCAACATACCTGGGCAGAGTTCATTGTCACAGATCCAGAGGCCATGCCTACAAATACTGGGACATACAAATTTTATAAATTAGATATATGGACAACTTTAGTTTCTCTTGCTAATGATGTACCTGTGTTGTGTGCATGTTTTGAGTCTTCAGGTCACCTGCCAACTTATGACAATCCCTTTAATTTTGCCAACTTTTCTTAGACAGCAATAACTCAGTGGTGGTTTTGCCAGTTTCTTCCTCTGAAATGCCACCTACAACACCCGGCATTCACTGGTGGTCTCCCATCCGTGCTCTAACCAGGGCTGACCCTATTTATTGAGTATTAAAGTATGCAGCCTGGGAAATGTGTGCCTGTGTTACAACATCTAACAAAGAAATTTCATTGTGGGAGAAGGAAGTTTAACTCTATTCCACACTAATATACAAATCCTCCCTTTTATTGCCAATAGGCACAGAGGAAAATAAATAAAACAACAAGTTATTTTATTGCTTGTTTATCTTCCCTGTAACTAATAGTAGCTCCGGATAAAGAACAAGTTTCTCCTAAATCCTAATATCTTATTGTTGCTTCCATGGCATATTTCAATTAAACAAAAAAGATATTGAACAGTGACCCCAATCATATATCTCCTCTATCAGTATAGTTTGGCTTTGACAAAAGACTGCGAGATCGTTGGTGCCATATTTTAAATGTGACAATTCTGTCATTTGCCTTTTATTTCCTTTAAATTTCATTGTATTTTTTCCTATGAACACATACTTGAATACTTACACGTAGCCCTTGAAAATCACTGTGTGTTTCACATCACCTTTTCCAAAATATTCCTAAAGTATAATCATACAAGGTCTGAAATGTAATGGAAGGAGCCAACACCTCCATTCCCTGTGACTTGTGCAAATATTCATCAATTTCATGACATCATTATATTTACCATGAGTTGCAGTCCTGGTAGACAGAAGAGCCAGGAGCATAGTGCTTGCCAGAATGTGTGCAGGAGCATTCAGAGATGTCAACACAGACGTCTCCATCTAGAAGCTTGCCCTCTAAAAAAGCCACCAAATGGGGAGAATGCAGAGGAGAAATTAAATGTGTGTGCTGCATCCCACATTGTTTTAATTTATTTTTATTTTCAAATATTTGTACCCTGCCCTTCTCTACCCCCGAAGAGAAACTCAGGGTGGCTTAGAGCCGGCAACAATTCAATGCCCCCCATATACAACAGATAAAACAACAGTTATATAATAAGTAAAACATTAAAATTAGATTAAAAACTACTTAAAATAGTGCAAATTGAATTAGTTGGCATGTCAAGTCCGAGTTCTACAATCAAGAACTTAATCTGAAGCCTGTCCATAGTCCATTTCCCCAAAGCATTGTCGTCATTTTTATTGTCAGCCTGCAATCCGAATGCCTGGTCCCAATAGCCACTTCTTCAACTTTTTCCTGAAGGAAAGGAGGGAAGCCGCTGACCTAATTTCGCTGGGGAGTGAGTTCCACAGGCAGGAGGCCATAACCAAGAAGGCCCTGTCCCTCATCTTCACCAAGCATGTTTGCAACGAAGGTGGGATCGAGAGCAAGACCTCCCCAGAAGATCCTAAGTTTTGAGGTGGGACATAGGGGGAGATACGTTCAGACCAGTAAGCTGGCCCGAACCATATAGGGTTTTATAGGTCAAGACCAGCACATTCTGTTTTTTTTTAATTTTACATAACAAACTGTAATATTTATAACTTCTATAACCTCTATGGGACTCTATTTCTAGCAGAGATGAGTGGGTGGAGTGTTAACGGGGGCCTGGATGTTCCATAAATAGGTAAAGGTAAAGATTTTCCCTTGACATTAAGTCTAGTCATGTCCGACTTTGGGGGGTGTCGTGATCATATCCATTTCTAAGCCAAAGAGCCAGCGTTGTCCGTAGACGCCTCCTAGGTCAAGTGGCCAGGATGACTGCATGGAGCACCTCTCTCTCTCTCTCTCTCTCTCTCTCTATATATATATATATGTATATGTATATGTATATGTATATGTATATATATATATATATATATATATATATATAGTCAAAGGCTTTCATGGTCAGAATCACTGGGTTGCTGTGAGTTTTTCGGGCTTCATGAGAACCACCACTTTTCTTGGCGTCCCTCAGCAACAGCAAGGGTATCCCTCTGGGCAGCTAAACCAGGAAATCCCAACTGGATGGCCCTCCACGAGGGTCTTCCTCCAGGGGCAAACCAAGAATGGGCAACTTGGTAGTCCCTGAACAGACTCAGAAGCGGAGTGGACAGATCAAAATACAACCTGGCAAAATGGCACTACCTAAAAGAATCCCACACCTTATGTGACTGTGGAGCAGAACAGACAACTCCACTCCTGTATGCTTGCCCACAATCCCCTGCCTCATATACAGAGGAAAAATTGTTTAAAGCTACAGACAATGTGGTCACTGTTGTCCAGTTTTCGTCAAAAATTATTTAACTGCTTGTGTGCCTTCTATTTTTATCAGTTTTATACTTATGTATGCAATACTTTTGACATGAAATAAATAACCAACCTCCCTCTTGTTGATTTTACTGAACACAAACTATAGGAACTGGAATAAGCTAAAGACAAAGAGGGAAAGTAGAAGGACCATGGACACAGTTCTGGGCACCAGAAATCAAGAAAAATATTGATAAACCGGAGGGTGTCCAGAGGGCTACCAAAATGATCAAAGTCCTGGAAGCTAAGCCCTATGAGGAGTGGCTTAGGGAGCTAGGGGTGCTTAGCTTGGAGAAAAGAAGCCTGAGAGGGGATATATTCCCATGTTTAAATATTTAAAAGGATGTCACATTGCACAGGAGGCAGGCTTGTTTTCTGCTGCTATGGAGACTAGGACATGGAGCAAAATATTCAAATTGCAGAAAAAGATATATTCTGCCTTGACATTAGGAAGAACTTCTGAACTTGTGTTAAATTATATGATCACCAACCCATGCTGAAACTCACACAAACCTTTATTTCTTATTATATAGTATCTATACACATAATAAAAGTGAAAATGTGTGTATGTGGCAGGGGGTAGGGGTGTCTGTTTACCCAGAAAGAGCCCCACCTCCACAAACAGGCTATAGTTCTCACTGAGCTGGAGATACCCATGGCCCTCCCAAAACTGACATTGCAGGTTACCATGAACAAGTCCAAGAGTCCTGCAAATGTCCTCCACAAATGCCATCCTGCTCACTATCCAAGTGAAGGCTTGCATGCGGGGACCATTTCAGCCTAGATTTTCTGTTTTTCCTCCACCAAAGACACCTCCCAGGGTTCCTTTCCCTCTCATTTGCATAATCCCGCCCACTGCCTCTTCCTTAACCTTTTCCTATGGCACACAGCAAACAGAGGAATTGATAACAAGTGAACATTCTGTAGGAGTTTGGGGGACTGACTCCACAGAGTGGAAGTTGTAGTTCACCCTGCGTCAAGACACAGCACTGTGATACTCACTTCCTGAGACCACTGCGACCCACACCACTGGTTGATCAAGCCAAACTTGACACACAGAGCCCCCATGTCCCACTATACATCCTGGTGCAGTTTGGAGGAGGATGGACCATGGACAATGGTACTTGCATATGGGAGTTGTAGTTCACCTGCACTCACTGAACCCAGCTGACATTGGATCTAGACTGAACTTGGAGCACAGGTAAAGAATGCCTTTCTCACATAACCCGGGCACCGCCGGGTCCCCAAGCTAGTTGTAACATAAAACAGACATACAAACAATATAGCAGCATCCTTATTTGAGGACATGAATGTGAGAAGAATGATAAATATTTCTAACCATCTGAAAAAGGACATGGATTTTCTTCTTCAAATAAAATAAAAGGTTCCCCGGAAACAAACTAGTAAATGCATTACCTGGGCAGCTGCAGCCATCAACACATTTTTCTTGACACGCTTTATTGACATTTAAGCTCTGGCAAGTTTTGGCACAAGGGGATGTGCATTCCTTGTACTCCAAGCCAACTGGACATTGTATCCCTGAAAAAAAGTATGCAGATTGGAGACATAAATCCATCCTAGGAATGTTTAATTCATGGAAGGAGGAAAAGCTACAATTTAAATCTTGATGCTACTTTGTTTTTCAAATAATTTTTCAAATTTCCAAGGTAGTAAATATATCAAAAGAAATATATATCAACTTATGGTGAACATCCAATTTTTTGAAAAATGCTTTCGCAAATTCCCAGAACAATTAAAAAAAAGTTTAATCCAATGTCAGTTTGGGGCAAAATTTTATTTATTTATTTTCTTACTTCATTTATACCCTGCCTTTCTCATCTCGCAGGGGACTCAAGGCGGCTTACAGACTCTGGCAAAAATTCAATGCCACATATAAACATAACAATAAAAACATACCCTATCAAACTATAAAAACAATCAAAACACATAAGCAAACAGAACACATAGAACAATAAAATAGGTTAAAACATATCAAGTGCTGAGTCTTGATTCCATTCTTATAGACTGATCCATAATCAGACTGTGTCAAAATCCATAATATCTTATTCTCCAAATGCCTGCATACAGAGCCAGGTCTTTTGCTTTTTTTCTGAAGACCAGAAGGGATGGGGCTTGTGTGATGTCACTGGGGAGGGAGTTCCACAACCATGGGGCCACCACTGAGAAGGCTCTGTCTCTCATTCCCACCAGTTGAACTTGTAAAGGGGGTGGGACTGAGAGTAGGGCCTCCCCAGCAGATCTTAAAATTCTTCTTGGCTCATAGGGGGAGATGCTCATAGGGGTTTAAGGGTTTATAGGCCAAAGGCAGCACTTTGAATTGGGCCTGGTAGCAAACTGGCAGCCAGTGGAGCTGATGCAACAGAAGAGTTGTATGCTCCCTGTGCGCTTTTGATTCTTGCCTGTTTCCATTTTTGAAAGATCCTGCAAACCTTATTAAAACTGAAAATGAGATATAATTTCTCAAACAGTCAACACTCTCTCTTGAAAAACAAAACCACCTGTCCATCTTTGAAGAGATCATAGTGAATGCTGAAAGATATCTAAACATAGATCTCAATACTCCAAAAAGTGCTGAAATATATTGTTTAATTTTCTGCTGATCTTGCAGAATAGATTATTGCAGAAAGTAGTAGAGTAGAATCTCTTTCACAGGGGATCTTTAAACAAAAATTAGCTGGCCACTTCCCAGGACACTGCTTTAGCAGCAGACACCTGGATGGGCAGGGGGTTGGACTAGATGGCCCTCTAGGTCCTTTCAGTTCTCTGATTCCTCAGCTAATAACATGCACACCCATGTCACACAACATGTTGCAAATGCATACATAATGTACACACATTTATGGATAATTTTTACAAAAGGTTTACTAAGGAAACATGGCAAATTGACTTAAGAATGTGCAATATGCAATTGACATGGGCACAAATAGCCTGATGCACCATTCTCCAGGAGTCACTGATTCAGAATCTACAGTTTCACAACTTACTGCAATCACTGGTTGCTGACCATCCTTCCAGGATCACACCTTGTTGGGCACAGCTCCTGGCATACTCTAGAAAAACTGGGCAATGGCAGTTTTTGTCTTTGGCACATCTGCACATGTCTTCTTCACATAGATTAATGAATTGCTCTGGATCAACCACATGATGACATTTGGAAAAAACAGTGGAAACTCTTAGCAGCTGGCATTTTTCTATAGTGATCTGGAAATACAGAACAATCAAAACAGTTACAAATGACTTTATAAAATAGGGCCATAATACAAAGGGACACTTCATGTGTTTTTTATTCCCTCCAGATCATGACTTGTCACTTTTGAAAGATCAGTAGTGGCCTTCAGGTTTGCACACTGTCTCTCCTGTAGCATATTTCAATTTCAGTATGACCTTCAACAAGGTCTCCCATAGTATTCTTGCAAATAAGTTAATAAAACGTTATTCTAAACCAGGGGTCCTCAAACTTTTTAAACAGAGGGCCAGGTCACAGTCCCTCAAACCGTTGGAGGGCCGGATTATAATTTGAAAAAAGCATGAATGAATTCCTATGCACACTGCAAATATCTTATTTGTAGTGCAAAAAACACTTTAAAACAATACAATAATTAAAATGAGAACAATTTTAACAAATATAAACTTATTAGTATTTCAATGGGAAGTGTGGGCCTGCTTTTGGCTGATGAGATAGGTTGTTGTTGTTGTTGTTGTTGTGTGCTTTCAAGTCGTTTCAGACTCCCTGAGCGAGGGCCGTGTAATGACCTTGGAGGGCCGTATCCGGCCCTCGGGCCTTAGTTGTGAGGACCCCTGCTCTACACAATGGTAATGTTAAGTGGATTGACTAAAACCAAAGTGCTACAACTAATTCAAACTATAGGAAAAGATATTCTGCCTAGACATTAAGAAAAACTTCATGACCTGTTGGACTGTAGGATGTGATGCCAAGAAGAGTGCGTGTTGCACCTCGGCTAGAGTTCACCTTGCTCAAGCACTCACCAGGAAGCCAAGCGTAGTAATAAACAGTTTGTTTGTTTATTTAAAATTTTTGTATACTGTTCTTCTCTAACCTCCATAGAGGGACTCAGGATGGTTCACAGTAAGCATTAAATGCTAACAATAAAACCGTTTAAACATAATACATAACAATGGATAAAAATACAATAAGATAAAATACATATAAAACCAGTTCGCCAAGATAAAACAACGTCCAACTCAGTCCGCACATTGTAGTCAATACATTAGTCAATTACCGGTCTCTGCCATCATTCTGTAAATGCCTCATTCCACAGCCAAGATTGTTGATAAAGCACACACAGTAAAAGAGTAAAAAATCCAAATATGTAAAGAGAGAGAGTCTCAAGAGCTAGAATCCCCGCTTTGAGTCCCCCTAGGGGTGAGAAAGGCGGTATATAAGTACTGTAAATAAATAAATAAATAAATAATAGAGATAAATCTCCAATGCAAAGATTAAAGCATGAACATTAATCCAAGGTGCATGGAACAAACATGAGCTTGATTAATCCAAGAGTCAAGGAATAAACATGTGCTTGAGTAGTCCAAGAAACAAAGAACAAAACATGAGCTTGAGTCCATGGTAAAATCCCCAAGACTGGTAGCAAAACTTGACTAGGAAATTTCGCTTGAAGCTAAGATAGGATCAGGAACAAGGCAGGAGCTTCTTGCTCTATTCGCTACGTTGCTTGATCTGAGAACTGAGAGCTATTCTTTTCCTAATTAAAGACAGCAATTCATAAAAGCATTCTGTTGGCCTTGAGAAATCTCTCTCGGCCTCTGCCTCCTTTCCCCATGGCTCAGCTTGCACCTGGAATTCTTCCCCTGCATGAGCAGCGTTGAATCTCTGTCCAACCCAGCTTACTCCCTTCTCTGCCTGTCAGCTTCTAAAACAGTTTTGTTTTCACACAGAGAATCAACCAAATCCCCCTCCAGTCTCCCCACCGGAGAATCACCATCCCATTCCAACACCCTATTTGTCTGAGTATCTCCAGAAGCATCAGGCCCTGCGGGCGTTGCACCCCAAAACCCCTCACCATCATCCTCAGCTGGCTGAACTACAACAGTGTGGAAATCTCCTGCTATTTTGTGTGCGTGTGCGTGTGTCAGGAGCGACTTGATAAACTGCAAATTTGTTTCTGGTATAAGAGAATTGGTTATTTATTTATTTATTTTTATTTGTCGTGTCAGAGCAGCCAGTCCATTATATTACATTTCTAACAGAACAAAGCAAACAAACAGAAAAATACACAACTTGTGAGTTTGGTAGTTGGTTAAATGTCCTTTGACCAGTATCTGGCCACTTGGAGTGCCTCTGGTGTTGCTGCAAAAAGGTCCTCCATTGTGCATGTGGCAGGGCTCAGGTTGCATTGCAGCAGGTGGTCAGTGGTTGGCTCTTCTCCACACTCGCATGTCGAGGATTCCACTTTGTGGCCCCATTTCTGAAGGTTGGCTCTGCATCTCGTGGTGCCAGAGCGCAGTCTGTTCAGCGCCTTCCAAGTCGCCCAGTCTTCTGTGTGCCCAGGGGGTCTCTCATTTGGTATCAGCCATTGGTTGAGGTTCTGGGTTTGAGCCTGCCACTTTTGTACTCTCGCTTGCTGAGGTGTTCCAGCGAGTGTCTCTGTAGATCTTAGAAAACTATTTCTAGATTTAAGTCGTTGGTGAGCTGGAGATGTCTCTGCCTTGGTCCTTCCACTATTCTTATGTCCCTGCATGCGGAGCTGGAGATGACAGAGGGAGCTCATCCCTGCTCTCCCTGGATTCAAACCTCCAACCTGTTGGTCTTCAGTCCTGCTGGCACAAGGGTTTAAGTCACTGCGCCACCAGGGGCTACAACTCCTGCTATGAAAAAAATTAAATAGATGCTGGATGGCCATCTGTCAGGGGTGCTTTAGCAGCCCCCACTGGTGCAAGAGGTTAAACCCTTATGCCGGCAGGACTGCTGACCGACAGGTCAGAGATTCAAATCCAGGGACAGTGTGAATGAGCTCCCTCTGTCAGCTCCAGCCCCCCATGCGGAGACATGAGAGACACCTCCCACAAGGATGGCAAAACACCAAATAGGTGGCATACCACTAGCTATTTCAAGCTTCAAAAACAGAATCCATCTGTCACAGATTACCTCTATTCCATTGTATGTGGAGCCTTGAAACCACTGACCTGCAGGCTCAAGAGGCACAAAATCCACAAGAACATGTAACAAAAAGTCTTGTTTTAGTGCACAATTAAATTATAAAACCATAAGCCACTAGATGGAGATAGTGTTCAGTCCAAGCTTGGTTTACTGCTTATCCAAACCCAAGTCTAGCTGTTACAATTATTAGGACTCTTACTTATCTGTTGCCACAATAAGTCCAAAGGCTAAGCTGGCTCCTTCTCTCCTTCAACAGTCTTTCTCTCAATAATTCTTTTTGTATAACCTTCTGGCCTTCCTTCTCTGTTCTTCCACCTTCTTTCTTGCTGTTCTTTGTGTTTTCTCATATCAAGTCCTGCTCCAAGGCTCCACACTCTCTTATCCACCCCTCTTGAACCTTCATATTGTTCCCTATGATTCCTTCCCATACAATATACTCTTCCAGGCACAACTCTGGATCCTTTCCTTGGGCAGTTCCCTCCCTGTTACACATGCTAATAAAATCTGCTGACAAATATGGAAAACAAAATACTAGCTCATACCCCGTGTTTAACACACATTCCAGTCCTAAAGAAAGTGAATTGCAGTCATAACCTGCCATTGAGTAACTTTGCAATACAAGCAGTATAAAGATCAATATTTTATAACAAGGTAAAAGTTTCCCCTGACGTTAAGTCTAGCCGTGTCCAACTCTTGGGGGGGGGGTGGGGGTGCTCATCTCCATTCCTAGGAAGAAGAGCCGGGGTTGTCCATAGACACCTCCAAGATCATGTGGCCAGCATGATTTTATGGAGCGCTATGACCTTCCTGCAGAAATGGTACCTATTGATCTACTCACATTTGAATGTTTTCGGAGCTGGGGAGCTGACCTTTTAGTCAGCCCTGGGGAGCTGACCTTTTAGTCAGCAAGTTCAGCAGCTCAGCACTTTAACTCGCTGTGCCACCACAGGGCCCTGATATTTTATATCAAAGACTATCACAAATAAACCAAGGAATGCCAGACATCCAAGTTGGCTCCAGAAAAGAAAAGGGAATTAGGAATGGCTGTAGCAGAATATCTCATTGTCCTGTATTCAGGACACAATGCTACAGTAAGGATATAATATGACAAAAACAGGGTGGTTTCCAATTGACAAGGCAGCTCTTTTTAAAGAAACTAAATACTGTATATCATACTGTTGGAGCCCCCGGTGGCACAGTGGGTTAAAGCACTGAACTGCTGAGCTTGTTGACCGAAAGGTCTACTCATATTTGCATGTTTTTGAACTGCTAGGTTGGCAGAAGCTAGGGCTAACAGCGGAAGCTCACGCCGCTCCCCGGAATCGAACCTGCAACCTTCGATCAACAAGTTCAACAGCTCAGTAGATCAATAGGTAGATCAATAGGTATCGCTCCAGCGGGAAGGTAACGGCGCTCCATGCAGTCATGCTGGCCACATGACTGACCGTGGAGGTGTCTATGGACAACGCCAGCTCTTTGGCATAGAAATGGAGATGAGCACCACACCCCAGAGTCAGACATGACTGGACTTAATGTCTTGGGGCAACTTTTACTTTTTATCTATACTGTAAGCTTTTTGATCTCTCTGAGAACCATACACAAACTTCTCCCTCCCTTGTAACAGTAAAGTGGATTAAAGAAAATGTACTTGACTGGCTGAAAGCCATTTTAGGACCCTTCTGCACTGCCATATAATCCAGATTATCAAAGCAGATAATCCACATTATTGCTTTGAATTGGATTATATGAGTCTACACTGCCATATAATCCAGTTCAATGCAGATAATCTGGATTTTATATGACTATGTAGAAGGGCCTTAGTAAAGTCTCTCTTTAAGCATATTCACCCAGATCAAAATCCTACAGCCTAAACCAGCCCATTTTATTATTTTATCCTGTACATGTGGCCCGCTTACTGTCACTGGGATTGTGAATGACTTTTATTGTATTTTATATTGTTTACTGTATTCTCATGTTTTATGTATTTTATTGTGTTGTTGTTTTATGCCTTGGTTTTATTTTATTTTATTATAATGTGTTATTGGGCTTGGCCTCATGTAGGAGAATAGTGGTGGGGTATAAATAAAATTATTATTATTATTATTATTATTTTACTATCTTATTTTGTCCTTATAGACTCAGAGTTGGAAGAGACCTCATGGGCCATCCAGTCCAACCCCCTGCCAAGAAGCAGGAATATTGCATTCAAATCACCCCTGACAGATGGCCATCCAGCCTCTGTTTAAAAGCTTCCAAAGAAGGAGCCTCCACCACACTCCGGCAGAGAGTTCCACTGCTGAACGGCTCTCACAGGAAATCCACACTCATGGAAATCTATTATTTATTTATTTATTTCATATATTTATATCCCGCCCTTCTCCCCACAAGGGGGACTCAGCACGGCCTCACATGAGCATCAGAGGATGCTAACAACATAAATACCATAAAAACTACAACTTACAATAAAATCATTTTAAAACATTGTACATCATCAATAAAATTTAACAATAAATTAATAGATTAACATGCCAGTAAAACCAAGCCGAGCCGGGAGAATCCATGTCGCAAAAATCCAAATTTCCTTTTCCTATCGCCGCTGGCCTCTAATCGAATGCCTGCCCCAGAGCCAGGTCTTCAGTTGTTTTCTAAAGGACAGGAGGGAGGTGGCCAACCTGATATCCTTAGGGAGAGAGTTCCACAGACAGGGGGCCACTGCCGAGAAGGCCCTCTCTCTCATCCCCACCAACCGCATTTGCGAGAGTGGTGGGATCAAGAGCCTCTCCTGATGATCTTAAGCTTCATGATGGTTCATAGCAGGAGATATGTCTTTACCTGTCTACTATAAGTCCTTGCCCCAACAGGTTTTTGCTCACAATTTGGTAACAAGTGTGGTGCTTACGATCAGAGTTAGCATCAACCAGAGCCCCTGGAAGGACTCATACTAATGAAGAACATGTCAAAGAAGTGATGTAAATAGTATGTGAAGAGGGTGAAAGAACAAGCAAATTCTACAGGGTAGTAGGCGAAATACCATCTCAACCACAGCTATTGTTCTCTGTCTCCTATAGCTGACAATAGCACATTAAATTGAGCCGAGGAATGGGAGAACTCTGTGCTATTGAGGCAGAGAGGGGCAAACAAGGGAAGCTGTGTTCTTGCTATCAAAGATGAAAATTCTTCAGCAGGCACTGGTATTGCCAGACTTCTATTAATAGAACAATGTTGTACTTTGAGAGCAAATATATTAGAGTAATGTTTGAAAATGCCATTTTAAAAAATCCTGGAAAATAAATAGGCTTCCCTTCTGTAGCCTGAACCAGAAAGCCCCCTTTCAAAGCAGCTATGCTCAACAAGTAGCAGACACATATAGGACTGTTGCAGTCTAACATTTGGTTCTGAAAAAGTTGGCTTTGGACAAACAGCCTTACCATCGCCTAACACTGAGTGAAGATAACTCAGTGTTAGGGAAGGGATTAGTTTCCTTCTGAGTGTAGATGTAGAAAAATTGATATATCTCCTTCTTGAGTGTAAATATCTAAAAAGCAATGTGTTGGATGAAAGAACAATTACTCCATCTCTGGTGAACTAAGCATCTATGTCAGTGGGCAGATTTAGCTCTCTCCGGATTTACCATTTAGCTTTTCATCAGCAATGCAGATGTTACAGATGTTTTTGAAATGAGACATTTTCCAAGATCATAAGACTAGGCTCTGTCATGGGACTTCTGGTGCATATTTACACCACAATCCTAAACAGGTATACCTATGTTAATAAAGTGGATGTGTTCCTGGGCCTGATTTCTTTAATATAATATTAGGTGACAGAGGCAGAAACAACATAGAAAGAATAATTATCCAATGCCACATCTCATTGCTCTGTATTCCAGACCAAAGGGACTAATACAGAGAGAGATAAATGTTTTTTTAAAGGAGGTCAGACAAGACTGCATTTTATCACGTAATTTGTTTATATGCAGAACATCACAGATAGAAAGCAGGATTAAACTCAGAAGAAAGTGGTGTGAAAACTGGGACAGTAATATCAACAGAATAATATATGCAGATGACACCCTATTACTTGCAGGAAATATCAGTCCCTTCTAGACTGCCATATAAAATCCAGATTATCTACTTTGAACTGGATTATATGGCAGCGTAGACTCATATAATTCAGTTCAAAGCAAATAATGCAGATTATTTGCTTTGATAATCTGAACTATATTGAGGTAAAAGGGGCCTTGGAATGAATGGTTAAAATTAAGAAAGAAAGTGCAAACGTGTATACAGATATATATATATATATATATATATATATATATATATATATAAACAAAAATATTGGCCCACAGGTTATTTAAGGTAAAGGTAAAGTTTTCCCTTGACATTAAGTCTAGTCATGTCAAACTCTGGAGGATGATGCTCACCTCCATTTTTAAGTTGAAGAGCCAGCATTGTCCGTAGACGCCTCCAAGGTCATGTGGCCGGTATGACTGCATGGAACACTGTTACCTTCCTGCTGAACTGGTACCTATTGATCTACTCACATTTGCATGTTTTCGAACTGCTAGGTTGGCAGAAGCTGGGGCTAAAAGTGAGAACTCACCCCACTTCCTGGATTTGAACCACCGACCTTGCAGTTAGCCAGTTCAGCAGCTCAGCAGTTTAACATGCTGCACTACTGGGGGAAGGTGATTTACATAGCCCTGAATTAAGTAGTGAAACTATTTAAATAGTTGCAGATTTTCTGTACTGGGGTGCTTTCATTAATCAAAGGTATGTCTACCATCAATAAATTAAGATTTGGAAGGGCAACTGTAAAGGAACTAGATCAGATCCCCAATGTCAAAATCATTTTTGAGATGGTATTTTCAATTTCAGAATACTGGTGTGAAAACTAGATAGTGAAGAAAGTTGATAGGAAGAAAATAAACTATCGGAGCGAGCTTCTGACCAATTTGTGTAACTTGCTGTTGACCTTTGCAGCCTGAAAGACAGTTGCATCTGTCAAGTAGGAAACTTAGGTACCATTTATGCGGGCAGGTCAATTTACGACACCATAAAAATCTCCAGCAAGCATGCAAAGAATGAAGAAGTACTTAATCAGTGTCACAAAGGGACGGTGAAGCGACAGCTCCCCTGGTGGCCAGAATACCCTCATGAAAAAAAGCTGGAATGTTAAATAGCCTCTGTGTGTCTGTCTATATATGTTGTGTGTCTATGACATTGAATGTTTGCCATGTATATGTACATTGTAATCTGCCCTGAGTCCCCTGCAGGGTGAGAAGGGCGAAATATATACTGTAAATAAACAAATAAATAAATGTTGATACTTAATTCCACAATCAGTGGCCAATTGTTATGGAATTTATAAATGATGATACTACATCTCAATGGAAGTTGTCCTGTTTAACATGGCCTCCCTTTCTGTCAATAAACAAAGGTGTTAGTACCAACCTCGTCTGCCATCTCAGATGTGATGTTGCAGGTCTGGCTTGGTGGGGCCACTCGTCGGCACTTCCTTTTTTCATTGCTCATGGCCCATGAATTAGCGAAATGATAGCTGTTCTCTTCCAGAATCCCTGGAGTTAAGAAAAGGAGTAGAAGTACATGAATCTCCCATTATGAGCAACAGATATTATCTGTGTGAAAGTATCCAGTTACAGAACAACCTGGGTTATGATCTGACAAAAGGCACAGCACTGTCTTTTTGTCTTCTCAAAATGAATGAACCCTCTCGAGTCATGGCTAGGGTGAGCAAGTTTGTGGAATGTCCAGCTGCAGGGCTATTCAATGCTAATCAAGGTGACCAATTGCAACATTCACACTTGCCTCCAACGGAAAGGAGTTCTTTCTCTCACCCTGGACATCCCATAGATATATTAACCCCACTTGCCTAGTTTCCAACAGACCTCATAACCTCTGAGGATGCTTGCCATAGATGTGGGTGAAATGTCAGGAGATAATGCTTCTGGAACATGGCCATACAACTCGGAAAACTCACAGCAACCTAGACAAGGAAATGGTCTTGTTGCATTCCAGAGAGCAATCAAGAGCTTGAAATCTTGTTTACTCCTAACAACTTGCCAAACAACTACATCAATACTTATCAATACTTGATTGGCTCTGTCACATGTGGCAATTCCATTGTTTTCATCACAGGACTATCTAAGAGCCAAAATGAGGCATTGCCAGAAGGTGACAGAGGTCCTGTGATGAAAACAATGGAGCTGCCACATACAACAAAACCGAGCAAGTATAAACAAATATTGGTGTAGCAAAGGGAGATTCCAGAAGAATATCACCTACTGATTCCAGCGATTCCAGAGGGAGATCCAAGAGAAAGGGGCTGGAATGGACAGCGCTTTAGATCACTTCGATTTTAAAGTGATGTATGCTCATAATACTTTTATGATTTCTCAATTAGGGTACAATCCTGTACACATCTGGGAATGTTGCTTTGTAGAGACAGTTCTTTCAGAGTCACAAACTGAAAGAGAAACGATGATTCACTGGTTGCTTCATCCTGAATTCTCTCTGCTTTCTCAACTTCTCAGTAAACTTCTGACTACATCATGATGTATTCCAAAAGCAATAGGAAGTAGCCACCTAGTCTTTATCTATATGCCAAAAGGAGATTTATTATCTGTCAATTCCGAACAAATGTCACTCATTCTGATGGGATACTGGGATGGATTCACTGGCTTTAGGGCATTTCATCATCATTTACTCCATGCCCCAAATGCCCCATAAATAATAAGATCTCCATAAAAGACACACCTTAAAATAAGGAACACATCATGGAAGGTGACACACATAAGGGAGTAAAAAGAAACAGAAGTGTGCAGTGTGAAGAGCAACATGAAGGACAGTGAAGAAACAAACCAAAATAATAATCGATATTTCACAGAACCGTATCTTAATAGAAAAACGAAGCTGAGCAAATTGCTAAATGCTGAAATAATTTCCATAGTGGCCAATGATTAGCACAACTCCTATGTTTTGCCACATAACTCATATTCTATCAGCCTCAGAGGAAAGCAAAGGAACTCCCCTTTGTGCCAATTTTGCCGAGAAAATATGTGATAGTGTCACATTCGGATCACCCTACACCAGGAAACACTTGAAGGTATTCAACAACAAGTGGGCAAGTTGGAGCAGGTTCAGAGATGGTCAATGAAAAGGATAAAGGCTATGGAGAACAAAATATACGAAGAAAGCCTGAAGCTTGATTTAGAGAAGATTGAGGAGTGACATGTCTCAGAGAGTCAAACCAGACTTTATGAGTTCAAGTTTCAGGAAAGTAGATTTTGACTGAGCATTCAGACAAACTTCTTGACAATAAGTGTAGTTTGGCAATGAAACCAATTGACTAGAGATGGGATGGAGACTCCTTATCTGGATGTCTTCCAAAAGAAGCTGGATAGATACCTACTGATGATGTTGTAAGATAGAGCTCCAACCCTGAGGGTGCTTCTACACTGATACTATAATCCCATTTGGAACCAGTTTGGGGGGAACCAGTTTTGCTCTGCGGGTGATCAGAGCTAGAGGTTGCATTGAATGGCACATAAATCCCCTTCCAACCCTTTGAGCTATTTTTCTATGTTGCATTTCTTTGGGAATGTTACTAATTCTTTTTGTCTGCAGTACATATTCCCATCTCTATTATTATATATCTCATCAGAGATAAGCAGATTACTTGAAACTTGTTACCTCCAAGCTGTGGTAGCCTCAAGCTGAATTTGCATTCCTAAAAAACATACTGATCTGCCAGAATCCAACTCTATAACCTCAACTTCAACCCATTTTCTTGACAAAACCATTTTCCTCCACAAAGTGGTATTTGCAATAAACAGTGCTATCAGGAATGACAAGGGGCAATGATTTTGTTGGGGGAAAAAGCGCTGGACATTTGCAATCAATGGTGCTATCAGGAGTGACATGGGAGGAGGATTTTGTTGGGAAAATAGAGCTGGGAGAACCTAATGCCTATAAGATTGTAATATTGTCAACTCTGAGCATTTAGTTTGCACATTATGCAAAATATTATCTCTGTATTATAATTTGCATTCTAATTATACAGACTCCATCCAGCTGTTGTTATATTTATTTCTGCCACTATATTCCAGACTTAATATCATTTTATACTAAAATAAAAGAAGCAGTGGAGTTCAGAATGCTGGACTTGGAACTAGGAAACAATGCTAAAAAAATAAATAGAATCATAGAGTTGGAAGAGACCACATGGGCCATCCAGTCCAACCCCCTGCCATGCAGGAAAAGCACAATAAATAAATGCAGTAAAGTATTCTGGGGCCCCGGTGGCTCAGTGGGTTAAACCCCTGTGCCGGCAGGACTGAAGACCGACAGGTCGCAGGTTCGAATCTGTGGAGAGGCAAATGAGCTCCCTCTATCAGCTCCAGCTCCTCATGCAGGGACATGAGAGAAGCCTCCCACCAGGATGATAAAAACATCAAATCATCCAGGTGTCCCCTGGGCAACGTCCTTGCAGATGGCCAATTCTCTCACATCAGAAGCGACTTGCAGTTTCTCAAGTCGCTCCTGACACGACCAAAAAAAAAAAGTAGAGTAATTAGGTGTGAAAACCATTTAACTTAATAGGACATGTCTGAGTAAACAATTCAAATGTTCACATGATACTCCCAAGTCAAAAAAAGGTGGAGTTAAGAGAGTGCTGTCTTTTTTAAAAAAAAAAACCAACATTGTTTTAATCCTTATATAATAGTTATTGCCTTCTTTTCTTGACCCTTACAACAGCACCTCTCAACCTCTACTCCTTCCACTCTTGCTTGTGCTCACAGGGATAGATTAACAAGACTATTTCTCTTGATCCTAGGCTCCAGATCAGGCACTCCAGAACTGTATTAGCTTTTTTGACTGCTATGACATCCTCTTGATTCATATATACGAGTTTCTGGTCAAATGCAATGTCAAATGCCAGTACAGTAGAGTCTCGCTTATCCAACATAAATGGGCCATCAGAACGTTGGATAATGAGGAGGGATTAAGGAAAAGCCTATTTAACATCAAATTATATTATAATTTTACAAATTAAGCACGAAAACATCATGTCTTACAACAAATTGATAGAAAAAGCAGTTCAATACACAGTAACATAATAATAATAATAATAATAATAATAATAATAATAATAATCACGAATTGAACCCTGAAGAAGGAGACAGAAGGCCTGATTCTTGAAGCCCAGGAGCAAGCCATCAAAACAAATGCCATTAAGGCCAGGATCAAAAAATCAGCTGATGACCCAAAATGCAGATTGTGCAAGGAAGCTGATGAAACCATGGATCATAGCCTCAGCTGTTGAAAGAAAATCGCACAGACGGACTACAAAGAAAGACACAACTCTGTGGCCCAGATGATTCACTGGAACTTATATCACAAGTACCACCTGCCAGCAGCAAAGAATTGGTGGGATCATAAACCCACAAAGGTCATGGAAAATTAACAGGTAAAAATACTGTGGAGCTTTTGAATCCAGACTAACAAAGTTTTGGAACACAACACGCCAGACATCATGATTGTGGAAAAGAAAAAACTTTGGATTCTTGATGTAGCCATACCAGGTGACAGCCACATTGAGAAAAAACAACAGGAAAAACTCAGCCGCTATCAAGACCTCAAAATCGAACTGGAAAGGCTCTGGCATAAACCAGTACAGGTGGTCCCAGTGGTCATTGGCACACTGGGTGCCGTGCCAAAAGATCTCAGCTGGCATTTGGAAGCAATAAACATCTACAAAATCACGATCTGTCAACTGCAAAAGGCCATGTTGGATCTGCGTGCATCATTCCAAAATACATCACACAGTCCTAGACGCTTGGGAAGTGTTCAACTTGTGATCTTGTGATACAAAATCCAGCAGAGAGATCTTGTTTGCTGTGACATACCGTGCTTTTGTGTCAATAATAATAATGATAATAATAATAATAATAATAATAATAATCTTTATTTATAACCTGCCACCATCTCCCCAAAGGGGACTCGGAGCAGCTAACATGAGGCCAAACCCAAAAATAATACAGCATAGTTAGACACGAAACAAAGCAAGAGAAATACATCATAACATAAAATATATAAAATAACAAATAAAAAATAGTAATTATGTAGTAATTACAGTATTTACGAATTTAGCACCAAAACATCGCAATGTATTGAAACAGCTGTGGATTCGTGTGGGAGGCAGACTGCATTGGATAATACAGAAGGTTGGTTGGATAACTGAGACTTTACTGTATTAAGCTTCAGTATCTCATTGCATCAGTAATTAATTATAGTTGACCTATCTTGCAAGACAATAAACAATATGGACCCCATTAAAACTGCATAACTCCTAAATAGTATACCAGCATTATTCATCTAAAGCTGAAAGAAAACATCATTATGTTTCATGAGCAATGTCTCTTTTTATCTTCTCTCCTGATCAATGTAAAGCCTTACCTTCCTGAGTCATTAAGTCATCTTCAGCAAAGGTGTTGAAATTACCACAGAGCCCACAAGTCTTATTATAGTGGCTGTCTGCAAGGAATATCTGGATGTTTCCACTGATGTCAGCCTTCACTACTAAGCCATGCTCTTCACTGGATAATTTATAATAACCTGCTTCGTTTTCTACAAAGACTCCATTAGAAGCATATGGTACTGGAATCCTGTTATGAGAGAAAAAAGATTCTTGAGTGTTGGGTGCAACATATATTTTCATACAGAGTGTAGTGGTTAGATGTTGGAATGAGATTTAGAAGGTCCATATTCTAGTCCTCACTAAAACCTGCTATTCCAAGATTGAGCCGATCTTGTACCATACAAGCTTGTTGGCAAAACAGAGGAAGGCTTTGTAAATCACTTTGAAATCACTGGAGGAAAGATTTGACAATGGTGCTGTTACAGTGATCAGAATATTTACCTTTTATCACCCAGAGTCACGGTACCATCTAAAAACAAATGAACATCGAAATATTCCCCAAGATATAGAGTAAGACTTGTTCTTTTTCCATTCTCATAGTTACCTAAAAAGAAATGAGAAGTTACGGATTTAAGAGCGTTGTAAAATAATGTTGGTCAAACCCTATTCTGAGGACATCTTCTGAGACCACTTCCTGACTTTTTTATATACTTAAAGGAATTTTGGAATTTAGATATAAATTGTAAACAATGGTTGGGCTAGTTGTTTCTGGCATCACTCCATGAGAAGTACAGAGTGGAGGCAGAATCCTCAACTTTGAATGAGACTACCTAACAAGCATCACCCACTGCCAAAATGGCCAGTATTGGAACTTATGCTTTTTGTGCAAAGTTCTTTTTCAGTGGTATGTAGTTTCATGTGAACTACAACCATGCCCCAGCTCTGTGTGTACTCTTCAGTTTAACTCCAGAGTAGACTGCTCTGGAGCTGCCCTAGATACACTACTGGGAAGCATCCCAAAGCCATTGAGATGTCCACATGCCCAGCCAGGGCCCTGTCTTCCTAGAGCTGTCAGCATTGTTTCGCTGGCTAGAAGAACAGCCTTGTTAGTTATGTCAACTAGCATATAGGAAACACTGCTTGAACACCAAGCACAAAGTAGCTGCACGCAATAACATCCTGCAGAAACTTAGTGGCAGCACATGGGGTGCAGACCCAAAATTAGTAAGAACATCAGCCCTAGCCTTGTTTTACTCGACTGCCGAGTATGACTGCCCTCTTTGGCATAGGTCTGCCCATGCAAAGCAGGTGAACATAGTTTTGAATGAAACATGCAGAATAATCGCAGGATGTCTTAAACCTACACCTGCTGATAAACTCTACAAGCTAGCTGGCATTGCCCCTCCCCCCCCGATGTGCGATGGGAAATTGCTGCTAGATGTGAGAGAAATAAGGTTGAACACTGTGAAAGCCAACCACTACATGGCTACCAGCCTCCTCCCAGTAGACTCAAATAAGGAAAAGCTTTATGAGAACTACCACTCCTCTTGGCATCCCCCCAGCAACAGCAAGGGTATCCCTCTGGGCAGCTAAACTAGGAAACCCCAACTGGGTGACACCCCCTTCGCCACGAGGGTCTTCCTCCAGGGGCGAACCAAGAATGGACAACTTGGAAGTCCCTGAACAGACTCAGAAGTGGACAGATCAAAAGACAACCTGGCAAAATGGCACTACCTAAAAGAATCCCACACTTTGTGTGACTGTGGAGCAGAACAGACAACTCCGTATCTGTATGCTTGTCCACTATGTCCTGCCTCATGTACAGAGGAAGAATTGTGGGAAGCTATAGACAATGCCATTGCTGTTGCCCGTTTTTGGTTGAAAGATGTTTAGCCGCCTGCGCTCCTTCACGATGCGTGGCAATTCCAGTAGCAAGTTGATTTTTTTTTGTCGTGTCAGGAGCGACCTGAGAAACTGCAAGTCACTTCTGGTGTGAGAGAATTGGCCGTCTGCAAGGACGTTGCCCAGGGGATGACTGGATGATTTGATGTTTTATCATCCTTGTGGGAGGCTTTTCTCATGTCCCCGCATGAGGAGCTGGAGCTGATAGAGGGAGCTCATCCGCCTCTCCCCAGATTCGAACCTGCAACCTGTCGGTCTTCAGTCCTGCCGGCACAGGGGTTTAACCCACTGTGCCACCTTTTTCAACTTCAAGCATCTCCAAAGAGGAGGGGGGGTGAAATGGGGAACTGGCACCAGTAAGGATTCCCCAGCATATGTCATCTTGAATTTAAAACATTTTTATGAGCTTGAAAAAAATCTAACGGCAAGTCCGGTGAAGTCGTTAGATTTTTTTCAAGCTCATAAAAATGTTTCAAATTCAAGATGACATATGCTGAGAGGGTCACTACTGGTGCCAGTTCCCTGTTGCACTCTCGCTCCTCTTTGGGGATGCTTGAAGTTGATAAAGGATTCCCAGCTTGTCTTGTCCAGCTTCCTGTCAATGCAGCACCTCTAAAACCACACCACCTAGGACAGCTGACTATCTAGACCCGGGGTCCTCAAACTTTTTGAACAGAGGGCCAGGTCACAGTCCCCCAAAATGTTGGAGGGCCAGATTATAATTTGGAAAAAAAAACATGAATGAATTCCTATGCACATTGCACATATCTTATTTATAGTGCAATTTTTTTTAAAAAAAACACAATACAATAATTAAAATGAAGAACAATCTTAACAAATATAAATTTGGCTGATGAGATAGGATTGTTGTTGTGTGCTTTTGAGTCATTATAGACTTAGATTGACCCTGAACGAGGAATGGGTAAATGACCTTGGAAGGCCGCATCTGGCCCCCGGGCCTTAGTTTGAGGACCCCTGATCTAGACAATTCTGCTGTTTAATTGGTCATGTCACCATTTACTTCTAGTGTTTAGCTAAAATCACCATCTTTCAATTTGCCACAAATTGGCATACCTTGGTCACCCAGGTTAAGCAAAGACATTTTGTTCCTATATTTAGAGACCTCGTCACCCTACCCCACCCACACTGCAACTAATTGAGAACAATGGTTTTTAAAGTCCTGTTACATCATTTAGATGCTAATTTCTGTCTCTATCTATTGCTCCAACCCTGAGACTAATAACACACACACCCTTCAAAGTACTGTGGGAAGCAGGTTGAATCTCTGAGCTGCACTGTCAGCTGCCTTTGCTCATAAGTCATTGGCTACACATTAAAATTAAGAGAACTAACCAGCTAAAGATACTCAGTGAAACTGTTTTCTGGGCGTTTCTTACTGAATGACAGAAGTAACTGCATCAAACAAAGAGGTTTCTAGTTTCTTCAACCAAAAACCAGGTTTCAGATTTCAGTTGAAACTCACCCAAGAGTGAAAAGGATCTCTTTTGACAGTCTCCGGCAAGAAGATAACTGCAATCTCCAGCAAAGTCGTACAAATATTCATCAAATGTTTTAATGTGGCTACTTCCAAAAAGACTACAGCGTCCAAATGGCTGTGCAACTTCAGTTCCATCTGGAAGAGAATTGTTTGTTTGTAATAAATTGCTGTAGATGAGCAATATAATGATAATAATAATGATAATAATAATAATAATAATTTATTTTGAACTTTTTTACCCCGCCCATCTCAAACCCTAGGGGGACGCAGGATGGCTTACAATCGGCAATTCAATGCCGCTTCATAAAATACAAACAGCAAAAATAACAATTAAAACCATGAGCATTAAAATAAAAATTAAGCAGTATACTTACGATCCATTTAGCTATTGCCAGTCTGGTGGCTATTTATCTAGCCATATACTAATGATTACTTCGCTTCACTTATCCAAATCCACTTCCAAGCCATAGTCAAATATTATCCATTGTCCTTTAACCTGATTGCCCGAAGGCCTGGTCCCACAACCATGATTTAACCTTCTTTCTGAAGGTGATGAGGGATGACGATGATCTAARTTCCTTGGGAAGCGTATTCCACAGGCAGGGGGCTACCACCGAGAAGGCCCTGTCTCTCGTACCCGCCAAATGTGTTTGAGACAACGGCGGGGCCGAGAGCAGGGCCTCCCCAGAGGATCTTAAGCTCTGAGGTGGGARGTAGAAGGAGATACGTTCGGACAGGTACGCTGGACCGGAGCCATATAGGGTTTTATAGGTCAAAACCAGCACTTWGAATTGTGCTCGGAATTGGATTGGCAGCCAGTGGAGCTGACACAACAGGGGGGTAYTATGCTCCCTGTATGACYCTCCAGTGAGTAATCTAGCTGCCGCCCGTTGGACTAATTGCAGTTTCTGAACAGTCTTCAAAGGCAACCCCACGTACAGTATGTTGCAGTAATCTATACGAGATGTGACAAGAGCGTGGACCACCGTGGCCAGATCCGACTTCCCAAGGTACAGGCGTAGCTGGCGCACAAGTTTTAACTGTGCAAAACTCTCCCGGCCACCGCCGAGACCTGGGGTTCCAGGCTCAGTGATGAGTCCAGGATCACTCCCAAGCTGTGAACCTGTGTCTTCAGGGGGAGTGTAACCCCATCCAACACTATGCCCTGTTTGGCCTTACAACTGACCAATAGAACCTCTATCTTGTCTGGATACAATTTCAATTGAATAGTAATAATAAACTTTATTTATACTCCGCCGCCATCTCCCCAAAGGGGACTCAGGGCGGCTTACATGAGGCCAAGCCAGGCAATGCATTACAACAAAATAAAACCAAAACACAAAATAAACATCACAATAAAATAAATAAAACATAAGAATACAATCATACAATGCAAAATACAGTGATAGATACATCACAATCACAATGAGCGAGCCACATGTACAAGGTAAATAAAATGATAAAAACTCAGAATGAGATAGATATGAAATGCAAATATTTGCGAAAGAGAAATTCATTAGAAAACAGAGTAATGGAGACATGGAGACAGACCTTCAAACAGGCAGGGGGAAGTACAGTGTGAGGACATATATTATGGGGGAGCGAACAAAAGGAACAACAGAGCAAAAATTGGAAAAAAAACACAAGTTCATGATCCTGAAAATATCATTTTTTTAAAAAACTTCCTAAATATGGAACAAAAGAAGGACAAAAAGGGGACTATTTCATCTTGAAAATAGTTCATCTCCAGTAAATAGGGATAACTGGAATACACCAGGATATAAAATGCAATGGATTGCTTCCCTGCCACAATTTTTTTTCCACGTAAAGCAATAGGAACCCTTCACTGGCGGCTTGGCAGCTGAAGGAGGAGATATATTGTGGCCATGGTGCTTGAAGAAGAGAATATGCATAACATTGCATAAGTGAAGGAACAGCAGCACACAAAAATTATCTCATGATCATGTGACGTAGCCCTGCATCTAACAAACAAGCCATGCACAAGAAGGGGATTCAGACCACTTGCAACATTCTGAACACACAAAGCTTCCTTATCCTGACTTCAGGCTTATTCATTAGCCCATGATTGTCGTTTCTGTGTCTCAGGCTCTACAAGTCAAGCAGGAAGCACATCGAAAAAAAAATGTCCAATTAGGCTCTGAGTCAGCAGTGACAGACTAGGAAAGATCACAGTTGTTAAAAGACCCACTGTGCATTAGGTGTGAGAGAAGTTGAATTCCACGCTAGAAATGACTTGGAAAGGCATCAAAGATAAAATACCAGTTTAGTTTGTTTGATTGACAGAGGGTCCTTCCAGAAAGGCCGTATATCCCAGGATCTGATCCCAGGTTTTCTGTTTATCCCAGACTAGCTGTACCTGCTACGCATTGCTGTGGCCAACCTCCCCTACCTCTTTCTTTCCTTCCTTCCCTCCCTCTTTCCTTCCTTCCCTCTTTTTCCCTTCTTATTTCTCTTCTTCTTTCTTCTGTCTCTACCTGTTTCTTTCCTCCCTTTCTTTGCTCTTTGGTTACATCCTTCCTTCTCTCTTTCCTTCCTTCCTTCCTTCCTTCCTTCCTTCCTTCCTTCCTTCCTTCCTTCCTTCCTTCCTTCCTTCCCTCTTTCTGTCTTTAGTTCCTTCTCTCCTTCCTTCCCTCTCTCTCTCTCTCTTAACTTTTTTATTTCCTTTTCGCCTTCCTTCCTTCTCTACCTTTTCTTCCTTCCTTCCTTCTCTCTTTCCTTCTTTCCCCCTTTCCCTCCTTCATTCCTTCCCTCTGTACCTCCTTCTCTCATTATTTCTCAGCTGTCCCTTCCAACTCTATTCTATGAGTCTATTTAATTTGTATTATAAAGTAATATATAATAGTAACATATTATATAGTAATCTATATAACAGCAATATATAAAATATTATAATTATATCTTATATATATATATTATATGTTTTATAATATATATAATAGTTATATATTATGAAATACATATGTATTATATAGAAATATATAAAATAGTAATACATAAAGTATTGTAAGTGTGTGTGTGTGTGTGTGTGTATATATATATATATATATATATATATATATATATATGCGCAACCAGTCAACCAACATCCATAGACGTATATATTCAGGAGGAGGAGACCACCCTCCTGTCATAGCAGGGAAAGAGAAGGGGCTCTGTGCAGCAAACCTCCACCTTCACTCCCATGGTGCCCACTCTTGCTTGTGTGTGAGTGTGTCTCTGTGTGTGTATGGCCATGCATGTYRGCCTGGCTCCCAATGCTTTAATGGCTGGCTGTTTTCTTGTGCAGAAGAGGGGGTGGGGGCYTGGCCATGGGTGTCTTTGTGGACATGTGCTATTTCTCTCCATAGGAATTTTGGGTTTAGAAGTCATTTCTGCTTTTTTATTTTATTGTTATTTTGAGTGAAGGACATACATTGAGTTGTTAGGTGTATGTGGTCCAAATTTTGTGTCAATTCGTCCTGTGGTTTTTGAGTTATGTTAATTCCACAAACGAACATTACATTTTTATTTATATAGATTATCTGATAGTGTGGACTCATATAATCCAGTTTAAAGCAGAAAACCTGGGATCAAGTCCTGGGATATAGGGCCTGTCTGGAAGATCCCTAAGAGTCAGAGGATGAGAACACAATACAAAGCAGGAATGATAGATAATATATCTTCTTACCTAGTTTTGGGAGCAGGTGAGTTAGAAGCAATATGAAGATCCATGGTCCTATCATCTAAGAAATAAATAAAACAAAACATTTTCTCTTAATATGGTAAACTGAAGAGCACACACTGCAAAGAATTGTGTAAAAGAAGAAGAGCCTTTCGTGTATTTTTTTTATATTGGACAATGGGATAATTAAGCACAAAGCATCAGTCTCTACCAAAGAAATCAATATGTCTCAAAACTAAATAGATGTACTGTGTGGTCCTATGTAGATTTAAACTGGATTAAAATGGATTTAATTCCATGCAGGAATTTCAGTAAGAGTTGGTTGATTTGTATTATTTTTATTAGAATGCAGCTTTCCTCCCCCACTGCCCTTGTCATTTATTAACTTTTGACATAGACACTTTGATTCCTGCTGGATAAATAGAGCCTATATTAGACAAAGTATGTATTCTCTGTCCCCCAGCCCCTGAATGATATCCTATCTATATAAAACATAGGCCTATAAATTTATGGGTGTTAAAAGAGGTGTGCATGTCCATATTTGTGTGGCTCCTAATCAGCAATCCTTAGCACTGCACATTCCAGCAAAGCTCATATTCAGACAACCTCAGTCATCTCACTAGAGTCCATCTCCCCACTTTAGATGACATATCCCTGCAAAAAGCCTAAGTTTGTGCACTGTGATCCACAATACTATTGAGTGTGTGTTTGTGTGTGTGCATGCATGCGTGCACATACACACAACACACACACGAGAGACAGGGCCTTCTCAGTGGTGGCCTCTCGCCTGTGGAACTTCCTCCCTACCAAAATTAGATCAGCACCTTCCCTTTTGGGCTTCAGAAAGAAAGTAAAGACATGGATGTGGGACGAAGCCTTTGGGCAGTAAGCAATGCAAAAAACATTCAGGATTATGTGCAATTGACTTTTGGAAAGGTCTCGGACTTTGGCTTTTGGATTATGTGATTTTAATGTTTTATATTAATACATTTTAATTCCATGTTTGAATGTCTAGATGTTGATGTTTCTTTATTTAATATAGTTTAATTTAACTTGTAGTTATATATTACAGTTATTTTTATACTAGTTTTTTATATGTTGTAAGGCATTGAATTTTTGCTGTGAACTTCTTGGACACCACTTTGAGTCCCCCTGAGGAGAAAAGCAGTATATAAATGAAGTACATAATAAATAAATAAATAAATAAATAAATAAATTGCCCTTAACAATGAATAGTATGGATGATGCATTCAGGGTTTACCTGTGCTGTGAAGTGTCCCAAAGTAATTCCCTCAGCAAATAAAACTCCTAACATCTGGCATCTCAATATGGTGGCGGGCTGTCACTGAACCACCCACACCCCAAAATATATGGGTGGGCACTGACCTTGATTTTAGGAGTTGTAGTTCACCTACACCCAGAGAGCACTGTGGACTCAAACAATGAAGGATCTGGACCAAACTTGGCACGCATATTCCATGTGCCCAAATGTGAACACAGATGGAGTTTGGGGGAAATAGACCTTGACATTTGGGAGTTGTAGTTACTGGGATTTATAGTTAACCTACAATCAAAGCGCATTCTGAACCCCACCAATGACAGAATTGGGGCAAACTTCCCACACAGAACCCCCATGACCAACAGAAAATACTTAAGGCCATCCAGTCCAACTCCCTTCTCCAGGGCAAGAAAACGTAATAAGAGCCCTCCTGACAAAGAGCCATCCAGCCATATATAATAGATTTATTTACAGTATTTGTATACTGCTTTTCTCACCCTGAGGGGAACTCAAAGTGGTTCATATAGATTGATATATATGATTCACACACACAGATATAGTATCATAGATTTGAAAGGGACCCCTAAAGAAGGACAATTATATGTTGCATCTTCCGGAGTAGGCAAACCAGACAATCTCCACATCAACACTGACAAAGAAACAGCAAGAAATACTGTTTACCCACAAGCAGAAAATTACATATATTTTTCTATTACTTTATTTTCCAGATCACCAGACTAGGCCACAACAACACGTGGCAAAGGACAGCTAGTGTGTGTGTGTGTGTGTGTGTGTATATATACCCAATATTGTAGAGTTAACTCTTTACATACATACACACAAGAGATGATGTTTTCATATGTGAAAACATCAGAAAACAAAATAGAAAGAATAAACAACACTGTAAAAATAATATAAGCAGCAGATCTATTTCAAAAACTTCTTCTCAAAATAATCCACACACAAAAATGAAGAGGCCCAAATGTATTTAGCATCTGTGTTTTTCAAAAGCTACCTCTTAAAACTTCCTCTTAAGATGCATAATTTAATTATTTTCAGCCTATTAATAAACACTCTGCTATATTATCAGTGACAAGATGCAGGCTTTTCAAATACTGTTGATAAGAAAGATACCTTTGCTTTGCTGGAAAAGTTCAATTCCCCATCAAGAAAGAGCTTCCTTAATGGTCAAGGCTGGTCTTGAAGCCTCCTTCCGAAGGTTATGCTGGAGTGGTGCAGACTGGCGATTTGTTCCCGTTATATAAGCCATGAACTCTTGGTCACTAAAGAGGAAAGATAAAAGGTGGCTGCTGCTTCCGCTCAATTCTTAACACAATGGTGCGATCAGGAAAATCAGTTGCCTTAATGGCTACAAAAGAACAATGAAGGGAAGTTGTATTAAATACTTTTACAGGAACAGATAAACCTTGAAATGTGGTATGTACATACATGCGCATGAAAGTGGAAAAGGAAGGAAAATAGTCTTGCTTGGATATTGCAAACAAGATGTTTAAACCTATCAAAATAAAGGGAAATAACTGGCCTTTTAGTCATATATCTTGCCAGTACAAAGGACTGCACCACTTCATTATATCTCTATTGGTCTAGCAAATTCTGATTGTGCCACAGGTTCTGTAGGAGCAGCCTAGTTTGGCCTAATCCTTGTTCTTATATCTTCCAATAATGGCATTTAAGGCAAACTTCCATTACCACCGTACTACGAAGCGTTGGGTTTGATTGATCACTTGACCAAATAGAATCTCACCCCAGGCAAAAACTGTTGAATCCACAGATGGATGTATACTCCAGTTCTCAGCATTTCTTCAATGGAGCTTAAGAAGATGCACCACATGTTACAACTTGTGCAATAAGAGAAATCGTTGTTCAACAACATGGGCATTTCCTGAGCAAAAAAGAAACAAGCAAAAACAAACAAGCAGATGATTTCTACTTCTATTGAAAATGTTTACACATTATTATTATTATTATTATTATTATTATTATTATTATTATTATTATCTTTATTTGTACCCCGCTAGCATCTCCCGCAGGACTCGATGCGGCTTACACAGGCCGGAGCCTCAAAACACAATACAATAAAACATAACACAATAATAAACAAAGCAAATCAAAACAATTAAGCAAAATAACAACAATGACTACATCAAGACACTATTAAAAACTGGTTCGGCCGGCGCAATGGGGTACAGGGTTAAAAGTGCTGAAATGGCAGGAGGAACGTAGGATTAAAGGTGCGGTGTGCAGTAACATTGGTTGTGCTAAAGTGCTTCTAGGACTTGGGATGGGGAATTCCTAATCTGAGAAGGCACATCGGAACAGCCAGGTTTTTAGGTTCCTTCTGAAAACTGCTAAAGTGGAGGCCTGTCGGAGATCTTTTGGAAGGGCATTCCAAAGTCGGGGGGCCGCCACAGAGAAGGCCCTGTCCCGTGTCCCCACCAAGCGCGCTTGCGACGTGGGTGGGATCACGAGCAGGGCCTCCCCAGATGATCGGAGCGAGCGTGTGGGTTCGTAGATGGAGATGCGACAGGTAGGGTGGTCCCAAACCGTTCAGGGCTTTGTAGGTGAGCACCTGCACCTTGAATTGGGCTCGGAAAATGAATGGCAGCCAGTGGAGCTCCTTAAACAGAGGGGTAGACCTCTCTTGATAGTGAGCTCCAGTTAGCATCCTGGCTGCTGCCCGCTGGACCAATTGCAGTTTCCAAGCCGTCTTCAAGGGCAGCCCCACGTAGAGCGCATTGCAGTAATCCATTCTAGAGGTGACCAAGGCATGGACCACCCCGGCCAGATCAGCCTTCGCGAGGTACGGATGCAGCTGGCGCACAAGTCTCAGTTATGCAAAGGCCCTCCCGGACACCGCTGATGCCTGAGCCTCAAGTGTGAGCAATGAGTCCAAGAGAACTCCCAACTGCGGACCTGTGGCTTCAGGGGGAGTGTAACCCCGTCCAACACAGGTTGCCACCCTATACCCCGATCCGGTTTACGATCGACCAGGAGGACCTCTGTCTTGTCGGGATTGATCTTCAGCTTGTTCTTCCTCATCCAGATCGACACAGCGGCCAGGCACTCGTCCAGCACCCGAGAAGCCTCCTTGGAATTAGGTGGAAAAGAGTAGTAGAGTTGTGTGTCATCCGCATAAAGATGGCACCCAACTCCAAAACTCCGGATGACCTCTCCCAGCGGTTTCATGTAGAATACTACATAAAATACTATCAACAGTCAAACTTTCCAGATATGTTCTACAACTTACCCAAATGTAGAAATGACAATGGTGTAAGCCTAAGGATCCAGTTATGGACATATTCTGATTCACAACTACTGGGTTGCATAATGGATGAATTGGGCCAATCTTCCTTGAAATTCTTTTGCATCACATACTTCTTTATCATTTCCAGCATAATATTTGTCAACACTCAAATCAGAGATTTGGACACATCAGAGCACTGCTGGAAATAACACATAACTCAGAGGATATCTGGCTAAGCATGAAACCAAGAAATACTATAAGGAAGCCAAAGTAGGTATACCTTTCAATAAGTGTATATATGAAGTATGTTGGCCTCAGATCGCTTCCAGACAGTGCCAAAATGCGTGCTTTAAAGCTGAGGCAAAAAACTTTGGGACCTGACAGCAGCTCCACACACAGACCTGTCAGTCCTAGGAAATGATCCCTCACCACCCTCACAGCCTTCCTTTGTAGTGGATCAAGATGGAGAGTAGACTGGGAACATCTGGCAGAAGTTTTTTTTATTCACTCCATTATGTGCTGGACCTCATATGCGCATAGCAGATTTCTTATCTCTTTTTTCACCCAATTGTTAATTCAAGCTCTGTTCAATATTATAAAGTTTTTAAAAAGGTTCAGAGAATTCGAATTGCTTTCCAATTGTGCTTTCCTTGAGCCACCTGTACATCCTTAACTCTGTGTTTTGATGGCCCAATGAGCTGGCCCAATGAGCTGGCCCAATGAGCTAATCAACTGTTTTGGACTTTTAAAAAGTGCATGTGTGCTGGAGCAGTCCACACAGGGGGAAGGGAAGGTGTGAAGCCTTGTGAAGAATAGAGGGGTAGCATGACTTCCCTGGATTTAGACACTAGACTCCTTTTTATGCAGGCCAAAATCTCATTGGCTTTTTTTTGCCGCCACATGGGGGACCTTGTTGAAGGCCTTACTGAAATCCAGTTACACTACATCCACAGTGTTCCCTGTATCTACCCAGATTGTAACTCTATCAAAAAACAAGATCAGATTAGTCTAGCATTACTTGTTTTAGATAAATCCCAGTTGACTATTAACGATGACCACATTCCTCTCTAAGTGTCTGCAGACCACTTCCTTAACAATTTTTTCCAGAATCTTGCCTGGTATCAATGTGAGTCTGACCAAATGGTAATTGTTTGGGTAATCCTTTTTTCCTTTCTTGAAGATAGGGACCACATTTGCCCTCCTCCAATCTGCTGGAACTTGACCCGTTCTCCAAGAACTCTCAAAGATGATTGCCAATGGTTCTGAAATAACTTCCGCTAGTTTCTTCAGTACTCTTGGATGTAGTTGATCTGGCCCTGGGGACTTGATATCCTGTCTGATCTTGTCTGATCTTGGAAATGAAGCAGCATAAGCCCTGGGAGATCACCAATGAAAACCAGATGCTGTAGCTATACTTCAGAGAAACTAGCAAAATCATCTAATATTCCTTGCCTAAGAAAAACCCTTTGAATTAATGGGGGTCACCATAAGTTAGCAGGCAATTTGAAGGCATATACAAACATATATATTTCCTTCTTTATGCATTACACATTGCACGTGCTAAAAAAAAACCTGTATCATACAACTCCAGATACAACTGTCAAGACCACATTGTGGTCCTGATATAAACATCACAATTGAAGATCCTTCTACACATGCCTAGAACCCGTAGTTTGTTTGTTTTTTTCCAGATTAGTCTGAGGTGTACAAACTAATCCTGTTTAATCTGGAGTAAAGCTCAATTTCCAGGTTTACTCTGGGTTAAAAAAAATACCTGCGAAGGTGCAGACATTACAGAAAATTATTCCATCCCCTGACAAGTACACAACCATACCACTGCTATTGAAGGTAACTTCATAAGCTCTCTCACCACCTATTTTTAGCAGGGCCCTTCCACACAAACTTATATCCCAGAATATCAAGGCAGAAAATCCCACAATAATCTGCTTTGAACTGGGTTATCTGAGTCCACACTCAGATAATATGAGATTTTCTGCCTTGATATTCTGGGATATAGGGCTGTCTGAAAGGGCCCTTAGATAATTAATGGAACAGAACTCCAGAACTCCCCCTGAAACTTTCCCACTAAACACCCAAGCAAAATTCACCTATTGTCTTCATCTGTTTGCTTCATTCCTTTATGCTTATAGTAGCACTTGCTACTTCTACATTCATTTAGAATATGCAAATGATTGGTGCAGTTTCTGAGAGAAAGCACATGACATTTTTTGCTACCGTGCATACAGCTAGGTGCCAGTATCGTAGACTCTAGAGTTGTCCTTACTGTTCCAATGCATTCTCTGAAGGTCTGTTGCTTCTCAGAATTCTGTAGAAAACATTCTTGAATTAATTCATGCATGAAAAGATGGTGAATTTTGTAACAATATATTTTCACTGTGCCTCAGGCTGAATTTGAAATGGAAACGTATTGATAACAGTGATAAGAGTGCATCCTGTTCAAACTGAAATTCAGCTTCTTCTTCCAGTTATCTTAAAAAGTATCACTGTTATAGCAAGAATGTCTGTTGTTTTGTTTCATGTGAACAGGCCAAGAAAATTAGTACCTACATAGTCTGCGTTACGTTATGATGTATCCAACAAGTCCATGAAGCCACCAAATTTACAACGACATCTTGATACTAAACACAACAAACATCCCACAAAGAGCATCAGGCTTTTCAAAGAAAAAGAGCAGAAGCTTCAGGAAAGTAATGTTYCACAGAAGCGTATTTTAGCCAAGTCCCATGCAAAAGACACACAGGCAAGAGGAAAAAAGAGCAGAAAAAAATGTTACTCTTATCAGTAGAGGCATAAACWTGCATTGTTGCATACAAAATCAAACAGTGCAACAAACTTACATAGTCCTTGTAAGTAACACTGAATAAGGCTTRTTCATCTTCATTCAGAAAGATCAAAACATCCTGGCGTCCCCTGGGCAATGTCCTTGCAGACGGCCAATTCTCTCACACCAGAAACTACTTGCAGTTTCTCAAGTCACTCCWGACACGACCAAATCTTCATTCAGATGAGAGAGCAAAACATAAACCTGAGTAAATAGCTATTCCGCCATAGCAAAGAGCATTGCTATTAAAGCATGGCAGTATTYCAGCATATTGCTTCTCTTCCTCAGAGTACAACAAACTGTATTCTAAAATCCATACAGTTATACCCCACCAGGTGTGGCCCAAACATGCTGGCTGACCTACATTACCAGCTGCACATAATAATTAACATAAYGGTTTTCTTTAACACACACTTGATCTTGCTATGACTTACTGTAACAAGTAAGGCATGGCTTTCAAAAAGAATTAAACTTGTTATAACAATGAAACTATAGCTTTGAAGTTTCTCTAATAGCAAACTATGGAAAAATCACACAGCCACAGAAAAGCCTATATTACCTGCTACAAACATCATCTCCAAGAAAGCAAAAGCAGCAGCCAATAAGCTTACCTCAATACCTTTGTCAAATGACAGTTAAGAAAAGAGCCAATGGCTTGCCAGCCAATATCAGTGACTATTTATTAAAAAGGATTTAAAATTTTACTCTGTAATTTATTTATTTATAATAAATAAGTACATTAAATAGAAGTATAGCTTGCAAATGATACTACACATATCCAAATAGCCCTTGGCAGAAAAAGGTTCCCCAACCCTACCAGGTATTCCTATGCTACTTCTTTTCTTATTCTTTCCTGCAATTTCCCCAACTGCATTATCTGCTCCATTATATCCAAGTTCAGCACTGCTTACCATTTTGGAGAAAACTGGGGAGAAGAATGTGTTGAATATTTCTGCCTTTTACCTGTTAATATTTCAACATCTTCCACGTGCAGTGGGCCCACTATTTCTTTGTTTTTTTTCTTTTGCCATGGAAACAACCAAAAAAGTCAGGTTTTTTAAAATATTCTATAGCAAGCCCAAGCCCATTCTGCACTTAAGGTTTTATTACTTTCTTCCTACACATGCTGACTATTTATTTATTTACAGTATTTATATTCCGCCCTTCTCACCCCGCAGAGGACTCAGGGCAGATTACAATATACATATATATGGCAAACATTCAATGCCATAGACACATAACATATATAGACAGACACTCAGAGGCTATTTAACATTCCAGCTTTTCTTGGGGGTATTCTGGCCACTAGGGGAGCTGTCCCTTCACTGACCATTTGTGACACTTAAGTACTTCCTCACTCTTTGCATGCTTGCTGGAGATTTTTTATGCCCTTGTAAATTACTTAAATTTGCCTCCCCATATAAGCAGTACCTAAATTTCCTACATGACAGATGCAACTGTCTTTCGGGCTGCAAAGGTTGACAGCAAGCTACACAAAATTGGCCATAAGCTCAATCTGACCTGGGCTGACTTTGAACTCATGACCTTTCGGTCAGTAGTGATCTTAATGCAGCTGACTCCCAGCCAGCTGTGCCACAGTCCCGGTGCACTCAGGCATCCATTCGGGTTTCTTTAGATACCTCCCATTTTTCCTCCATTGGAACTGTTTGAAAATTTCTCTCCAATATCTCTCTTTTAGGAAACTCCCATCCATATGAACTCCCTCCTCATTTAGGATTCCCAACCACAGGATCATACCCTGTATTTTCCTAAATTAAGGCAGTTGTAGTGAGAATGTTTGCTGGTGTGAGATGAGAAAAGACTTGATTGTTTGTGTGCCCATTTAGCATTCTATTGTTCTATTTTGTTTTGGTGGGTTTTTCTATCATTCACAGTTGGTTGTGTGAACTGAGAGAAGACTTGTGAACTCAATAACTTTTTAGTTTTATATTGTGTGCAACCCTAAGTTCTCTGCCTGAAGAAACCATCTCAGGGAGTCAAAGCATTTCCTGCGAGGAAGAGAGTGAGAGGCTCTTTCTGCACTGCCATATATTCCAGTTTAAAGTGGAAAATCTGGATATGACAGTGTAGAAGGGGCCAGAGACTTTTGGTGTGGGAGGAGCTGGCAGCCATTAATATTCTCGCACACCCAGTTCCTGGAGTTTGGCATTCAGAAAAGGCCGACGGGGGTATTTTGCATGATATTTAGTGAGGGAGTTTTGGGAGCAGAATCCTGGAGCTCTGTTTCACTGCCTATTTAAGATTATTGAATATGGATGTTGAGGGAACTACTGCAGCCAACTGCTAAAGCTCTGATAATTTTGTGGTCTTCCCAGGAGGTACAGGTAGGTGCAAGTTTGTTGGGAAACAACAAACAGCAAGTGCAAATTTGTTGGGAAAAAATATCCAGTACCTTGAGGCTTGTATAGGAACTCTTGAGCATATTACGGAGCCTGAGGTTTTTTTTAATAAAAAAAAAATACTACAGAGCAGAGTATTTTGGATGAGGAACACATAGGAAATGTAGCTGAGATGGAGCACATAATAGGTGAAGAACCAGTACAGAAATACCTGATTACTCTAAATGAGACCAGTTGAAATGCACCCATGCACTGGCAGAAGTAATCTCAGAACCACTGGGAATAATCTTTGTCTACATATCCCAGTAGACTAGAGGAGGGCAAATATTATCCCCATCTTCAGAAGAAAAGACAAAACAAGACCTAGGCAGTATGACATCAGTACCAGGAAAATTCTAGAGCTGACTGTAAGCTCTTAGAAGGGAATGCCAGGCTCACTAAAAGTCAACACTGATTTTTCTAAACAAATCATGCCAGACTAATCATATCTCTTTTTTTTATGGAGACCTCTTCTACACAGCTGTATAAACTCCATGTTGACCTGGGTTGTATGGCAGTGTGGACTCAGATATTGTGGATTATCTGCCTTGATATTCTGGGGGCCCGTCCAGGCAGCCCCTTTAGTGTGGAAACTTCAGCAATAAAAAGGGGGCTGTTCAGATGATGTTCTGGGCAGTCCCATTTTAATTCTCTACAAACCAGGTTTTTCCTGGTTTGTAGCTAATTAAATTATTTGTGCATTTATTCTGCACCTTCTTGGAAGGCATGGGATAAATGCACTATTTCCGGTGTCAGGACTATAGTCTGGACACGGTTCCCACAGTTTACTGGGCTAAATAAGCCCGGTAAACTGTGGGAATGCCAACCCCCTCCCCCAAGCCCCCAGACCCTTTAGAAAGGTTAAACTTACCAGCCTGCAGTATTCCCTCCATGCAGTTCTCCTGGTGCGTACAAATGATGCGCCAGGACAATGGGAGGGGGAGGAAAATTGCTTCCCCACCCTGCTCTCCTGGCACGTCATTTTACATGCTGGGAGAGCTGCGTGGAGGGAATACTGCAGGCTGGTAAGGTTTGTTTGTTTTTTTTACTTTTCTAAGGGTCTGGGGGCTTGGAGGGAGGGAGGGTGGTCTTCCCCACATTCTCTTGGGCTAGTCCTGAGAGAACGTGTGGGCAACCTACCCCAAAAAGCGTGCCCTTTCTGGGGTGGGTGTGGACAGCCCTCCCAAAACATCCACGGTTTTCAAATGCAGATGCTTTTGGGATAAAGGGCTGTCTAGATCCACCCTTGGTTATATGGCTGTGTGGAATGTTCTGGAATTACCTGGTAGAGTGGTTCTCAACCTGGGGTCCCCAGATGTTTTTGGCCTACAACTCCCAGAAATCCCAGCCAGTTTACCAGCTGTTAGGATTTCTGGGAGTTGAAGGCCAAAAACATCTGGGGACCCCAGGTTGCGAACCACTGTGGTAGATGAAGGGAATGGTGTGGATGTAGCACATCCTGATCTCCATAGGTAATTGGCAAGGTCTCCCATGACATTCTTGCAAATAAGGTAGTATAATGTGGACTAGACAATGCTACTGATAGGTAGATTTGTATTTGGTGTGAGGGTGATCATTGACGGGTCTTCTTCATCCTGGAAGGGAGGGCTTAGAGGGCAACCACAGTTCTGTCTTGAGTCAAGTAGTATTCAACATCTATATCAGTGACTAGGATGATAGAAGAGGGTGTATGCTTATCAAATTTGCACATGACTCCAATTTAGGGCCCTTCTGTACAACCCCATATCCCAGAATATCAAGGCAGAAAATCCCACAATGTCTGCTTTGAACTGAGTTATCTCAGTCCACACTCGGATAATGTGGGATTTCCTGCCTTGATATTCTGGGATATAGGGCTGTGTGGAAGGACCCTCGGTATCCTAGAGGACAGAATCAGAATCCAAAGTGACTTTAACAGATTAAGGAGTTGAAACAAAAATAACAAAATGAAATTCAAGGGGAGAAATATATGGTTTCACACTAAAGAAGGAAAAAAAGAAATGCAGAGATATAGAATACATGACACTTGTCTTGACAACAGCAACATAAATGTCGGTTGTTTTTATATTGTGTTATGCTGTTGTTTATTTGTTTTATGTTGTTGTTTTATGAATTTTAATGTTTCCTATTTTAACTATGTCGATCAGGCTTGACCCCATGTAAGCTGTCCTGAGTCCCTTTGAGGGGATAGAGGCGGGGTACAAAAATAAAGTCTTTATTATTAGATCCATAGGGTCTTCCGTCTTGAATTCTTTGATTGTGTATTCCAATGTGGTAGAAGGAAGAGGGATTGGATGTTCCTTGGGGTCTCTTCCAATTCTATGACGTGAGAGGGAATGGAAATTTAAACAATACAAAAATGACCTGTACTGTATTTATTTTTCACCAAGCCACAGCTTTTTAGATACAATTGTTCTTTCTTGAACACAGACTTTTTGTTCATTTTCCTTTTTTTATAGTGAAGCACTCAGCTGTTATGTAAATAAATAGTCTCCACCCCCATGAAAATGACATATCTCCTTTTGGAGAATGTGACTTAACCTAGTACAAGAAAACCCATGTTACTCATTTTGAGGATGGTTGAGTCTTAAGACATTCACTGTTTTTAAAATGAGCCATTGGTGCAAATATGCTTCCCCCACCCACTTGGCTATTTTAAAACAATTATAAGAAAATCCCTTTCCCAGATTTTGAAGCTCTGTACATTCATAAGATTTATTTACAGTTTGCTAGATTACTATAGCTAACACTTTAATACTTTTATTTACAAGATTTGGGACTGCAAACCTACAAGATTTGGGATTTCAAACCTAGAAGTGTTTACAATACACCTGCTGAAAAAAAATACTACTGAACTGGTAGAGAGATCTGCTGAATTTTCAGTCAACATTGTGTGCCTTCAACTCACCTGTCCATGTATGGCAATGCCATGGATTTCATAGGGTTTTATTAGGCAAGGAATACTTAAATTCCAAATGTCATCACTCAAAAGAAATATAAACCTGTTGCATATTGCAACAACCAGGGACCTAATTTAGCATGACCTTTTTCAGGTTAAGACCTACATCTCTTACTGAATTACAGAAATATTGTCTAAAGCAAGGAGGCTCAACCAACAGCAGACCTCCCCCACTGCCTCTGTGCCACAGCTCCTATGCTGGTTATGGCAGTGTAGAAGCAGTGATTCTAATAAGAGTCCCAGATGTGAAGTAGGCTGAAGCTACTACCTCCCTCCAGGAATCTGCAATCACTGGGCTTGTGCAGGTAATCCAGCAATCCAGATCACTGCTTCTTAAATTGTAGGTCCCGACTCCAAATAAGGTCCCCTTAGCTCAATGTTGGGGTCCCAAACATTTGGCAACAGTAAAGGTTTTCTTTTTTATTTAATTTTTTGAAACTCATACAGCTAACAATACATCATAGTTAGTACAAACCTTGACATTCTACGACTATTTACATAGTAGGTTTTTGTAACTAAGTTACAGGTTTAGTTCATACTTCCCTTTTCAATACAGAACATTAGTTTCCCCTTGAAAAGGTCTTCAGTAAAGGTCTTCTGAATGTCACTTAATTGCTCTTTTAAAAAACATTTGATTAATTAATATTAGCAAATATAGAACCATAGCCACAACTGAGCAGCTAAAAGGACAAGGATATGCCACTGAATATATCAGTCTCAAATGTATTTCTGCAAAACCTATCGATTTGCAATGGAATGTTTCAATGTTTTGTACAAACTCCGTTCATCCAATTGTCAATTGAAAGTCCCTCCTGATAATTTATTCTCTGTGCTATTTCAAGATGAGCTGCTCTTGGAAATAATTGTATCAACTATTTGTTTTGTAAATTGTGATTTCATCGTGGAATGTTACAATAAAACCAAATTGTTTGCCTGATTGTTTTGCTCAAAGCAGATTTCAAAAAAAAAAAATCACTGGGTTGCTGTGAATTTTTTGGGCTGTATGGCCATGTTCCAGAACCATCTTCTCCTGACATTTTGCCTGCATCAATGTCAGGCATCCTCAGAGGTTTGTTCAGACATCTGTGGGAATGAGGCAAGTGAGGTGCACCAGGATTGTGGCATAGCTAGCTGGGAGTCAGCTGCATTAAGAACACTAATGACTGAAAGGTCATGAGTTCAAAGCCAGCCCAGGTTGAAATGAGCTTCCAACCAATTTTGTGTAGTTTGCCGTCGACCTTTGCAGCCCGAAAGACAGTTGCATCTGTCAAGTAGGAAATTTAGGTACCGCTTATGTGGGGAGGCAAATTTAACTAATTTACAAGGCCATAAAAATCGCCAGCAAGCATGCAAAGAATGAGGAAGTACCTCATCAGTGTCACAAATGGACGGTGAAGAGACAACTCCCCTGGTGGCCAGAATACCCTCAAGAAAAGCTGGAATGTTAAATTGCCTCTGTGTCTGTCTATATATGTTGTGTGTCTATGGCACTGAATAGAAAGGTGGAATATAAATACTGTAAATCAATCAATAAATAAAACTGTGGAATGTCCAGGGTGGGAGAAGTAACTCTTTTCTGTTTGAAGCAAGTATGAATAGTCCAATTAGCCAGCTTGATTAGCAATTGAGTAGCCTTGCAACTGCAAAGCCTGGCTGTTGCTGCCTGGGGGCATCCTTTGTTTGGAAGGTGTTAACTGGCACTTGATTGTTGGCTGTTTGCAGGCATGTAGCTGGGGGGGGGGGGGGCTTCAGCCCCCCCCCCCCCCAAATTCTGATGGTGGTCTGCAAGAAGGCCTTACTGGTGCAATATTTAAACTGCTATGTTTATTCATATCATGATCTGATCACTATACTCAAAATATCCCATTATGCATGGGGGTATTGGGGTAACGATACAAAAGGTTTGCTAGGGGGCAGGCGTGTGGAATATGCATGGGGGTATTGGGGTAACAATACAAAAGGTTTGCTAGGGTAGACCCTCTTTCCCTCAGACTCAGCCCCCCCCAACCAAACTCAGCCCCCCCCCCCCGAAACAAAATCCTGGCTACGGGCCCGGTGCTGGAAATTCCCCTGTTTTCCTAGTGTTGTTCTTTTACTGTCCTTGATTTTAGAGTTTTTTTAACTGGTAGCCAGATTTTGTTCATTTTCATGGTTTCCTCCTTTCTGTTGAAGATGTCCACATGCTTGTGGATTTCAATGGCTTCTCTGTGTAGCCTGACATGGTGGTTGTGAGAGTGGTCCAGCATTTCTGTGTCCTCAAATTATATTCTGTGTCCAGGTTGGTTCATCAAGTGCTCTGCTATAACTAACTTCTCTGGTTGAATTAGTCTGCAGTGCCTTTCATGTTCCTTGATTGGTGTTTGGGCAGTGCTGCGATTGGTGTTCCCTATGTAGACTTGTCCACAGCTGCATGGTAAACAGTAGACTCCTGTAGTGGTTAGAGGATCCCTCTTATCTTTTGCTGAATGTATTTGTTGAAATTTTGGTGGGTCTGTAGATTATTTTGAGGTTGTGTTTCTTCATATGTGGTCAGTGGTTCCCTGGATGTATSCTAAGAATACTTTTCCTCTACGTGGATCTTTATCTTTCCTCTCATGGCTTSTTCTTGATCTTGCAGCTCTCCTGATGTCTGTAGTGGAGTAACTATTGGCCTGTAGACCCAGTTTAGGTGTTCAGTTCACTGGGGGGGGGGGTCGCAGATTTTGTTTGAACAATCTGTCAGGGCTTTAATTGTGCTTCTTTTTAGACCTGGGTGATGGCTGGAGTTTTTATGCAGGTATCTCAGTGTGCGTAGGTTTTCTGTAACCTGTGTGGCACAATTGTTGATAGAAGTAAACATAATGGTAATAATAATAATAATAATAATAGAGGCAGGCAAAACACCAGGAGAAAATGCTACTGGAACATGGCCATGCTGCCCCAAAAACTCACAGCAACCCAGCATTATTTTCATTAAGGAAAATTACAAACCCAGTGCCTAGAGACTAGTGGAAACAATAGTACTCCCCTCAGCCACAGAAAATGAAGTTTCTGGAGTATAACAACTACTTTCAAAGTAGTTGTTATACTCCACACAATTTAACAGGAAATAACACTTTCAAAGCAGGTGAAAGCTTCTCTGGGACCAAAGGAAAAAGCAGCCTTCCTGGGGCCTGGCAAACAGTCCGAGTATAAGTGGGAGGGGAAAGAGAGAGAGAGGGAAGAAGGGGGAAAGAGAGGAAAGAAGAGTGGGGGGAGAAAGAAGAATTAGGAGAGTGTGGGAGAAGAGAAGGGGAGAGAGAGGGGGAGAGATAGAAGAGAGAGAGAGTGAGGGTGGAGGGGGTCAGGGATAGACGAAGAGAGGGGAGGGCGTGGCTATGATGAAACGGCTGGTGACATCGACTTAGAAGAGGAGGAGAGGGTGTGATACGAGAGTGAAGGCGGGGGGATTGATGAGTGGCAGATGATTTTGCGCGGTAAGGGTAGAGGGAAATTACATCCAGAGAAGGGATAGAGAAAAAGAGGGGGGAGTGAGGGGCCAAAGAAGAGCGGAGGGGAGATGGAGAGGGAGGGGGGCGAGAGGAGAGACAGAAGAGAGATGGAGTGAGGGGGTCAGGGAGAAAGAGGGAATATGTTCGGAAGAGTGGGTAGATTGGAGTGACTGGGGAAAAGGGAGAGAGGGAGAGAAAATTGCGGGTAGAGAGAAGAGAGGTGGCGGGACTGAACAGCCCCTATTGTGCAAAGGAGAGAGGTGCAATAGTGAGGGAGGGAGGGAGGGGGAGAAGGAAGTAAAAGAAGGGTGGAGAAGAAAGGAAGGAGGAAGAGAAGAAGGAGGGAAGGAGAGAAAGAAGGAAAGAAAGAAAGGTAGAGAGGAAGGAGGGAGAGAAAAAGAGAGAGATGAAGGAGGGAAGAAGGGAGAGAGGGGGGAGTGGGAAAAGAGAGAGAAGGAGAAGGGGAGGGGGAGAGACAGAAGAGAGATGGAGTGAGGGGGTCAGGGAGAAAGAGGGAATAGGGTGAGAGGGGAGAGGGGAGGGAGAAGAGAGTGGGGGAGAGTAAAGGGCCAGAGGGGGGGAGAGGCGAGAGAGGGGGGGAGGAAGGAAGGGGGAGAGAGAGGAGGGAAGAGAAGAAGAAGGGAAGGTAAAGGAGAAGGAATGAAAGAGGAAGAAAAGGAAGGAGGAAGAAGGAGGGAAGAGGTGAAGAAGAAGAGAAGAAGGGGGATAAGTACGACGAAATAGGGGGAGACGTTGAAGGCCAAGAGAAGGAGGACGTTTTGTGGTGGGTGGGCGGGTAGATTTTGTTGTGTCGATGAGTGTTTATCCGACAGATAGGAGATGGAGAAAGAGTGGAGAGGAGGTGGGTGTAGAGAAGGGATTAGTGTAGGTAAGAAAGAGAGAGGAAGGGGAAATGCCTTGAAGAGAAATAGGAGAGAAGAGAGGAAGCAGAGAAGAAGGGAAATGAGGGAAGGGCACCAGAAGAAGAAAAAAGATGTAGAGAGAGAGAAAGAAGTGGAAATGGAGTGGATGAGACTAGTGCAAGATTACAAAAATAGGATCATCGCACTGGAAGGGAGCGGGAGAGAAGAGACAGAAAGAGAGGAGAAAGAAGGATGAGAAAAGAGAGAGGGAGGTAGGGGAGAGAAAAAGAGGGGGAGAGGGGAGAGAGAAGAGAGAGGGGAACAGTATAGGGCCAGAGAGAAGAGGGAGTGAGGGGGAGAGAGGGGGGGGCTACCGGGTTCAATTCAAGGTGCTGGCATTGGCCTATAAAGCCCTAAACGGTTCCGGCCCAATATACCTAACTGACCGCCTCTCGGCCTATGAGCCCACGAGGACTTTGAGATCTTCCGGGGAGGCCCTGCTCTCGATCCCGCCTGCTTCACAGGCACGGCTGGCGGGGACGAGAGATAGGGCCTTCTCGGTGGTGGCTCCTCGGCTGTGGAACACCCTTCGTAGACATCAGGCTAGCCCCCTCCCTGTTGATTTTCCGCAGGAAGCTGAAGACCTGGTTGTTTAAGAAGGCTTTTGAATAGAAGTGCAATGACTGGTAACCTGACCATAGGAATGGAATAACGGAATGGTATCGGATTGTGAATTTGACGATGAGACGACTCGGAATGGTATTGTAGTAAGGTTGATGTTTTGATGAGATGTTTTGATAATTATGTATTGTGGATTATTTTAATTTGATGTTGTACCTTGCACCTGTTTTTCTATGTTGTACACCGCAATGAGTCGCCAGTAGGCTGAGAATTGCGGTATATAAGCGTAGTAAATAAATAAATAAATAAAATAAATAAATAAATAAAGAGAAGGGCTCCGGAACTGCCACTTTACGTCATGCAACCAGAAGGCTCTCTAATGAGCATACAGTTTATTGGATGAATGATGGGAAAAGAAGAGAGAATAAATACATATAGCAGAAAGAGAGAAGGGGGGGAGAGACACAAGAGAGGGAAGAGAGGGAGGGATGGGAAAACGAGGGGGAGGGAGGGGAGAGAGAAGAGAGGGAGGGTGGGAGAGAAAAGGCGGGGGAGAGGGGCGAGAGAAGAGAGAGGGGGAAGAGTAAAGGGAGAAGAGGGAGTGAGGAGGGAGGGGGAGAAGAGGGGGGGAGAAAGAAGAGAAGAAAGAGGAGAGAGAAGAAGACGGGGGAGAGTGAGGGTCCAGAGAGAAGAGAAAGGGAGAGGGACGGGGGAGAGAAGGGGGGGAGAGACACAAGAGAGGGAAGAGAGGGAGGGATGGGAAAACGAGGGGGAGGGAGGGGAGAGAGAAGAGAGGGAGGGTGGGAGAGAAAAGGCGGGGGAGAGGGGCGAGAGAAGAGAGAGGGGGAAGAGTAAAGGGAGAAGAGGGAGGGGGGAGAGAAGAGGGAGAAAGAAGAAGAGGGGGAGAGGAGGAGAGAGAAAGAAAGGGAGAGGAGGGGGAGAAGGGGGGGAGAGACACAAGAGAGGGAAGAGAGGGAGGGATGGGAAAACGAGGGGGAGGGAGGGGAGAGAGAAGAGAGGGAGGGTGGGAGAGAAAAGGCGGGGGAGAGGGGCGAGAGAAGAGAGAGGGGGAAGAGTAAAGGGAGAAGAGGGAGTGAGGAGGGAGGGGGAGAAGAGGGGGGGAGAAAGAAGAGAAGAAAGAGGAGAGAGAAGAAGACGGGGGAGAGTGAGGGTCCAGAGAGAAGAGAAAGGGAGAGGGACGGGGAAGAGAAAGGGGGGAGTGGGAAAAGCGAGGGGGGAACGAAGGGGAGGGGGAGAGAAGAGAGGGGGGAGAGGGAGAAAGAAGAGAGGGAAGAGTGGGGAGAGAACAGAGAGAGAGGGAGAGATGAGGGAAGGGCGAGAGCGGGGCCCGCAGGCCTGGCGTGACGCCGGCGAGGGCGGGCGGAGGAGCCCAGGGAGCGGCCCTGGGGGCCGGGGTGGAGCCCGCGACGAGCCCGTCTGAGGAGTGGCCCTAGGGAGCGCCTTTCCCTGCCGGGGCTGCTCAGACGCGCCTCCCGCCTCGCCACGCAGAGAAGCTCCGCCGCTCCCGCTGCCTTCGAGTCGCCGCCATGCCCGTCAAGGGGGGCACCAAGTGCATCAAGTACCTGCTCTTCGGCTTCAACTTCGTCTTCTGGGTGAGTCCCCAGGACAGAGAGGAGGCTCGCCTCAGCCGCGGCTCACCTGGGCAAAGAAACTCTCCCCTCCCCTCCCCCGCCCGGTCGAAAACCGAGCGCGAGCCCCTTCTCCGAACCCTCCCGAAGCGTTCCGAGTGAGGTTTTTTTTTTTTCCTCCTTTCCGAAGGCATTGGCTAGGGAACTCTAAATGCAGAAGGAACTTTAGCGCGCGCGCTCTCCACCGAGTAGAAGCCGCCCTGGTTGGCTTCTTTGAGGCAAAAAAGCAAGAAAGAAAAGAAAAAGCCCCGGATGGTGGGCACGCGGACCCCCCCCCTTCTTCTCCCTTCCCAACCTCCCAGGTGCCTGGCTCCTTGGAAGGTGAAGCCACAATAGTGCGTTCCCATCAAAATACTGTAATACTCCAATAATAATAGTTGGTAGAGACCACATGGGCCATCTAATCCAACTCCTTGCCATGCAGGATAAGCACAAAGTACACCCGACAGATGGCCATCCAGCCTCTTTTTTAAAAAAACCCTCTAAAATCTGGACACTAAATAAAGAGCAACACTCAAAAAGCAGGGGAATTCCAGACAAGAATCAATCATAGCCAGCTAACACCTCCTAATAAAGGATTCCCCCAGGCAGCAACCAGCCAGGCTTTGAAGCTGCAATGCCATTAAAAGTGATCAGTTGCGACATTCACATCTGCCTCAAACAGACAAGCGTTCTTTCTCCCACCCTGGATATTCCACAGATATATAAACACAGATAAGGAGCCTCCATGGTGCAGTGGGTTAAAGCGCTGAGCTTGTTGACTGAAAGGTCGCAGGTTCGAATCTGGGGAGCGGCGTGAGCTTCCGCTGTCAGCCCCAGCTTCTGCCAACCTAATCGAAAACATGCAAATGTGAGTAGATCAATAGGTACTGCTTCAGCGGGAAGGTAACGGCGTTCCATGCAGTCATGCCAGCCACATGACCTTGGAGGTGTCTACCGAAAGGTCGACGGTTTGAATCTGGGGAGAGGGGGTGAGCTCCCACTGTTAGCCCCAGCTTCTGCCAACCTGGCAGTTCTAAAACATGCAAATGTGAGTAGATCAATAGGTACTGCTCCAGCGGGAAGGTAACAGCGTTCCATGCAGTCATGCCAGCCACATGACCTTGGAAGTGTCTATGGACAACGCTGGCTCTTCAGCTTAGAAATGGAGATGAGCACCACACGTGAGCTTCCGCTGTCAGCCCCAGCTTCTGCCAACCTAGCAGTTCAAAAACATGCAAATGTGAGTAGATCAATAGGTACCAGTTCAGCAGGAAGGTAACAGTGCTCCATGCACTCATGCCGCCACATGACCTTGGAGGTGTCTATGGACAACGCTGGCTCTTCGGCTTAGAAATGGAGTTGAGCACCACACCCCAGAGTCAGACATGACTGGACTTAATGTCAGGGGACACGAAAACATGCAAATGTGAATAGATGAATAGGTACTGCTCCAGCGGGAGGGTAACAGCGTTACATGCAGTCATGCCGGCCACATGACCTTGAAGGTGTCTATGGACGACGCTGGCTCTTCGGCTTAGAAATGGAGATGAGCACCACACCCCAGAGTCAGACACGACTGGACTTCATGTCAGGGGGAAACCTTTACCTTTACTATAAACCGTAGTTGCCTAGTTTACAATAGACCTCACAACCTCTGAGGATGCCTGCCATAGATGTGGGTGAAACGTCAGGAGAGAATGTTTCTATAACATGGCTATACAGCCCGGAAAACTCACAGCAACCCATCCAGCCTCTGTTTAAAAGCTTCCAAATAAGGAGTCTCCACTACACTCCGAGGCAGAGAGTTCCACTGTTGAACAGTTCTTCCAGGGCCCTTCCACACAGCCACATAATCCAGAATATTAAGGCAGATAATCCACGATATCTATTTTGAACTGGGTTGTCTTTGTCTTATGTTATAACAGGGTGTGCTTTTATTTAATTTTAGTTTGTTAAGTTATAATTGGTATTAATATGTTGGGTTATATAAATTTTGTTATTATGGATGTATTGTTGTTGTATTTAGGCATTGAATGTTTGCCTTTTATGTTTGGAATCTGCCATGAGTCCCTCTGGGGAGATAGAGCGGAATATAAATAAAGTTTTATTATATTACTAGCCATCCCCTGCCATGCGTTGCTGTGGCCCAATCTGGTGATTTCAAAAATCAAGTAACGAGAAAGTGTTGGTTTCTAATATATGTAATTTCTTTTTGCTTGTGGGTAAACAGTTTCTTTGTCAGTGTTAATGTGGAGATTGTCTGGTTTGCCTACTCCGGAACATGGAACATATTATTGTCCTTTAGGGATCCCTTTCAAATCTATGATATTATGTCTGTCATATACATATATGTGTGTATGTGTGTGTGAATCAAATATACCTCTCTGTATCTATGGCTTGATGGCTCTTTGTCAGGAGGGCTTTGATTATGTTTTCTTGTCCTAGTGAAGGGAGTTGGACTGGATGGTCTTAAGGCAATATTTCTCAATTTGGGGGGTTGGGACTGATATCGAGCTGCTTTTAGGCAGAGGCATTTCTGGCTTTGAGCTGCCTGTTGGGGCACATTTCATCAGTTGGTCCCAAACTTGGCTCCCAGGAACTGCGGAACTCTCCGCTACGGTTCATACTAATTTGAAGGCGGGGGTCTCGGCCGCGCTCGGGCTCAGGACCCCTAAGGGGATCACAAGGGGGGTGTTATAGGGGTTGCTAAGACCACCGGAAAACACAGTATTTTCTCTTGGTCATGGGGGTTCTGTGTGGGAGTTTTGGCCCAATGCTATCGTTGGTGGGGTTCAGAATGCTCTTGGATTGTAGGTGAACTATAAATCCCAGTAACTACAACTCCCAAATGTCAAGGTCTATTTTCCCCAAACTCCATCCGTGTTCACATTTGGGCATATATTTGTGCCAAGTCTGATCCAGATCCATCACTATTTGAGTCCACAGTGCTCTCTGGATGTAGGTGAACTACAACTCCCAAACTCAAGGTCAATGCCCACCAAACCCTTGTAGTATTTTCTGTTGGTCATGGGAGTCCTGTGTGCCACGTTTGGTTCAATTCCATCGTTGGTGGAGTTCAGAATGCTCTTTGATTGTAGGTGAACTATAAATCCCAGCAACTATAATTCCCAAATGTCAAAATCATTTTTTAGTGATGGCCACTCCTTGGATTAGTAGGTGTCTTGTGGCCAAATTTGGCGGCAATTCATTCAGCGGTTTTTGAGTTATGTTAATCCCACAAATGAATATTACATTTTTATTTATATAGATTATTAATATTATTATTATTATCTGCCATATAGTCCAATTCAATGCCACCTTCTGGACACCTTCCAACTTGTCGATATCTCTTTTGAACTGTGGTGCCCAGGAGTGGACAGTATTCCAGCTGAGGTCTAACCAAAGCGTAATAGAGAGGGACCATGACTTCCCTCGATCTAGACCAGTGGTTTTCAACCTGTGGGTCCCCAGATGTTTTTGGCCTTCAACTCCCAGAAATCCTAACAGCTGGTAAACTGGCTGGGATTTCTGGGAGTTGTAGGCCAAAAACATCTGGGGACCCATGTTGAGAACCACTGATCTAGACCCTATACTCCTTTTGATGGAGCCCAAAATCCCGTTGGCTTTCTTAGCTGCTGCATCATATTGTTGGCTCATGTTTAACTGGTTGTCCATGAAGACTCCAAGATCTTTGCCGCGTATTAATTTTGGAGTGCTTGTTAAGTGATATGATTCTCACTCCTTTTTTTGTGGCCTGATATATCTGGAGAACATTGATGGAAAATATACTTTATCAGCATCTGGATGATCAGAGGACATGCCACATTTGAATCCTATCACAGAGCACATGGAGATGGTCCCATATTGTCCTCACAGTGGCCCATGTATTAAATTTGTGAGAAAATGGCCTCCAAATGTCAAGCAAAAAGTTTCATGACCAAGCTTTACTTTGATCAATAACACTATGTAACACAATGTTTGCTCCTGGGTTATAAATGTCATTTCCTATTTGGTTCAGTCATAAAAAAACATGGGAAGACTGTATTAAACTGCCCAACATTTGTTCTTGTGGGACTTTCCGAGGTGATAGTTTTTCAATTAATATCTTCAAGAGTTGCAACCAATTCAACATAGTTTGTGGCAGTCACAAAACAAAGATTCTGGAGTAGAACAAATACTTTCAAAGTAAGGATTGTACAATTAAATAGGAAATAATACTTTCAAATCAGGAATAGAAACTGTTTCAAATTTTGTTACATAAAAGTAAAGGTTTCCACACCAAATTACCAATAATGTTCTTCTATAGCAGAGGTCCTCAAACTTTTTAAGCAGAGGGCCAGGTCACAGTCCCTCAAACTGTTGGAGGGTCGGATTATAATTTGAAAAAAAACATGAATGAATTCCTATGCACACTGCACATATCTTATTTGTAGTGCAAACCACTTAAAAACAATACAATAATTAAAATGAAGAACAATTTTAACAAATATAAACTTAGTATTTCAATGGGAAGTGTGGGCCTGCTTTTGGCTGATGAGATAGGATTGTTGTTGTTGTTGTGTGCTTTCAAGTTGTTTCAGACTTAGGTTGACCCTGAGCGAGGGCCAGGTAAATTACCTTGGCGGGCCGCATCCGGCCCCCGGGCCTTAGTTTGAGGACCCCTGGACTAGGGGGTGGTGGTGCTCATCTCCATTTGTGTTGTCTGTTGACGCCTCCAAGGTCATGCTGTTACCTTCCCGCCTGAGCAGTACCTATTGATCTACTCACATTTATATATAAAATATAAAACTTTATTTATATACCGCTCTATCTCCCTGAGCGGGACTCAGGGCGGTTTCCAAGGAACATCACCAAAACATATAGAGTAAACAGCATGATATAAAAGTTAACAAAACAATATAAGCATAAAATTATGACAATAACACATATATAATAAAAATAATCCTGCCTGTTCAGAGCAATTAAAAGGCTGGTGCAAACTCAAAATATGAGAGGACTGGGAATTAAGTACAGTGCTATAACAGGCTAACGGCAATAGCAGGTACGGGTCTGTGGCTGCTCATTTCCAGGGCCTATTAGAGGGAAATGACGGGGGTAATAGGTAGGAAGTATAAGGCCATATTCAACAATGTTTGGGGCTACAGTTAGAACTGGTCATTCTCAAAGGCTTGTTGAAACCACCAGGTCTTCAGGCTCTTACAAAAGGAGGGGGGATGGGGCCTGACTTATTTTCTTTGGAAGAGCGTTCCAGAGGCGGGGGGCCACCACCAAGAAGGCCCTCTCTTTCATCCCCACCAACTGTACTTGTGACAGTGGTGGGAGCGAAAGGAGGGCCTCCCCGGAAGATCTTAGAGTTCGTGCTGGTTCATCGAAGGAGATGTGATTGCAGAGATAGGCGGGGCCCGAACTGTTTAAGGCTTTATAGGTCATGACCCACACCTTGAATTTGGCCCTGCAACTTATTGGCAGCCAATGAAGCTGTTTTAATAGGGGCGCTGTATGCTTCCTATAGTTTGCTCCAGTAAGGAGCCTGGCTGCCACCCATTATACCAATTGAAACTTCCAGGCCATCTTCAAGGGCATGTTTTTTGAAGTGCTAGGTTGGAAGAAGTTGGGGCTAACACCCTGCTCCCCAGATTCATGCCACTGACCTTTTGGTCAGCAAGTTCAGCAGCTCAGCAGTTTCTGGGGGCTTCTGTACCTGCCTCTCCTAATGGATCAAGGTGGGCTACAACCCAGTCAAAACATATCTACATGAAATGCACACAACCAAGTACATATCTCAAAACAAAGGGTACGAAGCTCAACATACAGCAGTAATAGAATGCAAATGCCAAACTTATGGTCTAAAGTTGGATGGGTAGGAAGAGATGGGTCTTATATGCTTATTTGGCTGTCCTATCTCTGACCTATTCGCATAGAGGAGTTTGCAGAGTGCCCAGGTGGGGGATCAAGGTTCCAGTTGCCAAACACCCCAACAATGGAACATCCAATTCACTATGACAGGAGTCCCCAAACTAAGGCCCGTGGGCAGGATGTGGCCATCCAAGCTCATTTATCCGGCCTAAACTTGAGACTTTGGGTCATCCTAAGTCTGAAATGACTTGAAGGCACACAACAATCCTAATTAACTTGACTATCTCATCAGCCCAAAGCAAGCCTATGCTTCCCATTGAAATACTGTTGAGTTTATATTGGTTAAAATTGTTCTTCATTTTAAATATTGTGTTGTTCTTTCATGTTTATTTGCACTACAAATAAGACATGTGCATAGGAATTTGTTTGTATTAGTCTCAAACTATAGTCTGCGACTCCCCCCCACAAACAGTCAGAACCAGAACCAGCGTAAAAAGTTTGAAGACCCCTGCTTTATTGGAATCCAACAGAGGTGGAGTGTTATGTAGGCATCCTCAAACCGTGGCCCTCTAGCTGTTTGGGCCTTCAACTCCTGATAATTGTTCAATTATCAGGAGTTCTGGGAGTTGAAGGCGCAAACAGCTGGAGGGCCGCAGTTTGAGAATGCCCGGATTAATGCCTTGAGCTCATTAGAAGACAAGATGGGAAATAGATATAAATAACATAATTGATCAGTATTGTCAACCTGTCTATTTCAACTATCTCACGTATCTTCAAAAGTCATTCTTGCATTGCGGTAGACCCCAGTGGCGCAGTGGGTTAAACCCATGTGCCAGCAGGGCTGAAGACTGACAGGTTGCAGGTTCGAATCCGGGGAGAGCGCGGATGAGCTCCCTCTGTCAGCTCCAGCTCCCCATGTAGGGACATGAAAGAAGCCTCTCATAAGGATGGTAAAACATCAAAACATCCGGGCATTCCCTGGGCAATGTCCTTGCAGACGGCCAATTCTCTCACACCAGAAGCGCTTTGCAGTTTCTCAAGTCACTCCTGACACGGTTAAAAAAAACGAGATAGCTGCATCTTTCCATCTCTAGGCAAAAATGATTCTCACTGCTATAGTCAAATATAATACTAGCCAACACACATTTTTGTGCCACACGTATTAGACCTGTTTCTGGGTATATTTGACCTGCTAATTCCCAAAATGACACCAGTATTCCCTTATCGGGTTTAGTTTTTGAAACACAGAACATCTGCCAACTACCAGCAGAGCCGGCCCTAGGTAATTTTCAACGGTAAGCAAACGGTATTTTGCCCCCCCCCACCAATCACTAATATATAGGGTTGTTCTAGGTTTTTTCGGGCTATATGGCCATGTTCTAGAGGCATTTCTCCACTGATATATATTTTCTGTTCATCGTGGGAGTTCTGTGTGCCATATTTGGTTCAATTCCATCATTGGTGGAGTTCAGAATGTTCTTTGATTGTAGGTGGACTATACATCCCAGTAACTACAACTCGCATATGTCAAGGTCTATTTTCCCCCAAGAGTGCCTCAAGAGCGCCCCTGGGCAAAATCAACTATATTGCACATGCTTACTTTGCATAATGGGTTGAGCCGCCCCTGTCTACCAGTTACCTTCTACTCACTCATAGAAAATCCTGATAACCATATCTAAGAAACCAGAGCTGATGCAGTCTATCTCATGCAATTTTCTGAATCAGTGCCCCAAATAACCCCAGAAACAGGCCTAAAAAACAAAGATGTCAATAAAAATCCTCCATAGGACTTTATAATCAATATTTACATTATCTTTTTCTCTCCCAACTGATTAATCAAGCAATTATTTACAAAACTGGGTTGTTGTGAGTTTTCCAGGCTGCATATTCCAGAAGCATTCTCTACTGATGTTTCGCCCACATCTACGGCAGGCATCCTCAGAGGTTGCCTGCTATAGATGTGGGTGAAATGTCAGGAGAGAATGCTTCTGGAACATGGCCATGCAGCCTGGAAAACTCACAACAACCCAGGGATTCCGGCCATGAAACATATTTATAAAATGAATGATGCTGCAATGAGTTAGTGGCCTCTTTGGGCGAGGAAGGAGATGTTTTGGAAAAATTCCCAAATTGTTGTGCTCTTTGAAAACAAGACTGCCTCTGAAGGTGTTCCCTTGGGAGGGTACAATTTCCAAGCTTTTTTATTCTAGACATGGAAATAAGATCTAAAAACACCCTGTCTTACTTTGGATTTGCTTTGAAGCTATTTTTTTTAAAAAAAAAAATCTCCTTGTTGCCTGGAACACGCCTAAGAGATGAACATTCAGGAATGAACTTGTTTTGTATCTAACTCTCCAATGCTATCCTGCCCCAGAATGAGCATTCAAGACTGCTTTGTTGAAAGTTGAATCTCATTACATGACAAGGCTGCCTTTCTTGATAATTTTTTTTGAGGCTCCTCTAGTAAGATGGTTAAACATGAATTGCAAACCACAGGATAATCATTTTGAAGCTCGCTTTGTGAACTTCCTGTCTTTTTTGGAGTAGCCCCCCTTATCTGCTATTGAGAGGAGGGGAAATGCTTAAACTTACCAGACAACATCCAGATCATGTTTGTGAAGAGTTTTCAACATTTGGAGACACCACACAGACATTACATATTTCTGATTAATTCAAGGAAACTTCGTTCAGATTAGAGAACAAATCACAGCGGAGACATTTTGAATAAAGAATATTGTGTCCAATTCCGGGCACCACAATTGAAGAGAGATATTGACAAGCTGGAATGTGTCCAAAGGAGGGCGACTAAATTGATCAAGGGTCTGGAGAACAAGCCCTATGAGGAACGGCTTAAAGAGCTGGACATGTTTAGCCTGTAGAAGAGAAGGCTGAGGGGAGATATGATAGGAAGGAGGGAGCAGGCTTGTCTTCTCTTGCCCTGGAGACTAGGGGCCCTTCCACATAGCCCTATATCCCAGAATATCAAGGCAGGAAATCCCACATTATCTGAGTGTGGACTCAGATAACCCAATTCAAAGCAGATATTGTGGGATTTTCTTCCTTCATATTGTGGGATATAGGGCTGTATGGAAGGGCCCTAGGACATCAAACTTTATTTATACCCCGCTACCTTCTCCCCAAGGGACTCAGTGCAACTTACATGAGGCTGAGCCCGCAATACAAACAATACAAGCAATAACAGGTACAATACAAAGCAATTAAAAATAAAACACATACACAAATAGTATAAACATTAAACAATACAGTACACAATTAAAACTATGGGTGGGCCAAAAGTAATTAAAGTTTAAAAAATAATGCTAGGCATGGACAAGATGCAGGAGATGGGGCGTTGATGGAGAAATACAAGCAGTCCTAGATCAATATAAAGTGCTTTGTGGGACATAGTGCTAAGGGTTCATTATTCTGGGAAGGCACACTGGAACAACCACGTTTTCAAGCTCCTCCTGAAGACTGCCAAAGATGGGGCATGCCTGATGTCCTTAGGGAGTGAGTTCCAGAGTCGAGGGGCCACCACCGAGAAGGCCCTCTCTCTCGTCCCCACCAATCGTGCTTGCGATGCAGGTGGGAGCGTGAGCAGGGCCTCTCCAGATGATCGAAGAGATTGTGTGGGTTCGTATACAGAGATGCGGTCACGCAGGTAGCAATGGCCTCAAACTACAGGAAAGGAGATTCCACCTGAACATTAGGAAGAACTTCCTGACTGTGAGATCTGTTCAGCAGTGGAACTCTCTACCCCAGAGTGTGGTAGAAGCTCCTTCCTTGGAAGCTTTTAAACAGAGGGTGGATGGCCATCTGTCGGGTGTGCTTTGAATGCAATTTTCCTGCTTCTTGGCAGGGCGTTGGACTGCATGACCCATGAGGTCTCTTCCAACTCTATGATTCTAAGGCAGCGTTTCTCAACCTGGGGGTCAGGGACCCCTGGAGGGGTCACGAGGGGGCGTCAGAGGGGTCACCAAAGACCATCAGAAAACACAGTATTTTCTGTTGTTCATGGGGGTTCTGTGTGCCAAGTTTGGCCCAATTCTATCGTTGGTGGAGTTCAGAATACTCTTTGATTGTAGTAACTACAACTAGTAACTACAACTCCCAAAGGTCAAGGTCTATTTTCCCCAAACTCCACCAGTGTTCACATTTGGGCATATTGAGCCAAGTTTGGTCCAGATCCATCATTGTTTGAATCAAGGAGTCCCCGGTGGCGCAGTGCGTTAAACCCCTCTGCCGGCAGGACTGAAGACCGATAGGTCGCAGGTTCGAATTTGGGGAGAGGCGGATGAGCTCCCTCTATCAGCTCCAGCTCCTCATGCAGGGACATGAGAGAAGCCTCCCACAAGGATGATAAAAAAAACATCAAATCATCCAGGCGTCCCCTGGGTAACATCCTTGCAGACGGCCAATTCTCTCACACCAGGAGTCACTCCTGACACGACAAAAAAAATTGTTTGAATCCACAGTGATCTCTGGATGTAAGTGAACTACAACTCCCAAACTCAAGGTCAATGCCCACCAAACCCTCCCAATATTTTCTGTTGGTCATGGGAGTTCTGTGTGCCAAGTTTGGTTCAATTTCATCATTGGTGGAGTTCAGAATGCTCTCCGATTGTAGGTGAACTACAAATCCCAGGAACTACAACTCCCAAATGACAAACTCAATCACCCCCCCAACCCCACCAGTATTCAGATTTGGGCGTATCAGATATTTGTGCCCAGTTTGGTCCAGTGAATGAAAATAGATCCTGCATATCAGATATTTACATTGTGATTCATAATAGTAGTAAAATTGGGTTGTTGTAGGTTTTTTCGGGCTGTATGGTCTAGAGGCATTCTCTCCTGACGTTTCGCCTGCATCTATGGCAAGCATCCTCAGAGGTAGTGAGGTCTGTTGGAACTAGGGAAAAGGGTAGCAAAATTACAGTTATGAAGTAACAATGAAAGTAATTTTATGGTTGGGGGTCACTACAACATGAGGAACTGTATTAAGGGGTTGTGGCATGAGGAAGGTTGAGAACCTCTGTTCTAAGGAGAGCTTTTCATGGGTGTTAAGATGGTGAGTTCCCATGAGAGACTGGTTTGTAAATTGTACTTCTGCCTCCAAGAATATCCAGAGGAATGAGATTGAGACGGGGCAGCAGCAAGCCCCAGGTGAGTGGATTTTGGCAATGATCATGTCTTATAATGAAAGGGATGCAAAGTTTTCCCACATTGGTGATGACATTCGCTTGGTAAGATTCCCCAAGAGTTGTTCTGTTCCTTCTCAGGAGACAAATTAACTCTCTTCCCTCTATCTGCAACTTTCAGGAATAACCTGCTGGGTGGGTGACACATGCATTGACGTGTTTTTTCCAGCTCAAGGAGTCTTCTTGCCAGAGGCAAAAGAACATCTAAAGGATGTTTCAACTCCACACAAATGTAGAGTAAGGGCTTCAGAGATCTCTGCTGAAATCAACCATATACATTGAGAGCACACGTTCACTAATCCAGTTTGAAGTTAACCAGCTTCGAACAGCAATGGCTACAAAATACACACCGCCAAACCCTGTTGCAGCACAAAGCAGGCCTTTAAAGCACATTCGGCAAAGTCTAGGGTAAGTCCAAGTTAAATCTATATAAATAAAAATGTAATGTTCGTTTGAGGGGTTAACAGAACTCAAAAACCACTTGGGGAATTGACACCAAATTTGGACACAAGACACCTAACAGGCCAATGCATGGCCTTCACTCATAAAAACACCGAAAAACACAACAGAAGGAAGAGAAGAGGAAGAAGGAAGAGAAGAGCAGAGAGAAAGAAGGAAGGAAGATGGGAAGAGGACGATGAAAGAGAAGAGCAGAGAGGAAGGAGGAGGAAGAAGGATGAGGAAAAGAGCAGACAAAGGAGAGAGAAGAGGAAGAAGGAAGAGGAGAAGAGCAGAGAGGAAAAAGGAAGGGGAAGAAGGAAAAGGAGAAGAGCAGAGAGGAAGGAGAAGGAAGAGGAAAAGAGCAGAGACAAAGAAGAGAGAAGAAAGGAGAAGGAAAGAAAAGAGAGAGAGTAGAAGCAAAACTCAGCAAAGGACGGAAGAAAGAGTTATAGAAGGAAGGAAGAGAGAACGTAGACTCCATGAAGAAAGTAGGCAGGAAGAGTGATTGAAGTAACAAAATAATAATTGAGCCACAGCAAGCGTGGGTAAGTATCTATATAATAAAAATGTAATGTTCGTTTGTGGGATTAACATAACTCAAAAACCACTGGAGAATTGCCACCAAATTTGGCCAAGAGACCTACTAACCCAAGGAGTGGCCATCACTCAAAAATTGATTTTGTTATTTGGGAGTTGTAGTTGCTGGGATTTATAGTTCACCTACAATCAAAGAGCATTCTGAACTCCACCAATCATGGAATTGAACCAAACTTGGCACACAGAACTCCCATGACCAACAGAACACAGTTGGAGTTTGGGGGAAATTGACCTTGAGATTTGGGAGTTGTAGTTCACCTACATCCAGAGAGCACTGTGGACTCAAACAATGATGGATCTGGACCAAACTTGGCACGAATACTCCAAATGCCCAAATATGAACACAGATGGAGTTTGGGGGAAATAGACCTTGACATTTGGGAGTTGTAGTTACTGGGATTTATAGTTCACCTACAATCAAAGCATTCTGAACCCCACCAACGATAGAATTGGGCCTGAGGGCCAGATATGAGGGCATGTACCTCGTAGAGTCGGATCTGGCCAAGGTGGTCCACGCCTTAGTCACCTCCAGATCGGACTACTGTAATGCACTCTACGTGGGGCTGCCCTTGAAGATGGCTCAGAAATTTCAATTGGTCCAACGGGTGGCAGCCAGGCTACTTACTGGGGCGACTTACAGGGAGCAGTCAACTCCCCTGTTTAAAGAGCTACATTGGCTGCCGTTCATTTTCCGGTCCCAATTCAAAGTACAGGTTCTGACCTACAAAGCCCTGAACGGTTTGGGACTCAGCTACTTGCATGACCACATTTCTGTGTACGAACCCACACGATCTCTTTGTTCATCTGGGGAGGCCCTGCTCTCGCCCCCACCTCCCTCGCAGGCGCGATTAGTGGGGACAAGGGAGAGGGCCTTCATGGTTGCTGCCCAACTCTGGAACTCACTCCCCAAGGATATCAGACAAGCCTCCACATTAGCAGTCTTTAGGAGGAGCCTGAAAACATGGCTGTTCCAGTGCACCTTCCCTGAATAAAGCAAACAATCCCCTGCAAAATACCCTGAGAAGCACTTCAATTACCCGTTGGGTTGTTCTCTACTTTTGGTTTAAAACCCTCCTACTAGATACATCCTCTGTTCATGTCCAGCATTTATTTTTAAAGGTTTAACTATTGCATCTGGCCCAGCCATAGATTTTTAAACTCTTGTGTGTTATTGTTTACCTGTGAGTTATATTAACTGTATTGCTTATTTTTGTTTATTGCTTGTTGTTTTATTATTGCTTGTTGTTTTTGATGTGTTGTTGGGCTTGGCTTCATGTAAGCCACTCCGAGTACCTTGGGGAGATGGTGACAGGGTATAAATAAAGTTTTTTTATTATTATATTATTTGCACTACAAATAAGATATGTGTAATGTGCATAGGAATTCATTCATGTTTTTTTCAAATTATAATCCGGCCCTCCAACAGTTTGAGGGACTGTGACCTGGCCCTCTGTTTAAAAAGTTTGAGGACCCCTGCTATACAGGGAGGAATTATTCCCTCGCTGTAGTCAGCTCCAGTTACCAATCTTGCTGCAATCCTTTGGACAAAGTGAAATTTCCTTCTTCACGGAAGCCCTATGTAGAACCTGTTAGTCATGCAATTAGAATGTAACTAAGGCATATGTCACTGCTGAGAGGTCTACTGTAATGAATAGGACCTAACACTCCATGTCTAGTTCCCGGCATAGGTCATCTGCCAAGGTCAAAGCCACCTTTACCCCATATCCAAGCTTAAAACCAGATTTGTTTTCAAAAACAAAAAAAACCTCTATATTTTAAAATGTAACAATACTGTCAACCAGGCATGGGCAAACTTCAGCCCTCCAGGTGTTTTTGACTTCAATTCCTAACAGCCGGTAAACTGGCTAGGATTTCTGGGAGTAGAAGTCCAAAGCATCTGTAGGGCCAAAGTTTGCCCATAGCTGCTCTAAACAATACAAAAGGACAAGCTTCAAAATTATATCAAATAGTACAAGAGGCTAATTTGGCAACTATAAAGGAACGGGAATTGCTTGGGAATTGGACTTGGTAATAAAAATAGATAAAAACAAATTTGGGGAAACTTACCTTGCAATCAGTACCAGTGTACATTACAGAAAACACATTTAAAACTATCCATAGATGGTATTACTATCCATTGAAGCTCTACAGGATTAATAAGAAAATTTGATATTTGTGTGCCCCACATCTTGTGCTCCCCATCTCATTCTCCAACCCATGTTGCCTCTTTCCACCACGCTAGTAGGTTAATGGCCATCTACTAAACAGTTAAATAAGCCTGTGTTGCAATAGTTATGTTTCTTTAAAAGCACTTTCCTCCTACCTTAATGTTTCTTCTAACTTTCTAGTGATTAGCATTTATATACAATAGTATGTTGAATTGATTGTATTTTGTTTTTTGGGGGGGTTTTTTGTCGTGTCAGGAGTGACTTGAGAAATTGCAAGTCGCTTCTGGTGTGAGAGAATTGGCCGTTTGCAAGGATGTTGCCCAGGGGATGCCTAGATGTTTTGATGTTTTACCATCCTTGTGGGAGGCTTTTCTCATGCCCCTGCATGAGGAGCTGGAGCTGACAGAGGGAGCTCATCCGTTCTCTCCCCAGATTCGAATCTGCAACCTTTCGGTCTTCAGTCCTGCCGGCACAAGGGTTTAACCCACTGCCCCACTGGGGGCTCCTTAATTTCCCAACAACTTCTCAGATTGAACATTAAAAGTGAGGGAGCCTATGGAGTGCATGCAAGATCCACCACTTATTTACTCGATGGTTCTCTGTGAGATCTTCATGCATTGGACATCAGGGTCTTCAGGTTACCCATCATGGCTTGATTCACCTGAATAAAATGCCCTATTAATTAGTAATTCATAAATTAGAGTTACCATTTGGGGGGGGGGGTAGCCACTTTGAAGCACACCGTGTATTTAGAGTCCCTTACGAGCCTTCTTACACTCAGATGTTTGTGACAGCCCTCTTTGACATTACATAATGGATGATAAATACACAGTCCTCCACTTACAATCGAGTCTCAGAATGCACCCACTGAAAACTAACAAAACCTAAGCTAGTTGCATGAATAACTTTAGAAGGTAAAGGTTTCCCCATGACATTAAGTCTTGTTGAGTACGACTCAGGGGTGATGCTCATCTCAATTTCTTAGCCAAAGAGCCAGCATTGTCTTTAAACGCCTCCTGGATCATGTGGCCAGCATTACTGCATAGAGCGCTGTTACTTTCCCACCAAAGTGGTACCTCTTGATCTACTCATATTTGCATGTTTTCGAACTGCTAGGTTGGCAGAAGCTGGGGCTAACAATGGGAGCTCACCCCGTCTCGCAGATTCATACTGACGACCTTCTGATCAGCAAGTTCTGCAGCTTAGTGGTTTAACCCACTATGTCACCCCAGCCCCTGAATAATTTTAAGTCCTGTTATTTCATTTGATTTTTTCTGTGTCAATAATTTTGGACCAGTTGTATTGGGAGGCATGCAAGGCACAATATATCCAAAATAAAGAAACTCCCAAGGTCTTCAGATGATATTACTGAGGAAGATTTAACAGTACCATATATTTGTTGTCTTAAAATGCTTAATTTTAAGAGTCGCATGGAGTTTTTGAGATATCTCTACAAAGTTGTGTACAATGCTTGAAGGGACATATCACAACTTACCCTGAAAAACTAGAGACTTTAAAAAATATTTTCATGATTTAGGAAAATACGCTATTGAAATGCAGCTCTGAGTGTTTTTATTCAAAAAGCAAACCTTCTCTATTGATGTTCAGTCACATTGAACAAACACAACCACATATAGAGACCATGGTGCATCTTAAACTGTTCAGTGATGTCAGATTTTACTGTTGATTTTTTGGTGTGTTGTTATGAAGGTCTTTTGCACAAGGAAGGAATATGGCTGCTTGAAGAAAGTCATGTTTTCTATTCTAGAATCAGTCATTGTTTATATTATCCTTGGTGCTTTCTCAAAAGATTTATTTTAATTTGATGTGTTTTTGTGTTGTGTTGTTTGGATTGATTAGTAGCAAACAAGTTGACATTTCCCCTAGATCCACCATTTTTTACATTTTTCAGAGTGAATATCTGAATATCCCAATTACATGAAATTGATGCTAGAAGGGATTAAGCTAATATTTGCATCTCTACCCTCTGTGGCTCTGTAGCGTGTGTCCAAAATTTTACAAGCCTTAATAATACTATTTGCACAGTGATGCAGTAAATTAAGAGATTAATGTATTGTTGAAGGCTTTCATGGCCGGAATCACAGGAAACAAACAAGGACATCTAATCACCTCTCAACAAAAGATTGCCCCAGGCACTGCCAGGCCATCAAATGCTAATCAAGGTGGTCAGTTGAAACATTCACACCTAGCTCCAACAGACAAGAGTTCTTTGTCCCACCCTGGTCATTCCACAGATATATAAACCTTTTTTCCTAGTTCCAACAGACCTCACTACCTCTGAGGATGCTTGCCATAGATGCAGGTGAAACATCTGGAGAAAATGCCTCTAGAACATGGCCATATAGTCCAAAAAAACCTACAACAACCCAAATTAAGAGATTTATGGACAAAATGGGGTAGCATTTTCCACAAATGTTTCTTATTTCCAAATTTAACACATCAGTATTGCATGGCTCTATCTCCTCATGGATATTCAAGCCCCTTATGCACAGGGATGTATCTTTTTTGTGTCTCCCTTGGAAGCTACATAATAGTATTGAAAATAATAATAATAATAATAATAATGCTTTATTTATACCCTACCACCATCTCTCCAATTGCTCTACAATTACTAAGGACTGAAGAAAAATAACATAATTCTGTGTACTTTAAATGAAAGCACTCAGAGGGCATAACTAACATTTCTGGTGTTGTCATCTCTCCGCAGCTTGCAGGAACAGCTGTTCTGGCAATTGGACTATGGCTTCGGTTTGATTCGCGGACAAAAGATATTTTTGATCATGAAGAAAATGATACAACATTTTATACTGGTAGGTCATGAAATGTTCTGTGGGCTTCTCAATGTTGGAACATTGCACCAAAACAAAACAAAGGGTTTGATGACTTTTTAAACCTAGTTCAAAAGAAAACTTTGAACATAGTATGTAAGGCTTCATTAAGATTCTGCAGGAAAGCTGGTGAATGTGAACATTAGGAAGAACTTCCTAACTGTGAGAGCTGTTCAGCAGTGGAACTCCCTGCTCCGGAGTGTGGTGAACACTCCTTCTTTGGAGGCTTTTAAGCAGAGGCTGGATGGCCATCTGTCAGGGGTGTTTTGAATGCGATTTTCCTGCTTCTTGGCAGAGGGTTGGACTAGGTGGCTCATGAGGTGTCTTCCAACTCGATGATTCGATGACAGCAACAGCCAGGATACTGGAGGCAGTGTATATTGGCGTTCATATTGCTCAGTAGGATGAAACATGAAGTTTACGTAGTAACAACTGATAATTCTGTTTTCTTTTTAAACCCTTCCTCAGGAGTTTACATTCTAATTGGAGCTGGTGCTCTCATAATGCTTGTTGGTTTCTTGGGGTGCTGTGGAGCAATACAAGAGTCCCAATGCATGCTTGGTTTGGTAAGTAATGATCCTGAGTTACTAAGCTTGAAGCTTCTGCTGAGCTGTAAAATGATCAAGGGTGCGGGGTGGGGTGAGGAGCTTATGCTAAAGAATATTTACCTGAAACATTTGCTCATTTTTTCCTGTCTATTGTCTGGCATCTCCAGCTTTGCTTTGCCGCTGATCCACCCCCTTAATTTTCTGCATCAGCAGACCAGCTGCAGGTGACAAAGTGGAGCCAGCGAAGCCAGGCAAAAGACAAAAAAAAAAAAATCAACAGCCAGTTCAACCAAATATTTCTCAACACTACCAATGTTTTTTGCTCACCATTCAGATGAATTTCCCCACTCTCCACCATTCAAGAGGTTGCTGATTTCTCATATTTTGCTTGCTTGCTCTGGCTCCACTTTCACCCCCACCCTGCTTCAATTTTCCATAGCCAACTACTTGTCTTCCTCCTCCTTCTGTGACATACTAAATGTGTGAAAGTAAATATTTATTTTCTTATTGCTCTAAACTCAAATAGTGAATTCCAGCCAGAGTAGACTCATTGAATCAATGGACTGTTTGTTAGTGTTGATCTATTAAATTTGTATTTTGATGGATCTACTCACATTCAGATGAAGAGTTGAATTTAAACTATCATAACTCACTTTTTCAACAAGCTGTGCTCATTGCAGTTAACAGTAATAAGACGTCACCAAAATAATAACTAGCAATGACACTTAATGAATTGGTTTCCAGCTGAATGTAGAAACCAATATACATTAAATTCTGGCCAAACCAAAATCTCCCTGAAGAGAATTATTTCTATCTGTATTTACAGTGGAAAGAGAGCTTTTCAAACAATAATCTGAGGTTTTAATCATAGGTACTAGGCATGGTTAGGTACCGTCGGAATCTTCGTAATTTGAAATAAAGCCAAAAATTATGTTTTTGAAGCGATTTTGAAGTTTTTAAGAAAACCAGAAGTCTCTTTGCCCCTCCGAAGCTTTTTCCGCCATTTTTCTTACGATTCATAAAGTGAGTCGGAAATGATTCAGCTTTTCCCCGTTTCTAGTCCCTGGCCTCGACTCAAGCCAGAGAAGCCAGTTTTAAACCAGAGATGGAAGGAATTTCCTGGCCTCGGCTCAAGTCAGAGAAGCCAGTTTTAAACCAGAGAAGGAAGGAATTTCCTGGTCTTGGCTCAAGCCAGAGAAGCCAGTTTTGAAGCCAGAGAAGAAAGTTTTAAACCAGAGAAGGAAGGAATTTCCTCTGCTTGCTTTTCTCCACTTCTGGTCCCTGGCCTCAGCTCAAGCCAGAGAAGCCAGTTTTAAACCAGAGAAGGAAGGAATTTCCTCCGCTTGCTTTTTCCCACTTCTGGTCCCTGGCCTCGGCTCAAGCCAGAGAAGTCAGTTTTAAACCAGAAAAGGAAGGAATTTCCTGGTCTTGGCTCAAGCCAGAGAAGCCAGTTTTGAAGCCAGAGAAGAAAGTTTTAAACCAGAGAAGGAAGGAATTTCCTCTGCTTGCTTTTCTCCACTTCTGGTCCCTGGCCTCAGCTCAAGCCAGAGAAGCCAGTTTTAAACCAGAGAAGGAAGGAATTTCCTCCGCTTGCTTTTTCCCACTTCTGGTCCCTGGCCTCAGCTCAAGCCAGAGAAGTCAGTTTTAAACCAGAAAAGAAGGAATTTCCTGGTCTTGGCTCAAGCCAGAGAAGAAAGTTTTAAACCAGAGAAGGAAGGAATTTCCTCCACTTGCTTTTCTCCCGCTTCTGGTCCCTGGCCTCAGCTCAAGCCAGAGAAGCCAGTTTTAAACCAGAGAAGGAAGGAATTTCCTGGCCTTGGCTCAAGCCAGAGAAGCCAGTTTTAAACCAGAGAAGGAAGGAATTTCCTCCGCTTGCTTTTCCCCGCCTCTGGAGTAAATCAACTACTTTCAAAGTAAAGACCACCCAATGAAACAGGAAATAACACTTTCAAACTATTAAAGAAAGCATTCAGAAGTCTCGGATGTTTTGAAAAGTTTTGAACATTTTTTTCTGTGAAAATCGGAATTGACTTTAGAATCAAACCACCAGAGCCCCTATATCTGAAACGAGTTTTGAATCATTTTTTTTGGATCAGCCAAGCCTAATAGGTACATCATCACTGAAAATGTCTTGTAACTACTCTGTAGAAGAGCCTCCTTGGAAAAGCATGAGACATGAGGAAAGGCACAGATAATCCCTTTGATACCATAGTAAATAAACATTCCCTGATGTACAGGCTTGCAGATTCTTTCAAAATGTGTTAATGGTTGTAATGCATGCACTGCTCAGCAGTAGTTTTCCAGGATTTATTTTTCGGATTATGGCTGCTGCTTGATTACATTCCAACATTCTTGCAGTGAATTGCAGCCTATGTTTTAATAGCTGTTGTAATACAGCCTGTGAAACATCTGCCCTTTGTTAGGTACACTGAAACCTTGTCTTACTGTAAAGAAGCTTTGTTTTTATCTACTCAGCCAATCCCACAACAGCCCAGCCTCATTTAGGAAGAATTACAGTCTAGGATACCTATGGAGGCTCTGACTTTTCCAAGACTCTTGATCATATCCTTCCACTGCACAAATTGAAGAGTAGCCCTTCCCCTGGACTTAAGTATCTCAGCTGCAGGGTCAAAATCGGAACTCATACAAGTGATTTTATCTGCAGATAGTTATTGACAGACTGTATGTAAACAGTGGGCAGTTGGGTGTCTCCATTTTCATTCATGGGCCAGAGTGCAATAGGCCACTGACCACTCACTGGGTACAACACTCAACATAATGTTGTAGTCCTGCAATCTGCACTTCATATCATAAGGTAGTGATTCTGACAAGAGGCACATCTACACTGACCATTGACAATGCCCACTACAATGAAGCAGCTCTATGGTGACTATGCAAAACATGGAGTTGTTCCATGTTAAAACAGGCCAAAGCTACTTAACGCAGTCTTGAGCCACCTTAACCAAAGTTGTGAGTTGCTCTGATTTTTCTCCCAGAATTGAAAGCAAACCACACCTTTACGCCCATATATACAATTGGGATGGTTCAGTCACAACTGTTTACATAGCCATTCTGTGTTCAAGCGGCCTGGGGACAAGAGATGGCACTCGCTATCTTGTCTTAATAAAAAATTGAATCCTACTGTATAGAGGACCTTTCACCCCTCCCCCAAACTCTGGAATGACCTGCCAGAAGAGCTCCAACAGTTAAATAAGTGGTCGGAATTTAAAACACATTTGGAGACTGACATCTTCTGGCAGGCCTACTCAGCTAGTTTGAATCATGAATTTTAAGTCGTGTACTGTGTTTTAATTTCTGTTCTGTGTATTTTAATATACATTTTATAGAAATATATTTTAATATGTGTCTTTTATAGAAATACATTTAATGTATGTATTTATAGAATTTTGACAATGTTTATGTGTTTTAACCGTGCTGTAACCCGCCTTGAGCCAGAAGAAGAGGTGGGTAAGAAATAATAATAATAATAATAATAATAATAATAATAATAATAATAAAGAAGGAGACAGAAGGCCTGATTCTTGCAGCCCAGGAGCAAGCCATCAGAACCAATGCAATTAAGGCCAGGATCGAAAAATCAGCGGATGACTCAAAATGTAGACTGTGCAAGGAAGCTGATGAAACCATGGACCATATCCTCAGGTGTTGCAAGAAAATTGCACAGACGGACTACAAACAGAGGCACAACTCTGTGGCCCAGATAATTAACTGGAATTTATGTCACAAGTACCACCTGAGAGCAGTAAAGAATTGGTGGGATCATAAACCTGCAAAGGTTGTGGAAAATGAACATGCAAAAATACTATGGGACTTTCGAATCCAGACTGACAAAGTTTTGGAACACAATACACCAGACATCACGATTGTGGAAAAGAAAAAAGTCTGGATTACTGATGTTGCCATTCCAGGTGTCAGTGGCATTGAGGAAAAACAACAAGAAAAACTCAGCCGCTATCAAGACCTCAAAATCGAATTGCAAAGGCTCTGGCATAAACCAGTACAGGTGGTC
>NW_026847549.1:100590299-100693099 GCF_025583915.1 Anolis sagrei ordinatus
TGAAATACTAATAAGTTTATATTTGTTAAAATTGTTCTTCATTTTAATTATTGTATTGTTTTAAAGTGGGCTTTTTTTGCACTACAAATAAGATATGTGTAATGTGCATAGGAATTCATTCATATATTTTTTCAAATTATAATCCAGCCCTCCAACAGTTTGAGGGACTGTGACCTGGCCCTCTGTTTAAAAAGTTTGATGACCCCTATTTTAAGGCATTGAATAGTTGCCTATATGTAAAGCTGCGTTCGGGGTTGAGAAAGATGGGGTATAAATAGGGCAAATAAATAAATACATTTCTTCAAACCAAAAACCCAGGGACCTTCCACACAGCCCTATATCCCAGAATATCGAGATAGAAAATCCCACAATATCTGTTTTGAACTGGGTTATCTGAGTCCACACTCAGATAATGTAGGATTTTCTGAGATATAGGGCTGTGTAGAAGGGCCCCCTGTCACTTTTAGAATTTTTAAAGCATTTTTGGCCACTCAAAGTCCACTACAGGGACCTGGGGCAGAAATTGCCCCCAGACTCACTGAGGTTTGTCCTCTCCTAGTTCAGTCATTCAAATATAGTGATGGTTTAGTCTTAGATCTACATGGGACCGGAGAAACGGGGGAGGGGGGGTGCATCGGGGTAATTGAAATTTGGTCATTCCTGAGTTCAATTCTTATCTCTCATTATATTAGGTTGCTGATAATGTGAAGAATTTTTATGATTCAGTATATAAGAAAAGAAGCGAACCTTCTGCCAAAGAAACTCTGAGAGCTCTTCAACATGCTGTAAGTCCGGTCTCTTATATTAATTTTGTGTCTTTGCATTTTGCAATCATAAAAAATGGGTTTACTGCTCTTTTTTTACTCTTTAAGTTTCCCTTTTCCTTCCCAACATCCTCTGTCATTGATGTTACATCTGTGTAAAGCATTAATATAATATAAATCCACTTCTTCAGATTCAGTCCATAAAAAGCTCATGCAAAAACAAAAAAAGCAGCTAAAGATGCTGCCGTGTTCCTTTTCTTCTCCCCCCCCCCCTCCTCTTTTTTATCCTGCACTGCTACTTCTTTGAAAACTTCTGCAACATTCACTTCTTTTCTCTTCTTTTTGCATCCATTTAAAAGTATGATAACTGGTAGATTATCATACAGATAACTGGTAGATTATCATACAGTTAAAACTAGTGCGCCAGCTGCACCCGTACCTTGGGAAGCCTGACTTGGCCACGGTAGTCCATGCTCTAGTCACATCCCGTTTAGACTACTGCAATGCTCTCTACATGGGGTTGCCTCTGAAGACTGCTCGGAAGCTTCAAATGGTCCAACAATCAGCAGCCAGGATGCTAACAGGAGCGGCACTCAGGGAGCACACCACTCCACTGCTGCTCCAGCTCCACTGGCTGCCAATTTGCTACCGGGCACAATTCAAATTGCTGGCTTTAGCCTTTAAAGCCCTAAACAGTTCTGGCCCGACCTACCTGTCCGAACGTGTCTTGAGCCATTGATTGAGGCTCTGGGTTTGAGCCTGCCACTTTTGGACTCTCGCTTGCTGAGGTGTTCCAGCGAGTGTCTCTGTAGATCTTAGGAAACGATTTCTTGATTTAAGTCATTGATGTGCTGGCTGAAACCCAAACAGGGTGGGCTGGAGATATCACTGCCTTGGTCCTTTCACTATTGGCTGCTACTTCCTGGCGGATGTCAGGTGGTGCAATACCAGCCAAACAGTGTAATTTCTCCAATGGTGTAGGGCGCAGACACCCTGTGATAATGCAGCATGTCTCATTAAGAGCCACATCTACTGTTTTAGCATGGTGAGATGTGTTCCACACTGGACATGCATACTCAGCAGCAGAGTAGCATAGCACAAGGACAGATGTCTTCACTGTATCTCGTTGTGATCCCCAGGTTGTGCCAGTCAGCTTTTGTATGATATTGTTTCTAGCGCCCACTTTTTGCTTGAAATTCAGGCAGTGCTTCTGATTGCTGCCTGGGGTGATCCTTTTGAGAGTGGTTCCACAACTCACAAAGGACTGATGCACATTAAGGGGATCCTTTTGCACACTTTTGAAGGACTTTGTTGTCAAGCTGCAGCAGTGATGGTACCTTTGAACTCCGTTAAATGGTCAGTGTAGCTTAGTAGCTATTTACAGGACATTTACTTTTGAAATGCAATTTCATTTTTCAAATGTTTCTTTTCTGTATGTTGTAGCTAAACTGCTGTGGCTATACTGGAGCAATTGAGGCGACATTTCAAGACACCTGCCCCAAACAAGAACTTTCTGAAATGCTTAAATTACAGGTATGTATGAATAATCATCTGCACTGAGAAAGTCTATGATTTTCCTTCTGTGTGCAACTATACATTGAATTTAATATAATTCCCACCCTCCTCTTGACACTTATGGATTTATTTCTGGGATCATCTGTACTGACCAGTTAGGTTAGTGTGTAACTGCATCAACCTTGTGGTGGCTTAATGTGGCTTTAGCCTGGCTGGAATTAAGTCAGGAGAAAGCCCAAATCCTGACCTAGGATTCAGGTTGTCCCCAAACTTAGAGGCAGTCAAACCAGTTGGACTGGTTCCTAATCAGCTGCAACTGGCTTGACTGTCACCAAACTTTCCCCAGGCTCAGGTGACCTGGATACATGAGATGACAGTCCCCTGTGTCCTATCTCCTCCCCATGCCTCACAACTGTTTGTGTCTGCATGGGTACATCTGAAATTTGGAGATGCATGAATGTAAGACTTTCATAATCCTGTCAATGAGCAACTTTTCAGAAATAGGCGTGTCATGGAGAAAACGAATGGTGAAAAAGGAAGATATTTCTTAAGATTCTGTTCAACTATCCTTGTAAAAAATGAGAGAAACAAACCATTCAACTATTTTTGCACCTCTACCACAAAATAAAGAGGTCAGACAACAAATAATAATAATATTAATAATATATTTATATACCGCTCTATCTCTTTGAGGGGACTCAGAGTGGTTCCCCGGTAACATCACAAAACATACAAAGTAAAACGACATAACCATAAGATTAACAAAACAATATAAGCATAAAAATTGTTGCCATAACACACATATATTAAAAGTAATCCTGCCTGTTCAAGGCAATTTAAAATTTAAAATTTATATATATGATTATAATATATATCATATAAATATGATATATGTTATCATATAAAATTTATATATATATATATATATATATATATATATATATATATATATATGATATATATCATTTAATATATCATGTTAAATATATATGATATAAATGGACCAATATTTTATCAATCTGTTTAATTATTCATTGTAACTGCTGCAACCTGCAGAAAAAAAGAGGCAATTAAATCCTCCTAATGTATAGGTGGATAGTCGTGGCCTAGGTGTCAATCCCAAGGCTATTTCAACCTACTACCTCTGGGCCAGCACCGAAATCCCAAGACAAGCTAAATTATCATGCCCTGTTCGTTTTAATGGAGGATGCTCCCTCCCAAACCCTAAGAAGTAAGGGGAATATGGAAAGATTTTCAGACAAAGATTTTATGAAAGGATTAAACTTGATTTATCATTTGAAGGAGAGAGTGGCTACAATGTTGGTACTAACAACACTGTAGATCAGGCGTGGGCAGCCTTTGGCCCTCCAGGTGTTTTGGACTTCAACTCTCACAATAACAACAACAACAACAACAACAACCCAGTGGTCATTGGCGCACTGGGTGCCGTGCCAAAAGATCTCAGCCGACACTTGGAAACAATAAACATTGGCAAAATCATGATCTGTCAACTGCAAAAGGCCACCTTACTTGGATCTGCATGCATCATTCGAAAATACATCACACAGTCCTAGACGCTTGGGAAGTGTTCAACTTGTGTTTTTGTGATACGAAATCCAGCATATAGATCTCATTTGCTGTGACATACTGTGCTTTTGTGTCAATAATAATAATAATCACAATCTAGAGCAGAAGAGAAAACTGGTGAAAAAAGGCTCTCCATGGACAGTTCCTGGGAAAAACTGAGAGCCAAATTGACAAAGAAAAAACATGGCTGTGGCTCACAAATGGAACTCTGAAAAAAGGAGGCGGAGGGCCTGATTCTGGCAGCCCAAGAACAATCCATTAGAACCAATGCCATCAAAGCCAGAATTGAAAATTCGATGACAGATCCCAAGACTCTGCAAGGGAGCAGATGAAACAATAGATCACATCCTCAGCTGCTGCAAGAAGATGGCGCAGGCAGACGACAAGCAGAGGCATAACACCATTGCTCAGATGATTCATTGGAACTTGTGCCACAAATATCATCTACTTGTGACAAAGAATTGGTGGGATCACAAGCTGGAAAAAGTTACAGAGAATGAACACATCAAGCTACTTTGGGACTTCCGAACTCAAACAGTTGTGGAGCACGATACTCCTGATCTCACAATTGTGTTAAATAACAAAGTATGGATCGTCGATGTTGCAATTCCAGATGACAGCAGGATTGAAGAGAAACAACTGGAAAAGATGACACGATATGAGGATTTAAAGATCTAACGGCAAAGGCTTTGGCACAAGCAAGTCAAAGTGGTCCCAGTGGTGATCGGCACACTTGGTGCAGTGCCTAAAAACTTTGGTCTGCACTTAAACACAATTGGCACTGACAAAATTATCATCTGCCAGCTGCAGAAGGCCACCTTACTGGGATCTGCACGCATTATTGGCCGATACATCACACAGTCCTAGACACTTGGAAAGTGTCCAACGTGTGATCCAATTCAACAGCCAGCAGAGTGTCTGCTGTGGACTTATCTTGTTGTGTTTCAAATAATAATAATAATAATAATAATAATAACAACAACAACAACAACGACAACAACAACAATTATTACTACTACTACTACTACTACTACTTTATTTTTGTACCCCACCTCCATCTCCCTTCTCAAAGGGACTCGGGACAGCTTACATATGGCACAATGTGCCTAAAGCAACGCATATAATAAACACAAATACAAGATAAAACCGATTGCATATAAAACAATAATTCAAGTTCAAAAACAGCACCCAATCACCTATGGTGAGAATTGTCATAAAACATGGCCAACTGTAAACAAGAACAAGGGAATAGGATAGCTAATGAATTAGGGCATGGGACAAAATTGTGGACCATTGGGGCTAGATATTCCCAACAGCTGGTAAGCTGGCTGGGATTTCTGGGAGCTGATGTCCAAAGCACCTGCAGGGCCAAAGTTTGCCCGTGCCGGCTGTAGATGTCGGTTTCATTGGCATTTATCTAGAGTTTAACATGAGCAGAGTGCTTGAGGAACAATAAAAGGACATTTAGAGTAAACAGAAGCTTGAAAGGAATGTGACCAGGGGCAATAAAACAATTCTTCCTCGGCTACTTTATTTTATGTTTGTTCTTTGAGCTGTCAACCATGAAAATATTACCTCCATATCTGTTACCTCTAGCCCCTTCCTGTTCATTTACTCAATGTGATTGCTTCCCATGGCCCTTTTGGACACAAATCTCAGTCATGGTTCATTATATCAGTTTCTGAGAAGAGGCAAAAAAAAAAGCAGAATGAGTGTGACTTCCTGGTTCTGGGTGATATAGATGGGATCCCCCCCCCCCCCCCGCTCCAGCACCAACCACTGCTCTGAGATCAGAGTGAAGGGAGGGGCCATGAAGGCAGGTCCATCTTGCCTCCAGTGTCATCAGTTGGGAGCCCCCCCCCCAGCACCAACCGCTGTTCTGAGATCAGAGTGAAGAGAGGGGGGAAGGCAGGTCCATCTTGCCTCCAGTGTCATCAGTTGGGAGCCCCCCCTCCCTCCAGCACCAACCGCTGCTCTAAGATCAGAGTGAAAAGAGGGGCCATGAAGGCAGGTCCATCTTGCCTCCAATGTCATCAGTTGGGAGCCCCCCCCCCCCAGCACCAACCGCTGCTCTGAGATCAGAATGAAGAGAGGGGCCATGAAGGCAGGTCCATCTTGCCTCCAGTGTCATCAGTTGGGAGCCCCCCCCCCCCTCCAGCACCAACCACTGCTCTGAAATCAGAGTGAAAAGAGGGGCCAGGAAGGCAGTTCCATCTTGCCTCCAGTGTCATCAGTTGGGAGCCCCCCCCCCCCAGCACCAACCGCTGCTCTAAGATCAGAGTGAAAAGAGGGGCCATGAAGGCAGGTCCATCTTGCCTCCAATGTCATCAGTTGGGAGCCCCCCCCCCAGCACCAACCGCTGCTCTGAGATCAGAGTGAAGAGAGGGGCCATGAAGGCAGGTCCATCTTGCCTCCAGTGTCATCAGTTGGGAGCCCCCCCCCCCTCCAGCACCAACCGCTGCTCTGAGATCAGAGTGAAGAGAGGGGCCAGGAAGGCAGTTCCATCTTGCCTCCAGCGTCATCAGTTGGGAGCCCCCCCTCCCCCCCCACAATACCAACCAGTGCTCTGAGATCAGAATGAAGAGAGGGGCCAGGAAGGCAGGTCCATCTTGCCTCCAGTGTCGTCAGTTGGGAGCCCCCCTGCCTCCAGCACCAACCTCTGCATTGAGATCAGAGTGAAGAGAGGGGCCATGAAGGCAGGTCCATCTTGCCTCCAGTGTCATCGGTTGGGAGCCCCCAGCCCCTCCAGCACCAACCGCTGCTCTGAGAGATGCCATGAAGGCAAGTCCATCTTGCCTCCTGCACTGTGCTTATAATATTATATAATATAATACAATATATTGTATATACATATAATATTGATAATATTATAATGTAATACCAATATAATATTAATAGTAATAATATATTATAATTATATATTTTATATTAAATGTAATATTACTAATAATATTATAATGTTATAGTACAATGTAATATATAATATTAATATTGTGCTATGGTAATAATAAAATATATTGCATTTACTTTCTATCTGTAAGCCGCTCTGAGTCCCCTTTAGGGTGAGAAGGGCGGCATATAAATGTTGTAAATAAATAATAAATAATTATTATTATTTATTTATTTCGGTTTCTTCTACCCCGCCCTTCTCACCCCGAAGGGGACTCAGGGTGGCTTACAAAAGCAAAGGCACAATTCGATGCCCGCATCACATAACAGTCGTAAAACAAAATAGCATCAATTCACAGTTAAACAACAATTCCTGCATTACAACCATAAAACCAATAATAACACAAGTTTAAAGTGGGAAAATAAAGGAGAAGTAAAGGAAGGAAGAAAAAGATATTTCCTTGTGTGTCTTGGGAGGGCTTCAAACTTACTCCCGATCTATTTTTGCAGTTACTTTCGCATTAAATGCAGACATCTAAGGGCCCTTCCACACAGCCCTTTATCCCAGAATATCAAAGCAGAAAATCCCACGTTATCTTGGTGTGGACTCAGATAACCCAGTTCAAAGCAGATATTGTGGGATTTTCTGCCTTGATATTCTGGGATATAGGGCTGTGTGAAAGGGCCCTAAGTTATTCTACGCAACCTTAAGGAGCTGCCATGGAATATAGACATTGCACTGACTTGGTTATAGAATTCTCAATAGCCGCTTTGTGTCTTAGTAACCAAACTGCCTCATAGTGAACTTTTTGTTCCACGGTTGAAAGAACAAAATTTGAGTTGAGCCTTCAGATGGGTGATAAATCTTGGCTTGAAATGCCCGTGAGCCCCCCCGCCCCTCGGTTGCATTCTCAAAGCAGTATTGTGCTGCTGCTGCTCTGTGAAACTTGTTCTACAGCTTTCACTGCCCTTAAACGTTAGTCATGGAAGCAACAAACAATTATTGGCAGAACATTTCTCACATTTTTGCCAAGGATGGACAAACTGGTTCAGTTTGCACAGAGGAGTTTGATCCTACAGTGGAAGCTTCCTCCTTCGTCTTGCTTATCCTCTTGTATTCAAGGCACCCCTGACAGATGGCCATCCAGCCTCTGTTTAAAAGCCTACAAAGAAGGAGCCTCCACCACACTCCAGGGCTGAGAGTTCCACTGCTGAACATCTCTCACAATCAGGAAGTTCTTCCTAATGTTCAGATGGAATCTCCTCTCTTGTAGTTTGAAGGCATTGTTCCGCATCCTAGAAAACAAGCTTGCTCCCCGCTCCCTATTACTTCCTCTCACATATTTATACATGGCTATCATGTCTCCTCTCAGCCTTCTCTTCTACAGGCTAAACATGCCCAACTATTTAAGCCACTCCTCATAGGGCTTGTTCTCCAGACCCTTGATCATTTTAGTCGCCCTCCTCTGGACACATTCCAGCTTGTCAATATCTCCCTTCAATTGTGGTGCCCAGAATTGGACACAATATTCCAGGTGTAGTCTAACCAAAGCAGAATAGAGGGGTGGAATGACTTCCCTGGATCTAGACACTAGACTCCTATTGATGCAGGCCAAAATCCCATTGACTGTTTTTGCCACCGCATCACATTGTTGGCTTATGTTTAACTTGTTGTCCATGAGGACCCCAAAATCTTTTTCACATGTACTGCTCTCAAGCCAAGAGAGCCCTTCTTCCTGCTCTTCTTATTCTACAGGGGAACTTGAGATCCATCACTAAAGGAAGTGGCTTGGGAGACACTTAGCAAGAGGGACGCTAGGGCAGGACTCCATTATATAATAATAATAATAATTATTATTATTATTATTATTTATACCCCGCCACCATCTCCCCAAAGGGGACTCGGGGCAGCTTACATGAGGCCAAGCCCAGAAATGCATTACAATACAGTAACAAAAAAACATAAGGCAATATCATAATAAAATAAAATAAGACAAGCATAAAATATAACAAAACAATCCAAAATAATACAATAGAAAATCAAACACAATCACAAGGAGCGGGCCACATGTGTAAAATCCAGTGATAAAAACTCAGGATGAGATAAAGATAAAAACCTACATATTTGTAAAAGAGACTCATAAACAGAGGAGGAGTGAACCTTTAGGTTGGGCATAAGATTGACCTAATCAATGAGATACATGCTTTGTGATCTAGTAAAAATCTTGCACAGTCTTCATTATCCAGTATTATTGAACATGTCTGCTTCATTTCTCTTCTAGTCATGCCATGCCGCTATTGATGATTTCTTCACCACAAAACTGAACGTGATTGGAGCAGTGGGCATTGTTGTTGGTGTGGTGATGGTACGTTGTGACTTTTTCATGAATTTATGGGTCAATGTGATATAATTAAAATGTGGTTCTTAATTTAGCCAAACATGTAAGGGAGGCATGGCACCCCTAAACTGATGGCATGTGGGGGCGGGGAGGGACAATTCCATCTTGTCTCCTGCATATGTCATCAACTGGGGATCCCTCCCCCCAGCACCAACTGCTGCTCTGGGGCAGAGTGGGGGGGGGAGGGCAGGGGACAGTCCCACCTTGTCTCCTGTGCTATTCTAATAATACAATACAGTACAGTACAATACAATATATTGTATATACATATATTTATAATATTATAATATAATGCAATATAATACTACTAATAATAATATAATATTATAATTATATGTGTATATTACATGTAATATTACTAATAATATTACAATATAATGGTATAGTACAATATAGTAATATTTAATACTGCTATTGTACTATGCTAATAATATAATATAATATATTGTATGTGTGTGTGTGTGTATATATATATATATATAGAGAGAGAGAGGGGGAGAGTAAGCCATTCTGAGTCCCCTTCGGGGTGAGAAGGGGGGCATATAAATGTCGTAAATAAATAAATATTACACATAGCACATGGGTATGGTGGAAATCTAAATACACAAGAAGCCTTGTAAATTGTAAATTAGGGAGCCCCTGGTGGTGCAGTGGGTTAAAGTGCTGAGCTTGTTGACCGAAAGGTCCCAGGTTCGAATCTGGAAAGTGGCGTGAGTTTCCGCTGTCAGGCCCAGCTTCTGCCAACCTAGCAGTTCGAAAACATGCAAATGTGAGTAGATCAATAGGTAACACTCTGGCAGGAAGGTAACAGCGTTCCTTGCAATCATGCCAGCCACATGACCTTGGAGGTGTCTATGGACAACGCCGGCTCTTCGGCTTAGAAATTGAGATGAGCACCAACTCCCAAGGTCAGGCACGACTGGACTTAATGTCAGGGGAAAACCTTTATCTTTACCTTCTAAATTATTTGTAGTGTTGTAGAACAGTTGACAGATGTAAATGATATTTAAAATGTTAAAAATCAATGAGTACCTTTAAGGGTCAAGGACAGGCATGTAGCCGGGGGGGGGGGGGGGGGGGGCTTCAGCCCCCCCCCCGGAAATTCTCATGGTGGTTCGCGAAAAGGCCTTACTGGTGCATTATTTAAACTGTTATGTTTATTCATATCATGATCTGATCACCATACTCAATATATCCCATATGCATGGGGGTATTGCGGTAATGATACAAAAGGTTTGCTAGGCTAGACCCTCTTTCACTCAGACTCAGCCCGCCCCCCCCTGAAAAAAATCCAGCCCCCCCCCCCCCCCCGAAACGAAATCCTGGCTACGGGCCTGGATAGAACTCACCCCCCCCCCCCCCCCCCCCCGAAACAAAATCCTGGCTAGGGGCCTGTTCAAGGACATTTAAATTCTTCATGGCAGTGCTCAAGATACAAAGTGTTGTGCACAGATTTTATTTAAGGAAACAGATCCAGGTTGTAGTCAAGGCAGATGAATGCCTAGATGAGCTGGAATGAACACAAGCATTAGAAACATGGATCTGGGAGGGGTTATTTCAACATGCACGGGCTATTGATTTGGCTTTATTTCTGTAGTGATTTCTTTAGTACATTCCCTAGTAGTGCAGTGGGTTAAACTGCTGAGCTGTTGAACTTGCTGACCAAAAGGTTGGCAGTTCGAATCTGGGGGGTGGGGTGAGCTCCCACTGTTAGGTCCAACTTTTGCCAACCTAGCGGTTCGAAAACATGCAAATGTGAGTAGATCAATAGGTACAGCTTTGGCAGGAAGGTAATGGCACTCCATGCAGTCATGCCGGCCACATGACCTTGGAGGTGTCTACGGACAACACAGGCTCTTTGGCTTAGAAATGGAGATTATCACCACCCCCCAGAGTCGGACACAACTAGACTTAATGTCAAGGGGAAACTTTACTTTCCCTATGCCCATTCTATCCTTTATTAGACTAAGACCCTGCTCCTTTAAGGACTTCTTACAAATGTTGACATTGAATAGTTTTACAAAACAATATAGTGCCATTTAGCTGCGTTGTGCTGGACTCAATAATCTGCTTTATCTTTGCAGTGTGAGTCACTTTTAAGATTTCTATCACAGGCTGGCAATACAACAACGAAAAAACGTGTGCTTGTTGACACATCTTTATAAGGGTGAACCAATACATTTTCAGTCACAACTAATTCCAAATGTCAAAGATCACACTATGTTTGTCTTGCTGATCTATATCACTTCTCTTGAAGTAATTTTCTGCCCGGGTTTCTTTTTCAGATTTTTGGTATGATTTTCAGCATGATCCTTTGCTGTGCTGTTCGCAGAAGCAGAGAAATGATTTAACACCATCTCGGTGGACGCCGTTCCTGTATACAAGGAATTTGTGACTATTAAATCAGCATTCCTAAAGGCAGTTCTTAAATTAATATGTATATTTAATTCTTTATTTCATACTGATGTTCTTAAATTTTGCTGATGTTTTTAAAAACTTTAAAGGAATCTGCTATTGAAAAATTACCAACAACTTGTATATAAGGTTTTTATCTCTAAAATTGTGTTTTTCTTTCTTCAGACTTACAACTGGCATTGTAACTTGTGTTGAAGAATATTTGATACTTAATAAAGATTTAACAACACACAACTGCTTTAATTTTCTTGAATCTGTTGTGGGAGATGAGGTTGACTTGATCTCTTATGCAATGCTTTAGAGCAGCGTTTCTCAACCTGGGGGTCGGGACCCCTGGAGGGGTCATGAGGGAGTGTTAGGGGGGTCACAAAGACCATCAGAAAACACAGTATTTTCTATTGGTCCTGGGGGTTCTGTATGGGAAGTTTGGGCCAATTCTATCGTTGGTGGGGTTCAGAATGCTCTTTGGTTATAGGTAAACTATAAATCCCAGCAACTACAACTTCCAAATGTCAAGTCTATTTCCCCCAAACTCCACCAGTGTTCACATTTGGGTATCTTGAATATTCGTGCCAAGTTTGATCCAGATTCATCATTGTTTGAGTCCACAGTGCTCTCTGGATGTAGGTGAACTACAAACCCCAAACCCAAGGTCAATGCCCACCAAACCCTTCCAGTATTTTATGTTGTTCATGGGAGTCCTGTGTGCCAAGTTTGATTCAATTCCATCATTGGTGGAGTTCAGCATGCTCTTTGATTGTAGGTGAACTATTAATCCCAGCAACTACAACTCCCAAATGACAAAACCATAATTTTTGAGTGATGGTCACTCCTTGTATTGTGGGATGTTTTGTTGCCAAATTTGGTGTGAACTAAAGTAAAGATACTGTTACTGGGACCAAGCGTTCCATTAGTGAGCAGCAAGTAAAAGAAGATTTTAATATTTATGGCAATGATTTGACCCGGACTGGATTTTAGACTCCGATTTTAATAGGTGTATGTTATTCAATTGTTTTAATTATTGTTTTAATATTTTAATGTATTTTATTGCTTTATTATGATGACACCGTATGGTGTTTGTGAGGCCGCCCTGAGTCCCTCCTCTGGGGTGAGAAGGGTGGGGTATAAATATAGGAAATAATAATAATAATAATAATAATAATAATAATAATTTGTTTCACAGGCCTAAGTGACATTTTATTATACAGCAGGATATACCTTGATTTAAATACTGTGATAAAACTTCTACTTATTCTGCTTATACACATTAACCAACCCTTACAAGATCATCAAGACACAATACAGCCATAGAGTGCTGATTGTTAGAGACTGCAAGCAAGTCTTTTCCCAGCCCATGCAGGGAAACAGTTTTACTACAACAGATACAGCAACCTTACATAACATAGGCAGACCTGCAGAACTTGGTTGTGGGCATGGGCCAAAATTAAAATAGGCTAAACTTCTTTGGGCCACATGGCCAGAACGAGTGATTTGGGGGGCACCTTGCTCTTGGGGAGCTTGTCCACAGAATCTTTGGCATCCTTCCCACAGCCATCAGCATAAGATGTGATTTAGGAGAACACTGGGTGTGACAGAAATACTAAAACACAAAAGAGTTCACAAAGGTTGGAAGTTTCTGAGAAATGAAATATCGGAGGCACTACTTCCAACAGTTCTAATCAGAAGGAGGAATGGGAGGTTATCTAAAGAAACCAGAACAGACATGTAAACAACTTCCAAGCGAGCTAACATTTATAGAAATGGAGAAAAGTCACCAAAGAAGAAGGGGAGAGACTAATAGAACATTTGGGATGCTGGATGTTTCGTGAAAGTCTGTGCCATCTGTAAACCTCCTTCTGGAATGTAATCTCCTGTAAATGCCAATAGGGCAGAGACCGTACCACAGTGCAAAAGTCAGATGGAAAGTAGGTTTGCTGCCAAACGACCTTAGGCACAGGTCCCAGATTGAACATGCGCCTCCCCCAGAAAAGTTGGGGTCGGATCTAGATGAGGTCTGGGGAGGTCTGATGGAAAGGCCTCCGCCCAGTGTGTGTAGGAAGTTAGTGACTGGAGGCTGATAGTAAAAACAAGCAGCAGAGTTTACATCACAAAAGTAACGCACAACAGAATGAACAAAGCAATGAGAAAAGAACAGCAAAATATCCGCTCTCCTAGACTGTGTCCTTCAGAACAGGAGAAGAGGTGAGGGTAAATCTCAGGATGAACAAGCGTGAAACTTTTATTAGAATGACATGGCTCTCAGAAGACGCTTACTTCTTGGGAGGAGAGCAATGACCAATCTCAATAAAATAGTGAAGAGTAGAGACATCACACTGGCAACGAAGCTCCGCATAGTAAAAGCAATGGTATTCCCCGTAGTAACCTACGGATGTGAGAGTTGGACCTTAGGGAAGGCTGAGCGAAGGAAGATAGATGCTTTTGAGCTGTGGTGTTGGAGGAAAGTTCTGAGAGTGCCTTGGACTGCCAGAAGATTCAACCAGTCCATCCTCCAGGAAATAAAGCCCGGCTGCTCACTGGAGGGAAGGATACTAGAGACAAAGTTGAAGTACTTTGGCCACATCATGAGGAGACAGCAAAGCCAAGAGAAGACAATTATGCTGGGGAAAATGGAAGGAAAAAGGAAGAGGGGCTGACAAAGGGCAAGATGGATGGATGGTATCCTTGAAGTGACTGGCTTGACCTGAAGGAGCTGGGGGTGGTAACGGTCGACAGGGAGCTCTGGTGTGGGCTGGTCCATGAGGTCACGTAGGGTCGGAAGTGACTGAACAAATGAACAATAACAATATGGCTCTCCTATTACCAGCTTCCTAGTTCCTCTCGGGATCATTGTAGTGAATCTGAGATGGATGGCTCTGACACAGGAAAGGACCACTTTTCCCTTTTAGGATCCAGATCTAAAGCCCCCGGTGGCGCAGTGGGCTAAATCCCTGTGCTGGCAGGACTGAAGATCGACAGGTCACAGGTTCAAATCTGGAGAGAGGCGGATGAGCTCCCTCTATCAGCTCCAGCTCCTCATGTGGGGACATGAGAGGAGCCTCCCACAAGGATGATAAAAACATCAAATCATCTGGGCGTCCCCTGAGCAACATCCTTGCAGATGGCCAATTCTCTCACACCAGAAGCGACTTGCAGTTTCTCAAGTCACTCTTGACATGACAAAAAAACAAAAAACAAAAAAAAATCCAGATCTAGACAATTTGATTGGAATTCTATCGAATTTTGACTTCCTCTTTCTCCTATTCAACTGTGTGAAAGAAAAATGTGCATAATCTCTTTTGTTTCCTTTGAGTCATAGCACTGGAAGAGTCTGCGTGAGCCATCTAGTCCAACACAATCAAAGCACCCCCAAAAGGTGACTATCCCAAAAGGTGACTTCGGTTTAGAAGACTCCAGGGAAGGAACTTCCACCACACTCCAAGGCAAAGAGTTCCACTTTTATAAAGGGACCCTGTCTTTGGGCCCTTACACACAGCCATATAACCCAGAATATCAAGGCTGATTATCCACAATATCTGCCTTGAACTGGATTATCTGAGTCCACACTACCATATAATCCAGTTCAATGTGGATTTTATACAGCTGTGTGGAAGGGGCCTTTATTTCTCAATTGGTATGTCTGTACATGCCCAGGGCGTGTGCTTGGGTGCTGCAACTCAACATAAGAGAGCTTGGCTGCTTGTGAGTCATTCCTTTGAGGGGGTGGTGGTGGAAGATATGTGTTTTTTCCAGCTTTTGTTTTGTCCCATTCATTCACTTGGCCAGTTGCTAGGAAAGATGTGTGTGTGCGCGCATGCGTGTGTGCACATCTGCCCTTTTGCTGTTGGTTTATGATAATTTGCTGGTGGGGGGAGCCAACCTCTACCAAACGGGGAGGGAAATTTGGAAAAAGAGGGATTGATTCAGACCCACTGGGAACCTCTTTGAAGCTGTTCCATTCAACACAATAGTGTTGATGAGAAAAACAAGACACAAACAGCGTAGATATGTGTTTCCCAAACTTTTAAAGCCTAGAGTCAGTTCATGGCCCCTCAGACTGTTGGGGACCAGACTAGAGTTTGAAACAAACATGAAAAAAATTCCAATGCACACTGTATATATGCATTGCAAAAAAAATTGGAAGAACAATACGTTATTTAAAATTAAGAACATTTTAATCAACATAAACTCACCATTATTTGAATGGGAAGTGTGGGCCTGCTTCTGGCTAACGAGATAGTCAAGTTAACTAGGATTGTTGTTGTGTGCCGTCAAGTCATTTCAGACTGAGGGCAATCTGGTTTAGGGTGGGGAATGGTTAAATGACCTTCGGGGCCGGCCCTAGGTAATTTACAAATGCAAGCAAACAGTATTTTCCCCTTCCTTCCCCACCATCGCTGCCTTCTCCTTCCCAAGCAGGAGCCAGAGAGGGAGAGAAGCAACAGGAGCAAAGAGAGGCATGCTGAGGGTGACGAGGAAGGCCCTGGCGGCGGCAGCGAGGAGGAGGAGGAGGTGGAATAGGAGGAGGAGGAAGAAACACCAGCAGCAGCAGCACGAAGAGGGGAGTCACCATGTTGTCGCAGCCTCCTCTGAGGGCCTGACCAGCCCCTTCCTTCCCCGCTGCCGCCTCCTCCACCTCCTTGGAGTCTAACCAAGCTGCCCTGGGCGGCCACGCCTTCGCCTCAGGAGGAGGAAGACTGCCGTGAGACATGGTCCTCCTCCTGCCCTCCTCCTCCTCCTCCTCCTCCTCTAGGCCATAGGGACTGTATCCCCAGGGGGCACTCTTCCTGTGGGAGTGCCTAGCCTGCCTGGGCCTGCGCCCCTCGGGGATTGGCGCCCTACGCAAATGCGTAATTCGCCTAATGGTTCAGCCACCCCTGATGACCTTGGAGGGCTGCATCTGGCCTTAGTTTGGAGTCCTCTGGCATAGACTCTTATTTATTTTCTCCACTTACTGGAGAAAGTGAGAGAAAACATCAGTTGAACAAGGAGGGAGGGGGGAATAGGATTTGGGCTCACACATTTCAGATCTATCCTGCTAACCAAACTTATAGAGGTACAGAAATATTGCATTGGAATCTAAAGTATCTGTGTTTCTAAGGCCCTTTCTATACAGCCCTATATCACAGAATATCAAGGCGGAAAATCCCACAATATTTGCTTTGAACTGAAATATATGGCAGTGTGGACTCAGATAACCCAGTTCAAAACAGATATTGTGAGATTTTCTGCCTTGATATGTCGGATAATAGGGCTGTGTGGAAGGACCCTTAGAAGGAATTCACAAGACTGAGACTGATAAAGAATGGAAATAAGTTGGCTGCAGTATGTGATTTATGTAAGGACAGAGCATATAAAGACATTATATTGGCTTCAAAAGGGGAAAGGACTTCGAGGGGCTTACATGGCCATTGACAGGGATGTGTTTAATATAAAGGAAAGGAAACTGAACCATTGGAAGAAGGGGAGATGCTGTTTTGTTATTAGCTGACAAAAAAGTTCTTATGGAAAGGGACTGGAAAATTCTAAGGGTTCCTGGAGCCCAATCATGGGCATGCATATCATTTCGAAGTCTTTGATGAATGCCAATGTATCCGTGATTTCAGTACCTTGTCATGGTCTTTGACTAACCCAGAGGTTGGACAGAACCATGACCAAATTGTAGTATGACATCTACTAAGTCCCAGGTAGACGAGATACAGTGTAAATGGGAGTGATTGAACAGGAATCCTTCACTGCTCAAATAACCAAATCCCTGATTAAGGTTTTAGACATAAAATGGAAATTTTGATCTTTGCGACATCCAAAATCCAGTGGACAAGTGCAGAATCAGATTTTTAAAGTAATTCAGTTAAGCTGGACCAAGATGAGAAGTTACAATATTATGACTGCTTTATTTTTAACTAAGCATCTTAGCAACTAAGGTACTAGGATAAAATATCTGCTTTAGGCACTTTTCTTTATTCTGGCATCTTTCATGGCTGTGTTGATCTTATAAGGAAACACATCTAGGGGAGAATTGTGAAACCACATAGCATTACCAAGGATACAGAATATTTCAGCTTTAAAATATTTACTTTAGCCTCATCTATATTATTATCTAATGCAGTTTCAAACTGCATTATATAGCAGTGCAGATGGGACCTATGTTCTGATTCCTGTACTACTAGGTTCATGAGCATCAGGGACTCTGGCTGTTGTGTAAGAGGTGGTCTCATTCATTTGGGGATAAGAAAAGACTTTCTCTTGTGTGCTGTGTGATGCTTAGTTGCTTAGATGCTTTTGAACTGTGGTGTTGGAGGAAAGTGCTGAGAGTGCCTTGGACAGCGAGAAGATCCAGTCCATACTTCAAGAAATAAAGCCTGACTGCTCATTGGAGGGAAGGATAGTAGAGGCCAAGATGAAGTACTTTGGCCACATCATGAGAAGAAAGGAAAGCTTAGAGAAGACAATTATGCTGGGGGAAATGGAAGGAAAAAAGAAGAGGGGCCGACCAAGGGCAAGATGGATGGATGGTATCCTTGAAGTAACTGGATTGACCTTGAAAGGATTGACCTTGAGCTGGGGGTGGTGACGACCGACAGGGAGCTCTGGCATGGGCTGGTGCATAAAGTCACAAAGAGTCGGAAATGGCTGAACGAATGAACAACAACCTTAGTTGCCTTGAATATCCAGAACCATTGCTTGGCCTGAAAGCCCTGTCTCCAGAAGACTATTGGATGATGGAGATATTCAGATTTCAGCTGAAGAGGGGTCCCCGTGGGAGTGGCAGGCAAACAGCAATTGGGAAATCTCACCTGCCCATCTGACTGGCAAGAATAAGGTCAGAAGCAGTTGAGATAAGAAGCAGACGAGAAGCAGGATGAGAAGCAGGTGAAGATCACAACAGATCTGCAGTGATCAGAAGCAGACACAAATTCAAATGGATAACCTAGACACACACATAGTTTTTGGGCTCTTATTATGTGTTAGTGTATTCCATCAGTGGTATTACTTGCCCCACTGCCCTCTAAAGATAAGACTTTGGTGACCCCACTCTCCCAAGGCCCTTGTCAGTTTCCCATGCCTAGATGCTGATTTAGACTGTGGAAGCAGTCCCCACAAGGCCCTCACCTCTAAAGACCCGGACCTTATCTTAAGGTCCAGATCTTTAGGAGTGTTTAATTAATGCGGAATAAACTGGGAAAGCCCAATTGACTCTGCAGTAATTCACTTTTACCTGAGGAGTCATTTGGATGCCTGAGGTAAAAAGCGAGACAGGTCCTGCATTTTGGGCCTGTCTGGAAGAGCCTTAGGATGGTGAATGTTGTGCCATAGAGGTTTGAATGTTTACATACTCCAAGCCCTAATTCTAGTTCCATTATTCCAGTTGGTGATAAATCCATAGACTATTCAAAGAATTTGCTTCAAATCCCATGCACCCAAGGGTGTGGTGCCTACTTCTATGTATGAGTTGAAGGGGAGAGGGAGTGGTTAGTTGTTTTTGTTTTGTTTTTTCTGGCTGCCATAGCCGATACCAATTCGGCAGTCTCCAATAAATCTTACTTCTTGGTATGACATTAGGCAAATGGATCCTCCAAGTGGAAAGCAGGACTTAGAGACACAGTTATTTAGCATTCACTAAACCTGATACCTAAGAGCAATTCCACATGGGCATTTGAAACCATCTTGATGTTGGGATGTCCACAAAGCGTACACCCCCATTATGCACTGCAGCACACATCCAGCTGGAAACAGCATATTTTAAAAACTCACCAGAAATCCCAGAATAGGCCATAAAATATGAGATTCATATATATTCCATGCAGAACTCGACCCAAGATAGAGAAATGTGCAGTGCTTGTCAGGACAGGGCAATTGAGGACGCATTTGAAAATCCTGGAACATAGCTCAGTGGAAGGTAATCCTGGAACACAGCTCTCTGCCTGTCTACCCGCCAAAAACACAATTTTTCAATGGAAACACCTGCTTTCTATCCCATTGTTGCTGTGCCTTGCCTTGTTCTAGCACTGATCCCAAACAAACATGCTGCTGCCCATCAGCATTGGTCATGCCAATGTCCAATGCCCATCAGTGTATTGTTTATACAGAAATGAACCCAGTATTACACAAAGGGAAATATATATATGGTGGGAGTGCACAAAAAGCAGATGAAGTGCACAGCCTTATTTGTGGGCAGTACTTGGATCTCACAAAAAAATCATCATGCCATAGCAATTTCCTTAGACAACATGTTTTTAGAATTACTGGATCCAATATATCCACAGTTATCTTTTATAAAAGAAGTTTCTTTTATAAAATATTAATCCCAGACTTTTCCTTGTCCTTTGCCTAGCTGGAAGTTTTTAAAGTAATATCAGCATTGAAAGGGTGATGAAGGAGGGGCTGGAAAAACACAGACTTTGTTTAAGTTACAACAGTGTGTGATAAACAAGTTGGGGAAAATGCATTCTTCTCTAGATGCCTCTCATCGGGAAAGGTAAATAACAGCTGCCTCCAAAATCTCTTACTATGTGTCACCAAAACAGAGAGAAATGTGAAAAGCAGATAAGCTTCCTGCACAAGGATGTGGAAAATATGTAGGATTGGGATTTCAACCTTGAATTCCTCAAAGAGAATTTTGCCCATGTTATTATTTATTGGTATGAAATGAACATTGTTTTCCAGTGATTTTCTTATCGGTTTTGGTTAATATCTGTTTTAGTTGTATTATTACCGGGTTTACAATTTTGCAGTATTTTAAGTACAGTTTGTAACCTGGATATTGCTGATTAAGGGTACAATAAAAATGCCCTAACATATGTACAGTTAATTATTGAATCAGAGTTGAACGAGACCACAACCCCCGCCATGCAGGAAAAGCACAATTAAAGCTCCTCTGACAGATTGCCATCCAGTCTCTGTTTGAAAGCCTGCAAGGAAGGAGCTTCCACCACACTCCGAGGCAGTGCATTCCACTGTTGAACAGCTCTTATAGTCAGGAAGTTCTTCCTAATGTTTAGATGGAATCTGCATCCTGTACCTGCATTTCATATTTTTCATGCAGCTAATTAAGTAGATGTTTTCCTGGGTATTATTACTTTAACATAATATTTGGTACGAGAGGCAGTGACATGAACAGAAAACTGGTAGCTTCCTGCACCACATGCACACAAAACCATGAACAACAAGTTTCAACTCTTTTAAAATCCAAAATTAATAATCATAGTCATGGAGTTGGAAGAGACTATGATTTGTTGATTTGTGTTGCTTTGGTTGCTGATTATTACTATGTATATTGTATTTTTGTTGTAAGCTGCCCTGAGTCCCTTTTGGAAGAGGAGGCAGGATACAAATTATTATTATGTGTCATCTAGTCCAGCCTCCTGCCATGCAAGAAAATATAATTAAAGCACTCCCAACAGATGGCCAGCTTGTTAAAAATATCTCCAAAGGCGCTTCTCCTGCACTTTGCAGAAAGAGTTCCACTGTTGAACAGCTCTTGTGGCCAGGAAATTCCTTTTAATGTTTAGATGGAATTTGCATCTATTGATATGTGTCCTAGCAGAAAACAAACTTGCTCCCTCCTCAATGTGATGTCTTTTCAAATATTTAAACACGTCTAGTATGACCCCTCTCAGCCTTCTTTTCTCCAAGTTAAACATCCCCAGCACCCTACATCACTTCTCATAGGGCTTGGGTTTCAAAGCACTGATCATTTGAGTTGCTTCTCTCTAGACATGTTCCAGCTTGATCTGTGGTGTCCACAACTGCACACTGAATTCCTGGTGAGGTCTGACCAAAGCAGAATAGAGTGGGGCTATTGCTTCTAAATGAATATATGAAGTAAAACAACCCAGTCGGGTTATGTCTGCATGAATAAAAAAGTAATATTGAACTTTAGTGTTGGTGGGGGACTAAAAAGTTTCTTCCAAAATGCTTCCAGGGATGTCTTTCTTTCACAAGCCTTTCATGTGGCTTCTATTTTGATCTTCAAATGTCTAGATCTATGGTTCTTTAACATGCCGTGGAAAGTACACCCTTCCCACCTCCAACCCCCCATATATAGTACTCATCTCAAATAACTATCCTTAACCAAGGGTAAGAACGTGGCTTGATTGTTGACTCACTGTAACAAGGTTTGTCTTGTATTTACTACTTTTGTGCCCAATTATATTTTCGTAGTATTTAAAACTTCATGCAAGTTATTCTAACGCAGGAAAGAGTAATTCTGGAAATGGAAATGTTTATGTAGATTGAAGGAATGTGTAATGACGGCAGTTTACAAGCACTGACTTGACTAATCTTTCATTTGTGCAGAGAAGTGAACTGATCTGCACATTTTTCTGAAGGTACTGGGAGTATTACAAAAACAGGAAGGCTTCTTTCAAAAGCAGAGCTTTTGTGAAAATAAACCTTTGCCGACATCAGATGAGAAACTGAAAGAGTTATGGGAAATGTATTCTCCACCCAGTGCCCTTGTTATTGTTAGAATTCTTGCACTGTATATATGCCCTTAGCAACCTCTTCCTTCTGTGTTTATTATGACCACACAGCCTACACAAACCTGGAAGGTACTTCTTGCTGAACCAGTTTGGTGCTAGGAAACAGGTGTGGCTTCTGCTGTAACAGCAGAATGTTTCATTTACAAGACTTTACGAGCCTTGGGCCTAATATGTTCTTGTTGTAAACCTTTCTCTAGAGATTAACTACCTCACAGATGGACTACTTGGCCAGTCGTATGCCGCTTGTTATCCCTCTTTCAGGACTGAGCCCATTGTAAGCGTTACGTGTATTTCCGGCCAGGCTCCAGCTGGAAAGAGGAAAGCAAGTGGTGTACACTGCTTTCAGCAAACTGGAAGATGACCTTTGTGATGAGGTCCCTAAACAGACCTACAGACGTAAACTGAACACTTCACAAAATTGTTTAAAACTAGAATCATGTGTTATGGATTGACGATCCAAAGATACTTTTAAAACGGGACAATACTGAAAGTTTTTGATCACAGGTCTTGATTGCAGCTCACTCACAATGGAAAAAGAACTTGTGTATAAACATGTCAATCTGTCTTCAATCCAAACAGTTAATGGTATATGACTCATTTGTAAGTCTATTAATGCTTTGTTCAAGGCAATCATCTTTTGTGCAGAACACATCTATCAACAAGGAGGTCTCTAGCTGATGATGAGTGACTAAGGAAATGCCCTTTTTCAAGATAAGGGATTCTTGGCTAACTTAAACAGGAACATAACTCACCACATAACCATGCTGATTGTTGATCCCACTGGTTGAAGTATGTAAATAAAACCATTGGTATTTAACCACAAAAGCAACCGAAGATAGATCATGCAGCTTCTGAAATCAGTGCTGAACTTGTTGGGCTGAAGCTTTGATTCCAAATGGTGGCAAATAATAGAAATTATGAAGCAAACTGTTTTTGCTCCAGAAGCAAAAATTGAAAGGGCTGACCACTGCCATATGTTACCAGGAGCAAAGGAATTCCAGGGAGCTAACAAGTAAATTCATCATTTTCCTCAAAAAGTCAAACCAAGCTAAACACTGGCTAGTTGGTCATTACATATGCAATTTTCTCATAATGCACGTTATTTACTTCCATATTTACACTAAGAATCCAAATTGTTTTTAATGTTACAGCTGGTGATATCCTGCATTCTTTGGTGACTACTGTGTAATTGACTTTGTAGGAATTTGAGACTTTACTGGAAAAAAGGCAGTGTCCAACTTTGGTGTATAACAGTTTATGGCTTTCACTACAGGTCAATAATGATTTTGCAGCTCTAGTGCTGTATCGTTTTCCTCATACCCTCTGAATATTCACCATTCGTACAAAGATGTTGTTTGCTGCCTCTCATTGAATCACTGCTTTGGCCTTACCTCCTAGAAACAAAGATACATGGTGGATAATTTCTTCACAGATCCAAAATTAGAAAATTACTGCAAAAACTAGTGCAGTTCTCCATAATGAAAAAAAGGTACTTCACAGAGTTCTTGAGTTTCACGGCCACACCTACAGTTCTAAAACTAATGTATTAGTAACTCTATACTCCTGTCTTTACACACACAAAAATGAGCAGAGCTGTTGGCAGACACAGACCTCCTAATCCAATCCTTTAAAGAGTTCATTTGTTTGTTCTTGATCATTTAAGTTCAAATATTTATTTTTAATTCACATAAAGTCAGCTTTGTCCTATGGCAACTTTCACGACACCTTGTCACCAATGGCATATTCAGGTCCCGCATATTCAAGACACTGCCATCAACTACTTTTCTATGGGTGGTGGGATTGCATGCTCCTGTGAGACCAGAGATTATGCTGAAGGTAATACTGCTGCAGGCAAGTTCTCCTTCAACAGATACGCTTTGCCTAAGAAGCTAGATGGGGCATGCCAAACAGCTACCGAAGCAAAAAAATCTCTTGAAGACCATGCAGTGCCACCATAGCTGACATCTGTTAGTATTATGTAGGAGGATGAACCACAAATCACTCTGAATGTCTTGGACCATGAAAATACTGTTCCAAATTAGATGGAGGTCTCAAATGGAATGCCAGAGGGTTCTCTCTTGTGGCAGACACTCTTTTTATCAGCGATTCAAATGATGCAGTGGAAGAAATCCTTATCAAATTTGCAGATAAACTGGAAGGGGTGGTCAACACTTTGGAAGATAGGAATAAAATTTAAAAGAACCTTCATAAACTAGAAAACAGAGCTGAAAGTAATAAAATTAAATTCAGCAGAGACCAATGCAAAATTCAACATTTAGGCCACAAAACGTAAATGCACAAGTATAGGTGGGGATACTTAGCTCAGCATTACTATATATGAAAAGAATTTGGGGATTGTTCTTTATCATAAATTCATCATAAGTTAGCAGTGAGATGCTGCAGCAAGGAAAGCAGGTGCTATTTTAGCCTGTGTTAATAGAAGCACACTTTCCAAGCTGAGGGAAGCAATACTCCGGCCATATTCTGTGTAGTCAAGCCTCCTCTACTGTACTGTTCAGTTCAGGGCACATCATTTTAAGAAGGGCAAGATGGAACGAGTCCAGGCAAAGACCAAAAGGATGAGATGTGGAGAAAATAAATGAGGAAACGATGAAAGAGCTGGGAATCTTTAGCTTGGAGAAGACTGAGGGATAACATGATCACACATTTAAAATATCTTAAAATCAAACAAGTTTCTCTGCTGTCTCAGAAGGTAGAACTAGATATAATGGTTTAAACCACAGGAAACTATAATTTTATTTAAAATTAGAAAGTTCTTCTTGACAGTAAGATATGTTCAGCAAAGGAATCAACTGCCTATAGAGGTGGAGGGGTCTCCTCCACTGGGTGTCTTCAAAAAGAGTCTGAATAACTGCCTGTTGAAAATGGTCTAATTCAGACATGGGCAAACTTTGGTCCTCCAGATGTTTTGGACTTCCAACTCCTGGAAATCCCAGCCAGCTTACCAACTGTTAGGAATTGTGGGAGTTGAAATCCAAAACACCTCATTTGACTGTGAAATAAATAGAAATACTTGTGCGCCTCCTCTTGTTCTTACTACACAAGTTTACTGGGGGAAAAACCTGGATGCAGAAAGTGTAGTTCATAATGGAACCTGTAAAAGTATTTTGAGGCTCTCAAACATGTTTTAAGTTGCTTAAAAACATTTAAGTAAGTTACCCACCAGCATCCTCTAGGCAATTTCATTATGTTTTGCTTTTCTCTGTGTTTCAAGCCTAGAAGATGACTTTTTCAAAAAGTAAAGAAATAACTGTTTAGATTACTTCCTGTTTTTTTAAAGGTTTTCCTTGGAACATAAAGTAGCCAGGAAGGATGGAAATATGGCAAAAGGAGCCACTCCAAAGGAAATCAGAGAGATTACCCATTTTAAAAATCTGGTCTGGGAATGAAGCCCTCCGAGGCCCAAAGAAGCTACTTGCCTGTCCCTCCTCCACACAGATGGCTGCTACTAGCATGTCCCTGGAAATGAAGACACTGACAAGCAACTACTCTTATGACAACAATGTCACCATAATTTTGAATGAAAGCATCCTTTTAAAAGTTCCTTATTCAACAAGGCAAGGAGCCCAAATTACTTGTGGTGTTAAATGTGCAGATACTCACAAACAACATCGCATATGTAAATTAAAGAACTGTATTCAGTTTATTTATTGAAATTTCACTGCTTACCTCAGCAGGCAATAATATGTATACTTAATAAATAAACATCAAATAAAACCAGCAACAATAACAACAATGGCACTTGTTGTCTTAATGTCTTATTTCCCCGTCTTCTTCTTTTTCAGTGTGTTTACTTACAAAATATACATAATTTCTGTTTATTTCTGAGAATAAAAATATGTTTTCTTTTTTCTCTTTTTCCTAAACCACCTTTTAAAAAGGAGATTGAGTCATTTCTTGCTGTCTTCAGGGAAACCTGAAAGGAAAAGATAAATAAAGCAGGAAAATCTTATGAAAGCATGAGATGAGAAGGGGGGGGGGCATGGGATGAGGAAGAGGGCAGGAGCCAGGAAGGTGATGCCAGTTGTCCTTGATGTCCTCTGTGATGTACGCTAATACAATCCCCATCACCAGTTGTTCTTGATAACTAATATGAACAAGCCAGAATAGTAAGACACCCATCAATGGGATCATGGGAATGCTGTGTGCAAGGCTAAGGCATATGGAAAGGAGCCAATTTATAAAGGAAGTCTTTGTTCATTGGCAATTTTCAGGGGTTCCAGTTTTAGATATTTTATTTGTCTATGAAAAGATATACCACAACAATACAGCATAACTAGTAGCCACCTCTTGCAGCTACTTTGTGTGATAATGCAGCCTTCACTTGCAGCACTTTCTGTTGGTGTTGTTATTGTTGTAATTAATATTGCACCTTCCCCCAAAATTGGGACTCAAGGTGGCTTATGATTCCAAATAAGAATACAGCTAAAAACAAATAAAAATGAACCGTATTCCTTCAATGGCATCCATTCCCATCTTTCACCCCAACCTTTCACTTACATAAATATTTTAACTCAAAATAATAATGTTAAGAAATGAGAAAATAGTCCCAAATCTCACTCAAATCACTAATACAAAGATTACAGTACAACCCCCATATCTATATCCTGAATCTGCCTTGGAAACAGGAAATGATTTGAATGAGAGACTCCTCCTAAATTTACTAGAGTGACTTTGGAGAGTCTAGAAATTTCTAGGTCTTCCAACAAGAGTCTATCATAACATCTGATGAAAACATATCATAGAATTGCCTGGAGGGCCAATAAAATTTCTAGAGAGATGTTTAGTTGGATGTCTGTAGGTGAAACTGTGGATATTGGTCCTACAGGTATGGCGTCATATTGTATATTTTAAAATACTATTTATAGCAGAACTTCTCTATTCTTGTTAAACATTATATTGGTTTTGGTTGGATGACAGTGGCAAATATGGTGACTCCCATAAACCCCATGAAATGGGGGAGGGGATTTCACACAAGGGGCTGGGAGGGAGGCAGAAACATTAGAGCAATGGCCTACTTGAAGCAACTGGCTTTGGAATATAAGTTTTCAAACTATGGCTTACATCCTTCACTGTGTAAAGTGTACTGATTTACGTAATCCTCTTTGAGTCTATGAAGAAGTAAAGCAGGATATAAATAAATAAATAAGTAATTTTATTTCAATAATCTGAAGCCTACTTTCACACCCTGCAGTTCAGCTTCTTTTCTGTTAGTTTCTGTGGAAAACTCACTTCATTTTAGGAATCATTCAGAATAGCCCAGAGAAGTCTGGATCAGTTCAGATCTTTGATATTCATTTGAATCTGATGCATATCCCAAATTCCTACATTTGTTTGTAGGAATGCCTTGTACTGCCCCTCCACCCCCCACTTTGATGCCACTGCTGTTTCTAGAAATACCTAGAAACCTACACCTGTTTATCTGCACCATGCCAGGCATAATCCCAGAGGGCTACTATGTATGTAAAAATGTCAAAACAGTTCTGACAACAAGAATGTAACTTCTAGTTGTTTTCTGATTTCCAACGGCAATCAATAGGACACACAAAACTTTAGATTTCTACATTTTGACTTCTGTTCAGAAACTATATAATCGTGGACTGGGACTGAATTAAACCAAACAGAGGCAAGGCAGATTCTAAAGCAGTGACCCTCTTAATCCACCTGGACAATAAGGAAAATGAAGTATCAGCACACTCCATGCAAGTATTATATATGCCCGATGCCACTAAGACAGATATGAGAAATCACACTCAACTGTCTTGGACCGTGGCTTTTTGCATGAAATCTAAAAGGGGTGATGTACTCAAGCAAAAAGCAACAGCAAGCACATTCAAGTATCTCCCTCGGAGATTTTCTACACAGATTAACACCAGCTTGGGTGCAGACCACTAACTTCTTAACTTAAATACTCATCTAAAATGGAATTATTTACACAGTACATTTGACTGTCAGTTTTGAGAGTCCACCTTGGTTGGAATTATGAAAGAGGATCCCAAAATACCCTACCCAACTTCCAATCCTCAAATTTCTCTTTTATATTGAATCCCATGAAACTACCTGACACCTGCCATTTTCTCACCAGAACTATTTTACTAACCATTTGGTCACTACAGATGGGGGATATCACCTGTCTCCTCTAAAACAACTGGTCATTTCCAACCATTCCCCTTGTTTTTGCACAGTCATGGGGGGTTTTCTGAATATTTAAAAACAATGCTAGCAAAATAGATTCAATTCCAACTATTTCACTAACTAAAGAATGTTTAAAAACACAAACTCTTTGCCTCTGTTTGGAAGTGGGAGGGAGAAAAAGAAGGTTCTTTCATAGGATGCATCTGGGAAAACTGTTGCTAAAGTAAACATTCTATGCTTGCAGAGGGAGTCAGTTCTCTCCCCTTCCTGGTTCCTGTTTCTATTCCTTGGAACTGATGATCCAAGCCTGCTCACCTTACAAAGCACTTGGATAAGGCAAAGAGTTTATGAGTGGAAATTTCTATTTGGTTAATTGCAAGGGGGGAAATACTTGATCAGGTTGTCATTCTGGAAGATAAACCTTTTTCAGTATTTCCAACCTGAATTTCCTCACATCTGCAATTTGCACAACAGAGTAAATGCATTCCCACCACATGCAGTACTGCTGCTCGAATTAAAATTGATTCAGTAGTTATGGTTGCATCTTTCTTACTTACAAATCTTCCAGTCCTACATTTGATCAGGCAATACATATTTTCAATTTTATGTCATTCTATATCATACCTTGAGGAATATAAAACTTCTCACTCACCTGAAGCCTTTACTTGAACTTGGGGATATCATCAGTATTAAGGACCTCCTCATATGATGCCATGTGCTCTGCTTGAGACCGGTGAACTGGGCTCATATTTTTATCTGCTGGAGCCGCCTGCCTGGCTGTTAATAACATAGTGGGTCCTGGGACTGTGGTTTTTGGATGCTGAAGAGGACAAGAACTCGGTGGCACACCTTGATTCTGAGTAAATTGCACCTGTTCCGCAGAATAATATTCCCCTCTTGAGCTGGATAAAGTCGTCTGTGAGCAAAGTTGATTTGTAACTGGAGCTCTTTGCATACAAAACTCATTCCAGGGCATAGCCTGAAATGAAGAGATGTAACCTAAATACAAAGAAGAAACAAAGAAGAAAAGAGAAAGAAATGTGGTAAGAACAAAAAGTATAAAATGACAAAAATGTAAATACAAAGAAAATACAATAAGCCATTAAAAAGAGAGCATTAACAGAATTCAAACTGTATGTTAAAAAGTAAAGGAAATATCTGTTTGGCTGAAAAAGCAATAAAGTATTTATTTATTTACTTTATTTATATACCGCTTTTCTCAGCCCTTAGGCTGTACGGTCCATAAACATCTCTTGCCAAAACCAAGGTGCCACTTCAGCATGATTTTTCCTGTGATATTCACAAACCTCACTTCAGTTGGCAGTTAGCAACTGTGAGAGATCTTTGGCTGAAGAATGAATGAATGTATGGATAAGTACACATGGAGACAGTTGATATGCTACAGTATCATCTAACAAAGAAAGGGCATAAAACAATTCATTCTGGCAAATTCAAATTAATTTTGACACATTTTAGGTGTTTTCTTTACCACACAAAGAACTTCAATCTAAAAGGGCTGTAAATAAATAGAGATCATGAATAGACAGCCACACCTTTTCTGGGAGGGCTAAGTTATTAGCATGTGTGTGATTATTTCCACTGATGGCATCTACTCCTTAATAAGCAATCACCAATACTGGGCAGACTTTAGTTAGATAACATTTACCTGAGCTTTCAGTTGATGACTGTATTAGGAGATGTCCTCCTATATGATTCTGTTGAAACCCTGGAGGAACTTCTGCTGTTCCATATGTTACAAGTCCACCATTGCCAGGTATGGAGAAAAAAGGTGTGCTGGATTTACTGGAAGTAGCTTGTGTCAGCTGGACACTGGGCAACATGCCTCCATTAAGATGGATTGGGAAGTGCTGTAATTGAGACATCTGATGCTGAGGGTGTTGGCTTAACTGGAACATCTTTGAATGACTACTTGAGTGATAATTTGGGGTTTCTAGGATGGCTGTAGGTTCCAGTTGCTCAGTGTAATTACAATGCACAGGAGAGATGATGCTGAGGGTAAAAAAGAAATAGTTCGCAGGTTACCGTTTAGAATTATAGTCCATTCTCTGTGCACTAAAACAGAAGCTTGGTACTTCATATGGCATATTGTGTCCATTTCTTGGCACAATAATTTAGCTGGAACACAGTCCCGAGGAGGACAACAAAAATGGTACAACGTCTAGAAGCCATGTCCCATGAGAAACAGCTACGGAAGTTGGGTATGTTTAGCTGGAGAAAGAAAGATTAAGAGGTGACATGATAACTATGTTTAAAATTTGAAAGGATATCATATTGAAGTTGGCACAAGCTTGTTTTCTGCTCCAGAGATCTGAACAAAAAGCAATATATTCAAACTACAAGAAAAGAGATTTCACCTAAGCCTGGAAGGCTTTTAAACAGAGGTTGGATGGCCATCTGTTGTAAGTGCTTTGCTTGTATATTCCCTGCAAGGCAAGGGACTGAATTGGATGACCCTTGTGGTTTCTTCCAACTCTAAGATGCTATGATTCTGAACCTTTCATGATTCATTCTTATCTGCTGTGAATGAGACATGCAAATGCTTGAGGATCCTACTACCATCTAAGAAGGCAGGAATCATATGATCACAATTTTAAGTAGTGATGATCTTCATCTCTGCCTCTGATTTCATCATAGCTAAGTTAATAGCAGTGGGGTGGGGAAAACACTCAAGGAGCTTTATAATCTTGTAAGAGCACAGCTATAGCTGAAAGGACAAGAATAATACAGAATAAAACTGTACTACATGGGCAACTGAACTTAATAGATCTAGTGACCCATTATCCAATTTTCTCTCAGATGTAGCCCTTTTAGGATACAATTCAGATTTGGTCTGTGCAACAATTTCAGGTGAAATTAAAAATATATGACCCTTAGAGGCTTTGAGCACCATGGCCACTACAGGGCTATTAAAACTACTGGAAGCTGTTTTGACCTCACTTCCCACAGAATCCTATTTCTATAAACAATCTGTCACTTCAAACAACATGGCGGAGAAAGGGGACACTTGTGATTTCATGATATTCTTGGAAGCCCCCGGTGGAGCAATGAGTTAAACCCTTGTGCCAGCAGGACTGCTAACCAATAAGTCAACATCTTGAATCTAGGAAGAGCAGACTGAGCTCCCTCTGTCAGCTCCAGCTCCCCATGCACAGACATCAGAGAAGCCTCCCACATCAAACATCCAGGTGTCCCCAGGGCAACGTCCTTGCAGATGGTCAATTTTCCCACACCAGAAGTGACTTGCAATTTCTCTCCTGACATGAAAAAAAATGATATTCTTGTAGATAAGCTGCTACAATTTAGGCAAAACAATGCTCCTCTTATGCAGATCTGTAACTGGTTGGTTGACTGAACCCAAAGGAGGTTTGCCAATTGTTCTTCTTTATCAAGAAGAGGGATTAGTAGACTTGGATGATGGCATAGAGGTCATGCTGCTCACTGGATGATACAAAATAAGGAGCGATAGCTAATATTTAATTAAATGTAGACATTATCTTTTCCCACCTTTTTCCTGATACAACAGTATCATGATTCAAAATGATCTATTTATATTTCTATTACTGGGCTAGACTGAAAACCCTAAAATATGTCTTACTAATTTAAAAGGTCAAAAAGTCTACACTGTGTTCCTGTTCTTTTTGATTTTTGGGGGGGAACTATGTATTTTCTCTCAGCTCATCTAATTTGAACTGGATTATATGAGTCTACAATGCCATATAATCCAGTTTGAAGCAGATAGTCTGGATTCAAAAACTGGATTATATGGCAGTAAAGATGGGCTAGAGACTTTTATATCTGCTCAATGTGATAAAAATTTGGTTTATTTTAACCCAGTATAAGACAGAAACAAACCCTGGAGTTTTTCAGTCAGTCTCACTAGTCAAGTCTGTTGAGAAGAGCTGAGGACCTTTAGAATGAGCAATACTCCCTCTAGCGTCCAACTGATAAATTTACAGTGGTAAAACAATCTGTGCCTCATTTGGGCAGGATAGCAAGTCTTGCTTATTAAGGAAGGGGTCAAAGAGAGAAGCTTTGCTAACTGTTTTCACAGCAGGGGGGATTGAATGGATCCTGCCAACTGCCTAGTTCCTTCATAGCTGCCTTTCCAAGCCCTAGTCTTTTTCTGATTTCTTAGAACAATCCTTCAGGTCCAGTGGACCACCCCAGTGCCTATTCTGCCTGGCTAATGAAAGCTCTCAGACAACATGGTTGGACAGATTCAGAAGTTACAAATAATTAGTACATAATAGCTTCCTAATTGTAGAGCAAGTGGGGAAAGGATGCAAAGGAATCATTGGTAAGAAGAGTTCACCACCACTGGAGCTCCTCCAAGTGAAGTTTATTTGTTCTCAGAAAAACCTGACACTACACCTCCAGGCCTGCCAGAACCTTCAGATCCAGACCCAACAGAAGAGCAACAAGTAGAAATTATCTCAGTTCTCTGAACTAAATTAAAAACTAATACAACCTCTCATTATCCTTGACTGATTGTTTCTCTGACAATTATACTGGCTTAGCCACCAGGTGGCTATAACAAACCATAATTCACTATCCCTGGAGGTCATAAACAGGGTTTTACTATGCACCTCTTCCCGTTCATAACTGACACCCAACTTTGTGCCTATTACAGATACTGAGTTTAGAATTAACATGGACTGAAGCAATAGGCCAGACTAATGAAACTATCCAGTTTTTTTGGAAATATTGTACAAATGTTAGATGGGATGTTCTCTTAATACTTTCCAGAGAGGTTTGCTTACTGTTTTATTTTATTTGCTTTTCACCACCAGATGAAAATACTTGTTTAAATATCATAATAATTGGGCATTATTTCATGATGGACTTTTATACTAATGTCAAAAATCAGTCTGTGTGAAATTTATTGTGATTTTATTTTGTTAGTCACTTTGGACTGAGACATCAGTCATATTTTGCATGGTGGTCCTTCTTCATTAAAAAAATACTATGATTTGAACACCTGGAAAATAAGGCAAAATTACAATGGAAGGATTGCTTGGAGAGCAACATTTAGAAACACATAGAACCCGTGTGCAGGAATCATATAAAGTTCCCTTGTTCAAAAAATTATGCCGATGCTTTAACTACATGAATTTCAGTACACAAACACAATCAGCTTGAAGGTTAAGTTGATTTGTATATTAAGTGGGTGGGATGAATGGACAATTTTATGCAAAATCAGAATCCACTTTAAACCTGGACTTCTTGCTCATTTGGGGCCTCTTCCTTACCACTACGTGCCCCAAATGAGCAAGACAAGCCCAGATGCCCCACCAGCAAATCCATCTCTCAACACTGCTCTCTCCATTTCAGTTCCAATGTTGTTATTGTATGTAACTGAAATGTACGTTGTACTACTATTTTAACAATTATTTTAATTGGACCTTTCCCACTTATTATATATATTAAAAATCATTTACTTCTTTAAAAAATTAAAATGACAGCCTTGTAATTTCAGGTGGGCCCCTTTCATCTCCTGCCAAATACTATTTTTCAACACAGGTTGGCACTGCTGGTTGGTTTTTAAAAAAATATAGCCCCTTTAAAAACAGAGAAAAATTTGGGAAAGAGGGCAAGAGAAAGAAAGAAAGATTGCAGATGCAAAACAGAAAAAGAATGCTACGTTCAGCAAAGGACAAGAGGGATCCTCTCACCTCTGCAGGAGTCTACCGTATACCATGCAGCTGTGGACAAGTCTACATAGGGACCACCAAACGCAGCGCCCAGACACGAATCAAGGAACATGAAAGGCACTGCAGACTACTTCAACCAGAGAAGTCAGCCATAGCAGAGCACCTGATGAACCAGCCTGGACACAGCATATTATTTGAGAACACAGAAATGCTGGACCACACCAACAACCACCATGTCAGACTACACAGAGAAGCCATTGAAATCCACAAGCATGTGGACAATTTCAACAGAAAGGAAGAGACCATGAAAATGAACAAAATCTGGCTACCAGTATTAAAAAACTCTAAAATTATAACAGCAAACAACAGAGAGGAAAAAACCAGGCACAGATTAACACCTCCCAGCAACAGATTTTCCCAGGCTCAGGAAGGCCTTCAAATGCTAATGAAGGTGATCAGCTGAAACATTCACACCTAACTGCAGCAGGGAAGAGCTCCTTGCCCCATCCCAGCCATTCCACAGATATATAAACCCATTTTTCCTACTTCCAACAGACCTCACAACCTCTGAGGATGCTTGCCATAGATGCAGGCGAAACGTCAGGAGAAATGCCTCTAGAACATGGCTCTATAGCCCGAAAAAACCCACAAGAACCTAGAAAAAGAATTGGTGAGATGAAGAGAAGCAAAGAAGACAGTACAGAAAATAAAGGGCGAATACCAAGAGGTGACTCCCCTTGATGGTGTCACCTTATAGTCTTGCATAACCTCACACCTCCGAGTGATGCCACTGCACAATGGGATTTTTCATTCCATACTTTGCAATATTTCCATTACACCAGAGTTGTGGTGTTTTCTCCTTCCTCAATGGAATGAGAACAAGTGGATACAAATTAAACAAAAAAGAGATTCCACCTAAATATTAGGAATAATTTCTTTACTCTAAAAAAATGCTCAACAGTGGAACAGACTGCCTGAGAGTATGGAAGACTTTAACCAGAGGCTGTATGGACATCTTACAGGAGTGCTTTAGTTGTTAATTCCTGTATATTCCTGTGTTATGGAGCTTAATAATGAATATGATCAATACATTTTAAAATGCAACATTCTACACTAATTTCCCACAAGATTTATGTGTGCTTGTCTACCTTTGGCTCGGAATGCTACAGGTGAAGGTCCCATTGGAGTTGTTTTCCTGGCTGGCAGGACTGCTAGGAGAACTCGCCATCAATGGAGTCATCTGATTGTTTGGGTTAAGTGCCACATTACATGGCAGTATGGCTCTACGAATGGGTGGAGGACTTGGGATGGCTGGTAAAATTTCTTCCTTGAGAGAACCAAGTATGCCTTCAGAGATGTCTTTTGTCTGCACAGATTCATATGGGGTTGATCTGCCTGTAACTGAGACAACTGAAGGAGAGAGAGAAAAGATCTATCACAAGGGAAATATAAACTGCACGTGCAAAGCCAAAGATTGGAAGAAACAGTTTGAAAGCATTAAAGGCGAGAGACTGCAAGAACATCTAGTATTGTATAAAAGGTAGAGGCAGAAATGTATTCTGAACTATTAGTACAATATCATTGCCTGCTAAGACATTTTTTGCATTCAAGTTCACCTTTAAAAAGGAGTTTGCAAGCATGGACACTCTGCATAATTTGTACAGTGGCTCTAAAAGCATTTCACATTTAGGACATCAATTCACAATTAGTTTTTCAGTTTACTAAGTAGCATTTGTGAAGGTCCACACACAGTAAAGCTGATATCTGGCATGGATAGGAAGATCCATGAGCACTATAGCAGGTTTATTTTCCCAGGGTTAATAGTAGAAATGAGAATGAATGAGTTCACTCTGATCACTGTGACTTCATAGAAACAATGACTTTTGTGGTACACTAAATATATTATAATACCAGCAAGCACCCAGCCCTTGAAAGCTCCCTTTTGCTTCATTTATCACATTTTCTTTCTGGTTCCCAGGAAGCATCACACTACATTTCAATATTCCCTTCACTATTTATTAGGCCTGGGTAACAACGGAAAAATTTGTTTCTAAAATCGATTCGTTTTTTGGGGGTTTTTGCGTTTCGTTATTTAAAATAATTACAAAATTTTCCTTTAAAAAAGTTCGATATTTACGAAATTTCGTAAATGTGAAAAAAATTACAAAACAATAACGAATCGATTTCCGAAACAATAACGAATCGATTCGTTAATGGCGGACGCGACCGCGCAATATGCTAAAAAACCTCCAAATGGGACAGGGGGAACTTCTGAAGCTTAATTAAACCAAAAACAACTATAAAAACCCTTAGAAAACCAAAAAACAACTATAAAACTTGCCCCAGACATGCGGAAATAATAACGAAACGACCTCGAAACGATAACGAAACGAATACAACAACGAAATACAAAACATTTACGAAACGATTAAAAAAATTCGTTTTTAAGAAATTGCTCCAGACTGGTTCGTTATCGTTTTGTAATTGAAAAATTAACGAATTTTTTAACGAATTACGAATTAACGAAACGAAACCGCCCAGCCCTACTATTTATCTTGTTAGCTACGCAACTTATCTTTAGACAATATATTTTCTTCTGACTTTGTCTCTCAGCAGCTAAAACTGAAATTCTCACATCCCCATACCAACAGATTTTGCATTTCTATTGCTATTCACACATACAGCAGTTTCTTCATATCTTCACTCATGCAGCTGATGAAATAGACCATCAACAAAACTGTATGCTACCAACTTCTTTCAGTCCTCATTGCATTAGAGAAAGAATCCACTTTAAATCCGGTTGCTGCCTCCTGCAGAATTCTGAGGGTTGTAGTTTAGGGAGGAGCCTTTAACAGCCTCACTGAACTACAATCACACAAACTACAAACCCCAGAAATCTGCAGGAGACAGAAACCAGATTTAAAGTGGATTGGGTTGTTGCAGGGTTTTTCGGGCTATATGGCCATGTTCTAGAGACATTTTCTCCTGACGTTTCGCCTGCATCTATGGCAAGTATTCTCAGAGGTAGTGAGGAAGCTTGCCATAGATGCAGGCGAAACGTCAGGCGAGAATGCCTCTAGAACATGGCCATATAGCCCAAAAAAACCTACAACAACCCAGTGATTCTGGCCATGAAAGCCTTCGACAATACATTAAAGTGGATTCATTCTCTAGTGTGATGAAGGAGTAAGTCTCAAAGTTACTGTAACACATACTTAAGCCCTCTTTATGTATCATTATCCATACACAGGAACTTGGAAGAACATGAGACATGGAATTAGAATAATGGAATCACTAACGTTGGAAAAGAAATATGAATACAACCCAAATAAATACTCCATAAAGTGAATCATTTTGTGTAATGTATTAAATATCTCCTGCAATGCAAAATGATAGGAATTAAGAATTTTCTATATAATAAAAATGAAGCAATGAATCATGACAGAAACCAATTATAGATCATTACAGGTCTCACCTGATGTGGAGACCAGTGGTGTAGATTGTTCACTGTGGATGCTACTACAGATAATAGTTGGAGGACCCATCAAGAATGCAGGTGACTGATCATGCACATTCTCAGTTTTCTGAGGCAGAGACAGTGGTGCTGTACTAAAAGTAAACATCATAATAAACATACAGTGTAAAATGGTGACAAAATTAAAATCTTTTATGCCACTTCACTATTAGTTTTTCTTATCTACTGGGGAAAAGTTCCTGCTAGCCTCCTTATAGAAATATCTTAATTAATCTAATAGAATGTTCTCTTTTATTCCTTTACATGTCACTAAATTTGTATGGTTTGATGTTGTTCGTCAGTAATCCTAGAATTCCAGTACAGTCTAATGTCTAGCCTTTTTGGGAACTGACACTGAAAAACATCTGGACATTTAACCCCAAAGTCAACCATGGCTATTTTTCTTGCAAATATCCTAAATGGAGAAAAATGATTGCTATTATCTTTAATTCACATTTCCAATCCAACACTTCTATTATGTGAACACCTATGTCCTTTAGTTTGTATCTTTGGAACTTATAGACATTTTGCACTATATTTTTAATATTTAAAAATAGAATAAAAAACAAGCATTTCTCCAGAAATAGTTCTGTATGGATCCTCTTTGTAAAAATACAATTAAAAAATACATCCCCTGCAAACCAAGATAAAGAAGTAGTGAGAAAACAGAACTGTTTGGCTCTTTGAAGAAATGGGAAATCCTTTTTTAAAAACACAGATAAGGAGAAAATGATTTCATGAGATACAAAAAATGGGCCTGTGCCTGAAGTCAGATTTGGTATTTTAGTTTCCCCAAACCATTCAAAGTGCTCATTATAATGGACTGAGAAACAGCTAAGAAACAATTTGAAACCATTATATTAGCTAAGTTGAAATAATGCAACAAGTTGGAAATGCTATGAGTATTAAATAAATGTAAATGCCTGCATAAGCAAAGAAATTCATTAACAGATGGAATGTGAAATTATGATCCTTCATTTACTACAAATACCTTATATAAGATGTTTCCAACCATTGTACTACAAATAAAGTGTACCTTATTAACATGGATTTTTTTATAAAATAGGTCTATGTAAGGCCTATGAAATGTCATTTGGCTGTATAGAAAAATTCTTATTTGATATGACAAATCACCACTGGCAGCATGTAACTGCATATAAATTGCTTTCCTGTAATATAAATTTCCCCAAAGACCAAAGTTTAAAGAGTTGATCTGCATGCTTACTAAAGAATACTGTTTATAACTTTGGAAGCCCAGACTACCAAAATGGCAGACTCAAAGGAACATAACATAGAGACAAAGTGAAAAGCACAAAGAACAAACAATACCCTATATAAAGAAAGGGGTGAAAGAACCACGCCTAACTCACTGCGTACATATTTTTCCCCCTAAACTGACCAACGGACTATGCTATTTCACTGTGGCTTCTAACATGAACTATGCAACATCCTAAAATCTGAAAGAAAAAAAAACCCTGTGTAACAAGGGAATACATTGAGAAGCAACAATGTCACTAGTATATCATTTGCAGTTCTCTCAACAGCTATCATCCATCCTTGAACCTATGATACATGGATTTCTCACCCCTGATAATTTTGTTGAGAACCTGCTAACAAAGCTGCTTCTGTAGCTGAAGATTTCTTGTTGTCTTTCACTATTAATTTTTCCATTTTTCTCCACTTTGCTCTGCGATTCTGGAACCAGACCTAATAAAAGGAGTGGGAGATTCTTAGTGAAATGAAATTAAAATTGTATAGACCAAGATCTCCGGGTGTAAGAGTGGCTAACTTAAGTCACATACAGTTACTGCCTATTCTGGCTACTATATTATGGGATTTCTTTTACCTAAGGGCCAAACATACAGATCCCTAATTAATGGTATTTACTATTTCATTCACCTCACAATAATCCATCCTTACTTTAAAGCAAATTATATTTGACACCTACAGATCTGAGCAGCGGGGTTGCTCAACCTTTCTGTCACCCTGTCCTTAAACCATATGTTCCCATCATTGCCTCCTCCAAGGACTAAATGCACCTGGAGAAAGAGCACATTGAGGGGGAAATGATAGAATTGAAACAAAAAAAATAATTGCCCCACTGTCCAGATTTCTGTCATCTCCAGATGCTTCTGGTATACTAAACTGGGGAAGGAGGTATACCTGCCTGAGCATTATGTATAACTGGATAGCTATCTCTCTCAGGATCAGATGCTATATATCACTGTTATTGTATTGATGTGATTGTTTTAACTAGTGCTAATTGCTGATGTTAAATTGTAAATTGTATATTGTACTTTGTGAATTGTTGGGCATCGAATTGTGCCTGTTTTTGTAAGCCGCCCTGAGTGCCCCCTAGGGGGGTTGAGAAGGGCGGGGTAGAAGCACTCCAAATAAATAAATAAAATGTGTGTGTTTGTGTGTGTATGTATTCCATTGATGTTCTCCAGATACATCAGACCACAAAAAGGAGTGAGAATCAAATCATGTAACAAGCACTCCAAGATTAAAGGAAGAAACATCAAATAAGGCAAAGGCATAATTTCTAAATTTCATAATTTCTAAATTTTGCATTTGCATGTTTTCGAACTGCTAGGTTTCCAGAAGCTGGGGCTGACAGCAGGAGCTCACACCGCTCCCTGGATTTGAACCTGTGACCTTTCGGTCAACAAGTTCAGTGGCTCAGTGCTTTAACCCATTGTGCCACCAGGGACTCCTTAGTTTCTATACTACATATCATTAAATGCTAAAAAAACCCCAATGTCTTATTTCCAGATGGTGCGTATACTCTAATTACAAAAATGTTTCTCCTCCTGTTTGGATTTGTATGTCCAAAAATCTTCCTTGTGGATCTTCAGAAACATTTTCTGAGTTTATTGAAGCATTATTTTTCTCTTTTGCAGCTGCAATGTATTCCTTTCCATTTCTAGGATAGGGTAACAATCTTGTATCTGTCTTTTTTATGTCTCCTGCAACAAAATTACATCGTATTTGTCCTCACTCAAGTGAGAGAAGGTTCTTCGTCTTTTTAGTTCCATCTTTACCTGATGTTTATATTTCTGTGTTTTTTTCTTTTTCTCCTTTATCATAAGTCTTATCCCTTTGGCATCCTCCTGTTTTCTCTGATCTTGTATTTTCTTCTCTTCTTGGTTCTGTCAATTCATCTAATTCAAATCTGTTTTATTTATAAAATTCTTTGGTCTTTGTCACCAAATCTAGTACATATCTCCTCTCTTAGAAGTGTAGAGATATACCTTATAATTATTCTCATCTGAACAGGATTTCTTGTTTAATTTCTGAGTAAAAAATGCATTAATGTTGCCATATTTTCAATGGTATATATTTCCAAATTTTCTCCCAACATTGTTGTTTTTTCTTCTAATTCTTGTACCTGATGCACCATCATTTTCAGATCTATATTCATCTGAGTAAATGACTTTAAGTTCTGTCTTGTTCGTTTTTAATTTATGGTCCAATCTGGATTATATCTCTGTACCTGGATCTCTTCCAAAATGTTTTGATTTGAAAGAGATCCAGGTCCATTTTAAGTGGTATTTCTGCTGACCTTTTATCTTTATCCTTTTCCTTCCCTCTTTTTGGTGTTTTTATTCTTGAGCATGTTGTCATAGTCATTCAGTCTCTCAAAATGTTCAAAAAATAAAAGGAAAAAAAGAGCAAAAAATCAAAAGTAAAAAAGTATAAAAAATAGCCAAAAGGAAGTAAATATTGGTAAGGAACAAAAATAAGAAGAAAAATTTAAATGAAAAGTTTCTTTAAAAATAAATTTATAATCTGTTCTGTATAAATATTGATTTGTACAGTAACAAAAAATGTATGGACACTCAAGTTCCACTATATACAACACCATAGCCAGATGGTGTAACTTACATAAAATGACAAAATCAAAGTTTGCTTTTTTAGGGTTTTTTTTTTTTTTTGGCAAGAGAAGGGAATAGTATAAAGTCATGGATGAAGGATCTGTGGGTATGGAGGGTTAACTATAGTTCTATGTTTGAGACAGAATTTTGAAGATGGCATCACTATCAGAAATAGGTTTCACAGCTTTGGATACCCGTCTTTACTCAAGTTTAATGTGCCATCAAATCTAATGCACCCTCAATTTTCAAAATCCTGAAACTCAAAAAAGTATTTACCTTATTACATGAATCTAACACACACCCTAATTTTGAGAAGGTAATTTAGTCAAAAAAGGTGTGCATTAGAATCGAGTAAATGTGGTAGCTACTCTATGATGTGCGGATTCATTTCCCTATCAAAATAGGAATCAATAATTAAGAATTCATGTTGCTTTCTTTCCAATGAACAGAAAAACTGCTTTCTTTTCTTCTTTTGTAACAGTAGCCACATTATCATACATGTCTGCAATGGCACAGTGCCAGTGCATTGCTCATATAAACAGACTACTTGATGGCACTTTTTTGTGCAAACAGGTGCCAGCACATAAACGAAACTATCGACAGACCATTTCAGATATGCATTGCCACTATTTACCTGTGCTAACACTGGCATACTGTTCCTGTTTAACTCAAACTACTGATTGTGTTACATTTAAAATGTAAAAATATAGTTTGATATCACCTAGTGTTTAAATTGATTTTTTACTCATCTAGTAAACTGAAGTTATAAATCAATTCACTGTTCTGGGTGCAACAGTCATCGTCACAGTTTAAGCTAATCAAGCTAAAACCAACATGCAAAAGAAGAAGGTAACGTTTAACCATTTTAATGAATAGTTTATGTTACATTCCTTATTTTAATGATGTTCTGAGCCACATTCAGTCCATATGGAGACGGTGGCATAAAAATTCTTGAAATTAATAAACTTGAAGCGCTTGCTGCCAGTTTCTACAGGACAGTTTAACAAAATAGATATGTTACATTTAAATCAGGCAAATTTCTTAGTCATCAGTAATGACCCACCATAACTCGGTGTGCTGGAACACCAACAGCAGCAGCAATTTCTCTACGCTTTTCATTATCAGGATAATGATCTTCCAGGAACATTTTTTCCAGCTCATCTAGCTGTTCTGGAAAGAGAAAACTATTAGAGGGGAAAGAAAAAAAAGTCCACACCATCCCCAACCTTGTTATTGTTGCGTGTCTTCAAGATATTTCTTGAAGACACACAACAATATGGCAACCTTATTGTGAGGTTTTTTCTTGGCAAGATAATTTTAGAAGGGGCTTGTTTTTGCTGAAAGACTTGCCCAAAGACACCCACTGGAATTCTATGGCTGAGCAGGAAACAGAACCATCTCCAGAATCACAGTCAAATGTTCAAACCATGATACCACACTCTAGGTCTCAATCCTAACAGGAGCTTTTCTGTTTAGAACTACAAAGGAACCTTGAAGAGCTGCTGGGGGCTTGCAGGAACCTCTTTTTCTTTTACCACTGTAGTTCATAGTGCTATCAGGATATAAATCCAATCACATAATTCTTACATAAGAATGGAAAAGAATGTATACCCAAATACTAAATTCTTAATGGAAGTGTCTACTTTACACCTCTCAAGAATCTGGCATATTTTAAAAAAGAAAATTACAACTGAAAATACACCATTTAATATAATATGCACAGAATAAAAATTCAGACTAAATTTGACTTTTTGAAGGTAAAAAATACATGAAATAATTTGCAAGGCAAAAAGGAAAGTAACAATACCTAATATAATCCAAGTTTAAATTTAGGGAATTACTGAGTGAGACCCAATGGTTGGAAATGCATAAAAGTGAGGGAGGTCATCATTCACAGAAGTTTCTTGAAGAGATTAAGATAATGCTGGGGATGTGGGTTGATTTTAGTAAGGACATTGACAAGATAGCTCATTATATCTTGCAAAAAAGATGGGATAAAATGGGCTAGACAATGCTACTGCTCGGTGGATTTGTAATCTGTTGACTGTCCAACCCATTATGGAGAAAAGTGACTAGTGGAGTGCCACAGGATTTTTTCCTGGGCCCAAGACTAGTCAGCATCTTTATTGATGACTCTGATGATGGAATAGAGGGCATGCTTATCAAAGTTGCAAATGACACCAAGTTGAGGGGGGGGGGGTAGCTAACACCTCAGAGGATCAAACTTCACAATGACCTTAACAAATTAGAGAGCTGGGATAAAACTAAGGTAAAGTTAAAGGTTGTCCCCTGACATGAAGTCCAGTCGTGTCCGATTCTGAGGGTTGGTGCTCATCTCCATTTCTAAACTGAAGAGCCAGTATTGTCCATAGACACCTCCAAGGTCATGTGGCCAGCATGACTGAATGGAGCACCATTGCCTTCCTGCCGAAGCGGTATCTATTGATCTGCTCACATTTGCATGTTTTCAAACTGCTAGGTTGGCAAAGTTGGGCCTAACAGCGGAAGCTCACGCCACTCTCTGGATTAGAACCTGCAACCCTTTGGTCAACAAGCTCAGCAGTTTAACCCACTGTGCCACTCGGGCTCCCATGGTTTGCTAACAACAACAAAACAACAATATGAATTTTAACAGGGGAAAATGTAGTACAAAATAAATGTACAGCTATTGAATGGGTCACATCTGTAAATGGGATGTAGAAATCTTCACAGATCACAATTTGAACATGAGTCCACCAAGAAATGTAGTAGATAAGAGAGCCAATGTGAATCTAGGCTGTATTAGTAAGGGTTTAGTGTTTAGACTGAGAAAAATAATACTACAATTCCATTATTCTTTAACACATCTTACCTGGAATACTGTGTCCAGTTCTGGGCACCACAATTCAAGGAGGATATTGACAAGTTGGAGTGTGTACAAAGAAGGTTGACCAAAATGGTCAAAGGTGTGGAAGCCATGTCCTATGAAGATTGGCTGTGGGAGTTAGATATGTTTAGCTTGGAGAAGAGAAGGTTAAGAGGTGACATGATCTCCATGTTTAAATATCTGAATCAATGTCATATTGAAGCTTGTAGATATGGAGCAATGGATTCATTTCAACTAAACATTACAAAGAATTTCTTGACAGTAGGAGCTGTTTGACAGTGGAATACACTGCCTTGGAGTGTGGTGGAGTCTTCTTCTTTTAAAGTTTTCAAATAGGGGCTATGTGCCATCTGTTAGGAGTGCTTTTATTGTGTATTCCTGTATGGAAAAGGGGACTGGACCTTGTAGTCCTCCACTTTATGATACTATGGATCTATGAAAAAGGATAGCCTGCAGCAGGCATCCTCAAGCTGCAGCCCTCCAGCTGTTTTGGCTTCCAAATCCCAGAAGCCCTAGCTAACTTATTCAGTGGCCAGGGATTCTGGAAACTGGAAGCCCAAACAGCTGGAAGATGCCTGGTCTGGAGAATCTGGAGGTACTAAGGAATATGAAAATAATCTTGGGGATTGCAAGAATCTAAAGTGCCACACTGGTCTATTCCTGAGGGCCACTTGCAAAGAACACAAAAATACAGGAACAGCTGTAAGTTTACTAAACATTTACTAAAAATTAAAAGATGCTTCTTAGTGATCCTACATTGAGCAGCTTGTTATTGTTGGATGGCCTATGGGCCACATTCAAGTCTGTAATTCTATTATTTTATAAGCACTAGCTGAGGGGACTCATAGCTACAATGTTCAATCAAGTCAGGGCTAGAAAGAAATAGTTTTGCAGAAGAGCATATCCATGAAAATCTGAACTGTGCCGAAGATGTAAGAAAGTGCCCTAAGGTGGAAAATAGGAAAAAATTATTCTGTCACCTTATGTACCTCCTCCCGATGTTCAGCGTAATTGTAAATGAAAGGATGTCACAAAATGCCTTCTCTCTCCTTCTGATCACAAGGAAACAGATGCTATAATAACTGACCTTTTCCAGACCACTGGATCTCCAAAATGTGTGACATTACAAATTGATTCTTAATATCCTACCAGCACTGTAGAATGTTCGTGTCTTTTTTCGGGCAGGTGGAACAGGTTCTTCTGGAGTTTCTGGAGAATTTTCGTTTTTCTCGGTTACATCTGGATTGCCTTCAAATATGGAAAATGACAAAAGATTGTATGACTGCAGATCTGTGTAGTTCACTGCAGCATATGTGGTTGTTCTGCATGTAGTATGATTGAAACTTAGCTTCTGATTCAAATCCTGGATGTGCTCTGGTATATCTATGTCCTCTAGAGCACCTGCTTCACAAATGTTATTGTTTTGTTTTTCCATTGTTTCTTTTTCTGTACCATTAAAGCTTGCTTGGCCCTGGGATTTGGGCTGGTTAGTATGTTGTTGATTTGGCTCAGCTTCTTGAATGGGGATATCTGTGTTCAGATTACTAAAACAGGTAGGTAGGTACTTGCATATGGATGGGCAACAGAGCTGGTGAGTACTATCCAATAGTGAGAGCTGTGTAGCAAATGATTCAATCTCTTTGTCTATATAATAGAGTCTATCCCTCTCATCTTCCTTTTCAATGTCAGTGTCCCTTTTCTTCTTCATGTTTTCCTGAGACTCATCATCTATGGCTACAGTGTGCAGAAATGCTGCCACATTCATCCCAGTTCCAAATGCATTCACAAATTTCTCACTTTGAACAAACTGCTCTGTGCACAGTGGCTTTCTTACTCCTTTCCCGTCTTGTTTTCCATATTCTTCTTTGCATGCTGCCAAGCAACAACACCTGAATTATTTCAATGCAAGCAAAAAAGTAACAAAATAAAAACACTGCAAATCTTGCACAAGGAGTTTACATCTTAATTTCAGAAGTGTGAAGAAAAGCAAGGAAAAGACGAAAGGAAACTGATAATATGGGCTTAATGTGAGCTACTGCAGTTGTATTTTTCCAAGAGTGATTGCTTCACTTTCTAATGCAATATCCTATTTCTAATTTGTTCTGTTAGACAAGTGGCTTCAACATCTGGTTAAGCTAAAGTTATAGATGATTTAATATCTAGCACTCAAAATTGTGATAAATATTAATGTTAAGTTGCCCTATATTTATGAGAGGATATAAATACATGAAAATTGTGTAGTTTAACAAAGAAAAACAAGTCCTGGGTATTTGGAGATGATGAGACTCTAGTCTAACATATCTGGCAAGTGCTGTTAAGTAAATATGGTGTAAATAATAGTTATACTTTAAAACTATATATCTAAAATAACATGGGTGCACGTCTAGGTTTGTACCACAGTTCAGTGAATATATGAAATGGTTGAAAATATAAACTTCAAATTAATTATTTAAATTGGGCTTTTGGGGAAAGTAAATTAAACCTACTCACCCTGCATAATATGAACAGCAAACAGATTACTGCACATCATCTCCAGTTTGACCAGTACACTCGTATGAATGAAAAGGACCAAGATATGTTGAAATGCCTTGATATTCTGGGTTATATGACTGTGTGGAAGGGTCCAAGGTTATCCAAGGCCCCTTCCACACAGCTAAATAAAACCCCACATTATCTGCTTTGAACCTGTATATATGGCAGTGTGGACTCTGATAACCCAGTTCAAAGCAGAAAATGTGGGATTTTATTAAGTTGTGTGGAAGGGACCTCTTTCTGCTCCCATCCTGATTAGTGGTGTAGAATAGATACTCTTCAGGTTGCATGCCTTTAAGACCTCTGCTTTTCCATCTTTGCATTCATACCTCAAACATACAGGGCCCTTTATGTTTGAGATACAGGGCCCTTCCACACAACCCTTTATGTCAGAATATAAGGCAGAAAGTCCCACAATATTTGCTTTAAAATGAGTTATCTAAGTCTACACTGCCATATATTCCAGTTCCAAGCAGATAATGTGGGATTTTCCGCCTTGATATTCTGAATTATATGGCTGTGTGGAAGGACCCATAGTGTTTGGAGGTTTTTCCTCTTGCTTTGGAATTTAAGAAGTTCGAGAGAAGCTTTGACCCAATTCCTTCCTATCAAGGAATGTAGTTCTTATTTGTAAATAAACCATTTTGGTAACTTTTGCAGCCACACAACACTTAGCCTTTCTGCTTGCTGAGGTGACTGCTCAATTAAGTATCCTGTTTGTATTATGGATGCTCTGCTACCTTGGGAGAACTCCCTAACAGTGGGTTGTTGTAGGTTTTTTTTCGGGTTATATGGCCATGTTCTAGAGGCATTCTCTCCTGACGTTTCTCCTGCATCTATAGCAAGCATCCTCAGAGGTAGTGAGGTCTGTTGGAACTAGGAAAAAGGGTTTATATATCTGTGGAATGACCAGTGTGGGACAAAGAACGCATGTCTGTTGGAGCTAGGTGTGAATGTTTCAACATCCAACAGATCTCACAACCTCTGAGGATGCTTGCTATAGATGCAGGCAAAATGTCAGGAGAGAATGCCTCTAGAACATGGCCATGTAGCCCAAAGAAAACATACAACAACCCAGTGATTCTGGCCATGAAAGCCTTCGACAATAATTGCAACATTTACATTGGCTGCAACATTTACATTGGCTTCCAACTGAGCACCGTGGCCTGTGTAAGATGCTAGTTCTGACCTTTAAAACTCTTTACGGTCAGGGTCCATCGTACCTTAGGGACCGCCTCTCCTTCTCCCATCATCGGAGGTCGCAACAACCAGCCCAACGTGACTTACTCCATATAGCGGGTCCTAGAGAAGTGCACTTGGAAAGGACCAGATGCAGGGCTTTTTCTATTTCTGCCCCTGCCTTGTGGAATTCCTTGCCGCCCTACATGAGAGCCATTAGTGACTTAGGGCCTTTTACTCTCGCACTTAAGAGCTGGCTTTTTACTAGAGCATTCGATCTCCGTTAATTTTTAATTCTTGTATGTATGTATTTTATCTTTTATAATTTAGCTGTAACTTGCCTAGAGCATTCTTGGATGGAGGGCGATTAATAAGTTATTAAATGATGATGATGAAAAAAAACTCCCTAACAGTTACTAAACCTCACAACCTTGGAGGATGCTTGCCATAGATGCAGGTGAAACATCAGGAGAGAATACTTCTAGAACTTGAATATATAGCCCAAAAAACCTACAACAACCCAATTGTATCAATTAAGTATCCTGTTTGTATTGTGGATGCTCTGCTACCTTGGGAGAACTCCCTAACAGTTACGAAACCTCACAACCTCTGAGGATGTTTGCCATAGATGCAGATGAAACGTCAGGAGAGAATACTTCTAGAACATAAATATATAGCCCGAAAAACCTACAACAACCCAGTTGTACCAATTAAATATCCTGTTTGTATTGTGGATGCTCTGCTACCTTGGGAGAACTCCCTAACAGTTACAAAACCTCACAACTTCTGAGGATGCTTGCCATAGATGCAGGTGAAACATCAGGAGAGAATACTTCTAGCACAGTGTTTCTCAACTTGGGGGTCGGGACCCCTGAGGGGGTCGCAAGGGAGTGTCAGAGGGGTCGCCAAAGACCATCAGAAAACACAGGATTTTCTGTTGGTCATAGGGGTGCGGGAAGTTTGTCCCAATTTTATCGTTGGTGGGGTTCAGAATGCTCTTTGATTGTAGGTGAACTATAAATCCGAGCAACTGCAACATCCAAATGTCAAGGTCTATTTTCCCCAAACTCCCATCTGTGTTTATATTTGGGCATATTGAGTATTCGTGCCACGTTTGGTCTAGATCCCTCATTGTTTAAGTCCACAGTGCTCTCTGGATGTAGGTGAACTACAACTCCAAAACTCAAGGTCAATGCCCACCAAACCTATCCTGTATTTTCTGTTGGTCATGGGGGTCCTGTGTGGGAAGTTTGGTTCAATTCCATCATCGGTGGGGTTCAGAATGCTTTTTGATTGTAGGTGAACTATAAATCCGAGCATCTACCGCTCCCAAATGACAAAATCAACCCCTCCCCACAACCCCACCAGTATTCAAATTTGGGCATATTGGGTATTTGTTCCAGTGAATGAAAATGCATCCTGCATATCAAGTATTTACATTATGATCCACAACAGTAGCAAAATTACAGTTATGAAGTAGCAACAAAAATAATTTTATAGCTGGGGGTCACCACAACATGAGGAACTGTATTAAGGGGTCGCAGCATTAAGAAGATTGAGAACCTACAACAACCCAGTGATTCCAGCCATGAAAGCCTTCGACAATACATAGTAGTTACTAAACAGGTGTGTGTAAAAGGGAGGCGTTTAGACACCTTTCACTGTTGCCAATTCTTGGGGTCGGGACACCTAGTGTTGTAGAAGAGCGGTGCTACAAACAAGATGGAGCCCATTCCATGGTGGGTCCCAGCTTCTCCTTTGAGCAGAGGAAGCTTCCAGGCTAAGGCAGAGGGCCCCATTGTGGGGCAATGAAAGGCTCTAAGGATGTCCCACTGAGCACTGAGACTACCGACTTTCTCCAGCTTGAGGCCTGAGTTTCCTGAAGGGGGAAAGCAGACGCTGAGGGGTGCGAGGAGGGCTTCAAGACGGGACTCTCCCACTCCCTTCCCACCCTTTACCCGCGTCTTGGAAAGCAGGCTCCGGCGCGTGCCTCGTCGAGCTGAGCGCCATTCTCCTTCCCGCGCGGCTCGCGACGTCCTCGTGCACAGGATTTGCTCCCGCGCACCTTGCAGCGTCCTCGTGCGCAGGATTTGTTCCCGCGCTCCAGCCCCGGCGCCGCTCTCAAAAGCCAGCCGGGACGGCGCATGCGCACACCGAGCCTCGCCAGTCTCCGCTGAGCTGGGTTGCAGCATAGCAAAGGGTCCCTCGATTTCGCGGTTTTTCCTTTGCGGACAGGAGCAGCTTCAGCTCTGTGCCAGTATAGACTTTCTTTCTATGCTTTCCCCCTTTTACAGCCTCATAGGGCGAACAGAAATTTCCCTGTGACGGTTGCTGCTTGCATTAGAAAAGCTGGTTTCCTCAGGAGGAAAGGAACTATGGCTAGCCAGCTCTGGCCTGTCTCCCTCAACTGCTGCTCTTTCCAATGTGGAGAAGTCCCTCTCAGGGCCAGAAAAGGAGCCCTTCCCTCTGGGTTTCGGAAACCCAATCAATCCCCCACAGGTATTTGTCGTGTCAGGACAACCAGTCAAATTATATTACATTTCTAACAGAACAAAACAAACAAACAAACAAACAAACAGACAGACAAAATACAAAATTTGTGAGTTTGGTACTTGATCAAATGTCCCTTGACCAGTATCTGGCCACTTGGAGTGCTTCTGGTGTTGCTGCAAGAAGGTCCTCCATTGTGCATGTGGCGGGGCTCAGCTTGCATTGCAGCAGGTGGTCAGTGGTTTGCTCTTCTCCACACTCGCATGTCGAGGATTCCACTTTGTAGCCCATTTCTGAAGGTTGGCTCTGCATCTCGTGGTGCCAGAGCGCAGTCTGTTCAGCGCCTTCCAAGTCGCCCAGTCCTCTGTGCCCAGGGGGAGTCTCTCATTTGGTATCAACCATTTGTTGAGGTTCTGGGTTTGAGCCTCCACTTTTGGACTCTCGCTTGCTGAGGTGCTCCAGCGAGTGTCTCTGTAGATCTTAGAAAACTATTTCTAGATTTAAGTCGTTGACATGCTGGCTGATACCCAAAAAGGGGATGAGCTGGAGATGTCTCTGCCTTGGTCCTTTCACTATTGGTTGCTACTTCTCGTCGGATGTCAGGTGGTGCAATACCGGCTAAGCAGTGTAATTTCTCCAGTGGTGTAGGGCGCAGACACTCTGATAATGCAGCATGTCTCATTAAGAGCCACATCCACTGTTTTAGTGTGGTGAGATGTGTTCCACACTGGGCATGCATACTCAGCAGCAGAGTAGCATAGCGCAAGGGCAGATGTCTTCACTGTATCTGGTTGTGATCCCCAGGTTGTGCCAGTCAGCTTTCGTATGATGTTGTTTCTAGCACCCACTTTTTGCTTGATGTTCAGACAGTGCTTCTTGTAGGTAAGAGCATGGTCCAGAGTGACTCCCAGGTATTTGGGTGTGCTGCAATGCTCCAGTGGGATTCCTTCCCAGGTGATCTTCAAAGCTCGGGATGCTTCTCTGTTCTTGAGATGAAAGGCACATGTCTGTGTTTTGAATGGCTTGGGGATCAGCTGGTTTTCCCTGTAATAGGCAGTAAGAGCACCTAGAGCTTCGGATAGCTTCTGTTCAACCATCTCAAAGCTCCCTTCGGGAGACATGAGGGAAGTCTCCTCGCAGGATTGCAAGACATCCGTGCGTCGCCTGGGCAACGTCTTCGTAGACAGCTGATTCTCTCGCTACAGAAGCGACCAGCATCCCCACAGGTACAGTGAGCCCATTTCTGTAGCCCATCGTCCATTTCTAGTGTTACTCTCTCGCCTCTCTCTTTAACTACTTTGTAACCTCTTTGCTTTTCATGTGCTTTTCTCCTTAAGAACAGATACGCATCCCTTCCCGAGCTCTGAGGATTACCTAGGAAGGAATCTCACTGGAGCATTGTAGCACACCCAAATACTTGGGAGTTATCCTGGACTGTGCTCTGACCTACAAGAAGCACTGCCTGAATATCAAGCAAAATGTGGATGCTAGAAACAATATCATACAAAAGCTGACTGGCACAACCTGGGGATCACAACTAGATACAGTGAAGACATCTGCCCTTGCGCTATGCTACTCTGCTGCTGAGTATGCATGCCCAGTGTGGAACACATCTCACCACACTAAAACAGTGGATGTGGCTCTTAATGAGACATGCCGCATTATCACAGGATGTCTCCGCCCTACACCACTGGAGAAATTACACTGTTAAGCCGTATCGCACCACCTGATATCCGCCAGGGAGTAGCAACCAATAGTGAAAGGACCAAAGCAGAGACATCTCCAGCTCATCCCCTGTTTGAGTATCAGCCAGCACGCCAAATCTTAAATCATAGAATCATAGAGTTGGAAGAGACCTCATGGGCCATCCAGTCCAACCCCCTGCCAAGAAGCAGGAATATTGCATTCAAAGCACCCCTGACAGATGGCCATCCAGCCTCTGTTTAAAAGCTTCCAAAGAAGGAGCCTCCACCACACTCCGGAGCAGAGAGTTCCACTGCTGAAGAAATAGTTTTCTAAGATCTACAGAGAAATAGTTTTCTAAGATCTACAGAGACACTCGCTGGAACACCTCAGCAAGCAAGAGCCCAAAAGTGGCAGGCTCAAACCCAGAATCTCAATAAATGGCTGATACCAAAGGAGAAACTCCTTCCTGGGCACACAGAAAACTGGGCGACTTGGAAGGTGCTGAACAGACTGCATTCTGGCACCACGAGATGCAGAGCCAACCTTAAGAAATGGGGCTACAAAGTGGAATCCACGACATGCAAGTGTGGAGAAGAGCAAACCACAGGAATAATACTTTCAAACAAGGAACAGATTTTTTTTCCAAATTTTGTTACATAGTGTTATGGCTAATAGCTTAGCAGCCTTTCTGTCTTATCCACCAAGCATTCTTTGATACTCTTCTATTATCTGTGTGGAGGCCAAAAGGAGGTGCTAGACAGAAGGATAGTCCATATTATGGGGGGAGTTGGAAGAAAATGGTTCCCCCCCATTTTCGTTGGTTATTCTCCCACCCAACTTCCCATTTCATAAATGAGGGTTGTTTCCACAAAGGTGACATGGGTGAGGGTGGGGGAATAATGGGGAAAGGAAATGCTTTTACTCCTTCAGACCTCCCTCCTCCTTGTAAAATGGACTATTCTTCTCTGTCCAGCGCCCCCTTTTGGCCTCCATCAAGATAATGGAACAATACCCAGTCGTTTTTCTCTCTCTCTGGTCACAAACATGTTCATGGGACTGGGAGCTGTGGGCCACCGGCTAAGAACGCATATATACTGTAGTATTAATGCAGTTTGACACCATCAAATCATGGGACTTGTAATGAAGCACAGAGACAAAAACACCGTAGGTTTAGGGATTAGTCATATGTCAATTAAAGGGGTTATCGGGTTGCAATCTATGTCCCAGAAGGCTACATATCTATATTTTGAAAAAATCTGGTTTCCAAAGTTACCACAGGCACAACTCCTACATGGTGTTAGATGGGCTTAGATTCCATTGATTTCACTGATGTGTTTGTACAATCAAGGACATTAGAATTAGCAGAAGACAAATATATTCTCCAAGCCTATCCCAGGCTGTTTTGTTTCTCAGGGAGTGCTGACTTGAACAGCCGATTGTAAAGAAAGGATAGCTCCGTCTCCCGAGTTTATGGGCTGGAAAGTCTGTGCAAATCATTACAATGTCTAGGAACATAGGAATTGCCAGTCTATTTGTATTTCTATTTATAGTAGCTGTCTAGCATTTCAAGCAGAGGTCTTTCCTGTTATATTCTGCACACTCCAATTTCTACAACTGAGCAGCATCTCTCTCTTTATTTAAAAAAACCAAACAGTTTCTTTACCTATAATCTCAAAATCTTTCTTGGCCCTCACCAGGTGTATTATTATCTATTGTTACAGCAGTCTCACTCATCCCTTTCTCTTTACATACATATTTGAGGGTGTATTATTACAAGAACATAAGAGTCCTTCTGATCGGACCAAATTGTGTTCTCTTGTTCAGAATTCTTTTCCAGCAGCACCCCATCGGTTGGATGGAATGCCTGTGAGAAATACATAAATATTTCCCCATCCACATATACTTTTTAAATTCCAATTTCTTGAAACTGAGGCCCCTTCCACACTGCCCCTATATCCCAGGATCTGATCCCAGTTTATCTTCTTATCCCAGATTATCTGGTAGTGGAGACTCATGTAATCCAGTTTAAAGCAGATAATCTGGTATAAGATACTGGGATATAGAGCAGCATAGAAGGGGCATAAGAACGTCAGATACAGTCTAACTTTTAAAGGCTTTTATGGAGAAGAAATAAGGATGTGGTAAGTATATTGTCTTTTCCTGTCCATTCTTAGCCAACACTGAATTTCCTTCCCCCCCCCCCCCCCCCCCCCCAGTGCTGCACTACAGTAGGAATAACGGGTAACATGTTTCCCTGTTTGGCAGAATAAGTGGTAAGCAATGTTTCATGCCTTAACTTGTGTATATGCTTATGACAGATGCTACATTTGAAGACACAGGAGCAAGATATTTACTAGAAAGCTGGGCCTAATTTTGCTGCTGGCAGGTAACATCTTAAGGGAAACTTGACATTTTATGTAAGTATTTCTTCTTTGGTGGAATATGTTTGGCAATTAAAACAAATCATTTCAAATGGAAAAATCATCTCCACAATAATAAAATATATTTTCTCTTACATACGTATTCAAAGCACTTTGAAATATTAACATTTTGACTCATATTGCAGAGCAAAATATGAAGCAGAGTTCTGTGTCTGAACAGCATAAGAGTCAAGAATAGGTTCCCCAAGATCCTAAAACTCAGTTTCCATCTTTCTTTCATGTCTTGTTTGCATCCACCATACCAAAAAATGTGTAGAGACTGTTGTATTTGGATATATCTTGGGAAGACATAATTCACTAGAATAAACAATAATGGTTGGTAAAGTAGAAGGCAGCAGGGAAAAAGGAAGGGCCCATTCCAGTTGGAGAGAATCTTATCAAAGAAACAGGACCGGAGCAGGGCTGTTGGTGACAGGGTGACTTGGAGATTTCTCATCCATAGGGATGCCATAAGTCAAAGTCAGCATCACAGTAATAGCTTTGTAGTCCCAGTGATGCACAAGATCATCCCAAGTGGAAAGCCATTTTCCCTTGTTAAGCATAATGTCTTTATGTCCAGTTTGTTAGCCTCTGCAGCCATCTCTATTCCAGAAAATCAAATGCAGCAGTTTGATCAGAAGGCTACAACAGAAAGAAAGGAGCAGTGACTCTACTTTCTGTGAAAGACTTGTTGTTTGGCATTCTTAACACGCTGTTCCTCTTTCAGATTCATCTGCCGCACGTGCTTGCAAGAGATGAATTCCACGTGATCAGAAGGAAACCAACCTCTCTCTCCATCTGAGAGTTTCATGCCTTCAATCCAGCCTGGAGGGAGAGAAGAAGCTAAGTATGAACAGGGAAATACTGCTGAATTACTGCAATTTGCACATAATTATTCAGTAAAACAACCATTTTATCTGTCATATAATAAGATCCCTATTCTTTTCTTTATCAGATGAAACACCTCACTTTATTACCTCCAGACTAAAGAAGTTTATTCTGGAGTAGTTCAGTTCCTAGCACTAAGCTAGATTTCCCTTTTCACGGTATAACGAACTCTAGAACAATGGTTCTCAACCTGTGAGTCCCCAGATGTTTTGGCCTTCAACTCACAGAAATCCTAACAGCTGGTAAACTGGCTGGGATTTCTGGGAGTTGTAGGTCAAAGCATCTAGGGACCCACAGGTTGAGAACCATTGCTCTAAAAGAACACGATCACTTGTACCTAAGGAATCCACTACATCTACCCCATTTACCAGGTCTTTCACTGTTGGTTAGGTTTAGGCAGGCGTCCTCAAACTTTTTAAACAGAGGGCCAGGTCACAGTTCCTCAAACTGTTGGAGGGCTGGATTACAATTTGAAAAAACATGAATGAATTTCTATTCACACTGCACATATTTTATCTGTAGTGCAAAAAACACTTCAAAACAATACAATAATTAAATGAAGAACAATTTAAACAAATATAAACTTAATAGTATTTCAATGGGCTTGCTTTTAGCTGATGAGATAGGGTGGTGGTGGTTGTTGTTGTTGTTGTGTGCTTTCAAGTCATTTCAGACTTAGATTGACCCTGAGTGAGGGCTAGGTAAATGACCTTGGAGGGCCGTATCCGGCCCCTGGGCCTTAGTTTGAGGACCCCTGGGTTTAGGTCTAAAATGGCTGATTCCCTTGTTGCCTCGTCTACCTTTTGGACAATGAAATTGTCTGCAAGGCAAATTAAGCATTTGTTGGCCACAATATTTTTACCAAAGTTTGTCTTCCAACAAATATCAGGATAGTTGAAACACCCTATAACCATTACATCTCTCCTTTCAGAATTATTTAGGTCCTTAGTCTCGCTTGGAGGAGCCTCTCCTTCCCCACAACATCCTGTTATTTTTCCCTCTTAATTTTTATCCAAATACTCTCAACCTGACTTCCAGGATTTACATCTTGGACCTTTTCACAGACATAAACACCTTCCTGTTTGGTTTATTTTTCAGAAATAAGTTCTGCCCCTCTATTACTACATTCCAATTGTGAGATTCATCTCATCAGGTTTCAGTGTTGCTGGTTGTATCATATTTGCTTTATTAAATCAAGAGTTCAAGTTCATCTTCTTTATTTCCCATGCTTTGTGCATTACAGTAGGGATATCAAAGACCATGGGCCATCCCCAACTGCTTAAATTTTCCCCCCTTCTCTTCGTTGAGTTCTTGTGCTTTTTGCCAAGTTCTTTCTGTAACAGTTGGAGTATTTTGTCCTGATAAACTTATGACTAGGAAGGTAGAGTGGAAGATGTGAGACTGAGATTGCAGGAATAACATGCAACTTAAAAGCAGCAACTAGAGAACTTGGTGGAAGACACAGCTCTGGCCAGTAACTTCACATAGCATTAATGTAGCAAACGTTTCGAATGGACCTGTTATACTCTAGGATGCCAATCCAAACAACTTTATTTGCCAATTATGTGAATTATGTAATGAATTCAGGAAGGATTGATTAGTAATCTCACCCCAGTATAGTTCCTATTATTATTATTATTATTATTATTATTATTATTATTATTATTATTATTATTATTATTTGGTTTCTAATGTAGGGATGCACAATAGTGCTTGGTAATAATAAAAATTTTATAATAAAACTTTAAAATATTCTGCCCTATCTCCCCATAGGGACTCTGGGCGGTTAGCAACAATTCACAAGTGAAGTTAAAACTGTATGTAGCATTTTTAAAGACGGCAGAAAAAGTTACATATCAAAAGCAACATTTATAAGGGGAAACAGTTATTATTGTAACAAGTTATCTCCTTGTTAACTTTCAAACTTCAAAGGACATTTTAAGAGCTAATTTGACAGGTGTTTTTCAAGACTTGTGCCAAACTTATAAATCTTAAGTCATTTTTTAAGGAACAAAAACAATGAGCTAAGAAACAAGTAATGCAAAGGACTGCTTTTCTAATCACGACTAATAATTGCTATTTATTATTTCTTCAACATTGCAATGAGTACATGGAAATGAATTATTTTAAAAAGTAATTTTCCAAAGCATAATCTGAGAATCAAATTCACAACAACCTTTCCATATCCCAAAGTTTCCAGCATTGCTGTGTCTACTCACCATCAGTAGTATGCCGTAAGACAATGATTATATCAGCTTTCTCTAGTGCCAACTCATCATTCTCTCGGGCTTTGTATGATTTCACACACTGAACTTGAGGTGTATCTGTGAATTTGATCAGAACATAGGGATTGTTAATTGTCAGGTACATTGTTGTTAAGATATTTTTTTCACTGAGGGAGCAACCCTCAGTGAGAAAAAATCATAATTAAACAGAACATTTGAACATAGACATGCAGAGCTTTCCTAACTTATGTAGATGGAGGATATACATAATATATGCATGTACACATGCACAAGTCTGTTCTAGTTATTGCACTTGAACTTTGCAGTTCCACCAGGCATTGTCCACAAAAAAGCATATCTAATTTCTACTAACATATTAGAATTGCAGATGTTTTAAGGAAAGCTGATTTGGGGATTATGGGGGGGGGGGGGAGGGAGATGCATATAAGTTTTATCTGGATGCAAAGTTCTAAGAAGAAAAGGGGTTCTGAAGTAAGATGGATGACAACTCGTTCCTCCCAACAGCAGAATTCTAGCATTGTACATATCAATATTTGAAAAGTAAGTGTAGGAAGTCTGAGAATGCATTGGTCATAGCAGCAGCACCTAGGCACCCTGGCTCCTCTAATTGGCACAGTAACTAACCATAGCATAACTTCTCATGCTTACACAAAATCAGTGTTCTGGGCCACAAATGGTTCATTGTTGGCACTTTTGAATAATAATAATATCTCTCTTCCCTTTCAGCATTAAACTATCCTGCCAAGATAATTTGTAGTAGTTGCAAGTAATTCAAAATATAAAAATAACTATATTCTTACTTGTTGTATACATTCAGCTTTTCAAATAAAATTCTTCAGGAAAATCTAACAAGTCATTGGTCAGGTTTTGAATGGTAAAATGTGGGTTGATTTCACCATGACCAGGAGCAACTGGCATAAACAGAAGGGGGTGTGGGCCTGAAGACAACAGGCAACCTCTCCCCTGGCCCACTAGGTGTTAAATAAAATACTAAGAGAAGAGAAGAACCACAACAAGTCTCCTGGAAAACAATAATTGCCTGAGGACCTGCAACGTTTTAGGAAATGTTTAAGGGTGCCTGTTGCCAGGTAACTTTTTGCAGAAAGAGATGGGACACTCAGGGGACTTTTAAGGAGACTGGGGCTTAAATCCTCATGTTTCTCAATGACAGTGAGGACAATGAACTTGAAATAGGCAAAACATATAAGATGTTGATACCAGGCTTGGTCTAAATTGAGTGAAAATAAGATACTTTGGATGTATTGTTGATGGTTTTCATGGCCGGAATCACTGGGTTATTGTAGGTTTTTTTGGGCTATGTGGCCATGTTCTAGTAATAATAATAATAATAATAATAATAATAATAATAATAATACTTTATTTGTACTCCACTACCATCTCCCCAAGGGACTTGGTGCAGCTTACATGAGGCTGAGCCCAAACACACAATACAAGCAATAATCACAACTATACAAGCAATTAAAATAAAACATAAACATATAACATTATCAATAAGACAACATACAATTAAAACTATGGGAAGGCCAAATGTAAAATTAAAATTGAAAATAGTGCTGAACATGGACGAACTGGTGATAGTAGCATTTGTGGAGAGACATATGGGCAGACCTAAAAAATGTAAAGTGCTTTAGAGGGACAAAGTGCTATGGGATCATTAATCCGGAAAGGCACACTGGAACAACCACATCTTCAAGCTCTTCCTGAAAACTGCCAGAGTTGGGGCCTGCCTGATGTCCTTAGGGAGTGAGTTCCAGAATCGAGGGGCCACCACCGAAAAGGCCCTCTCTCTCGTCCCCACCAATCGCGCCTGCGATGCTGGCGGGATCGAGAGCAGGGCCTCTCCAGATGAATGAAGAAATCGTGTGGGTTCGTATACAGAGATGCGGTTACGCAGGTAGGTGGGTCCCAAACCATTCAGGGCTTTGTAGGTAAGAACCTGCACCTTGAATTGGGTCCGGTAAATGAATGGCAACCAGTGGAGCTCTTTGTTCTAGAGGCATTCTCTCCTGACGTTTCATCTGCATCTATAGCAAGCATCCATAAAAAAACTACAACAACCCAAGATACTTTTGGCTGATTCTGAACAAAGTCTGGAGCATCATTTTTTTTTTTTACTAGTTCCTGCTCACAAAATGAGCTCCTGTGATTATCAGGACTGCTAGTTACCAGCTTGAGCTGATATGCCTCAAGTTTAGATAAGTGTGTAAATGGACCTACCTCTGTACCAAGTTTGGGAACTCCAATTACCAGTAGTTCAAAATATGGAAGCCAGATTTATTACTTGTACATACAGGAGGAGCACATTACACTTACATTGAAATAACTGTACTGGCTGCCAGTTAGTTTCTGGGCAAAGTACCAAGTGTTGGTTATTAGCTTCTTTTTTGCCATGTATTAGATTTTCTTTAGTTAGCAAATTATTAGCAAAGAATAAGCCCTGAAGAGAATTTTCTTAAATCCGTGCTTAACTGAGATAGTGGGGACAACAATGTTTTTCTCAGACCTTGGCATCATTAAGAAAGCAAAATATAAGCCTGCCAATAAAACTTGAAAGAACAAATGGTTTTGAAGATTTAATAGGCACTCAAATACATTTAGCCTGTTTTCAGGAATGGTAGATATATGCCTGCAAATCCCTGCCTTGTCAGTCAGAAGTGTCAAGCATGTGGTTTATTTTTGCACAGTATTGAAATGAAAGTCACTATTAGAAGGCAGACCACCTACTTCACTGCTCATTTCTCATGAGACTATATATATCCTTGTCTCTTTATTTTAATTTTCCTGCCTGAAAAGGGAACTGATAACATTAGAGCTATACACAGAGCCCATTTTTAGTCCAATTGTTGTTATGATACTCAAGCTCAGAAACAGATTTGACTACCAAACTGATTTCCCCTCTTAAAGGAAAGATGTAAAAAAAGGAAGAAGAACCAAGAACAAATAAAGAGAATGAGAACAGAAGGTATAGGAACTGTTTTCCCAATACTGTATTAGAGCACAACTTTATCAAAAGCCCATCTCGCATAGAATTTATGAGTAAATATGCTAGCAACTGTCACCCAGATGATCTTTTCATAACATTAGGATCTAATTTTGGTTCTCACATTCTTTCATGTACTTTGCATTGTTGTGTGCTACGTTTAAGTGTTCATTAGTTTCATATTTGTCAACATCTACAGACTTGAATGCTGAGAAAGGAAAACTACTTTCTGTATAGAACTGCACTGAAAAATTGTACTGCATTAATATGGGTTCGCAAATTAATATCTCTATTATATGCATGTTGCATGTCCTGAGCAATCCTACCAGAGTCATCCAAAAGGTCACGTTCTGTCTGTTGAGGCGAAAGAGCAGAAATCCATCGCAGCTTCTCACTCCTAGAAAATAAATGCTGAAAATATGAATCTTCAAAAATGCACTTAAATTCAAAAGAATGGCTGCGTGACTTTTTTATCAGTATACAAAAGGGTCTTGTAGTAACTGACACTGAGTGGAAGAAGGTTATAGTTTCTGTAAACTCAGTCTACACATCTGATGAAATTGATGAAGTTTATGAAAGTATGTGAAACACACAAAAGAATATACTACATCTTTGTGTAAGAAAGCCATTGTTATTTTAGCTTGTGCCCTCAAACTCCAATCAGGCAACCTCCCACAGAATAATTGTATTTTGCACAGAGTAATTTTGAAAAACACTTTGCTAAGTGTAAATACTAGTCAAAAACTGTCCTATCCCCCCCACAAACTGGTCTCCCTAAATGTTGGGGACATCATTTTTTGGGCAAGAAACAAATAACAAATATTCTTTCCATCCCTTTTCATATCTGTACTTCTAAATTAGTCTGAGGTGTGAGTGGTGTTTAGAGCTGATATAGGTTATAAAATTGTAGATTTTCTTACTGTATTTCTGTACGGAAGAGAAACTCTACTTTTTTCCCTTGATTATTCTGCAGGAGGAAGAGGCGAAAAACATTTTTGTTTGCTCCATGCAGTTTCATTTCACATTTCTCTCCACGGACATCCGAGGAAGCAGCATAATCAAATACAATAAAGCGCCCGTTTCTGCAAGAGAACAGAAGGGGCAGAATGTCAAAAAGGTAGAATTTATAATTAAAAGAGCAATTCAATTATGTCTTGTACAAAGAAAAGTCATGTGATGGGATGTTTTCTCTTAACCTCTGAACCTTATAGCCAATTTGTATCTTGATTGAGAGAGACCTCAGTGGAATATGAAGAAATTAGAGATCTCAATGGAATACGAAGAAATAAGCAAATAACTCATTAAAAATCTGAAGGAGCAGACCACAGCTGGTTTTGCACTCAAAAAAGTATCAGAAGCAAGGAAACAGTTCAGTCCAGATCTCCTACATCTTGTGCTGCAATTGTTGGCTTTATTTAAAAAAAAAACCCAGTAAATACCTTCACAGTGTCATAATAATGAGAACTGGACAATATATCACATCATTTTTGACATCTGCAATGTGTCATATTTAACTTTTGGGTGACCTCTGGGATAGATGCCAGAGGTAACCCAGTCAAGATGAGAAGATGTTCCTATTTATTAGTCCTTTGTTTGCTTAGAGAGGGCATGGGAACTGGCAAAGGCAGCAAGGAGATGGAGGAAGCCTAGAAAGGTTCTAAAGATCAGAGTGTATATGAATACAAAAGAATATCAGAAGCATAATTAACCATAGCATCTATTCCAGGCTCTAATTGCAGCCTTCCAGTGACTCTGGGTGTGTTTCTAGACACAAGGATCCATTACATATCCATCACCAAACTCTCAATTTTTTGGAAAGGCATGATCTTTTAGAGATCATAACCTTTTGGGAAACCAGATATCTCCATAGCCTTTTGGAAATGTGAGCCTTTTGGAGATTAATTGGCATTTACACTATTTGGAATAATCATAACCTTTTTGTAAAGTATGATCTTCCTGAGAAGAGTTAAATCCTCGTTTGAGTAAATCTTCTCCTTAGTGGTAAATATTCACTAGTATTCATTCAAGGCAAATTAGGTTTCTTTGTTATTAGACTGATATACCTGGTTATCTCTCTGAACTGTTAGGAACAAAGATATGCTAATGCACAAAATAATAGATTTTCAGAAATGTTATTTCAGTTGCCCAAAAACATCTACTCTCAAGAGATCAAAAATAGGCAGTCTTCATTAAAAGTAAACATAACTGATTGACTTACAAACTTCATGTATTCAGCATACAGGTATATTGCTTATTGGTTTTGACTACATACTGCAGCATACTGACACTACTGACTTCTAAACAGTTCTGTACTGCTTCTACTGCAAACACACTTCCAAAATGGAGTCTCAGTCTGAATAGTCCCAGATCTGTTCACATGGTCTGTAGCCCCTCCCACAACCTCAAACAACACAGAGTTAAGGGAAAACTGCATATCAAAATATACGTACAATATAGCAAACAATCTGAATTATATACATAACAAATAACTAGTATAGGAGGCTTGTAGAAGGTTACTATTTCCAACACAACTGACGTTTTTATTTTAGACATTGCAAATGTGTAGCTTCAGTAATACTTGCAGAGTTTGTTAGCCATCAAAAATCTATTCAAGTTCCATGAAATAGTTGAGGTCTTCATAGCACTTACTCTTTGGGCCGTGACAGCAACAAATAGTCATTAAAGAGATGAAGGTAGATGGATCGAGTGGTAAGCTTCCACTTCACACTCAAATTATACTCCAGTGCTGTAAGTTCACCGCACTTCACAAGACGCCGCGACTGTGAGATAAGTGGGAAAATCTACAAATGCAAATAGAATGATTTTGAATGAAGTTAACTGTATCTCAATAGTTCCAGAGATGCAGAAGGAGAGACTTCTGGCCCTCTTCTTGCAAATGAGCATTTGTGCCTTACCCTGTCTTTGGTGGATAAGAGCTAGGGAAAAAGAATGAGAGCTTGAGGGAAAGGGGGAAATCAGTGTTTTGTATTATTTCAGATATAATATACAATTTTAATAAACAGTGAATATAGTGTACATAAAGACAAATATACTAAGCATGTACAGTATTAGGCATATAAAGGCCAGACTGATTGTGCTAGGATTTCTTGTGTACTTTCTTGTGTGACAAGAACTCCTATTCAGACATGTGCAGAAGGAAACAGAGCATGTACTCCAGCCTTCTTGTCTCCCTTCTCATTTGTCTCTTCCACTCCTTGTCCCTAGCCTCTTTATGGACTCAGCAAAGGCTGAATATTGAACATAGGCGACACCAGGACCCCAGAAATCCTGATAAAGTGAGATTTCAATTATGTTCAGCTTTGTAATTATTTGAACAAGCTTGAATCTTCTCAAGAGACCTTGCCTGTTATCATGTATCATGTTCTGCTATACACAGAGCCCATGTTGATGATGGTTGCTGGTGTTAGGCCTAGCAGTTGGCAATGGAAGGGTTAATGTAAGTCTTAGTTCTAAAGGGTTGAGTAATCTGTAAGTAAGAGTTCATGGGTGAAAGCAATTAAGGGTGGAGGTCTGCAAGAGATAGGTTGCAGCTGGGTGTTTGTGGATATAATGAGCTAGCCTTGGGGTTGATCTTAGAGAGAAAAGTATTTGTCATATTTTGGTAGTAGATGTTGCTGGTTTTTCCCCAGGTCTCTGGATTTTCGGTATCCTGACCTGTCTCCTGAACTCTTTGAACCCTGGAACTTTGAATCTCTGGACTGGCTTTGGACTACAGTATAGACTGTTGATCCCTGGACTTTGCTCATTGAACTCTTGGCATTTTGACCCTTGGACTGGACCTTTGACTATGGTGTAGCTTTTGCTATCAGTTTTTGTTTATTTTGTAGCTGAGTGCTATCTTTATGTTTTATATTTTGGACTAGTAAAACAGCCAGGAAGTAAGTGCTATTTTAATTAAATTGTTTGACACCAACTTGGTGTTTGGTTCATCTCTACCTGAATAAGGCAGAAACCCTGGCATCGTGAATAAGAGAGTAGGGAGGACAGGTTGAAGTATTCATCTTTGTCTTACACAATTACAGCAATGGTCAGCTTAATAGGGCTAAAAAGATAGGAAGGATTGGTCATCCACCCTCATCAATACAGTTGAAGATAATCAGTTGCCTAATGATTCAAACAGCAGGATAGCCTCACTGTTAAACTGTCACCTTTAGGTGGCAGCAGTGAACCTCTACAAACCATCACAGTATGTGTGATGAGAATGTTAATAACAAGTGCAGGAGAGACTGGGAAAGAAAACCAATGGTTTGTTTACCTTGCATTCAAACTCCATATTTTGACTTAAGTGGATTAGCTCTTCAGTGCTCTTCATGCGCTGAACATTTTCATTGCAATCCTTGATGAGCTGCAAAGAGAAGAATGTTAAGGAGGGTACAAAAGACTGAGAATAAGGAAGCCATCCTTTTAGAACGTACTGCTGACAAAACTAAATCGGTTGAAAGTCACAATGATTTACTTCTGGAAATGTTGACAGCCTGCTTAGAAATAAGTGTGCTATTTTAATTAATGATTTTACAATATTTACACTCTCTTGGCATAATCTGTTTTGTATTCGTTAGAACAATATCCCACATTTCTTTCAAAATTGGCACTCAAGGCAGCTAACAATAAAATTGAATTGAACAAATCCAATTAAAATGTAAATTACAACGAAAACAAAGAATTATACACAAAATTTAAATTTAAAATATATTAATAAAACAAAATGCATTATCACCAGGTTAAATACTCTTATGCAGAAATCCAAGCAAATTGGCAGAGGTTTCCTCAGATGAGGTTATTGTCTACCGATAGAAGAAGGAAGGAAGGATCAAATTTGCCCCCACCCTGCTTTGCAGGAAATTTGCAGGAATAACAGCTTCCATAGAGTTAGATAGAATGAAAAGGTAAAATTGGATATTAATGTTAATTATTGGGTTGTTGTAGGTTTTTTCGGGCTATATTGCCATGTTCTAGAATCATTTTCTCCAGACGTTTCACCTGCATCTATGGCAAGCATCCCCAGAGATAGTGAGGTCTCACTTTAAGGTTGCTATAGGTTGGAAAAAACTAAAAGGAACACAACAACAGCAAATGCCTATAATTGCCTGGACTAGAACCATTTCTGAACTATTTTTTGCTATTTACAGTCCTTAGTATGGAGAAATACAGAAAAGGAGAAGGGGGCAGGCTACAGATATTTTAGCTCTTATGTGTTGCAATGTACATAAAACACTGAATCATAGAGTTGGAAGAGGCAACAAGGCCACCCAGTCCAGCCTGCTCTCATGAAGGAATCAAATCAAACAGAATCAAAGCACATCTCACAGATGGCCATGAGTATGGTTACTCTGGTGGGTATTTTTGAACCAATATGCCACTTGTGTGGGACAGAAATGTAGTCCCAGAGTTGAGCCTGGATGCCTAGGTGACCAGAAATGTGTTTGCTGAAACTGGTGTACTAATTTTGCTTATTGGTAGGATTAACTGTTTTTGGCATTTTTTTTACCTTCTCAAGAGCATCGTATGCTTGTGTTGCCTGAATTTCTTCTTCTGCACCAGGTTGAGTTCTCTTCAGTATGTTCTGAAAAATGAAAACAAAGGGGTTAAATGCTTAGGCATTTTCAGATTCTACATCCACCTTGCTGCATCAGTGATAAATTCATCGATCTAATAAACATACAGGATGTATTTGTTTGGGCAGCAACTACTTTTTGTAGAATACAATTTTGGGCTGGAGCAATGAGCCAACAGTTGAATTCCCTAGATATTTGCCAGAGTGTTGTTGTCATATGAAGCTCCTGGATTGCCTTTTTGAATGGGCTGTCTGATTAAATAATAATAATAATAATAATAATAATAATAATAATTATTATTATTATTATTTATATTCTGCCACCATCTCCCCAGTGGGGATTCGGGGTGGCTTACATGAGGCCAAGCCCAATAGCATATTACAATAAAATACAATAAAACCAAAGCACAAACAACACAGTAAAATACATGAAATGTTTGAGTGCAGTAAGCAATATAAAAATACAATACAAAATCATTCACAATCACAACCGCATGTACAAGATAAACTGCTAAAAACTCAGGGTGAGATAAGAATGGGATGGAGCAGATTATTTGTGAGGGAGAAGCTCATAAAGCAACGGGGTTGTACAAACAGGCCTTCATCTAGGAGGGGGGAAGTGTACTTTAGGAACGGAAATGTTGAGGGGGAGCAACAGTGTATGGTTGTATGGCTACTCTCCAAAAGCGCAACGGAAGAACCAGGTCTTGATATTCTTCCTGCAGGTTTCTAAGATGGAGGCTTGCCTAATCCTACTGGGCAATGAGTTCCAGAGTCGGGGGGCCACAGAGGTGAAGGCTCTCTCCCTTGTACCCACAAAACAGACCTGTGATATTGGTAGGGGTGAAAGGAGAGCCTCCCCGAAGATCGAAGAGCTGGGGCTGGTTCATGGAGATAGATACAGTCACAAAGGTAGGAGGTCCCAAACCATTTAGGGCTTTATAGGTGATAACGTGCACCTTGAAATAGGTTTCTGATGAGGAGAAAGGAGTACAACTCTTAACAGCAAGAGCACATAAAGTGTTTTGTTTCTTGTTTGACCAAGAAGAGGGTCATAAGGCATGCTTCTGGTTACCTTTGGATAACCTTGCACCTTAAAGGCCTGGCTTCTACTAGCCAGCAGGAAACCTTTGGTGGGAGGACTTCCCTAGCCCTTATTCTTTTCATGTCTGCAAATCCTGTTTTCTGAGGGCCACAGAAACGCGTGGCCAGGTACAGCTAGTATTTATTATAAAGAAATAAGGGCCCATATTCCCCAAATTGCTGTTTATAAACATGTTACATTATTTATTAATTTAGCTATTAACTGTATTTTACCTGAATGCTGTTAGTGGGTGCTCTCAAGTCATTTCTGACTAAAAGTAACACTAAGGAAATCCTATTATAGGGTTTTCTTTACAAGATTTGTTTCAAGGAGGTTTGCCTTTGTTTTCCTCTGAGGTCAAGAGTCTATGGCTTACACAAAGTGGCTTTCCATAGCTGACTAGAACCCTAATCTTCAGAGACATAATTCCAAACCCAAACACTACATAGAGTCTATGCTTATGCTATCTGGCAACAAATTTAAGAATCTGTCTGATATCTAGAACTGTAAGTCCAATACTGGCAACATTCTTACCTGGAGAAGGAGTTTCAGTCGAGTAATACGTTGGAATGGGAGGATGAGAAATGATTTAAGGGAGAGGCGTTGGCAAACAGGATCACTTTCCAGTCTTTCTAAGACTTGTTGGAAGGCAGGAACACCATTCCTGACAAAGAGAAGAAATTTGGCAGTGTCAACAGAAGTAATTTTCCCTGAGGCCTCTTCGTTACTCAAAATTATACTTTCCTCCAAATCAATGAAAGTCAAGTGCATAAAATTAATGAGTTCTCTGTTTTTCCACAGAATAAAACCCAAATGAATGGATTCAAATAACAAAAAAGTGATTCCAATTCAACATTAAGGGCATAACAGTTGAGAGTTGTTCAAGAGTTGACCCGCTGACTGCATAGTGGCTGCACGGGTGAGAGGCATGGAAATTAGCTTGGCACTGTTCATCTGCCACCTGTATCTTGCCCCCCTCTAACTTAATGGTGCCCACTGGGCACTAAAATATCAGCAGACACTACTTGGTGCCTGGAATGATAGTCTCCAACACACCAAAGAGGAATCACTTTACCTTCTCCAGTCTCTTCGGCGCATTGGATATCGTTATTCCCTATGAAGTGTCTACTAACATTTGGTGCCCAATTGGTACTGCTAAGACAAGTTAGAGAGGTTCAAGGTCGATGCCATCCCCTCTCACTGGGCTTGCTAAGCCTAGTGAAAGCGGGATGGCATGTAATCAACTACGCTGCTTCCTAAATGGGAAGCAGTACAGTTGATCACACGGGCACAAAGAAGCTTGAAAAGCTCCAGAGTATCCACTGACTTCAGGTAATGCACGTCAGGTCCGTGTTAAGTTCAATCATCTTTGTGTGTTGTGTAACAATTACAGAGCTGATCCACCATCCCTGCACCATAATGGACAAGTGAAAATGCACCCATTCATTACTTGGATTAGGTTTCCCTTTTTCTTTAGAGGGCAGGCACTTGCCAGCAGAACATGTAAAAGAATCTAAGAATCTAGTAAACCACAAGCTAAACAACATTTGTTATATGATACAGTGGCTAAATACTAATGTTTTCTGTGTCGAATTAATAGAAGTATAGTATGATGTATAGCGAGGAGGAGCTCAGGAGCCTTCTAATCAAGGTGAAAGAAGAAAGCGCAAAAGCTGGGTTGCAGCTAAACGTCAAAAAACCAAGATTATGGCAACAAGAATGATTGACAACTGGAAAATAGAGGGAGAAAATGTGGGGGCCGTGACAGATTTTGTATTTCTAGGTGCAAAGATTACGGCAGATGCAGACTGTGGCCAGGAAATCAGAAGACGCTTACTTCTTGGGAGGAGAGCAATGTCCAGTTTCGATAAAATAGCAAAGAGTAGAGACATCACACTGGCAACAAATATCCGCCTAGTCAAAGCCATGGTATTCCCTGTAGTAACCTACGGATGTGAGAGCTGGACCTTAGGGAATGCCAAGCAAAGGAAGATCGATGCTTTTGAACTGTGGTGTTGGAGGAAAGTTCTGAGAGTGCCTTGGACTGTGAGAAGATCCAACCCGTCCATCCTCCAGGAAATAAAGCCCGACTGCTCATTGGAGGGAAGGATACTAGAGACAAAGTTGAAGTACTTTGGCCACATCATGAGGAGACAGCAAAGCCTGGAGAAGACAATTATGCTGGGGTAAGTGGAAGGTAAAAGGAAGAGGGGCCGACCAAGGGCAAGATGGATGGATGGCATCCTTGAAGTGACTGGACTGACCTTGAAGGAGCTGGGGGTGGTGACGGCTGACAGGGAGCTCTGGCGTGGGCTGGTCCATGAGGTCACGAAGAGTCGGAGACGACTGAACGAATGAACAACAACATAGTATGATGATCAAGAGAAGTTATAGCACCACTATATTCTTCTTTGGTCAAATTTTACACAGATGACTTTGTCAAATTCTGGGCACCATAGTTCAAGAAAGACATCAACAAGCTAGGACAGGGATCCTCAAACTAAGGCCCAGGGGCCGGATGACTTGAGAAACTGCAAGTCACTTCTGGTGTGAGAGAATTGGCCATCTGCAAGGACATAGCCCAGAGGACGCCAGGATGTTTTGATGTTTTATCATCCTTATGGGAGGCTTCTCTCATGTCCCCGCATGAGGAGCTGGAGCTGAGAGAGGGAGCTCATCCATGCTCTCCCCAGATTCGAACCTGCGACCTGTCGGTCTTCAGTCCTGCCAGCACAAGGGTTTAACCCACTGCACCACCGGGGGCTTCTGACATAACTACAGTTCACTGGGCTCTCTCACACAGGTTGGCCTAAAAGGGAAGTTGTAGAAAGCTGTGGAAATAGAAAATGCTTGATCATTATTACTTACAGTAGTCTCTTAAAGGTTTGTTCCTGGTATGCCTGGTTTGTCACATACGGCAAGTAAACCCTGCGGAATTCCGAGGCATGCCTCAGTGCCACATCACACACGTTGAAGCTGAACATGTTTTCCTCGAGTTTCTCCTCCAGGTCAAACAGGAAACTGTAGGAATTCACAGTTGGTCATGGAAGAAAAGCATACCATTTATACATTCTTTAAGATTCATAACCCAGGTTTTTACTAAACATTAGGTTCAAGGCAGCTCAGACTAAGATTATCTAAAACAAATAAAATTAAAATTTAAGCAAGGGCAAATATAAAAATAGTTTAAAACAGAACTTAAGCCACACTAAGAGAAAACAATACCCCTAAGTTTAAAAGTCATGGACATCTCATGATGGTATATCTCCATCTGTGAAGATACAATTTCTCAAAAAGGCTGAGAAAATGTAATAATATTCTTTACATTCCTACTCTAAGAGGAATGAGAAAAACAAAATTTAAAAATGCACAACATTTAAAAAAAAGTTTATGTATTTATTTAAATCATTTATATTCCACCCTTCTCACCCCAAAGGGGACTCAGGGCAGAGCACAGCATATATACGGCAAAAATTCAATGCCAGGACACAAATTCATATACACATACATAAACATTAAAAACATTTATCTCAATATTAAAATACACCATTTAAAACTGTCCTAGTCATCAGCGTGAAATCTAATTGGCCTGGTAATCTTTCCTATTGTTGCTTTATTGCCCTGTCCCGAAAGTTTGGTCCCACAGCCAAGTTTTTACCATCCTTAAGGACAGAAGGGAGGGGGCTGATCCAATCTCATCAGGAAGGGAGTTCCATAGCCAGGGGGCAATCACCGAGAAGGCCCTGTCTCTCATCCCTACCAGTCGCGACTGTGACAATGGTGGGACGGAAAGCAGGGCCTCCCCGGAGGATCTTAATCTCCATGATAGTTCATAGGGGGAGATGCGTTTGGACAGGTAAATTGGGCCGGGGCAGTTTAGGGATTTATAGGCCAAAGCCAGCACTTTGAATCGTGCCCGGTAGCAAACTGGCAGCCAGTGGAGCTGGCGTAACATGGAAGTTGTATGCTCCTGGTATGCCATCCCAGTTATTAACCTGGCTGCCTCTCGTTGGACTATTTGCAGCTTCCGAGCAATCTTCAAAGGCAACCCCACATAGAGTGTGTTGCAGTAGTCTATCCAAGATGTAATGAGAGCATGGACCACCATGGCCAAGTCTGACTTCCCAAGGTACAGACGCAGCTGGCACACAAGAAATGTATCTGATTTTTTTCAGTACTCATAAGCATAGGGATTGGAATCCAAGTTTTACTCCATGCCTGCACTGGCCTGAGGTATCCAGTTTCAAATGTCCACCCTTGATAGAACTTGTTGGCTTTTGAAGGTGAAAGAAAAGAGAAGAACTCACTTGGCACTAACATCACGCACATCCTGAAGACGGGAGAAAAGCCACTGTCTGTCTTGATTAGTCAACACAGCCTGGAGTTCGGGGGCGTGTTGAAAGTGATCCACGGCTACATTTAAGCTCCGGAGGTATGAAGCTTCAGATGCAATCAATTCAAACTTGGCCTGCCAGTAAGAAGTGAGAGAAGATGGCTTTCATGAACCAGAGAAAAAGAAAAACCCTAAAAACCCATGGGTCTGAGATCATAGCTACTAATGTGTGGTAGAGAAAGAGTCAATAGTTACATGGGATGGTAAGAGAGGCAAAGGATTGTCTTCGTCCTTAAAAGCCAATCAAGAATTTGCATTAAATATTAGATAACACTGGCCAATACACATTGTGGTATCTGAAATGTTAACCATATTCCTGGATATATTTGACCCACTGATTCCAAAAATCGTACCAGTTTTCTCCTATCAGCTCTGGTTTTTGAAATACCGAATATATGCCATCTATTAGTAGGCATCTGCTCACCCATAGAAAAGTGTAATGACAATATTTAAGAAACAAAAGTTGATGCAGTCTGACCAATGCAATTTTGTGAATCAGCACATCTAATCACCACAGGAATAGGCCTAAAAACCAAGAAAGCAAGATTTTTTTCTATTGTTGCTGGACTATGTAATCTAACATGCTATGAATATCTCAGTGGAGATATGCTATGAATATGAATATCTCAATGGAGGACCTTCTTGCAGCAACACCAGAGGCACTCCAAGTGGCCAGATACTGGTCAAAGGACATTTAATCAACTACCAAGCTTGCAAACTTTGTGTTTTGGTTGTTTGTTTGTTTTGTTAAAAATGTAATACAACTGTCTGGTTGCTCCTGACACGATAAAAAAGTGGTTAGATTTTGGAATGTGTCTTTCTACCTGCCCAGATTAGGGATATTTAATCTCTCTTGTTTGCTTTCCTTTTTGTCCTTTCCAGATACAAGAATCTTCTTTTTTTTCTTGCAGCCATTAATGTCTATGGGTATTTTTTATTTTATCTTAAATGCAACATTCTTTCATTATTCCACTTAATTTTCTGCCTGTCACTCATTCCTCCTTTTGTGTACTTTCTTGGGATTAAACCACACTAAGATCAACGTGACTTACTCTTTTTAACAGAGCTACTAGAACCTGATTCCTTTGACATTTAAGACAGTAAATTGGGTCCGAGTCTGTCAACCCAAGATTTAACTAATGCAGTGGTTCTCAACCTTCCTAATGCTGTGACCCCTTAATGCAGTTCCTCGTGTTGTGATGACCCCCAACCACAACATTATTTTTGTTGCGACTTCATAACTGTAATTTTGCTAATGTTATGAATCATAATGTAAATATCTGATATGTAGGATGTATTTTCATTCACTGGACCAAATTTGGCACAAATACCCCATATGCCCAAATCTGAATACTGGTGTGGTTGGGGGGGGGGGGGGGACTGATTTTGTCATTTGGGAGTTGTAGTTGCTGGGATTTAAGGTTCATTCAAATTAAAAGAGCATTCTGAACTCCACCAATGATGGAATTGAACCAGATTTGGTACACATAACCCTCATGACCAACAAAAAATACCGGAAGGGTTTGGTGGACATAGACCTTGAGTTTGGGAGCTGTAGTTCACCTACATCCAGAGAGCACTGTGAACTCAAACAATGATGTATCTGGACCAAACTTGGCACGAATACTCAATACGCCCAAATGTGAACACTGGTGGAGTTTGGGGAAAATAGACATTGACATTTGGGAGTTGTAGTTGCTGGGATGTATAGTTCACCTACAATCAAAGAGAATTCTGAACCCCACTGATGATAGAATTGTGCCAAACTTCCCACACAGAACCCCCATGACCAACAGAAAATTCTGAGTTTTCTGGTGGTCTTTGGCGACCCCTCTGACACCCCTTTGCGACCCCTCCAGGGGTCCCAACCCCCAGGTTGAGAAACACTGAACTAATGGTTATGAACGATATGGCCCTTTCTGGGCTCTGCAAGCTCCTGGTCACTTGCATTTTGTCTCTACCCTTCCTTCCTTTTCAATTTTTCTTCTGCCACTTTCTATCCCTTCATCATCATCATCATCATCATCATCATCATCATCATCATCATCATCATTATTATATCTTGCATTATCTCTCCTGCAGGAGACTCAAAGCGGACTATGATGATTCTTCCTCCCTCCTTCCCTCTTTCTCCTTACCTCCTGCAGCTTCTGTTCTTCTCGGGTCATGCTCTGCAGCATTGTACTGTCTCGGACCTTAGGGATGTCCTGCCAGAGAGATGCAGTGGATGAGACAGACAGGCGTTGTGGATAGGAGTCTTGCAGGGGAACAACTTTTCTTTGCAACCTTAGGGAGCTTACGGATCCTAGTTCCACATCTTCAATCAAGGAATCCGCCCTCTTTTGGCTTTGAATGGCTTTGTTTAGTATAACATCACTGTATTCCTGGTAGAGTACCTTTGCTGTGGATAAAAACCATATAATCTTATGAATCAATGCACTAGATCTAGGGCCAGAACTTTTCTGATGGTGTGAGATTTATAAAAGGAAAACAACTTCATATGTCAATGTTAGGCATCAAAATGCCAAGGTTTGCAGTATACTGATCTGTTTACATTCAAGTTATTTCTGAATTCAGAGTGAATGATTTACTGTACCAGCCATAGGCCATGACATCAAATAATATAAACCTTTAAAAGTACACTTTCCACTTTCCAATATAAACATTAGAACTTATTCTATATACCAGTTCTTTAAAATTACAGCAGAAGTGACATTAATAATAATATCAATAACAATGTCTGATTTATATAATCCCAAACTATCTCCATTTCTAGCCTCCACTATGAACTCTACTAATTTAGCTTGGACTTTTTGGGCTGCGACTGCAAATGTGGCAACCTTTATTTTTGGAATAATCCACTAAAAAGTCACAGATAATTGCTGACTGTTCAGAATTCTGAAAATCACTTAAAATAAATGATAATATAATATAATACTTTATTTGTGGACCACCCTATCTCCCCAAAGGGACTCAGGGTGGTTTCCAACATGTATGGCAAAAATTAAATGCCAAAAAAGGGGGGAAAACCATGCAGACAAATTACATCAGGACAGGCTATATTGAGCAACATAAATCTAACCTAACTTTAAACTAAACAACAGACAAAGTAACTGATATTAAGAACTTAAATAACCGTACAAATATAACAGTTAATATAAACTAAACACTAAATAAAAACAACTAAGAACAATAGCTAAAACCTTATAAAAAGATGACATGATGTGCAACAGCCACCAGGCTGAAGTCAGTTCCAGTCTCTAGAGAAGATATAACATATCTAGGCAAGAGTATAAGTCAGACATGTTAGTCTTCCTCTTCTCCATACGTCAAAGTGCATAGGTGGGTTTTTAGCAGTTTTTTGAAAGCAAGGCGAGAGGGAGCAGTTTTTAATTCTTTTGGGAGGGAGTTTCAGAGGTGGGGAGCAATCATGGAGAAGGCCCCATCTCTCGTTCCCATCAGCTATGCTTGAGATAGGGGTGGGACTGAGAGCAGGGCCTCCTCCGCGGATTGCAAGGTTTGTATACGGAGATGCAGTTCTGCAAATAGACTGGGCCTGAACTTTATAGGTAACGACCAGCACTTTGTATTTAGCCCAGAAGCATATTGTAATAACACTTAAAAAAATACCAACACCTTATAAAACTCAGGTGTTTCTGAGTTTTGGGCAAGAAAACATAGCTGTGACAGAAGTTTTGCTTCTTTTTTGAACAAGTAGAAAGAAATGTGCCCAGCATCATTTTTTCTGCAATTACAAATTAGAATTTCAGTCTCTCTCTCTCTCTCTCTCTCTCTCTCTCTCTCTCTCTCTCTCTCTATATATATATATATATATATATATAGAGAGAGAGAGAGAGAGAGAGAGAGAGAGAGAGAGAAAGGCTAGACATTCTAAGCAAGAAAATATCTTGGCCTCAATAAACCTTTCCATGGCTGACAAGTTGCTAAAATGTAGGGTCATTGCAAAGCAATATTTCACAGGGTGGTTCTAGGCCAAACTAGACATGAAGGTACTTGTAGTTCACAAGTTGTCTCCATTCATGTAGTAAGTGAGGGCTGGTGGCTGATTTTAACATCAAAATGAGAGTTTAACCCTTCAACACATTCTCTCCTGTCAGTTTCTGCAAAGTCTTTTCCTTCATCCCAATAACGTGAGTCAAGCTAGGGGGGGAGATAGCTTAAAACAGTGGAACACAAGGTAATATGGCAAGAGAGGGTTCATTTCTCTTCACTCATTCAAATCAAGTATTATCAAGTGTATCAAATCAAGTATTATCATGAAGGACCATACTTTGTACCCAAATGGGTCGGACACAAGAATAAGCAGACATAGTTATCACCACAACATCAACATCTCTTGCCTAGATATCTTACATCTTCTCTAGAGATTAGTAGCATAGCAAATATTACATATGTGCTATGCTACTACTTAGTAAAAGGCCATCTCCATCACTTACATTATAGGATAATAATTGTTTACAGACTTGTATTTAATTTCCTTGCTATCAGTACTGCACGGGCTGTCCTTGGGGCAAATAACAACCAGCCTGATCTTTGCCTAGGAAATTAGCAGAGGGCCTTGATCCAGCCTAGAATCACAGCCCATGCGAGAGCTCTATGGTAGTTTTAACTTCAAAATATAACTGGTCAACTTAAGCCTGTGTATTTGAAACCATGAGAAATCTAACAAAGTATCTAACCCTTGAGGAAAGAGTACCACAAAAGTATTTGGGCAGGAGATATTTACATGAATTGATCAGTTTTGAGTGTCGCCGTTTGATGTTTTCAACTGTTTCTTCTGGTTTCTTCTCTCTTTCAGGAAAGAGAAAATAAGAAGACATAAATACTATAGACATGATAGAAAAATTCCAAAAGAAATTGTATCTCCTGAGTGTTGGAGTAGTTACATTTGGAACTTTGCAATCAGATTCAGAAGCTTCTTCAGATTCAGAAGCCCTTCTACACTGCCATATAATTCAGATTATTAAATCAGATAATCCAAATTACCTGTGTTGAACTGGATTATCTGAGTCTACACTGACATATAATCCAGTTAAAATCAGATAATCTGGATTTTATACAGCTGTGTAGAAGAGGCCTGATAGAGTTCAGAACTTAACCCTGTAAAATTCTCATCCTGGCATGACTGACACCTACTATTCTTTCAAGTACTGCAAAATAATGGTATTTCGGGGAAATTAGATGCACACAATCTTATGGGACAGGCTAGACTCCCCACATGCTCCTTTAACCGTCTTGTATCATTTTTGCCCTGTTCATTCCTATGTTGCTTGAGTTTATCAATAAACTTTGACTAATTGGCTTCATCCTATGTGATGTGTGTCTTAGGCCCCTTCCACAATGCCATATAATCCATATTATCAAATCGGATAATCCACATTATCTGCTTTGAACTGGATTATCTGAGTCTACACTGCCATATAATCCAATTCAAAGCAGATAATCTGGATTGTATATGACAGTGTAGATGGGGCCTTAGTTGATTACAGCTAAATTGATGTGGCGTTCCAACATTAAAGGGTTCCCTACCTACGTAGTAACACTGTATTCTACTTGTTTTACTCTGGTTCTCAATTTTGAGGAATCATTTTGTTATGGATTATCAATTCAAAAGGTATGCTGGCATGTATGTCAAATGGAAAATTCAGAATGTACTAGAGAAGTGGCCCCCAAACTCTGGTCTTTCAGGTTTTTGGGCTTCAGCTCCCAGAATCTCTGAACATTGGACAAAGTTTCTGAGACTGCTGGGGAAAGAAGTCTGAAACACCTGGAGACTTGGACTAAAGAGACCTAGGCCTTTACTACACTGCCATATACAATCCAGAGTATCTGCTTTGAACTGGACTATATAGCAGTATAGACCCATATAATCCAGTTCAAAGTAGATAATGTGGATATTCTGATTTGATTATCTGGATTTTATGGCAGTGTAGAAGGGTATCAGGAAGTCCACTGAACCAAGGGAACATTAAAAGAGATAGATGCAAAAAAGTTTATGACAAGAGACTCACCCACATTTAACTTGGTCTAAATGATTCCTTTTGTCTTTGTGTACATGGGCATCCCCTTTGGAAGGGACGAAAGATGCTATCATATCTTAAGAAAGAAAACAAGATAAGTTTTACAAGTCAATGAAGTACTTAAATCCATATAATTAAATTAAGATGTCAAGAGAGTAGAAAGATAGTTCATTAGAAGAGGAGAATTGCAGACAGAGAGATAAATACTATAGAAAAAATGCACATATTTCAGGTGCCATCAGGAGTACATCTTTGAAATATGTACTTTTCATCTGTTAACCCAATTCTGTGCACACTTTCCTCAAAGGTCATTTAGCCACCCCCTCTTTCATCCTTTTTTTGGGGGGGGGGGTATGCATGTGTGCTGTCACACGCTGGGCCTGTAGCAATTGTCTATTAACAGGACGTGATCTTTATGTGCCCAGCGGGACACTTCGGCTGAGAGGCCCTATGAATTTCCCTATCCAAAGTCTTTAGAAGCTTGGAAAGTTTAACAAAGTTCTTAATTGCTGCAACAAATCAGTCAAATACTTCTTAGATCTTCAACAAATCAACCAAATATTTCTTAATTTGTCCACAATGGACAGGCAACTAGCTTCATGAACTGTTTCTTTCTTCTATGAGGGAAATCCTTTTGACCCCTCCCTGGGCAACTTGTCTTTTAGGCTTAGCTGGCGTGGGGCCCTATTCCTGGTTCCAATTTGCTTTATGGGTACCTGAGTAGACCTTACCGGCTAAAACTCTGAAGATTTTCCAGCTGGAGTCCTTTGGATTTTTTCCACGAATGCTGTGGATCTGTTTCTTTAACCCCAACAAGGGCTGTGCTGTATTTCTTAGTAAAGCTGCGAGAATTGTCTTCCCCAGCCAAGCTTGTAAGAAATGGAGCTTTTCTACAGGAGGGAAAAACTCACACGTCCTGTAGTTGGGCTTCAAACTGTAAGACTGAACAAACTGTCCCCTTTCCCCTCCTGAACCTGGGGGAAAGGGCGGTTCCAAAAGCCCCAACGATGATAGGCAGGCTGCTAGCCTATGACTGCAGCCTGGGGAAAGCTGCTTAACTGCAAAACGCCTGGCTAACAGAAACACGTGCAAACTCTCCATGTATAGAAAAAGAAAATTTAGCTTCTGGCCCAGCTGTGCCAGCACAGCATGTGTAAAAAAGCCCTCAGATCTCATTCAAAATGGATTTTTCTTTTCAGTACAATCCACCGAGAATCAAACCTACAGGAACAGTAGATTGTGCTGTTCTTGATCATGCTAGAATATGTAAGCATGAACTAATGTGTTTGCATATCTGCTTATGTACAATGGCTAATCTTTGTGTTTTCCAGCATCCCTTTCAGCAATCAGAGATATAGATATGAAAATTGCTGTCTTGAGGACAATATCATTGCTTTTAGTAAACTTAGAACAGCATTATTGAGTTAAAGTATTTGAGTGAAAAGACTGCAGTAATTATGCAGAAGGATAAGAACTTGCACAAGACTGTGAAAATGGGGATTAAAAGCCAACTCACCTAATTCATTCTCTGTTGGTATTGAGATCTTTCTTATACCATGCCGATGCCAATCTTTGCTTTTTGACCGATGTTTGACTAATACCTCCTGTGTCTTGGAACTAAGTGCTGAATCTTTTGGGCTGGACAAAATGACATGTTGATGTGGACAACTAGAAGATTTCTCTAAAGCATGATGTTTAGTTACTCTGTCCGTCTTCTGATACATTGCACTGATGGGTTCCATTACTGACTTTTCCAAGCCCTTCCTAAGGCTTCCAGAGTCTTTTACTATAGATGTTGTGGTTTTAGCATATCCTGCCTGTTCTTGCTGCCACGGTGTCTCTTGAGAGTCAGGCTGTGGATTGCTTGGATATCTGGTTGGTGGTGATGGGGGTCCAAGCTGGAGGAAATGAATTGGGTTGGTGAAAGCTAGAAGTTGAGGGGGCTGCCTTGAGGTTTTGGGTGCTGTAGCTTCACACTTTTTCTGACTATCCAATGAAGGATTGAATGTGCGGTTGAAGGAAGATTTTGCATCAGGGACATCCATGACCTGAGACATTGCTTCTCCAATCCTATCTACTGGTGATGTATAATTTCCTAAAATATCTGAGTGTGTGTCCAATATCTCACATTCACAGCTTGTTTCAGGTATATTCCCATCCTTTTGGCTTTGTAGGGCTGCTCCTCCCTCCATCTTTGCCATCTGAGAAGCAGGACTCTCCTCTCCTCTATTTTCCAAAGACTGATTTTGGGCAAGGCTTTCAGATTTAAAAGCAGAATCTGTCCTCTGAGAGACAAATTTAGCAATTGGTACATTAGGATGTATGCATCCAATATTTTCTGTACAATTGTGGGATACTTTGGATTCTGGCATTTCAACTAATTGCTGAATGAACCAATTGCCAGCAAGGATTGGGGGCTTGTTCAAATCAGAAGTTTGAAATGGTCTGTTATCAGCAAAAACTGGATATTCTCTGAGTTGACTGTTATTAGGTCCAGAAACTATGTTTTCTCTGACTGGGTTGAAATCATCGCGTTGGATGGGCTGACTGTCTATATGCTCTGAAAATATAAAATGATCTGTGAGTTTTTGCAAAACAATGGGCATGGATAGTGGTTGGTTGCTGTCAAACTGTTCAGAACTGGGCACTGGGTCTGGAGGCTGGCTATATCGGTTGAAATCACATTCAAGGATTGGACACTGATCAAATAGTTCAGTGCCAGATCTGGATTTCTCTTTCTTTATAGCAGTGGAAAATGGGCAAGTTTGGTTACAAGAGGACACTTGCTCTAGGGAATGATGGAGACATCTGCTATGAGGAATGTCACCTATTAGCTGGGCTGGGGGATCTATATTGTGTGGTGGGGTTAACAACTGAACGAGTGTGCTACAACATGGTGGAGATAATGAGAGCTGGCTGAAGTGGCTAGAGGCAGGTTCAAGGGTCAGACACTGGTTAGAAATAGACATTGGGGAAAGGGACTCTTTTAACTGAGCCATATCCGTGGTGGGAAATGCAGAAATGTCGGTATTGTGGTCAAATTCTGTTCTGCCTTCTTCAAGAACTGGCAAACACGATGATTCATTTATTGAAACTTGATCCTTTAAACAAAATGTATCTTCGCCTGCTTCCTCCCCCAGAAACTGAAACTTCTTCATTGGGGTTTCTACATGCTGGTGTTCCTCCAAATAAGTTATGGGAGAGTCTCCTTTCTGGGATGGCAATGGATCGCATGTAGTCAAATTTACATTATGTATAGTTGTACTGGATAGACCCTCCTCTGGAGAGACACTTTGGTGGATTTCATAGACAGAACCTTGAGAATATTTATCAAAATCCTTATCACAGGTGCCATTTTTGCTGGAAGCCTGGACAACTGTATCACTGTCTAATGTTAAAGCTTCTTCGTGAGTCACTAGATCCATTTGCGATGAGATGGGCAGCCCTTTGTTTGCTGATTCTTCACACAGCATGTCATTACCATCACTGGTTTCTTTGCCAGAATATTTCTGCACTTGACCTTCTGTTGTTGTGATTCCTGACGGTGAGTTACAAATATGGAGTTCAACATTACCAGTGCAGTCTCTAGATTTGGAATAATGTAGGTCTTGGGAATTAGGCATTGTAAATGAATCTTTACATAGTATTGCCGTTCCTTCACCATCAACATTCCAATTACTCTTTTGACCTTCCACATTTTCACTCACTTTGTTTTCAAGAGAAACTTTTCTGTTTTCCTCAGTGGGTTGTTCACAGACTTCTTGGTCATGCATCCCAGAGGATTCTAATTCTCTAAATTCATGACAAATTTGAGGTTGGGTACTTGGGCTTGTACTCCCTGAGTATTGTACAGCTGGTTTTGTATTGGAAGGCATAGCTGTTGTTTTGACATTGGAATCCAGACAGTGACTTGGTGAGAAGACCTTGAAGGATGATGCAAATCTTTCAGTCTCGGGAAAAGCGCTGCACTGATTTAAATCAGGAAGGCCCAAAGTGTTTTGCAGATTATAAACTGTATCTAGACCCATCATATCTTGTGAATTGGCCATCTCATCTTTCTGTTCTTCCTTCCTGGATGTTTTACTTATCTGCATGCCCCACTCTTGCTCTTCCTGAGCATCGCTGCGTCTCAATTTTTGTGTGGACTTTGCTTTTATTTTGTGCTCCATTGTTTTCCTATCCAGATCCCCTTTCCCCCCTTCCTCATGCTTATCCTCTAGTTGTTCACTGCTTTTTACATGCTTTATTTGGATGGTCTCCTTTAGTGAATGGGGCTGGCTGCCTTCTGAATGATTCTCTTCATCTTCTTGGACATGGAGGACAGTGCACATAAATGACTTCCCACCCAGTTCTTTCTTGTTCAGGCCTGAATGATCACAAGATTCTAGAGGCAAATATCCACCAAGTTTTTCTTGTGTCATTTCTTCATTTGCTGTCATATGTTCAGAACATCCAGAGTCTGGCTGATAAGGAAAATAAGAGTTCACATTTTCTCTATGTATCATTAATTCTCTTATATTTTCCTCCTCGCCCTTCCTGGAAGGTCTGGGATTTATTTGGAAACTACCTTCTGCCTTGGAAGTCATATCATCCATGTCCCACATGGCTTCCATACCTTCCTGGTTTGTTTCATATTGTACTTCTAATGAATGATCTTCATCTGATATGGCTTCAAAAAGCTCATCGTTTTGATGACACTTTGAAACAGGAGAGCATTTTGTTTCTATACAAAGCTTCTGAGATACTGTATCATAGACGTTATGGGATGGGGAAAATCCAACAAAGTCATGAGTCTCTACTTGTCCTACTACAACCTTACTAGGAGTATTTGAGGTTTGTGCCTGGGTATTGGAAAAGGAAGTTGGAAGAGTGCAAGAGAAATATGCATCTTCAAGTTCTCCCTGGTGGCAATTCAAAGAGGAATCCTCGCTCTCCTTCAAACTGATTTCTTGTATAAAGAGATCTCTTTCTTTCTCTAAAGGTCCTGCCCAATTTGATGGATTCTTCTGGCTTCTTTCCAGTGCTACAGGGGTCTCTTTTTCAAAAGAATTGGAGAATGTGTCCCAAATCTGTTCTTCCACGACAAAGAAAAGAGGTAGATCTTCAGAAAAGTAGGTCTCTTCCTTCTTTTCTGCCACCTGCTCTTCGGAAATTTTACTCATGGTGATAAGATGTAGGCCACCATTGTGCCTTCGGGATGCTGGAGTGCCCAAGGCTTCATGGAATACATTTGTTGGTGGCGGGAAAGAGTGTCGCCTTTTGATTTTTTCAGGCTCCATTAGCATTAAATCCTGAAAATGGGGAAAACAGTAGTTGTTAGTGTTAGAAAAGGCTGATCTGTAAATTCTGTCTTTGAAAACTTTCAGAATATTGGAGGAGGAACTGAAACTAAAAATAGAGAGTGATCAACCAGATTTTTTAAAAGCGGCCTGGGGAAAAGGGGGGGGGGGAGAGCAGAAGGGCACAGAAAAGCATATGAAATCCAAGTTTCTGAAGCTCTGATTACTTGCTACAGAGTTTTATTTTCTCTTACTAGACAAAAGATGCAAATCCAAGCAGCATATTTTCATGCAAAAAAATCCTTTTTATTTATTTAATTAATTAATTAATTTACTTTGCTTATATACCGCTGTGTCTCAAGCCCCTTTCCTTCTGATAAATAAATTCTAAATAAATAAATAAATTCTAAATAATCCAGATTTGATTTCTAACCAGGAGAAGGACAGATATAAGGAAACTCTCTTGCTGAACTGAAAAATAGGTAGCCAAGAAAGCATCTCTCTTGTCTCTCTTCTTCTACCCCACTTGGATCAAACTATTTTTAAAATTCTGCAGAATGTATAATCTAAACTGAAAAACTGATGAGCCAGAGCAAAATAAATTTTATAAAATAGTCAAGATAAACTGCACAAGTTTCCATGGGTTGCAGCTTTTTATAATTGATTAGATGTACCCGCCAAAATTCCCTCTTTCTCTCCTTTTCCTCCTTCCTTCACTCCCTCTTTCTTTCCTTCCTTTCCGTCTTTCCTTCTCTTCTTCCTTCCTTCTCTATCTCTTTCCTTCTTCCCCCTTTTTCTTTCTCTTCTGCTGTCTCTCTTTTCTTCCTTCTCTTTCCTTCTCCCTCTTTCTCTACATCTTCCCCCTTCCTTCGCTCCCTTTTTTCTTTTCTTCTTCCTTCCTTTTTTCTTTCCCTTCTTCCTTCCTTCTCTTCCTTTTCTAACTTTCCTTCCTTACCCCTTTTTCTTTCCCTCCCTCTTTTTCTCCTTTCTTCCTTCTCTACATGTTTCCTTTCTTCCTTCTCTCTTTGCTTCCATGCTTCCTTCTACCTTTCTTTCTTTCTTTCTTTCTTTCTTTCTTTCTTTCTTTCTTTCTTTCTTTCTTTCTCCCTTTCTTTCTTTTTTCTCCCCTCCCTCTTTCTTCCTTTTTTCTGTGTTGTCATTTATTTTTTTGTCATTTAGCTTTTTGGGGCTTTTTAAGTCCCTTCTGTTGTGTTTTTCAGTTTTTATGAGTGAAGGACATACATTGGTTGTTAGGTGTATGTGTCCAAATTTGGTGTCAATTCCCCCAGTGATTTTTGAGTTCTGTTAATCCCACAAACAAACATTACATTTTTATTTATATAGATAATACAATAAAAGTTTGGTGATAAAAAATATAAAAATTATACAGAAAAAGAGGATAGAATAGAATTATATTATGTATCGAGTCCCAGCTGTGGCTATCTCTCCATTTTTAAAATTCTGCAGCCACTGCTTAGTCAAGTATATTAGATATGCCACTAGACAGAAAACACTCTATTCTAGTGTTTGGGACTGTGCCTTCAGTTTCTCACTTTTAAGAAACTACCACCCATCACAAAATCTCTTGTATGTTAGTATTATTGGGCAATCTCATCCAGTATTACCCTAAGTTTACATTGTGATACACATGCTGCTAGCCCTCAGAGATTGACCTCAAATGATTGAGACAGAAGTTATATTGATCTAATGATGGCGAATTCCACACTTAAGCAAGTCAATGACTCAACAGAAGTGCCACAACCACCAGTGTCATCATTCCCAACTGGCTAATGTGTTGGTTAAGTAGAAAGGTCACAGTAGTGACAGTTGCCTCCATACCTGGCTCCATGAAGACAGTGTCAGAGACAATTGCCACATTTGTGCCTTCTCCAATTGTGCCACAACTTCTCTTGAAGGAACACTGCAATTGTGATACAGCTCTGGAGGTTCTTCTCAGAACCTTACCACTTGTTAGTTTAAAATATTTTTTAAATAACTAAGTAACAGTTAAGCTAATGCTGAAGGTCCACCTTGAGTCCACTGATTTAGTTAAAAATAAATGTAATTGTGTTACCATTTTTGTTAGCAAGAGATCTGCAGGCTCCAGCATTTCTTCTGGGTTTATTTTTTTCTGAACAAGGTCACATAGACACCATCATCATCACCATCACCTCATCATCATCATCATCATATATCCTACTTTTCTCTCTCACACAGGAGAGTCAATGCTGCTTACTCTAAAGCAGGGGTGTGTTCCAAGGGTCGCTGAATACGAGGGTTGAATAAAAAGTAATGCTTCCACCTTGATTACTTGGGTTTGGATGGGAACATTTTAATAAATCAAACTCATCAAAATAATCCTTAGAATGTGCTCTTTAACCACCACTATTCACTTTTCCACATAATCACCAGACAATTGGATACATTTCTGCCAATAATGAATAAGTTTTACGAAGCTGTCATGGAAGAAGTTGACACTCTGTTTCCGCAACCAGCGTCTCACAGTTCTCTCAACCTGTTACCCATTGTGCACAGATCTTCCAATAGCCAAGCAAAGCAATAATGTGACCCACATGTTCTTGTGTAATTCTGATGATGCTCAAAAATTCTCTCTGAGTGATACGACAATCGTCCTGAATCAATCTGTCAACCTTTTGCTTGTGAAACTCGGTGGTTGCTGTCACAGGACGTCCAACTCTTTGTTTGTCACGCAAGTCAGATGTTCCCACCTCAACATCTTTAAACTTACTCGCCCATCAACACACAGTACTCACATCAACACGATCAACATAAACATCTTGCATTCTTTGATTAATTTCCTTTGGGCTGACATCTTCTGCTGTCAAGAATTCAATGACTGCACATTGCTTGTCACATTGACCGACCATCTGCGCAGGGTTCCATACTTCACACTTTAACAACACAACCGTTCAATGCCAAGGCTTCCTGTCAAAATGGAACTGTAGAGGAGAGTCTACTGAACAAGCCAGTATCTGCCGCATACCAGTTCTGCCATCTGTTGAGGAGTTACGAAGGTGGAGGCATTACTTTTCATTCAACACTCGTACATGGACTGAGAATCCATGGATACAAAGGGCCAACTATAATTTTCTTTTGGGTTCTTGTTGCTTTTTCCCAGTTTGGGCCTCCAGATGTTATTGAATGACAACTTCTATCACTTTTGATTATCTGCCATGTAGACCAGGGATAATGGGAACAGCACTTGTGGCTCTGAGATTAGGGAAAGGTCAAAGAATATTTTAAAGTCAGACATCATATCCACAAGCCTTGGATCTAAATTCAAACCTCACTATCCTGACTAAACAGAACAAACTGCACCCTTCCAAAATTTACTGCAGCACAACTCCCATCAGATCTAGTCATGATGTCTCACCAAAAGTGGTAGTCCAGCACCTAGAGAGTTACATAAAATGACATGGCACCCTTGATTTTGCCTGTAGGCCTTGAGTTTGGCCCATGCATTCTAAAGAAAAGGTTGTTAATCATTATTTTAGAACAGGGGTCTTCAAACTAAGGCCCGAGGGCCGGATAAGGCCCTCCAAGGTCATTTACCTGGCCCTTGCTCAGGGTCAACCTAAGTCTGAAACGACTTGAAAGCACACAACAACAACAATCCTATCTCATCAGCCAAAAGCAGGCCCACACTTCCCAGTGAAATACTAATAAGTTTATATTTGTTAAAATTGTTCTTCGTTTTAATTATTGTATTGTTTTTAAAAATTCATGTTTTTTTCAAATTATATTTATGCTTTTTTCAAATTATAATCTGGCCCTCCAACAGTTTGAGGGACTGTGACCTGGTCCTCTGTTTAAAACGTTTTAGGACCCCTGGTCTAACCTCTGAGAATGGAGTCCCAGAGCTTGTGGGCAGTCACTGAAAAGGCCCTCTGATATATTCCTGCCAGATATATCTGTCAGGATGGTGCGAGAGAAAATGGGCCTCTTCAGCAGATCTCAAAACATGGGTTGGCTTGAAAGGAATTGCATGACCCTTGAAATAAGCTGTTTGGAACTGTATAGGTATTATTTAAAGGTAAAAACCAGCACTTTGAAGTGTGCTCAGAAATGGATTAGCAGTTAATGGAGCTGTTGTAACAATGGAGTTGTGTGATTGTGGTAGTAAGCTCCAGTTAGCAGCGCTTTGGACCAGCAGGAGCTTCTGGGCACTCTTCAAAGGCAGAGCCATGTTGACCCTTTTATGCCCCCTTCTCCACTGCCATATAAAATCCAGATTATCTGCTTTGAACTATATGGCAGTGTAGACTCATATAACTAAATTCTAAGCAGATAATGTGGATTATCTGATTTAATAATCTGTATTATGTGGCAGTGTAGAAGGGGTTGTAGAGTAAGTCATTCAGGTAAGTCTGAATTAAACATGTGGTTCTTGAAATAAAATTGACTTTCCTGCTTCTTGGCAGGGAGCTGGACTGGATGGCCCACGAGGTCTCTTCCAGCTCTGTGATTCTAGACCTGAACTGTATAGGATAGGGACGTTAGACTCATTTTCACGGAGGTCAACATCAGCCTTAAGGTTGCCCTCAAAAAGCTGTTTGTAATTGTAAGACTGTGTAAATGTAACTATGTTGCCCTGGCTTTAAAAGCCTCATGGGCCGCATCAATCAATCTGGTGGGCCAGATTTGCCCTGTGGGTCTTGCGGTTGTAGCACTTTTTATAGGTTTGGGCTAAGGTAGGAATACATACATTCCTATTAATATGTTCAAGGGAAAAATCTCAATACAAAGATGTAATGGCAGAGAAATTACTCTGAAAAATAGCTACTTCTATTAATAATTCTTCACAGTTGCATTGGAGTTAATTTTTTAAATGCACAGTTCCACACTGTCACCCGATTAATAATAAGAAACCAATAAGTAGACTTCCTAATATCAGATTACCTTCTTCCTGTATATTTGTTAATAAATTAGATTTTTGAAACTTTCAGTCGATTCCGCAGGGAGATATTCTTTCTTTATTGCTTTTCTTTCTTTAAGTTCTGTTACCTGATTGTTTCTGGAATTTTTCCCCCACTCTATTTATCTACTCAACTCCCCATCCTAACCCCCCTCCCTACCTATACCTACCCACCAACCCTACCCTGCTACCACCTACCCAATCCATACTATTTGATTTTCCTACTTTCCTATACACCTGATATGTTCCCCCTCTTTTAAATGTATTTTGAAAAAGCTTTAATAAAAATAAAAAATTAAATTTTTAATATTCTAAAACAGAGGTCTTCAAACTTTTTAAACCAAGTCACAGTCCCTCAAACTGTTGGAGAGCCGGATTATAATTTGAAAAAAAACAAAACATGAATGAATTCCTATGCACACAGCACGTATCTTATTCGTAGTGCAAAAAACACTTTAAAACAATACAATAATTAAAATGAAGAACAATTTTAACAAATATAAACTTATTAGTATTTCAATGGGAAGTGTGGGCCAGCTTTTGGCTGAGGAGATAGGGTTGTTGTTGTTGTTGTTGTTGTTGTTGTGTGCTTTCAAGTCATTTCAGACTTAGGTTGACTCTGAGAGAGGGCCGGATAAATGACCTTGGAGAGCTGTATCTGGCCCCTGGGCCGTAGTTTGAGAACCCCTAGCTTAGTCAATACAGGGTAACCCCAATACGAGAACTGTCTTGTATTTGATCAATGAACCATCCATCAGGCCAGCATTCTGTCTGAAACAACAGCAAACCAAATGCTTTGGCAAGGCAACCATCCCCAACAGGCAATACCGAGATTTGCTACCCCTGAACATGAAAGCTCAGCCACATTTAGAAAAAAACAGAGATCTTCTATATGCAACTTGTTCATTACTTTTAATTAATTCGCTGTCTAAAATAATTGAACAGACAACTCAAAATGTGATAAATTTAACTAGTACATCTTACCTTTTTTAGCAGTCTTCGATAGCAATGAATCTCATTCTCTATTCCTCTGTATCCCATTTGCTCTAATCCAGTAATGTACAGCAGGCCAATACACAAGCTCCCACAGGTTCTACTTCAGAGGAGACCCCCTTGCCCCCAAGCAAGGGTTTCCCAGCCAGGCCTACATGAGTGAGATACTTTTAGATCATGCTCTATCATACACCTCTGATTTTGCATGGGAAGGAGGAGAAGATAAAGGAAGCAAGCACACAGGACTTTGCGTACAAGGCATTAGTTAAAATCGCCTGGAGCATATGCGAAAAGGTAGCTGGGGGGAAAAGTCAGCAGGATGTTCAAAAGCCACTCTGGCTGAGCTATTCACCCCCAATTTCCTGCAACACAAAGAAAGGCCGGAGAGGAAAATAAAGGAATCCAATGCTGTTTGCTTGTTGGCGAGCCACTCCTTCCTTGTTCCTTAGCGGAAACCAAAGCATTGGGCAATTCTGGAGACCTAGTCTAAACACACACACACACATACAGAGTCTATGACTAAGTTGTGCTAAAACATGCACTTTTTCATTATTTGAAGTTTCTTCTCCCCCTCCCCCACTGCTGGTGAAATCAGTATTAGACTCAGGAAATTTCATCACACTTCGCTGCAATGCACAGTCTAGTCACTACAGTAGATGGTGGTGGGGGAGGGATAGCAGGAGAAAGAACAATTCGTTGCTGAATAGGAAAACATTTACGTGAACAGAGAGCGTTAAATACAAGTTTCCGCAATGCTGCTCTGGAGCACAAATATCCTTCGATCACCAAGTAGTGGTTGCTGGTTGTTCTTACAACAACCTATCAGTTTTCCTAACAAAATAATTTGGAAGGTACTTTTTCCTCTTCTGAAATGTGTGAATACACACAGACAGAAATTGCAATAGATCAACTTTCCCCATTTCATAGAATCATAGAGTCGGAAGAGACCTCATGGACCATCCAGTCCAACCCCTTGCCAAGAAGCAGGAAAATTGCATTCAAAGCACCCCTGACAGATGCCCATCCCGGCTCCGTTTAAAAGCTTTCAAAGAGGGAGCCTCCACCACACTCCAGGGCAGAGAGTTCCACTGCTGAACAGCTCTCACAGTCAGGAAGTTCTTCTTAATGTTCAGGTGGAATCTCCTTTCTTGTAGTTTGAAGCCATTATTCCACATCCTAGTCTCCAGGGCAGTAGAAAACAAGTTCATTCCCTCCTCCCTATGACTTCCTCTCACATATTTATACATGACTATCATGTCTTCTCTCAGCCTTCTCTTCTTCAGGCTAAACATGCCCAGGTCTTTAAGCCACTCCTCAAAGGGCTTGTTCTCCAGACCCTTGATCGTTTTAGTTGCCCTCCTCTGGACACATTCCAGCTTGTCAACATCTCCCTTCAATTGTGTTGCCCAGAATTGGACACAGTATGCCAGGTGTAGTCTAACCAAGGCAAAATAGAGGGGTAGCATGACTTCCCTGGATCTAGACACTAGATTCCTATTGATGCAGGCCAAAAGCCCATTGGCTTTTTTTGTTGCCGCATTACATTGTTGGCTCATGTTTAACTTGTTGTCCGCAAGGACCCCAAGATCCCTATCTTTTTTCTAGTATCCCTATCTATAAAAGCCATGTTGGTTGGGAACAATGAGAATTGTAGGCGAACACATTTAGAGTGTGCTACGTTAGGGAAGGCTGACATAAGGCATCCCGACTGCCTCATTCATTACACCATAGAAACATTGTTCCATGACAGCTATTCCTTCAGCAGCACACTCTCGTATCTCACATACAGATGATAACCAGCAGTCAGCTCCTCTCCAGGATTCCCCATGAGCATACTGAATCTTTCCATAAGGACTTTTTGTGCTGGGAGAGGAATAAGAAGAGCTATAAATTAGCCTGTCACCTGTAATACCGGTAAGAAGGTAATGACTGTGCACTTCACCAAGGTCAATTCCACAGAATACATCTGAACATGCATTCCTACCTGCATAGAATGATGTATGTGTCATTATCAGGATGACTAATAAGATCTCTGATTTACTGCCATAGCCAGCACTTTGCAGCAGTTCCACCTGCTGCCCCTTGCTTCCCAGCACAATTCAAAGTGCTGGTTATGACCTTTAAAACTATATGCAGCTCAGGTCCAAGCTATTTGGCTGATCACATCTACATGTATTAACCTGTCTGAGCCTTGAGATCTTCAGGAAAAGCCCTTCTCTCCGTCCCACCTCCATCACAAGCTCAGTTGGTGAGAATAAGAGAGTGAGCCTTGTCTCTCAGGGACCTTCGACACAAGCCCTAAAATCTGAGGGAAACCAGGATAAATGATGCTATCTGATGTTTGCTGAAAATGCACACGGAATCACATAATCGGCTGAAAAACACGAGTTAAAAAGGTGCGCTTAAAATCCAAGAGGGCCTGTCATGTATCATGTTCTGCAGTTGGTGGTGGTTGGTGGTGGTGGTGGTAGACCTAGCAGTTGGTGATGGAAGGGTTAATGTAAGTCTTAGTTCTAAAGGGTTGAGTAATCTGTAAGTAAGAGTTCATGGGTGAAAGCAATTAAGAGTGGAGGTATCCAAGAGATGGGTTGCAGCTGAGTGTTTCTGGATATAAGGAGCTAGCCTTGGGACTGATCTTCGGGAGAAAAGTATTGACTTATTTTTGTGGTAGATGCTGCTGGTTTTCCCCCAGGTTTGTGGATTTTCACAAATCTGTCTCCTGAACCTTTGGAATCCTGGAACCTTGAATCTTTGGACTGGCTTTTGACTACGGTATAGACTCTTGATCCCTGGACTTTGTTATTGAACTCTCAGCATTTGACCACTGGACAGGACCTTTTGGCTACAGAGTTATCTTGAACCTGCAATGGTGTTTGCTGTTTTTGTTTTATATTCTGAGTGCAATCTTTGTTTTATATTTTGGACTACTAAAACAGCCAGACAGTAAGTGCGTTTTAATTAAACTGCTTAACACAAACTGGGAGTTTGGTTCATCTCTACCTGAATAAGGCAGAGCTGTAGCAACATGACAGGGCCACATGTTGTGCAGGCTTGGGCTAATGCATCCCCAGCAGGCAGCTTAAAATAGATTTCTTAAAATAGTTCTAGGAAAAAAAACTCTACAACTTATATAGGCAATTGATTCACTTTGTTAAAAGTTTTGTACCGTCAAAAGATTCCTTCTAATATTAAGTTGAATCTGCCCTGCTGTAACTTCGAACCATTAGATCTGGACTTACTGTCTGGGGCACGAGAGCACAGCCTGTCTCCGCCTCTCTGTGAAAACCCCTGAAATATTTACAGAGTGCAATCATGTTGCATTTCTTCTTTTGACCAACTTGAGCATGCCGAGCACCTTCAACCTTTCCTCATAGGTTTTGTTCTCCAAAGCTCTTGTCCTTGTTGCTCTTTTTTGAGCTTGCTCCAACTTTTCTTTATCCTTCAATAAAATTAGGTGCCCAGATCAGCCTTGACCAGTGCAGAATATAAAAGGACTACAACTCCCCTCATTTTGGAATCTATGTTATTTTAATGCAGATTAAAATAGCTCTGGCCCTTTTTATTTTGATACAGCATCACACCACTGGCTCATGTCTAATTATTTCAAGAAAAATCCCAATTTTCATTACATAATATAAATATATAGTAATGCTGAGCCTAAATATAGAATTTTTCGTTGTCTCTATTGATTTTAAGTTTATTTTTGTCCGATTTTCAACATTTATCAATATCCTTTGGAATTCTATTCCTATCTTCAAAACTAAAAGGAAAGCAATTTTCCCACTCCTTATAGTTTTCTGTCATTTGCAGTCTTGATAAAGATTCTCTTTCTCCCCTCATCTAAGTCACCAAAAAAGAAAAGAAAAGTTGAGGCAAAACTCAGAGGCACACCGCTCGAGGCTTCCTTCTGAAAAGCAAGGTATTGGAGACACAGCTTCAGACAGTTCCAATGAGGAGGAAAAACACGAGGTGTCTAAAGAAACCACAATAGATGTCTAAGGAACTTTCAACTGACCATGAATAAGAAATGGAAAACGAGAGACATCACCAAAGAGGAATTCAAGTGACTCGCCAGCATACATACGTTAGGGGGGATTTGGAAAAGCCAAAGTACAGAATGAGTTCAGGCTTGCTATATATGGTTTGTGTGCGTGTGTGTGCATGTGTAATGTCCATATCAAAAGGAAGAACAAAATAAATGATAGTGCCATTGTGTACAGATTATAGAGAAATAATCACAAGGGACAATGAAAAGGTTGAACTACAACAGGGGTGTTAACCATTCCCTATGCTATCCAAAGCTCTTTGGATAGCATAGGGAAGGGTTAGCACCCCTGTTGTGTTTATTTTTCTGTCTGTGCCCCTGTTCAGAAGATTTCACCTCACTTTCTGTCCTTGTGATTTTGAACAATTTGGCTTGTTGTGGAAACAAGGGTGGGCAATAAAGCTTCAGTGTAGACACCTTGCTGACATGATAACTCTTCCAAGAGTGAATTTCCCTTCCTAGGGATGGGTTTCTCTCACATTGTTGTCTCATCCCCAATTATAACTAGAAGCCCTATGTAAGCCAGATGTTTGTAACTCAGGGAATATCTATACTGATTAGATCAAGAGAAGTAATAGTTCTACTCTATTCTAATTCAGTCAGATCTTGTCCAAATAATATGTCCTGTTGTAGGCACCACGATTAAAGATTCTGACAAGCTGGAACATGTCCAGAGAAAAATGCCCAGAATGATCAATGGTCTGAAAGTCAAGCCTTCTGAAGAACTTCTTAAGATGCAGTGTACAATTAGCTTGGAGATGAGAAGACGAGGAGCTTAAAATATTTGAAAGGGACTTGGCAAGGATGTTCCCTTTCTCCACTGCTATTTCTGTTAGTTATAGAGGTTTTGAATAACACCAAAAGAAAAGCAGAAGACATCAAAGGAACAAGGATAAAAGGACAAAGTTATAAATTGAAAGCTTTTGTAGATGACTTGGTGATTGGGTTGCTGTGAGTTTTCTGGGTTGTATGGTCATGTTCCATAAGCATTCTCTCCTGACGTTTTGCCCACATCTATGGCAGGCATCTTCAGAGGTTGTGAGGTCTCATAAGTTGTGACTTGATTTTTTTTAGATGGCCCTTTAAATACAGGTAGGGGTTTGAACCCTATTTTGAAAGAATATGGAAGAATATCAGGATTTAATATTAACAATGGCATCAAACTACAAGAAAGGAGATTCCATCTGAACATTAAGAAGAACTTCCCGACTGTGAGAGCCGTTCAGCAGTGGCACTCTCTAACCCGGAGTGTGGTAGAAGCTCCTTCTTTGGAAGCTTTTAAACAGAGGCTGGATGACCATCTGTTGGGGGTGTTTTGAATGCAATTTTCCTGCTTCTTGGCAGGGGGTTGGACTGGATGGCCCATGAGGTCTCTTCCAACTCTATGATTCTATGATTCTATAAGGAGAAAACAACAATGTTAACCAAGAAAATAACAAAAATGGACCAGAAAACCCAGATCCCCTCGAGGAGATAGGGTGAGTTATAAATAAAGTATTACTTTCTGAGAAATTGGGTTTTCAAGCCCTGTTCAAAAAGTTAAATATCTGGGCATTTACATTTCTACTAAAAACTCAGACCATTTTGAGGACACTTACAATTTAATATGGAAAGAAGTTTAAAAATATTTACATAGATCGACAGATCTGCAGTTATCTCTTATGGGAAGAATTTAAGCTATAGAGATGAATGTACTACGAAAGCTGCTGTTCTTGTTTCAAGTCTTGCCAATTACATTGAATGCTACCCCATTTAAACGATGGCAAAAGACCTATCAACATTTATTTGGCAAGGAAAAAGACCAAGGGTTTGAGTCAAAGAATTACAAGATGATAAGAAAAGAAGAGAACTGTAGGGACCTTGTGAAGATCCCTTACCTTGCCAGCCTGGGTGGCAGGGCCTAGGAGAGGCAGGCTAGTTAGTTTCAGCCTTAGAAGGCCTGGCAGAGGGCAGCAGGAGCCATTTTAGTTTAGGGAAAGCTCCATTTCAGAGAGGGGGAGTGGCCTAGGCCTGAGCCAGCCTTAGAGCAGCCAGGATTGGTTTATTAGAGGGGGGCGGAGTTAGACTGTTTGGAGGGAAAGAAAGAAGCTGTTTTAGGGAGAGTCTGTTGATGTTAGAGTTAGAGCAGGATTACAGAATTAGGAGTTCGTGTTAAGAATAGGCAGTTTGCCTGAAGTTTGCCAGCGAATTAAGCTGTGGCAAACTGGGTACAGCTATTTAGAGAAGGAATAGCTGGGTTTTATATTTGTAACCAAGAAAGAACCATTCTCATGCAACCGTTACGCTTTCAAGAACCAGAACATTTTAACTGTAACAGCCAAGCTTATTAGACAACATTCACTTCATTCTGTATCTCTATAGTAAATAAACTTTCCTTGTTTTTTTTTAAACTTAAGCCTGAGTCCAGTGTGCCATTTGTGGCTATAGTCTTTTCCATTCAACCTCACCTGTTTTCCTTCAGAGAAGCCCTTTTAAAAGACACAGTACTTGGTGGTCTAGAAAGCCTTTTTAATAGTTTAACCAGCTAGAGGGTTCCTGTTCATTTAGTTTATGGTGGCAGCGAAAGTTTAAATAGAGAGACATCACCTCAAACGTTCTATTGGTGCCAAAGTGGTGTGAAGTCTTTATATTGGAGGGACAGTGGTGGGATCTGTTTGCCCCCTGTCCAGGTATATTGTTTGGCCACACGACGTGCCTTTATAATTGGTGTCAGATGGTGGGATTGATCGTATTGCCATCTGCATAGACTTTATAGACCTCATCACATGAGAGCATGGATCCACTTGAATTCCAGTTTCTGCCTTTGCAGAATTCTGGGGCTTGTAGTTTAGGGAGGTGCCTTTAAACTGCTCTGCCAGGTTTTCCTAGTCTTAAAATCGAATATTATCCATGTTGTCGAAGGCTTTCATGGCCGGAATCACTGGGTTGTTGTAGGTTTTTCCGGGCTGTATGGCCATGTTCTAGAGGTATTTTCTCCTGACATTTCGCCTGCATCTATGGCAAGCCTCCTCAGAGGTAGTGAGTACTTCCGAGGATGCTTGCCATAGATGCAGGCAAAACGTCAGGAGAAAATGCCTCTAGAACATGGCCATACAGCCCGGACAAACCTACAACAACCCATTATCCATGTTGTTTGACTTGGTCGAAGAACTGGTTCTTCCTGGGAAATGTACATTTACTACAACTAGAAAGAGAAGGTCTGAAATTTGAGATTCATCTTTAGTATGATAAAATGAAGGCAGACTCTAATTTTAATAAACATCACACAAGGAGATCGCTATTACGAGTGTGGAATAAGTATGAGAAAAGATTTTACACCAATAAGTCCTTACTATGCCCTCCACACGAAGCTTTGCTTAGAAGGGAAATTGCCCTGAAAGAGAAATGGTTGACTTATAAGAACTTGTTGATATTGGACAATGACCAATTCAGAACAAAGAGAAAGGAATTGTGTTGGAAGGCTTTGCAGTAATAATAATAAAACATTATTTTTACCCCGCCACCATCTCCCCAAGGGGACTTGGGGTGGCTTAAATGAGGCCAAGCCCAGCAATTACAACAAAGCAAATATACAATATAACAATACAGCAATAAGATATAATAATAATAAAATACAAAAAATACAAAGTAAACACACAGTGCAATATAAAATCAGAATAATTGAACACAGTGGGCAGGGTCAGTTGCAAATATCAAAAAGTTTAAAAACACTGGGTGAGATGAGCAATGTAGTGTATCTGGGAGGTGGATCAGATGGGATGATACAATGGGGTTTAATTGCACAAGAGGATAAAATAAAGTGCATCTGAGGGCATTTTATGCAGGGTTTGGTCAAGGTTGTTGTTCATTCATTGAAGGCACATTGGAACAGCCAAGTTTTTATGTACTTATTTATTTCGTACATTTCTATCCTGCCCTTCTCCCCACAAGCGGACTCAGAGCGGCCTCACATAAGCATCAAAGAATACAATAAAACAGTAAAATCATCTTAAAACATCAAACACATCAGTCAATACATTCATTTACCAGATAATATTAAAATGCTAGTAAAATGAAAAATCAAACCGGGAAATCCAGTATCGCAACCCAAATTTCTTTCCTATTGTTATTATCATCTAATCAAACGCCTGGCCACAGAGCCAGGTCTTTAATTGTCTTCTTAAGGACAGGAGGGAGGTGGCCAACCTGAGGTCCTTAGGGAGGGAGTTCCACAGGCAGGGGGCCACTGCCGAGAAAGCCCTGTCTCTCGTTCCTACCAACCACGGTTGCGAGAGTGATGGGATCGAGAGCAGGGTCTCTCCTGACGATCTTAAACTTCGCGATGGTTCATAGCATGAGATACGTTCGGACAAGTAGTATGGGCCAGAACCATTCAGAGCTTTAAAGGTTAAAACCAGCACTTTGAATTGTGCCCGGAAGCCAATCGGCAGCCAGTGGAGCTGACAAAACAGAGGAGTAGTACGCTCCCTATACATCGCTCCTGTTAACAATATGGCTGCTGACCATTGGACTAATTGAAGCTTCTGAGAAGCTTTCAAAGGCAGCCCCATGTAGAGAGCATTGCAGTAGTCTATTCTGGATGTAACCAGAGCGTGGACCATCATGGCCAAGTCAGACTTCCCAAGAAACGAGCGTAGCTGACACACAAGTTTTAATTTAGGCTCTTCCTGAAGACTGCCAGGGTGGGCGCTTGCCTAATTTCTCCAGGGAGCAAGTTCCAGAGCCGAGGGGCCACCACAGAGAAGGGGCCACAGAGAAGGGGCCACCACAATATAATGGTTTACCTGCAGACAATTATTAGAACAATTTAAAATAGTCAAAAATTGATTTGGATTTGTAGTAGACAAACCTGAACTTGAAATTGTTCTAGACTCTGGAGATGACCACTTCATTGCTAAGTTGTATAAATTGTTGTTAAAATTTGAAATGGAGGAGGAACAGGTGAAAAAAATGTATGGTTAAGTGGGCACAACATTTTGGTAAACAAATACAAATGGAAGAATGGGAAAGGGTCTGGACAAAGACTTTGAGTAATGACTTGAAAGAAAATTTCTATAAGATGATGTACATATAGTGTTTTTTTTTAAAAAAAAGAATATTAATGAAATACATTTAAAAGAAAACTTTGCAATCACTGTCAGTGTTTGCTCTGACATCTAGTGGAAACTGTGAACAATTACAAGTCTAAAAGGCCAATTTAAGGGATAGATAATATTAGATTATCTATCCCTGGTTGTGCAGTGGGTTAAAGTGCTGAGCTGCTGAGCTTGTTGACCAAAAGGTCGCAGGTTCGAATCCAGGGAGCGCGTGAGCTTCCGCTGTCAGCCCCAGCTTCTGCCAACCTAGCAGTTCAAAAACATGCAAATGTGAGTAGATCAATAAGTACCGCTCTGGCGGGAAGGTAACGGCACGCCATATAGTCATGCTGGCCACATGACCTTGGAGGTGTCTACAGACAATGCCAGCCCTTTGGCTTAGAAATAGAGATGAGCATCAAGCCCCAGAGTCAGATACGACTGGATTTAATGTCAGGGGACAACCTTTACCTTAATATTAGATTTATTTATTTATCATGTCAGAACTGAATTGAGGGTACAGTTGCAATGTATTTAAAAAACAAATGAAGTTAAAAACTTGCCATTATAATAAATGTTTTTGACCAGTAGCTGGCTACTTGGAGTGCCTCTGGTGTTGCTATAGGAAGGTCCTCCATTGCGCATGTGGCAGGGCTCAGACTGCATTGTAATAGGTGGTCTGTGGTTTGCTCTTCTCCACACTCGCATGTCATGGACTCTACTTTGTAGCCCAATTTCTTCAGGTTGGTTCTCCATCTCGTCATGCCAGAGCGTAGTCTGTTCAGTGCCTTCCAAGTCGCTTAGTCTTCTGTGTGCCCAGGAGGGAATCTCTCATTCAGTATTAGCCATGGTTCTGGGTTTTAGCCTGCCACTTTTGGGCTCTTGCTTGCTGAGGTGTTCCTGCGAGTATCTCTGTAGATCTTAGAAATCGCTTTCTTGATTTAAGGTGTTGGTGTGCTAGCTGATATATGAACAGAGGATGGGCCGGAGATTTGGTCCTTTCATTATTGGCTGCTACTTCCCAGTGGATGTCAGGTGGTGCAATACCAGCTAAACAGTATAGTTTCTCCAGTGGTGTGGGGCATAGACATCCTGTGATAATGCAGCATGTCTCATTAAGAGTCACATCCATGTTTTAGTGTGGTGAGATATGTTCCACACTGGGCATGCGTATTCAGCAGCAGAGTAGCAAAGCACAAGGGCAGCCCCACATAAAGAGCATTGCAGTAGTCTATTCTGGATGTCTTCACTGTGTCTGGTTGTGATCCTCAGGTTGTGCCAATCAGCTTTCATATGATATTATTTCTAGTGCCCACTTTTTGCTTGATAGTATTAGATGACATTCTGTTATTAAATATCTCCAGCTAAAATAACTCTGCATTACTTTCAAATGTTGTCCAAGATTTTCTTTACAAGTCTAGTAGCTCAGAGTTAAGGCATAGTACTTAAATTGACTTGTGGATAAGTCAAACAAGGATTTTTGGACTGATTTTTAAACTAAAATTTCTAGACATATACACGAGTATATAAGGTAAGCTCAGGAAATATTCAAAAAGAATGTTTTAGAATAAAATCTGCAAACCCCAATTTTGATAGTTATTCCCTCTAATCTAAGCAAGAGTGACTCTTAGCCTCCTCTGACTTCTCCGCATCAATAATGGTAATTCTACAATTTAATCCTTTTCTTTAGTACCACAGCAGAAAAGCGTGCTGTGGGTCACCTGAGCCTTAATAATTACAGATCAGCGTGTAATCTTCCTTTTTTGGGGCCAAGGGCATTGAGATAGCAGTTACCCTACAAGTTCAGATAGTATTTCAAACTGCTACAGAGCAAGACACAGACTGCTATGGTTGCCTTAGTGCAGTGGTTCTCAAGCTGTGGGTCTCCAGGTGTTTTGGCCTACAACTCCCAGAAATCCCAGCCACTTACCAGCTGTTACAATTTCTAGGAGTTGAAGGCCAAAACATCTGGGGACCCACAGCTTGAGAACCACTGCTTTAGTGGATGATCTCCATCTTAATATGGATAGGGGGAGTGTGTCCCTATTGGTGCTTGTAGATCTCTCAGTGGCTTTCGATACCATTAACTATAGTAGCCTTTTGAAAGACCTGAGGGTTTGGGAATCAGAAGCACTGTGCTGCAGTAGTTCTAGTTGTACCTCTCAGGCAGGTTCCAGGTGGTGGTGCTTGGGGCTGTTATGTGGCATTCCACAAGGTGCCATTCTATTCCCAATGCTCTTTAACATTTAAATGAAACTGCTGGGAGAGATCATCCAGAGACAAAGGGTGGGGCATTATCAGTATGCTGGTGAAACCCAAATCTATTTCTCAATGCCTTCAAAAACAGCCACAGTGAAGGATGGTGTGTCTCCTCTGAATGGAGATGATTGGCTGGATGAAGAAAAACAAATTGAAACTGGATTAGACAAGACAGTGATGCTTGCCATCAAGGGACCTAACCGTGGATGGAGGTGTGTCAACCAATTTTGGATGGGGTTACACTCCCCCTAAAAGGCTTTGTTCACAGCTTGGGAGTGCTCCTTGATCCATCTCTCCAAATGTCAGCCCAGGTAGATGTGATGCTTACTATCAGTTTTGGTTTTTATGTCAGCTGAGCCCCTTCCTAGAATTAGAATATCCAAAGATGGTAGTGCAGCTGCTGGTAACCTCAAGGTTGGACTTCTGCAATGTGCTGTACATTGTGCTACCTCTCCACCAAGTTTGGAAACTCCAATTAGTTCAATATATAGCAGCCAAGTTGATCACAGGAACATCTAGGAGTGAGCATATTATGCATATACAAAAAGCAATTCATTGGTTGCCAGTTACGGTAGTTTCCGGGGAAAGCGCTGGACCTTCCCTTTAAAGCCCTACATGGTTTGGGTCTACGTTGCCTGCAGGATTGCTTTCTTCCGCGTAATCTGCCCCATACACTTATGTCTTTTGCGGGATGTTTACGTCAACCAGCCAGAACTGTCACCCAGAGAATGACGTTCCAGCAGAGCTTCGATGGCTAATTGAGCTGTCAAGATTTAAAACACAATTAAAGACCTACCTCTTCTGGGAAGCCTACCCAGTCACATTTGAACTTTGAATTTAAAATTATATTTTATTAAGGTAAAGCTTTTCTCCTGACATGAAATCCAGTCGTGTCCGACTCTGGGGTGTGGTGCTCATCTCCATTTCTAAGCCAAATAGCCGGCATTGTCCGCAGACACCTCCAAGGTCATGTGGTCGGCAAGACTGCACAGAGTGCCGTTACCTTACCACCGGAGCAGTATCTATTGATCTACTCACATTTGCATGTTTTTGAACTGCTAGGTTTTATTAGAATTGGTTTTTTAAATGGTTTTCTATGTTTTTAATGATCTACTGTATCTATGTATTTTAACAGCATTGTACTCCATGTTGATCCTTGAGGAGAGACAGGTAAATAATAATAATAATAATCCCAACTTGACAAAGAAAAAACATGGTTGTGGCTCACAAATGGAACTCTGAAAAAAGAGACAGAGGGCCTGATTCTGGCAGAACTCCACCAAAGATAGAATTGGGCCAAACCTCCCACACAGAACCCCCATGTGGGCCACAGCAATGCTTGGCAGGGGACAGCTAGTGACACATATATAGTAAGCAAAATACATTACAAGTCATGGACAGAATGTGACATGTAAGGTAAAGGGACAAAGTTGATCGATAATGCATTTGTGAAGTATAAACATAACAATATTAAAGTTTTGGATGTTTATGCTAACGGATCAACAAAGCACAAATCTGTAGTTGTTATCAAGTCAACTTCAAATTATTGAGGTTTCTTGGCAACATTTGTTCAGAGAAGGTTTACCACTGGTTTCCTTTGAGGCTAAGAGGTTGAGACTTGCTCATATTCTGCCAGAATGAATCTGATGAGATTCAGTCTACATGCATCTCAAGCCTGGCTGCACAACACACAATTAAAAAAGAAAAGATACCCCATGTCTCCAAGATCACAGACTAAAACTGAAGGCATTTTACAATTGCCTTAAGGCTCCTAGGCATCTAACTTACATTTAGATTTGAAGAAATGACGTGTGACCCACCATTACTGAGATCAAGGTAAAGCTTCATTTTTTGTTGTTGTGTAGATTCAGACAATGATGCTTGAAAATGGAAGGAAAAAGCAAGAGGGGCCGATCAAGGGCAAGATGGATGGATAGTATCCTTGAAGTGACTGGCTTGACTATGAAGGAGCTGGGGGTGGTGACGGCTGACAGGGAGCTCTGGTGTGGGCTGGTCCATTAGGTCACGAAGAGTCGGAAGCGATTGAATGAATAAACAACAACAGATTCAGCCCATTGCATTTCCATGGCCAAATCCTTTCTTCTGGAGTCCCAGTCCAACACTCAAACTACTGCACTCTCTAAAACAGTGGTGCCCAGCCTGTGGTCCATGGACCACCAGTAGTCTGCAAGAACTAAAATATGGTCTGTGGCCTCACCATTACTACATCATTGCAATGAGAGTGACTCATTTCATGAAACTCTCTTGTAGTGCTGAGGTTCATTAAATATGGTTTTCTGTGGGCAAGCAGATGGTGACTACTGGATGGCATATGTTCTGTATCAGAAACTAGAGCTGATGTGGTCCATCTAATGCAGTTTTCTGAATCAGCACCCCAATAACCAAACCAAATCTAAAGTTGACCAAAAACTGATTTGTAATCCTTTTGGTACTAATGTTAAAGAGTGCTCCCTGGGGGGGGCGGAGTTACCATGGCCGGTTGAACAGACGTCTTTCCTCCAGCTCTTGTGGAAATATAGCA